>BSBM01000431.1:9070000-10270000 GCA_027924585.1 Larix kaempferi | reverse complement strand
CGGTTTGATTCCCCCTGAAAAGGAAATGAAACCTCCCTTTGATCTCGTAGTAGATGGGGCATCAGAAAATGAAGTGCTCCTCTGTCTTGATCTCTTGAAGATGGCACAACTGGGAGATCCTGCTAGAACAATCGATCTGGTGGTTTGTCTCTACTTGAAGTTTGTGAGAACCCACTATGAACTGGGAGATCCTGTTAGAATAGTCGATTTGGTGGTCTATCTCTACCTGAAGTTTGTGAGAACCCACTTTGAACTAGTCGAGGGGAATGCAAAGAGTGTAATTAGTAGAGGGTATACCATGGTCAAATAAGGAGTCCGTCTCTTATCTCCAAGAAGTGCTCAGCATAGAAGGTCATCTTAGGGTGTAACCTGGTTCGAGGGTTAATCCAAGTGATTTGGATAAACTGCCTGTAAATGTCATCTTTGATGATCTTGGTCAATTCATGTCTAGTAGGTAGGAGGTGGCTAGGTGCATCCAAAGAATATCTAAAAGGAGGGAGTCGATCCATCTGAATGCCCATGGACTCCAAGAGAACTGAGACCCCCGCAAACCAACCTTGAGCATATCTTAAAGGGCTAGATGAAGCAATAGTCTCTGAAGAATGATAGGCCAAGTATGGGTATTGGTCCCGCCTTGTCATCAAGTCGCAAAGATTCGAAGGCGATGCAAAAAAGAGACTAGGCTAAACACTGTCTCAAGTTGGAAGGACTGGGCACCAAACTTTAAAGAACTCCTCCATCTTCTTCTCATACAAGTGTTCAGATAAATACTTATGCTGGAAATACCTCTTGAATTGCTTCCATGTGATCTTCTTTTCCTTTATATGCTTTACTTGGACTAGTTGATCCCACCAAATGGAAGCCTTGCCCTGCAAATTGCAAATGGCTATTCTATCTCCCATATTTGAGGAGTAGTTATGTAACTGGAGGCTATGTCACATGGTTTGGGTTCGAATTCGAATTCGACAACCTTGAAATTCGGTTGGAATTTGTATTTTTTTGACGAGATTCAGAATGAGGTTCGGCATTAGGTTCACCAATATACATTTTTTCCAAATATAAATATTTTATCAATAATTGTCCCCAATATAAATATTTTATAACATTTTAATATAATATAACCATCATTATAATATGTATAATTAATATATTATCTCTGCACCATATAAGCTATTTTTTTTACCCTATGTTTTTACCTACTCTTTATTTAATAATTAAAATAAAAGACAAATCATGACAAATTATGGAACCTTATGTTGTATTTACTAATTAAAATAAATGGCAAAATCAAACAAAATTAAGGCGATCGGTAAAAGGGCTCCCCGATTCTTTTGTTTGGCTTACTTGTACTCATTCTCAACCCCGTAACTTTAAGGCCTAGCCGCATGCCTGTTACCCTGTAGGAGCTCCACCGTCTGGCATGTTTGAATGTAGTGTGGAGTTGGGACTCGTCAAGTTGTCAAGTGTGAATGCGAGCGATGGAATAAGCAAGGGTGGTGGGATGTAATGTCCCTTGTTAGGAATTTTATTAAGATTGCAATTTTCCACTTTTTTCCTTAATTTGACCTTTGACTAGTTTCGATCTCTAGGTCCCAAATTTGCCCCAAATGATCCCAAATCTTCTGAGAAGGTATATGAATGATATTAGAACATAAATATGTGTTTCAGGGATGCCTTTGTACCTTTAAAACACTTCTGCAAATACTCTTTCAATTCTGGTCAATGTAGGTAACTTTACTAGTGATTTCCCTTTGACTAGTATTGGTCTCTAGGTCTCAAATTGACTCCAAATGCCTTCAAATCTTCAAGGAAGGTTTATGAATGATATTAGGGATTGAATATGATGTTCAGGGATAACATATAGCCACCAAAAGACCTCTGCAAACTCTCTTAAGATTCTGGACCAAGTATGCAATTTTACTAGTAATTTGGGGTTCAAATCCCCCTAAGGTAAGTACTGAAAATGGCTTCCCAAATGCCTCCAAACCCACTCAAATTTATGAACAGAGGTATGTAATGTGTTAAGTATGTTATTAAGGTCTCATATGCACCATTAATGGTTTATTAAAACTTTTCTCACCCTCTCCCATTCAACTGCAAAAATCACCAATTCGACCCTTGGGGAAATGGCACTATTTCTTCTCCCAATGCAATTAAACTGAGTAAAAATGCTTCAAATGCTCAAGTACAGTACATGAAACTTGTAGAAGACATCCATGGCAGTATATTTATCACAAATATATCAGAGAATCATCCATTCATTCGAAATCATCATCAATACATTGGCTCACAACAAGGTAGTGGGGAAATGGCATTGTTCTTCCATTAAAAATGAGATTTATACATTTATACTTGGAATTTCGACCTGAAAATTCTTGGAGATGCAGAACAGAGTATTTACTTCATATTACAAAAGAAATGGAGCATTAAGAGCTTCCCCAAAGAGTACAATAGCTCACCAAAAACGCCCTCCCTCAAGGATCAAGAATATGCCATCAAAACTGGAAATGGTTGAAGGAGTGAGCTGCAATAGAAGAAACCATGAGATGCCCTGTAGCTTACACCTGCAAATAAAGACTCCATTAAAGCTCCAAATGAAAGGTCTGAATGGCCTTTCCAATTACCAACTTGGATGGGAATCTTTCACCCTCGAAATTGGCTAAGGCAAGAAACTAGTCATCCACTAGCTCTCCCTCTTCACAAATGCAATTGCAAATTCTACAAATGATCAAAAGCCATTCTCATACTTCATTTCTACATTTTATAACCAACATTAGCCTTCTAAGGGTCGAAATCCTCTCAATAGATTCAATAGATTTTCATTTAGGAAATATTCCACATTTGCCACTTGTCTCCTAGTTCCAACCTTCCATCTTCTCCCAAATTCGATTTTGAGTCTCTTTGGCTTCTCCCACTCCCAAATTCGCCTTCTTTGAGCCTATTTTTGGGGCTGACATGTCATAGTGGTCAGATGTCAGAGGTTAGGTCTGCAATTTGTCATAGTTGTCATAGATGCTCCATCATTGGTGTCATAGGGCTAGGGAATCTAGCCCAAGTGTCCACAAACTTCCACTTTGACTCTTTATCTTCCATGGAGGTTACCAATCCTTCCAAATTCGACCTAAGATGCTCAATGACATGTGTTATGACTTACCAACTCAACCAAGAGTGTTCACATTCCCATTAATTCGAATTTGCAAAAGAGAGATACCATGTATTATGAAAAATCAAACTAGTGTGGGTCCCACATCCTCCATATGTCTCCAAAACCATTTGTCACTTAGGATTTCTCTTGAATTTATTTATTCACTCTATTTATTAAATACTTGAACCCTTCTAATGTCTAAACATCATTTATTATCCCCCTTATTCCAAATCCCAAAGCTTCCACCCCAAACCTAGGAAACTAGTAATTTTCCTCCTTGGCAATTATTTGACCCTTAACACCAATTTTACAAACTCTAATGAATATGGCTAATGTGATTAGGCCATTGTGACCCAATTCCAAATTTGGGACATGACAAATCCTCCCTTCCCAATATTGCTTGTCCTCAAGCAATTTCAAACAAGGGTGTTGAAGAACCTGCTTTCTGTATAATTCTTTGAAGTTGCCATTGAATTGCCAAACCTTGAGTCTTTGGGTTTCCATGAAGATTTTAGAGAGGAACCACCATGCTTGCTGCTGCACTACTCTGATAAAAATCACTTTATTAAGTGGGAAATCCATCTCCCATACTTCTTGTTTCCCCCAAAAAATTGAAACCAATGAGATAAAAATTATTCCAGGGTCCCATTGCTTGTATTGCACCCCAACAATTAAGAGTGCTCTCCAACCTACACCATTAGATAAGAGGATTCCTGGATCCCATTTTCTTGTATGCATTCTTCCAAACATCATGAGTACCAAATATATATCATCAAAGTACCTAACAACATAATGAAAATGTACATCAAGGATATGCTTCATCAAAGAGTCATGAAAGTGCTTATACCTCCAAGCAAGTAGACCACCATTTTCCAAGTGCATACAAGCTTCAAGTGACCAATCAAATCTGCTCCAATGACATAGGTGAGGATCCCATGTCCTATAATGCTGCTCCAAAAGGATGTGATATGCATCAAAATATTCAGCCATGTATTCTTTCATCCAAGAAGTGAATGAAGAATCTCCACTAGAATCTGAAATAAATAATGAGCAGAAAAAACAAGGAGACTTCAAATGACTCAAAGAAGTCTCACCCATACATCCATGAATGTGAGAATCATAAAAATGTAACAAAGTATGTGGCTTCCAACAAAAATGTTCTCCCATCATAAATCTATTCATCCAAGTGTTGGATGAAGTTCCTCTAACATCAAATGAACCCAGTGTTGAGCAAGAAAAACCATGAGTATTCAAGTGACTCAAATCCATATCATAGGTGCATCCATGTAGATGTGAATCATCATAAAGTGACAAATTATGCTGCTGCAAATGTGAATAAGAATGTGCTCCAACCATGTCATCATAAAAGTTAAATATAGGAGTTCCATACTCCTCATGTGGCACCATCAAAAAGAACCCTTTCACCCATACTTCATTGAGACTAATGTTGCAAAACATGGAATTGTAGGATGTAGGAGAATGAACCAAATCACCCAAATGATCAAAAAGTACAGAATTTTCATCATGGGAAGGATCCATATGGGTAGTATCATGAAGCTCCTTCAAAAGTGTGAACTCTTTGTCATATTTTGGTTCCAATGTAGAGGAATCATGCTCTTCTTTAAAAATTGCATAACCTTCATCAAGAGGCAATTCAAATTACTCTTCCACCACATCAAGTGTTTGGATCTCTTCAAGTTCATCTTCAAACACATCAAGAACATTCAAATTTTCACATTTCTCATGATCCACCATGTCATGAGAATCCTCCAAACAATCTACCATTTGACAATCTGAAACATAGGAGGAAAAACAAGTATCTTGCAACTTTTCAAGAAGTTGCTCATTTTGAATGGTGAGCTTATGAATATCCTCATTATTCTTCAAGTATGCATCATGTAACAATTCATTAAGCTCAAACAAATGGTTTCTATCAAAAAGCAAAGACATGAAATTACCTTTGATTTGGCACATTGCTCTTTGAATCTTCTCCATGTCTTCAAGGAAGGATGTTTCCTCCAATGACGTAGCTCTCCAACAAGAATTTGACACCAATGCTTGAGTGTCATGGAGAATGCTGAGGGACTCTTGGATCTTATTTTCATCCATCTTTAAGGACCCTTCAAGAAAATGAGGCTCTTGCAAATGAACCTCCTCATCTTCTTCAATTTTGCTTGGACCAACTTCATGAAGCTCAAGTGGTGATGGGGAAGTTGATCTTGGTTCTTCTTCAACTGCTACAAGGTCTTCATTATCATGCTTAATGAAACTTGTACTTGTAGAAACACTTTCAAAAGTGATCTCTATGTCACCAACATAGAGGTGTGAGCACCCATCAGTAGGTACTCCTTCATAGTTTAAGCATCCATCAGTAGATGCTCTTTGGTTCATGTCTAAGCTAGAAGGTGTCTCGAAATGATCTTCCATATTTTCAATAGAATCTTCTTCATGATCTTGTGATGTCTCTCCCTTTTGCTCCTTCAAGCAAGCTGATGCATTTTTCCCCTTGGTTTCCTTAAAATCAATAATTTTTTCCACAAGTTCGATAGAAAACAATTCGAATCCTTCCTTAAGTTGCTTGGTCATATCTTCAAATATTTTTTTCATAATTTTTATATGCTCCTCACCATCATATGAGGCTCCCTTTTCATCCCTAGTCATAGTTTCCTCAAAAAATTTGCTCTTCTTCTCCTACTTTTTTTTTCTTCAACAAAAGCACTTTCGATTTCAATATCTAATGGTGGTACCTGAATTATTGTCCTCATGAATATTATACCACATCAGGTGCCAAGATCATGCTCTGATACCACTGTAATGTCCCTTGTTAGGAATTTTATTAAGATTGCAATTTTCCACTTTTTTTCTTAATTTGACCTTTGACTAGTTTCGATCTCTAGGTCCCAAATTTGCCCCAAATGATCCCAAATCTTCTGAGAAGGTATATGAATGATATTAGAACATAAATATGTGTTTCAGGGATGCCTTTGTACCTTTAAAACACTTCTGCAAATACTCTTTCAATTCTGGTCAATGTAGGTAACTTTACTAGTGATTTCCCTTTGACTAGTATTGGTCTCTAGGTCTCAAATTGACTCCAAATGCCTTCAAATCTTCAAGGAAGGTTTATGAATGATATTAGGGATTGAATATGATGTTCAGGGATAACATATAGCCACCAAAAGACCTCTGCAAACTCTCTTAAGATTCTGGACCAAGTATGCAATTTTACTAGTAATTTGGGGTTCAAATCCCCCTAAGGTAAGTACTGAAAATGGCTTCCCAAATGCCTCCAAACCCACTCAAATTTATGAACAGAGGTATGTAATGTGTTAAGTATGTTATTAAGGTCTCATATGCACCATTAATGGTTTATTAAAACTTTTCTCACCCTCTCCCATTCAACTGCAAAAATCACCAATTCGACCCTTGGGGAAATGGCACTATTTCTTCTCCCAATGCAATTAAACTGAGTAAAAATGCTTCAAATGCTCAAGTACAGTACATGAAACTTGTAGAAGACATCCATGGCAGTATATTTATCACAAATATATCAGAGAATCATCCATTCATTCGAAATCATCATCAATACATTGGCTCACAACAAGGTAGTGGGGAAATGGCATTGTTCTTCCATTAAAAATGAGATTTATACATTTATACTTGGAATTTCGACCTGAAAATTCTTGGAGATGCAGAACAGAGTATTTACTTCATATTACAAAAGAAATGGAGCATTAAGAGCTTCCCCAAAGAGTACAATAGCTCACCAAAAACGCCCTCCCTCAAGGATCAAGAATATGCCATCAAAACTGGAAATGGTTGAAGGAGTGAGCTGCAATAGAAGAAACCATGAGATGCCCTGTAGCTTACACCTGCAAATAAAGACTCCATTAAAGCTCCAAATGAAAGGTCTGAATGGCCTTTCCAATTACCAACTTGGATGGGAATCTTTCACCCTCGAAATTGGCTAAGGCAAGAAACTAGTCATCCACTAGCTCTCCCTCTTCACAAATGCAATTGCAAATTCTACAAATGATCAAAAGCCATTCTCATACTTCATTTCTACATTTTATAACCAACATTAGCCTTCTAAGGGTCGAAATCCTCTCAATAGATTCAATAGATTTTCATTTAGGAAATATTCCACATTTGCCACTTGTCTCCTAGTTCCAACCTTCCATCTTCTCCCAAATTCGATTTTGAGTCTCTTTGGCTTCTCCCACTCCCAAATTCGCCTTCTTTGAGCCTATTTTTGGGGCTGACATGTCATAGTGGTCAGATGTCAGAGGTTAGGTCTGCAATTTGTCATAGTTGTCATAGATGCTCCATCATTGGTGTCATAGGGCTAGGGAATCTAGCCCAAGTGTCCACAAACTTCCACTTTGACTCTTTATCTTCCATGGAGGTTACCAATCCTTCCAAATTCGACCTAAGATGCTCAATGACATGTGTTATGACTTACCAACTCAACCAAGAGTGTTCACATTCCCATTAATTCGAATTTGCAAAAGAGAGATACCATGTATTATGAAAAATCAAACTAGTGTGGGTCCCACATCCTCCATATGTCTCCAAAACCATTTGTCACTTAGGATTTCTCTTGAATTTATTTATTCACTCTATTTATTAAATACTTGAACCCTTCTAATGTCTAAACATCATTTATTATCCCCCTTATTCCAAATCCCAAAGCTTCCACCCCAAACCTAGGAAACTAGTAATTTTCCTCCTTGGCAATTATTTGACCCTTAACACCAATTTTACAAACTCTAATGAATATGGCTAATGTGATTAGGCCATTGTGACCCAATTCCAAATTTGGGACATGACAAATCCTCCCTTCCCAATATTGCTTGTCCTCAAGCAATTTCAAACAAGGGTGTTGAAGAACCTGCTTTCTGTATAATTCTTTGAAGTTGCCATTGAATTGCCAAACCTTGAGTCTTTGGGTTTCCATGAAGATTTTAGAGAGGAACCACCATGCTTGCTGCTGCACTACTCTGATAAAAATCACTTTATTAAGTGGGAAATCCATCTCCCATACTTCTTGTTTCCCCCAAAAAATTGAAACCAATGAGATAAAAATTATTCCAGGGTCCCATTGCTTGTATTGCACCCCAACAATTAAGAGTGCTCTCCAACCTACACCATTAGATAAGAGGATTCCTGGATCCCATTTTCTTGTATGCATTCTTCCAAACATCATGAGTACCAAATATATATCATCAAAGTACCTAACAACATAATGAAAATGTACATCAAGGATATGCTTCATCAAAGAGTCATGAAAGTGCTTATACCTCCAAGCAAGTAGACCACCATTTTCCAAGTGCATACAAGCTTCAAGTGACCAATCAAATCTGCTCCAATGACATAGGTGAGGATCCCATGTCCTATAATGCTGCTCCAAAAGGATGTGATATGCATCAAAATATTCAGCCATGTATTCTTTCATCCAAGAAGTGAATGAAGAATCTCCACTAGAATCTGAAATAAATAATGAGCAGAAAAAACAAGGAGACTTCAAATGACTCAAAGAAGTCTCACCCATACATCCATGAATGTGAGAATCATAAAAATGTAACAAAGTATGTGGCTTCCAACAAAAATGTTCTCCCATCATAAATCTATTCATCCAAGTGTTGGATGAAGTTCCTCTAACATCAAATGAACCCAGTGTTGAGCAAGAAAAACCATGAGTATTCAAGTGACTCAAATCCATATCATAGGTGCATCCATGTAGATGTGAATCATCATAAAGTGACAAATTATGCTGCTGCAAATGTGAATAAGAATGTGCTCCAACCATGTCATCATAAAAGTTAAATATAGGAGTTCCATACTCCTCATGTGGCACCATCAAAAAGAACCCTTTCACCCATACTTCATTGAGACTAATGTTGCAAAACATGGAATTGTAGGATGTAGGAGAATGAACCAAATCACCCAAATGATCAAAAAGTACAGAATTTTCATCATGGGAAGGATCCATATGGGTAGTATCATGAAGCTCCTTCAAAAGTGTGAACTCTTTGTCATATTTTGGTTCCAATGTAGAGGAATCATGCTCTTCTTTAAAAATTGCATAACCTTCATCAAGAGGCAATTCAAATTACTCTTCCACCACATCAAGTGTTTGGATCTCTTCAAGTTCATCTTCAAACACATCAAGAACATTCAAATTTTCACATTTCTCATGATCCACCATGTCATGAGAATCCTCCAAACAATCTACCATTTGACAATCTGAAACATAGGAGGAAAAACAAGTATCTTGCAACTTTTCAAGAAGTTGCTCATTTTGAATGGTGAGCTTATGAATATCCTCATTATTCTTCAAGTATGCATCATGTAACAATTCATTAAGCTCAAACAAATGGTTTCTATCAAAAAGCAAAGACATGAAATTACCTTTGATTTGGCACATTGCTCTTTGAATCTTCTCCATGTCTTCAAGGAAGGATGTTTCCTCCAATGACGTAGCTCTCCAACAAGAATTTGACACCAATGCTTGAGTGTCATGGAGAATGCTGAGGGACTCTTGGATCTTATTTTCATCCATCTTTAAGGACCCTTCAAGAAAATGAGGCTCTTGCAAATGAACCTCCTCATCTTCTTCAATTTTGCTTGGACCAACTTCATGAAGCTCAAGTGGTGATGGGGAAGTTGATCTTGGTTCTTCTTCAACTGCTACAAGGTCTTCATTATCATGCTTAATGAAACTTGTACTTGTAGAAACACTTTCAAAAGTGATCTCTATGTCACCAACATAGAGGTGTGAGCACCCATCAGTAGGTACTCCTTCATAGTTTAAGCATCCATCAGTAGATGCTCTTTGGTTCATGTCTAAGCTAGAAGGTGTCTCGAAATGATCTTCCATATTTTCAATAGAATCTTCTTCATGATCTTGTGATGTCTCTCCCTTTTGCTCCTTCAAGCAAGCTGATGCATTTTTCCCCTTGGTTTCCTTAAAATCAATAATTTTTTCCACAAGTTCGATAGAAAACAATTCGAATCCTTCCTTAAGTTGCTTGGTCATATCTTCAAATATTTTTTTCATAATTTTTATATGCTCCTCACCATCATATGAGGCTCCCTTTTCATCCCTAGTCATAGTTTCCTCAAAAAATTTGCTCTTCTTCTCCTACTTTTTTTTTCTTCAACAAAAGCACTTTCGATTTCAATATCTAATGGTGGTACCTGAATTATTGTCCTCATGAATATTATACCACATCAGGTGCCAAGATCATGCTCTGATACCACTGTAATGTCCCTTGTTAGGAATTTTATTAAGATTGCAATTTTCCACTTTTTTTCTTAATTTGACCTTTGACTAGTTTCGATCTCTAGGTCCCAAATTTGCCCCAAATGATCCCAAATCTTCTGAGAAGGTATATGAATGATATTAGAACATAAATATGTGTTTCAGGGATGCCTTTGTACCTTTAAAACACTTCTGCAAATACTCTTTCAATTCTGGTCAATGTAGGTAACTTTACTAGTGATTTCCCTTTGACTAGTATTGGTCTCTAGGTCTCAAATTGACTCCAAATGCCTTCAAATCTTCAAGGAAGGTTTATGAATGATATTAGGGATTGAATATGATGTTCAGGGATAACATATAGCCACCAAAAGACCTCTGCAAACTCTCTTAAGATTCTGGACCAAGTATGCAATTTTACTAGTAATTTGGGGTTCAAATCCCCCTAAGGTAAGTACTGAAAATGGCTTCCCAAATGCCTCCAAACCCACTCAAATTTATGAACAGAGGTATGTAATGTGTTAAGTATGTTATTAAGGTCTCATATGCACCATTAATGGTTTATTAAAACTTTTCTCACCCTCTCCCATTCAACTGCAAAAATCACCAATTCGACCCTTGGGGAAATGGCACTATTTCTTCTCCCAATGCAATTAAACTGAGTAAAAATGCTTCAAATGCTCAAGTACAGTACATGAAACTTGTAGAAGACATCCATGGCAGTATATTTATCACAAATATATCAGAGAATCATCCATTCATTCGAAATCATCATCAATACATTGGCTCACAACAAGGTAGTGGGGAAATGGCATTGTTCTTCCATTAAAAATGAGATTTATACATTTATACTTGGAATTTCGACCTGAAAATTCTTGGAGATGCAGAACAGAGTATTTACTTCATATTACAAAAGAAATGGAGCATTAAGAGCTTCCCCAAAGAGTACAATAGCTCACCAAAAACGCCCTCCCTCAAGGATCAAGAATATGCCATCAAAACTGGAAATGGTTGAAGGAGTGAGCTGCAATAGAAGAAACCATGAGATGCCCTGTAGCTTACACCTGCAAATAAAGACTCCATTAAAGCTCCAAATGAAAGGTCTGAATGGCCTTTCCAATTACCAACTTGGATGGGAATCTTTCACCCTCGAAATTGGCTAAGGCAAGAAACTAGTCATCCACTAGCTCTCCCTCTTCACAAATGCAATTGCAAATTCTACAAATGATCAAAAGCCATTCTCATACTTCATTTCTACATTTTATAACCAACATTAGCCTTCTAAGGGTCGAAATCCTCTCAATAGATTCAATAGATTTTCATTTAGGAAATATTCCACATTTGCCACTTGTCTCCTAGTTCCAACCTTCCATCTTCTCCCAAATTCGATTTTGAGTCTCTTTGGCTTCTCCCACTCCCAAATTCGCCTTCTTTGAGCCTATTTTTGGGGCTGACATGTCATAGTGGTCAGATGTCAGAGGTCAGGTCTGCAATTTGTCATAGTTGTCATAGATGCTCCATCATTGGTGTCATAGGGCTAGGGAATCTAGCCCAAGTGTCCACAAACTTCCACTTTGACTCTTTATCTTCCATGGAGGTTACCAATCCTTCCAAATTCGACCTAAGATGCTCAATGACATGTGTTATGACTTACCAACTCAACCAAGAGTGTTCACATTCCCATTAATTCGAATTTGCAAAAGAGAGATACCATGTATTATGAAAAATCAAACTAGTGTGGGTCCCACATCCTCCATATGTCTCCAAAACCATTTGTCACTTAGGATTTCTCTTGAATTTATTTATTCACTCTATTTATTAAATACTTGAACCCTTCTAATGTCTAAACATCATTTATTATCCCCCTTATTCCAAATCCCAAAGCTTCCACCCCAAACCTAGGAAACTAGTAATTTTCCTCCTTGGCAATTATTTGACCCTTAACACCAATTTTACAAACTCTAATGAATATGGCTAATGTGATTAGGCCATTGTGACCCAATTCCAAATTTGGGACATGACAAATCCTCCCTTCCCAATATTGCTTGTCCTCAAGCAATTTCAAACAAGGGTGTTGAAGAACCTGCTTTCTGTATAATTCTTTGAAGTTGCCATTGAATTGCCAAACCTTGAGTCTTTGGGTTTCCATGAAGATTTTAGAGAGGAACCACCATGCTTGCTGCTGCACTACTCTGATAAAAATCACTTTATTAAGTGGGAAATCCATCTCCCATACTTCTTGTTTCCCCCAAAAAATTGAAACCAATGAGATAAAAATTATTCCAGGGTCCCATTGCTTGTATTGCACCCCAACAATTAAGAGTGCTCTCCAACCTACACCATTAGATAAGAGGATTCCTGGATCCCATTTTCTTGTATGCATTCTTCCAAACATCATGAGTACCAAATATATATCATCAAAGTACCTAACAACATAATGAAAATGTACATCAAGGATATGCTTCATCAAAGAGTCATGAAAGTGCTTATACCTCCAAGCAAGTAGACCACCATTTTCCAAGTGCATACAAGCTTCAAGTGACCAATCAAATCTGCTCCAATGACATAGGTGAGGATCCCATGTCCTATAATGCTGCTCCAAAAGGATGTGATATGCATCAAAATATTCAGCCATGTATTCTTTCATCCAAGAAGTGAATGAAGAATCTCCACTAGAATCTGAAATAAATAATGAGCAGAAAAAACAAGGAGACTTCAAATGACTCAAAGAAGTCTCACCCATACATCCATGAATGTGAGAATCATAAAAATGTAACAAAGTATGTGGCTTCCAACAAAAATGTTCTCCCATCATAAATCTATTCATCCAAGTGTTGGATGAAGTTCCTCTAACATCAAATGAACCCAGTGTTGAGCAAGAAAAACCATGAGTATTCAAGTGACTCAAATCCATATCATAGGTGCATCCATGTAGATGTGAATCATCATAAAGTGACAAATTATGCTGCTGCAAATGTGAATAAGAATGTGCTCCAACCATGTTATCATAAAAGTTAAATATAGGAGTTCCATACTCCTCATGTGGCACCATCAAAAAGAACCCTTTCACCCATACTTCATTGAGACTAATGTTGCAAAACATGGAATTGTAGGATGTAGGAGAATGAACCAAATCACCCAAATGATCAAAAAGTACAGAATTTTCATCATGGGAAGGATCCATATGGGTAGTATCATGAAGCTCCTTCAAAAGTGTGAACTCTTTGTCATATTTTGGTTCCAATGTAGAGGAATCATGCTCTTCTTTAAAAATTGCATAACCTTCATCAAGAGGCAATTCAAATTACTCTTCCACCACATCAAGTGTTTGGATCTCTTCAAGTTCATCTTCAAACACATCAAGAACATTCAAATTTTCACATTTCTCATGATCCACCATGTCATGAGAATCCTCCAAACAATCTACCATTTGACAATCTGAAACATAGGAGGAAAAACAAGTATCTTGCAACTTTTCAAGAAGTTGCTCATTTTGAATGGTGAGCTTATGAATATCCTCATTATTCTTCAAGTATGCATCATGTAACAATTCATTAAGCTCAAACAAATGGTTTCTATCAAAAAGCAAAGACATGAAATTACCTTTGATTTGGCACATTGCTCTTTGAATCTTCTCCATGTCTTCAAGGAAGGATGTTTCCTCCAATGACGTAGCTCTCCAACAAGAATTTGACACCAATGCTTGAGTGTCATGGAGAATGCTGAGGGACTCTTGGATCTTATTTTCATCCATCTTTAAGGACCCTTCAAGAAAATGAGGCTCTTGCAAATGAACCTCCTCATCTTCTTCAATTTTGCTTGGACCAACTTCATGAAGCTCAAGTGGTGATGGGGAAGTTGATCTTGGTTCTTCTTCAACTGCTACAAGGTCTTCATTATCATGCTTAATGAAACTTGTACTTGTAGAAACACTTTCAAAAGTGATCTCTATGTCACCAACATAGAGGTGTGAGCACCCATCAGTAGGTACTCCTTCATAGTTTAAGCATCCATCAGTAGATGCTCTTTGGTTCATGTCTAAGCTAGAAGGTGTCTCGAAATGATCTTCCATATTTTCAATAGAATCTTCTTCATGATCTTGTGATGTCTCTCCCTTTTGCTCCTTCAAGCAAGCTGATGCATTTTTCCCCTTGGTTTCCTTAAAATCAATAATTTTTTCCACAAGTTCGATAGAAAACAATTCGAATCCTTCCTTAAGTTGCTTGGTCATATCTTCAAATATTTTTTTCATAATTTTTATATGCTCCTCACCATCATATGAGGCTCCCTTTTCATCCCTAGTCATAGTTTCCTCAAAAAATTTGCTCTTCTTCTCCTACTTTTTTTTTCTTCAACAAAAGCACTTTCGATTTCAATATCTAATGGTGGTACCTGAATTATTGTCCTCATGAATATTATACCACATCAGGTGCCAAGATCATGCTCTGATACCACTGTAATGTCCCTTGTTAGGAATTTTATTAAGATTGCAATTTTCCACTTTTTTTCTTAATTTGACCTTTGACTAGTTTCGATCTCTAGGTCCCAAATTTGCCCCAAATGATCCCAAATCTTCTGAGAAGGTATATGAATGATATTAGAACATAAATATGTGTTTCAGGGATGCCTTTGTACCTTTAAAACACTTCTGCAAATACTCTTTCAATTCTGGTCAATGTAGGTAACTTTACTAGTGATTTCCCTTTGACTAGTATTGGTCTCTAGGTCTCAAATTGACTCCAAATGCCTTCAAATCTTCAAGGAAGGTTTATGAATGATATTAGGGATTGAATATGATGTTCAGGGATAACATATAGCCACCAAAAGACCTCTGCAAACTCTCTTAAGATTCTGGACCAAGTATGCAATTTTACTAGTAATTTGGGGTTCAAATCCCCCTAAGGTAAGTACTGAAAATGGCTTCCCAAATGCCTCCAAACCCACTCAAATTTATGAACAGAGGTATGTAATGTGTTAAGTATGTTATTAAGGTCTCATATGCACCATTAATGGTTTATTAAAACTTTTCTCACCCTCTCCCATTCAACTGCAAAAATCACCAATTCGACCCTTGGGGAAATGGCACTATTTCTTCTCCCAATGCAATTAAACTGAGTAAAAATGCTTCAAATGCTCAAGTACAGTACATGAAACTTGTAGAAGACATCCATGGCAGTATATTTATCACAAATATATCAGAGAATCATCCATTCATTCGAAATCATCATCAATACATTGGCTCACAACAAGGTAGTGGGGAAATGGCATTGTTCTTCCATTAAAAATGAGATTTATACATTTATACTTGGAATTTCGACCTGAAAATTCTTGGAGATGCAGAACAGAGTATTTACTTCATATTACAAAAGAAATGGAGCATTAAGAGCTTCCCCAAAGAGTACAATAGCTCACCAAAAACGCCCTCCCTCAAGGATCAAGAATATGCCATCAAAACTGGAAATGGTTGAAGGAGTGAGCTGCAATAGAAGAAACCATGAGCTGCCCTGTAGCTTACACCTGCAAATAAAGACTCCATTAAAGCTCCAAATGAAAGGTCTGAATGGCCTTTCCAATTACCAACTTGGATGGGAATCTTTCACCCTCGAAATTGGCTAAGGCAAGAAACTAGTCATCCACTAGCTCTCCCTCTTCACAAATGCAATTGCAAATTCTACAAATGATCAAAAGCCATTCTCATACTTCATTTCTACATTTTATAACCAACATTAGCCTTCTAAGGGTCGAAATCCTCTCAATAGATTCAATAGATTTTCATTTAGGAAATATTCCACATTTGCCACTTGTCTCCTAGTTCCAACCTTCCATCTTCTCCCAAATTCGATTTTGAGTCTCTTTGGCTTCTCCCACTCCCAAATTCGCCTTCTTTGAGCCTATTTTTGGGGCTGACATGTCATAGTGGTCAGATGTCAGAGGTCAGGTCTGCAATTTGTCATAGTTGTCATAGATGCTCCATCATTGGTGTCATAGGGCTAGGGAATCTAGCCCAAGTGTCCACAAACTTCCACTTTGACTCTTTATCTTCCATGGAGGTTACCAATCCTTCCAAATTCGACCTAAGATGCTCAATGACATGTGTTATGACTTACCAACTCAACCAAGAGTGTTCACATTCCCATTAATTCGAATTTGCAAAAGAGAGATACCATGTATTATGAAAAATCAAACTAGTGTGGGTCCCACATCCTCCATATGTCTCCAAAACCATTTGTCACTTAGGATTTCTCTTGAATTTATTTATTCACTCTATTTATTAAATACTTGAACCCTTCTAATGTCTAAACATCATTTATTATCCCCCTTATTCCAAATCCCAAAGCTTCCACCCCAAACCTAGGAAACTAGTAATTTTCCTCCTTGGCAATTATTTGACCCTTAACACCAATTTTACAAACTCTAATGAATATGGCTAATGTGATTAGGCCATTGTGACCCAATTCCAAATTTGGGACATGACATGGGATGAGCAGCGAATGCGCGCAGTGGGATGGGTAGTGAACGCGGGCGGCAGAATGAGTAGGGGTGGTGGGATGAGCAGCGAACGCAAGCGACCGAATGAGTAGAGAATGCGGACAAACAGAAGATGGGAGCGGCGGCAAGAGTAGGTTAGGGTTAGAAATTCACCGAATGGAATCAAATTCATTTTTTTTTGAAATTCATCGAATTTCAAACTTCAAGGCAAAAATTCGACAAACCCTGTGACATAGATTGGAGGTATTCCTCATCCCCAATAGCCAAGCTTCAACATCTTCTCCTTTCATATGCTCACCATCAAAAGTGGGTGGCTTAATATTTTGAAGCTCCCCTTGTAGCTCTTTCTCCACATGTCTTCTTATATGGTGTCTAGATGAACACAATTCTGGGTTTCTCCTTGATTCTTTAGATGAGTAATATCTTTTGGCTGCATGAGGTGGTGAGACATAGTGTCCAAGACTCTTGGTAGCACTCTTGGAATGTCTTGATCTTTTGTAGGATCTCTTCCTGGAATGTGCTCTATCTTCTTTATCATGGAATGAGGCTGATCCAACCTGCATTTGTTTCTGCAATAATCTCAAGCTCTGCATTAGCTGGGTTTTTATTTGGTTTTGCTATTCCCGAGCCCTCAACATTCTTTCATTATCATCTCTACAACTCTGTACTTCCATCCTCAAGCTTTTCATGGTTTCCATCAACTCAATTGGTTTAGTGTTAGCTTTGTGCCCTATTTAGGCAAAACCTAGTGAGCATTGGATAGGCAAGGAATCACCTGCTAAATTTGCACAAATATGGATTTCCAACCCAACATGTCACTACTAGAAGGAAATCCTCTTCCAGGTTTCCTAGGTCCAACCTTGAACGAACCTAGACTAACCAAGGGAGAGACTCTAGCCAAGCTTTTTCTAAGGCTACAAGGATAACCTATTTAGCCCCAAATATCGACCTAACTCTATTTTTTATTTATCAATGTGTCTAACTAAGATATTCAAGATAAACAAGACACGCTTTAGTATTCAAAAATATGCTATGAACAAATAAATTATGGTACAATGAAAGTAAAGAAATAATAGTAAATAAATAGACAATATGAGCTTCTTATGGTAGATACCCCCAAAACCAAGGCTTATAAGTCACACGAGATTATCTAGTCATTATAGCTCCGCAATCCACTCGTGGAGTCCAACGATGATGCTCGGCCCAATCTTTCAGAGCACCAACTAGGGAGGCTCAACCGTACCCTTGGCCACACCACCTGTCTCCTCAGATGCATGAAGAGTGGTCTTTTTGAATGCTGTTTTTGATGCACTATAATGACTAGACAACCAATAGGTTGGTTTTATGATTCCTATGGAGTCCCCGATATACGCAAGGTATGTGGAGTCCAAGTCCATGCTCAGTGCTGTCTAATGCGGTACTACTCAAATAGGGGCACTAGATCGGAGTTAAAGGGGATGTCCAACATCTTGCACCTAATGAGGATGCAAGGAGACTTCTCCCAACAATGGTCACTATATTAGTATTGTTCCCCTAGACCACAATTTTACCCATTGAACGACAACTTCTAAAAAGTTTTAGAGACATCGACACATGTCCACTACCCAAGATTCACAATTGCATGCAAATCAATGCTTCTAGTATAAAATATTCAATGTACCATTTTGCATTAATAACTCATAGCATTCTCTAAGATTCCCAAAATATAGTACTTCAGTAAATAGTAAAGCAATGAAAGTAATAATAATTTTCAATAATAATCTCAACACTTCAACAATTCTCTAATTAATTAATCCACACAAGCCTTCCAAAATGCCAATCTCCATATACCAAATTGCTAGTAAGTTGTCAATGTTCTTAGCTACCTATGATAATGAAAGCATTCGCTCATTCAAGATCATTCATAAGTCAATTATTCGATAACTAAGAAATATGATACTAACCCAAGGAATCTAAAACTTTCACTTAAAATATAAGATGTTGATTAGCATAAAGTGTCTTTTTACAAGATTAATACTCCAAGTAGTTACCAAATTAACTCAATATAACAATTCTATAGGTTGCAAATCATTTATATATAGTATCACCAAGGAATTATAATATTGGTTATGAGTGCAAGTACCAAATTGCTCCCAAGCACTTAGATTATCAAATATATATGACTTACCAAAAGGATTCCTCAACATCAAAATTAACCATAATGAAATCAACTAGGTTGTGAGGCAAGTTGTTATTCAATCAGAAGTATTACTAAATCATATATACCATCAATTTGTGATCTATCACTTAAATATTTCAATACCTTTTATAGCCAATTGCTATCATGAACACAAAGAAACGTGCTTAACTTGTTTGTTGGGTCATGTCCTATACAGCATTCCTTGAAAGCATAATTTTGATCATGAAATAGTATAAGCGACTTAGCAAACTTATTGAATACAAGCCTTTATATCATCTATAACATGACTTCAAGATCTAGTCAATTTCTAACCATACGATTACTTAGTAAATTTCAATCTCTCAACTCACCAGAATGACAAGTCATTAGAGCAAGATATGATCAAATTCTTAAGGGCCGAAATAGGTCTCTAGCGCTCAGATTTTCAAGCAAGGATCCGAGGCCTGCCTTACATTAGTTAAGAAGGTTGTCCCAAATAGATCTTCAAACAGGGAATTGATATGTTGGACTTATCATAAAACTGTAACTTAGTTGTGGTAACTTTGTGAAGGTAAGTTGAGGTAAGTAGGATTACTGAAAGTAATATTTAGATCAGATATGTCCCAAATCAAAATATGCATAAGGATGATGTTTATATAATATCACCAATTGAAACAATAGTAAATCAAGTACAAGTGAGTAAGCCTTGGATTAAAATTCCCTGAATTGATTTGTTTATAGGACTTGTCCAAGTGAAGGACAGTGACAAGAGATCACACCCAGATTTGATTCCTAGCATGAGATCAATGGCTTATGTAACAATTTTAGGATCCTTTCTTAGCAACAAATCAGCATAATAGCCAATGACGAGGACTTGTTACAGCAGTACTTTATGAGCGCTAGAAAACAAATCGTCCCACAGAGATACTAGCAACTCTTTGATCCACAGTGTGGTCATAAAAGTAAGATTAATATGGCAATCTGAAAACAATGTATCAGCAATAGTAAGTGTTTATTTAAATCTGAAGTTAATGGTTGATGGTGCCAAGGCAAATATAGATCCAACTTTTGTTAGTATGTAAAGTCACCCAAGAAACTTAGCTTCACTGTATTTTAATTCATATATGACTTTAATACCCATGAAGACGGTATGATAATAGATAGAAGTAAATGAAAACAATTCCCTGAAGGTGCCGAATTTACCAAGCAGTGATAGTAAACAAAGGATTCAACTCAGTTTCTTCAGACTTGGAATACTAGTGGTGTTTATATCACAATGATTCAAATGACGCAGAGTGCCGAATTGACAAGAGACAACTTTGGATTGAGGAAATAGAAATGGTTGTATTCATTAACAACTCAGAAATACTTGTGACATTTAAACCTTAGTGAAGATGGTAGAGTTTTCAACCATGAGTAATAAGGCAGCCACACAAGTTACTTATTCCACTGTATATATGAAGCCAAAGTGTATCATTATGATTGTAACCAAAACTCAATCAAATTTAGATTTTGTTTCAGATTATGAAAGCCGAATTTGCTAGTGAAGAGTTTTACCCCAGATCTGAAATACTTAGAAGATAGATGCTTGTTCGTTAGATCAAATGTTATTGAACCAAGATAGCAGAGACATAGTATGTGACCTACAGGAATATGATCTTTTAAATCTAAAATTAAAATATGCTCTGAGAATAACCCTAGAAGAAAGTGAAGTATGTTTAAATAAGCATGCTAACCAATGAGTCAACCAAACCTCAGTTGAAACTTTCTTTTGATACCAATGATTTATCCACTTGGTAACTCAGAAAATTAGGTAAGGCTAGTATTGAATATTAGAAGCGTTTTTAACCATAGTGGACATCCAAAGGATTTGATCTTGGAAAATTAAATCGCTTGCACAAGGTTAATATTAATCCTTGGATGCTAATTCAATATTAACATAATCCAAGATTCAAAATTTAAACCAGCTTGTTAATAAAATGAAGAATATTTAATAAAGAACAAGAATCAATGTTTGAATCTAATAAGAATGTGAGTGGCTTACACAATTGCTGGTTTATTAGAGGGTTTAGTAGCTCCTTAGGGGCTGAAATGAGATTTAGGTGAATTAAAGAGTCAAATTGTTTTGCCATCTTAAAGCCTCCTTCTTAGGGTTTGATCCAAGTACCCACACAAGAATATTAAGAAGTGAGATAAAGTACTTGGGAGAACTCTAACCCAAAGAAAAACAATTATCCCAAATAAACCGTAGACCTAGTGTCTAAAGGGAACATCCATGGGGCAAATGAAGTCTAAATGAAATAGCAAGAAAATGAAAGAACCCAAGGGAGGGTGGAGGATGACACAATGCTCCTCGATAGCTTGGTTTAATTTCAACCTTTTCAGCTCCAATCCTGTAATAGAAACTTGCAAACTTCAAGAGGACCCACCAATCCATCCATGCACAAGCTCAATCACAGTGTTAGCAAAGTATTTAGTGAATGAAAAACCAACATGAAACCAAGAGGTTGCAACAATCAAGATAAGCATGTTAATTAACATTTATGTAAGACAAGGTTGCAGCAATCATCATACTCTTTACTAAATAGTAAATACAAGTTAATAATTTGAAATTACCTCAAACCCTTATGGTTTTCCATAATCCAACAAATTTCACAAGATCATCCAAGATGCCACCAAAGAATAGCCTAGACAACTAGTGAGCAAGAGCAAAATGAGTATAATTTTTATCCCCAACAAAAATTCCTCCTCAAGAGAAACAATTCACCTTCCTTAAATAGCCTAGAGGGGTTGAATCCATCCCAAGAAGAGATCTAGGGTCTTACAATAGTTTGTTACAAGGTGGTGATCTCAATAAGTTGGTTTTCTTCATCTAGGGTCAAGATTAAACCACTTTACAAGAAAATATTTCATAAATTTGCTAAGTCGTTGAAAGGCCAAGGTGCCTTCCTTGGCTTATGGAGAAAAATATTACAAAATGTCTAATACCATGGGTTGTTTACAATACCAAAGGATAAAACCATGTGTTGATTGCTAAAACCATGTGTTGATTGCTAAAACCATGGGTTGTTTTGGGAAACCATTGCTTGTTTCCTCATTCCATGCTTTGACCAATTAACCAATTCTTTGTCAAGTCGTCCTCGTCCCACTATTTGCTCGAGGGACGATTTAATGATTAGGAGTTTGATCCAATGGCTAGGACTTAATCTCTTGTTGACATGTGCCTTAGATGCCCTTAGATCACCTCCACATATGTGCCAAGGTGCCAAATCATCTTTATTTGCATCAACATGTGTGCAAGAGGCCAAAATGAGCAAAACGACTAAGGCTTTTTAGGCAAATAATTTCCAAAAATTAAAAAAATGCATACTCAACTGCAAATTATAACATATCTTGCACTTTTTCTTTTAAAAAAATTATTAGACACAAACTTATGATTTTTTAAATAAAAACCTTAGGCATGCCATCAATTAATCTTGAAGAAGCTTGAAATAGCCTGAAATAACACTGTAATAGCCCCTTGTGAGGCGGAAATGAGCCCAAATGGACAACACCTTCTCTAGAGTGAGCTGAACTGAGTAGCATGTTTCCTTAGGTGTCCAAAATCACCAAGTCATTCTCAAGATAGGGGTTCAATCATTCCCATGCACGTTCATCAAATCTTCAGGCTGCTTACTGAGACCGAGGAAGGACCTCTGTATGATTTGGCCAATCTGAATGAAGGTTTTGACATGGAAAGGTTGGAGATTGTTAAAGGGCCAATTGGGAGCCCAGATCTACCCTCGTATCATTAAAATATCGAGTATAACATCCCCATACACGTTCAAGAAATTCAACATTGCATTCACTAGAGAGAAGCCCACCACCTTTTTGGAAGTCAGTGATCCAAGGTAGTAATGACCAATCTAACTTCACATGCCTCGGTAAGTGGCCAAATGGGTATCCAAATATGCTTTTACATATTTATTATACCTTATGGATCTCAAGATATGGATATACCACCTTTAAACCCCCTTAGAGGGTTGATACACTGGTTCTGCAAACATTACATGATATATCCACCCTAAAGAAGACTTGGTAACTTGTCTGTGGCACTGATTAAGATGTACTCGAATCATAATTCTCCCTGATGAACCAACAACAAAGGGTTTCCATGTGGACCAATACATAACAGATGTCATTAACCATCAATGTTGAGTCATCATATAACTGGTCATGTATACATGATCATATACCTACACCATAAGTATCTTCAAACAGGTTTTTGAGAAGCAAGATTTATGTACTAACCATAATTATGATAACATTCAAGTACTTGCAAGTTGCAAGGACTAGTTTCTTCAATGGGGTGAGTTAGATTGACAACAAAAAGGCTAGACAAGTGAAACTTATTATTGGTCTAAGGTAACTTGGTTGACTCAAGATGTAGGAAGAAGGGGATCTTTGTGATCTTCACCACTTGGGAAAACACTAGGGAAGTGTTCACAAATGGGTGATTGTGTAGTGATATAATTCCCCACCTAATCATCAACAATCAGACTTTCCCCCATTTGACTTTGACTTTTTAATTTAGCTTCTTCTTGGACTAGTCTTCATTTATTTCTTGGACTCTTCAATCTTGTCTTTCTTTTTGTTTTTGGAGACCTTGGCCTTTGATTTTATTTGGAGGCCTTCTTCATCAACAAGATTTCTACTTGCTTCTTCATTTTCTTGAATTTTTATTTACTGGGAGTCTGGGAGGCCTTCGTGAAGGGGTCACAAAGGAGATATCAAGAGTTCAACTTCATCAACCTTAGACCAAGGATGCAAACTAGAATCATGGAGTGAAATGGATGGATGGATGGCCATAATATGGACCCAGAGAAGGGGGTACAAGTCCTTCCAAGACACTTAAAGTTAAGTACAATCTAGGTTCAATGCTACATAAGTAAATCATGGATCTACTACCCTTGTCAACTTGAAAGTGTGGTACTACTAGCTATACTCATTAGGTAGTTAATGTATCCACTAAAACATTAGTAGCATCTAGTACATCATTTTACATTTGTGTAGCAGAGGTACCTGTACCTGGGGGTAGGGTACGTGTGGCCGTATCGGATATTTGTACTGGGTACTTGGGTACGGGTAAGGTATGTACCTTGTTGTACCATGCCGTACCCTGTACTAGCTCCACGTACCCGAGACGTTTTAAAAAAAGCGGTATGTACATGCTAAATGGTACGGCGTAGTGTTTGGGTACTCCAGGGGTACGATCAACTTAGCAAAAGTAAAATCCGTCAGTGTTGAGGGAGAAAAACTGTCGGTTTAATGAAATAATTTAATAAAAAAGTTAAAATGTGGGCCCTCATAAACCTAACCATTGACCAAGTCAACTACCCTGTTCATTGTTTACTATTTTGAACTTTATATTTCATATCTGGAAATGCCGTTAGGCAAATTTTGAATGTAGTATCTGTATGACAATGGAGTCATGGAGTCATGGACATATAATATTATTAATTATATAACTTCCAGTCTTCCACTTGATATCTACTATGAGTTATCAAATTTTTATAAAATTGACCCTCAGGCAACTAAGTTTTACAAAAAATTGATCCTCATGCTGACATATCATTACAAAATCCCCCATAGAGATGTGGAAATTTCATGAAGAAGAAGAAGAGAAGAAAGGGGCAATATTGCTCTGTTAAGTCTTCTGGAGCTTGAAAATTTTTACAGGTACACTTTATTCTTCATGGTACATGGTTGCCCACCTAGTTGGCTTGGTGGTCAACAAGCACGATGGTCAAACAATTATGATAAGAGTGGTGCAATGTCAGCATGGTGGTTCCCTCTGATTTCTGTTTCTGGATTGCACTGTGTTATGGATTAGCATACTCGACGTTTCGGGTGGTCACTTCACCCATCCTTGGGGAAAAAAAGAAGCTCCAAAGCTTCTTTTTTTCCCCAAGGATGGGTGAAGTGACCACCCGAAACGTCGAGTATGCTAATCCAAGGATGGGTGAAGTGACCACCCGAAACGTCGAGTATGCTAATCCATAACACTTTTCCCCAAGGATGGGTGAAGTGACCACCCGAAACGTCGACTATGCTAATCCATAACACAGTGCAATCCAGAAACATAAATCAGAATGAATATCCGCTGTGAAAACCTGCAGTCACTCAATGGTGGTTCCTTTCTGAGAATAGCTTGGAACACTGGGATTACATTGTTTGGCAGTTTAGAAACTGTTGGGGATGAGAAAGCTAGTGTTGAATTTTTGGAGTTTACTTTGATGGTGCATTGGTTTGGCTCTCTCGAAGAGCAATTATTTGAGGAGTTGACTGCGTTTTTGCAATATCTGATTGCTCTTCTTATCGGTGATTTCTGGAGATCTCTTGTGTTGACACCTTGTAGGATAGTGCTTCGAGAGGTTGGTGCTACAGATCTCCTCGGTTTACTTGGGACCCTGGGATCATTCTTGTTTTCAGTTTGGATCAGTCTAATGATTGTGGGGTTGTGGTGGCATTGCTTGAGGGCAAGCAATCTTTGGGAAGGGAGGACTGTAATGTCCCCATTTTCGGGTTCCCACGCTTTGCAATTGGAGATGATTTTATGGGTTTATGTTAGCTCGATCAGAGGGGTAATTTGATGTTACTAGTGAGATCAGAGGGTTTAGAGGAGTTATATGATGCTCGACCAGGTTTGTTTAACATTTTTCATCTTCGGGATCATTCTTGCACAATCAGTTTTCGGTTCTGAGGCATTTCGACTATTCCCGTAATTTGGGGAGCATTAATTAATTAATTTCACTAAGGTTGTTATTTTGATTAGTTATTTAATGGGGGCACCTTATTGTAATAGCACATTGGAACCGGTATTGTAATAGTCTATTGGAATTGGGATGAAAAGCTTTAAATGGTGGAATGATGGAAAGTGACTTCCAGTGCCTGGAAATGTTTTGAAGTGAAGTAAATCACTTTTTGGAGTTAAAAGGAGAAATAAAGTGACTTTGGAGAAATATTAAAGGAAGATTTTATAAAGTCACCTTATATTATTTAATTGGGCGGAAAAGGGTAAAAATGGTGGAAAAGGGTGAAAAGGGGAATAAAAGAGCAAATCAACCCATTCTCTCATTCATTCATGACATTTCATTTTGGAAAAAGGGATTTGGAGAGCTCTTGTGGCTTTTTGTTCTTGGGATAGAAACCCTAAGAGAGAAATTGGTTTCGGTGGGGAAACTATCCACCCTAGCTGATTGAAAGAGGAGAGATCACTCAGTTCTTTCATTGTGCTTCGTTGCCGGAGAAGAGATTCAAGCTATTCTTGCAAATCTTTGAGGATTTTCAGTGTTTTGGGTAATTTGGTGAGAGTGCACTTGCCAAGGAGGGCATTGGAGCTTCTTTTCTTCTTCATTTATGATGCCGCCATCTACAGCTGAAGGAAGAGGGTGTGTTATCATTTCTTGCGGAGTAAGTTTGACAAAAGAAGAGGGCGCTGGGCCATTCTTGTTAGAAAAACAAGATCGCAGAGCAATAACAATAAACAAAAATGCAAATATAATTACACATACACATTACAAGAGAGACACCAATATATCGTAGTTCACCCAAGATGGGCAACGTCCACACTGAAGTTGCCAGTCCTTATTATTATACCGTCCAACAAAGTGAAGGGATACAACCTGCAGCACAATCGTTGCACTTCCTCTTCACTGTCTCACAGTCTCTCTTCTTGATCTCAGAGATCTTTACAATGCATAATACCTAATACATCAACCCTAGCCGTATTACAATGTCTTTCTTTTATAAGGGAAATACAATGGGAAAATACCACGGG
The DNA here is from genome assembly GCA_027924585.1 of Larix kaempferi. Lineage (NCBI taxonomy): Eukaryota > Viridiplantae > Streptophyta > Pinopsida > Pinales > Pinaceae > Larix > Larix kaempferi. Next base: position 10,243,128 of record BSBM01000431.1, on the reverse strand, counting down.
TTACCCAAAAGCATGGGCCCGTAAACTGTTGGCGAAAACAACCCCAAAATTTTTTCTTGGGGGCGTTGCCCTCGAACCCCCATTTCTCGGGGGTGTTGCCCCCAAACCCCCTTCTTGGGGGCGTTTCCCCCGAACCCCCATTTCTCGGGGGCATTGCCCCCGAACCCCTGTAACTCAAGGCCGTTGCCCCCAGACCCCCTTTCTCAGGGGTGCTTCCCCCAAACCCCCAACGGGGGCCCACTAGCCCCCGCTCCCCCCAGCCAGGGGAGTGTCAACACTCCCCTAGACCCCCTGGGGATCGTGCCGGAATCATAACCAAACTTGGGGTTCAAACACGACTGAATCATCATCTATGAGATTGGAAGATCAGGCTCCACAACCAACAATTCTCTTCATTATTCCTCAATGCTGTTGCTAAGTACTGTGTTTAGAGGGCGTTCTGACTGTGGAAGGGATGATTTGCTCTGTGGACGGCGATTTGATTGTTAAGTAACCAAGCTATTGAGTAAAAAGGAGGGCACACTATTCATTGGGAGAGTGTATTCATCTTTGGAGGGCATAGTGTTTGGGGACAGCCTGCTGCCACACATCAATGACTGCTGGTGTTACCTTCCTGAAGGTTATGGTTGCCATATACTTTATTACAAGTTCATGTTGAGCTGTAGCTGCCATATACTGTCACCTACAACAGTTAAACGTTGAGGAGGGAACTCTACAGTCACACAGTGAACATTCAAGGGTGTATGCCAAGTGTTTGTCAAAAGTGAGGACCAAGATCAGCTATGTATTGGCATTAAAGGGGGATGACTTTGACTGCTGGTGCAAGACCTCAAGATTATTAGCATGGGCATGACCATCTACAGTCTGTTGAGGTGTCTTAAGGGGAGTTCGCTGCCATCCAACAAGAGTTGCTTGCATTCAGTCATCTACAGCCATTGGAACACCAAATGGGACATACTACAGTGGGCAGATTTGACTTCAATGGAGCTGTAACAGCCATTTTCACTCACAGGTCTGAAGAATAAGTGTAAATCTGATTTCTTTTGTCATACTGTGCTACTGTTGTGGCTGTTAATAATTTACAGTCAATTTAATGTATTTCCTGTACCTTGTTCTTTGACATTTAAAGCAAATAAATACCATTTTGGAGTGCATTTTGTTGTCGGAAATATATGTTGAATGAGATATGAAATGTAATCACTAGAATGACCATAGAAAACCCAAGAAAAAAACTCAGCTATCTAAGCCAGGGTCATTTCAGTGGTATTAGAGCTTGGTTGCCAAGTATTTGACGAAAGTCTAAACCCAAAGTACATCAGCAGTTGCTCAATATATAGTCCAGAATTAGTTGGGAATATTACAAAGGTTTACATCTAATGGCGAATAATTATGTGCTTTTCTGTTGATTCGAAGCAGTAAAAACTTGAGCTGAACTTTATCAGCCCAAAATAGTGTTTGGAATTACCCTCTAATTTTTTACAAGATTATTCTGTTATACTAGAATGTCTAGGCTCTTTTTGCGATTTAGAGTTTGTGTTCAAGCTATCAAATAAACATGATTTTATGTTTTTCTGGACATGTATTTTGCAAATAATTTCCAACCTGTTGCATACAATTTGTTTGTGGAAATTTGTCTTAATTGTAATCTTATGGTCAGGATTTGTTAGAAAATAGAGGGTAATGTACCTGTAGCATCTAGCTGCTTTACAAGAAATGATGTGCTGTAATCATGATTTTAGCCAAGTTCTTATCTCATTTTCAACATGAAATTGATGTACATTGGTATCTTGCTACTCTTATTCATTTGGTAGGCCACGCTGCTGGTTAGAACACATGTCTTTGGATAATGAAACGGGATTGGATCCCTCTGGGATTAGAGTCAGGCCAGTTTCAGGGCTTGTAGCAGCAGATTACTTTGCAATGGGTTACTTTGTATGGGCAGTGCTGATTGAGAACATGGCACGTATTGGATATGAGGATAAAAACATGTACATGGCTGCCTATGATTGGAGACTCTCTTTTCAAAATACAGAGGTATGATCATTGTGCTCATGATGTCCTCTTGCACACTGTTAGTGATTTGAAATTGTAATTTGATCCCCTGGTTTATAAAAACATGAACCTTGAGATCACTGTTGCACCAAAAGGCATGCAAGCAAAGTTGTAAACATGTTAAGATTCAAGAAAGCCTGAAACATTTTCTATGATGCTTAAGACTTTTTTAAAATAATGCACTTATGGAATGATACTAGTTCTTAAGCCGATTTAAAGCTAATTACAACTTGCTGATATTGCCTGTATATACAATCTGCCTGTTTGAAAATATAATGATGTATTTGATTTCAATCATTTTTTACATCTTATCGTTTGCAATTTCTATTTTCTTAGTTTATTGAAATTAAAATATTTTGCATTATGGAGAACTATGATGAACTTTGAATAACATGTTGCTAGTGGAAGGCTATTGGTATTTCTTATCGGATGGTGACAGTCAATAATTTTAAATATGTGGTAGCAAATCATAAATACTATTGTCTATTTTACTTGTGTTAAATTTTCCAAACGAGTTTGAAATTGTAAATGGAACAGCTGCGGGACCAAACATTGAGCAGGCTCAAGAGTACGATAGAGCTTATGGTTAAGACCAATGATGGCAGAAAAGTTGTTGTGATACCGCATTCAATGGGAGTCCTTTATTTTTTACATTTCATGAAATGGGTGGAAGCACCTGCCCCGATGGGTGGTGCTGGTGGCCCAGATTGGTGTGCTAAACATATAAAAGCAGTAATGAATATCGGACCAGCATTTCTTGGTGTACCAAAAGCTTTTACAGGACTTTTTTCAGCTGAAGCCAAGGATGTTGCTTTTGCTAGGTAATCTTCATTGATATAAAAAATTAAGTATCGTTATATTCTATTATGATTTTATTGGAAGGTTTCTGAATGTGGCATTTTTATCTGCTTTGTTCTTCTGTCCCTTTTAAGGGGTTCCTTTATTGTTGTCGAAAGTGAAAATAACTGAAATTGGTCATAGTAAGGATTTGAAAATTAGTGGTGAATTTGTTTACCCTTTGTCCTTATTATGAATCATGATGTTGTTGTATCAGCAGCTGAGTGTTCCATCTCTATTTGTGCTTTGAACAGAGCCATTGCTCCTGGTGTTTTAGACAATGAGATCTTTGGGCTACAGACTTTGCAGCATATGATGCGCATGAGTCGCACTTGGGATTCAACCATGTCAATGTTACCTAAGGGAGGAGAAACAATTTGGGGTGATCTTGACTGGTCACCCGAGGAAGGACATGATTGCCTCCCAAAGAAACATAAGCACAATGGAAAACATATATGCAAGGAGCAGAATTCAAGCAATACATGTATAAAAGACCCAGATTTTGAAGGAAAGGCTCGGGTTCACTATGGAAGGATACTTTCATTTGATAAGGTAGCAGCAGAACAGCCATCATCCAATCTAGATATGGCTGACTACAAGGTACTGATCACCAACATATAAGTTTGGTCGAGTTTTTCTTTGTGATTCCTCATTAAATATTGTTTGGAGATGTTTCACTTTTGATTTTGACAAAGATACGAGCCCAGCCTTCTATCCAAATTGTGATTGGTAAACATTCTAACATTTCTCTCTTCCTTTGCATACATGAGCTGCATCTTACCACCCAAACCCTCATTTATTGTGATAAAATCCAAAAGCACAAGTAAGAAGACCTTGGAGGAACTAAGAGGGGCTACCCACTGTCACCACAGTAGCTCCCTCTCTCACTTTAGCTGGCTCTCCTCCGGCACAAGGGGGTATCCTTAGAACAATATTGCTAAAGTTATGCAATGTAGGTTCAAGGTGAAATGAAGAGTTAACTTCAGCAAAATAGAAATTATAGAATAAATTTTATGAATAGCTTGATGGGTGGACCAAGGTTATTGCCAATCCATTGGGCAAGTGGAGTCGAGGATAAAAATAGGAGGGATGTTTTCTCATGTGATGAAGAGAGAATGGAACTGGAATGAACAAGCTACAACAATCCTATCTTGGTGTCCACTAATGCGGAAAAATACTTTGAGGAACCCTAATGAAGGAAGACCTGCAAACATGCATGAGGGTGTGGTTGCTAATGGATAATATAAATTGCAGCCATTTCTAACAATCAAAGAGGATGCACATAGACATTTCCAGCAACTAACACAGGTTATAATCCAACAGGTCTATTCCAACAAACAAAAAGACATTAAAGGGATCAACCCACAATTAAGATCTTCCAAATAAAGCAACAACGTTACCCGATTCTAGCCCCTCATAACACATTTGATGAAGCAATTTCCAGCATTTATCTTCAGCAAATTAAGTCCAAAATCATGTGCCTCACAAGAAAATCCTTACTTACATTGCCTTCAAGATGTTCAACTAAGCTCCACCCAAACCCAACCCTCAATACAATAGGAGGAGCTTCTCTTATATAGAGTCCAAGCTCAAAACCTCCTCAAATAAAATAATAATATCCATGTGTGAGATTCTAAATCTCTCTTAGGAAAAAATAAACAAACACTATCTTTTAACGAACTCCCAATGACAAGTCGACAAATAATAGTAAAGCTCCTCTCCCACTTGATGATGGGCATCCCACTTGTCCTCTCCCTAAACAAGAATGTCTCCTCAAGATAAGCTTGTTTGGCCATGCAAGTTCCTCCAAGGGTCCACATGTAATATCCTCTAGTAGAGTGCTCTCCAAAATGAGCCTTCGATCAATCCAAAATAATATAAAATGTCCTTAAAGGAGGTGCACCCTTGAAGTATGTGCTAGGAGTCTTGGGGTCACTTTGACTTAACGCTAGAATATAAAATACTCCAAGAATAGCTGCGCCCTAGAGAAGTGTGCAAGAAACTGGCTATGTGACCATATTTACCAAACAATTGTAATAAAATAGTCCATGGAGGTCACTGTTAATATTTGGTTGAGCTTTGATCTTCAATTCTTTTAGATGCAGAAACTTGAAACAATGAGACAATTCAATCACATGAAATTCATACATCCATAACACAGGATATACCTTGGGGAAAATCTTCAAAACTATGAGAACAAAAACCCCAGCGATTCTTCTCAGTATAATATAATGGATAAAAGAGAATGCTTTCTTTTATAACATAGCAGATTGCTTTCGGAAGATAAGAGATCAACAAAACTCTTGGTGAAGATATGGAAGCAATAGAGAGGAGAGATCAATCGGATGTGTTTTCCAATGTGCCCAACACATCAATAACAAGCAAGAACAATATCCTGCACAAACAGAAGCGCCTTGCCTTCAATGGAGAAGAGAATTTACTTCACATTGAATTCATCAATCCCGTATAACATATTTATACATTCTTCTCATGCATCGGCTTCTTCTAACTTCAGGATGAACTCGCCCTTAGACTAGATGTATCAATCTTGCATGAAGTGTGCCCCACTTCTCATGCAGTGCTTTATCTCATTGAACTGTCTCTTAGGATGAACTCGCCTCTTAACTGAAAGCTTTCCCACTTAGTTAGGTGGCTAACTTAAGTGTCGTTATGCAAGTGTCGCAACTCAAGTGTCGTCTTTTAGTTTAACAAAAGTGTCATCATGCAATAACACTTAGTTAACTAGATCTTCTTTGTTGTCACTTAGTTAACTCTCTTTAACTGATTCTTTCTTGATAACATCACTGCAGTGATCAATTCGAGTTCTCCTTGATTTATTGAAGTGTCATCTTTTAGTAACATGACTCCTCCATTGGAGGCATATAACCAAGTAACATGACTCCTCCATTGGAGGCATATCTGAGTCCATATGAAATTGTACCTCAAAGGTGCCTAAGCACATGCTTAGCAGCTATCCAATGTCTGTGTCTAGGATCAGACATAAATTGACTCAGAATGCTCATGGCATAACATTTATAGGCCTTGAATGCATCAAGAACATTAGCGAGCCTAGAAGATGTCTATACAAAGTGGGATCTACTGGATCTGATCCAGAGCCTGACTCAGGAAGTTTCCTCAAATTGGAAACCATTGGTGTAGTCATAGATTTGCAATCTATCATGCCAAACCTGTGCAATATATCCACAGTGTACTTCCCTTGAGATAGAATTTTTTTTTTCTTTGCCAAGTTTGAAGGCCAAGAAAGTAGTGCATCAGACCTAAGTCTTTCATCTTGAACTCTGAGGTGAGCTCCCTCTTGCACCAAGCAATCAGATCTTCCTCTCCAATGAGAAATAAATCATCAGCATATAGAACCAACATCAACGATTGGTTCTTCACTACTTTGAAGTACAAATTTGGATCAACTTCACTCTTACAGAAACCCAATTTCTGAAGGTAGTTATCAATTTTGGAGTACCAATCCCTAGGGGCTTGCTTAAGCCCATATAGAGCTTTCTTTAGCTTGCAAACATGGGACTTCTTCCCATGCACCACAAATCCTTCAGGTTACTGAATATAAACCTCTTCCTCAACCTCACCATTGAGGAAGGCTGTCTTCACATCCATCTGGTGAAGTTTCCATCCTAGAATAGATGCAAGTGCAATCATTGCTTGGATTGTGGTGTACCTTGCTGTTAGATTTTTAACTTTTCCTCGGGGAAACCATAAAGGAGAAAACCCCGCAACTTCCTCAGAGATAGAATGATCACCAAAATAGTATCACAAAGATAAACCCCAAAAATAGAAAAGGTCTTCAGTAGCTTCTCTCTTCTCTTCTTGTGCGAATTTGTCCTCCTTCTCACTAGTGCGAACTTGTGTGAGTGAGTGAGTGTCTAAATGAGAGAGCCTAGCTCTCTATTTATACACACTTCCACTTTACTCCTATAGGGGACTTAAAAACCCCTTTACAAATTGACTCTTGGGGAACTAATGCTCCGACTTACAACGGAGGATTTACCTCAATGACTTTACATGACCAAAGTAATAATTACATCCCCGAACGGAGGAATAAACATCTCCGTTGGAGGTACAAATAAAATAGAATAATAATTACAATATAAAATACAAGTGAATATCTTCCGCAGTTACAATAACATTAACACTCCCTATTAACTAGGAAGGTATTCTCTTGACATGGTCATCATCACAAGTCTTCGTTGCTGGATCAACAATGTTGGAACATCATCATCAACACTGGATCATCATCGTCACTGCTGCTGCAATCTTCATCATCTCGATCATCAATTGGTGCTATCGCTCAATTCTACTCGTCATAGGAAGTTCTACAGATCCAACCCTTTTTCATGCTGGATGTAGGCCTAGCTCTCCTGTAGGTCTTCATTATCTCTGCGAGCAAGCCATCAAGTAGGTACAGCCCAAGACTTATTACATTGCCTTGCAAAAACCCGACACATAGCCCAGGACTTATTACATTCCCTATGCAAAAACTTGACGCAACATCCCAAGACTTATTATATTGCCTCTGCAAAAGCCTGAAAGAACATCCCAGGGCTTATTACATTGCCTCTGCAAAAAGTTGAAGGAACATCCCAGGACTTATTACATTGCCTCTGCAAAAACCTGAAGGAAAATCCCAGGACTTATTACATTGCCTTTGCAAAAACCTGAGTCACCTACTATCACCTCATCGTCTTCAGATCATCTCATCATCACACGGAGCACAACCCAGATGCACTCATCACACGACACTTACATCATGACCATGGGAAGACACACCTCAACCACACTGGAATGGCCCCATCCCTTACATTTGCACCATGGGAGGACACACCTACCACCATGTGAGAATGGCTCATGTGCATCTGCGTCTTCCGGACTCATCACTTCCCCTTGGAAGGAACTTTGATCTGAAGTACACCAAGCTTCTCTCTAAAGTATTCAAACTTCACTCTGGCTAGCGGCTTGGTCAACACATCGGCTATCTGCTCGTCCGTCGCAACATATTGGAGCTTCACTGCTCCTCTCTGCACCATATCCCTGATATAGTGGTACTTGATCTCAATGTGCTCTGACTTGTTATGGAACACTGGGTTCTCGGACAACTTCACACAAATCTGGTTGTCACAGAATATGCAAGTCGCCTCAAACTAGAGATCAAACAAATCAGATAGTAGCTTTCTAAGCCATACTTCCTCACAACTAGCCGAACAAGCTGCAACATACTCTCCTTCGGCTGTACTCAGTGCCACGCAGAACTGCTTCCTGCTAAACCAAGAGATCACACCTAATCCCATATTGAAGCAACACCCCGAAGTGCTCTTCCTATTTGTGGCACTCCCTGCCCAATCCGAATCAACATAACCCTCCAGGTTAACCTTTGATTCACGTCATATCTGAGCCCATAATCAACTGTACCCTTCAGGTACCTTGGAATATGCTTTGCAGCAATCAAGTGAACATGTCTCGAATCCATTAGGAACTGGGTCAATGTGTTCACAGCAAAGCAAATATCTGGTCTCGTATTTGTCAGGTACATCAAAGATCCAATCATCTGATGATACATCGTGGCATCAACCAACTTTGATGAAGCATCACTCAATAGCTTCAGGTTCAATGCCATAGGTGTGGCCATGGCCTTACAGTCCATCATCTCGAACCTCTTCAGGATCTCTACTACATACTTTCCTTGTCCAAGGAAGATTCCATCCGCACTCTACCACACCTCCATACTTAGAAAATAATGCATCATGCCCAGGTCCTTCATCTCGAACTTTGCAGAAAGCTTCCTCTTCGTATCTGCAATAAGTGCATCCTCACCTGTCACAAACAGGTCATCTACATAAAGTAGGAGTATCATTGGGTTCCCTTCCTCATCCTTGTAGTAAAGGTTGGAATCCGCTTTACTTTTGGTAAAGCCCAAACTAGTCAGGAAGCTATCTATTCTGTCGTACTACGTCCTGGGCGCCTGCTTTAATCCGTACAAGACTTTCTTCAATTTGCACACAAGTCTGCCTGTCATGTGTCTCAAATCCGAGTGGCTGCTCCTGTTATCACCTATTTTGTACCATAGTTGGATTATCTGAAGAGCCGCCATTTGACAAACATGATGAATGTTTGTACTCCAGTGTATCAGATGATCCATCATTTTTGCCTAGCCAATTTTGGCTAGTCAGTTTTGTTTTTCAGTCGACATGACCATGGCCCCACGGGGTTTGTAATAAAGTGTGCTAGTAGGATTTTGAGTGGCTCGATTCCCCATGACTTGATTAAGCAACTAAGGTATTCCAGGGAGTTTTTTCCCTTGTCAATTATACTTTGCCTATAGTCGAGCTATAATCGATGAGGTTTTCTCTCGCTTCCTTCAAAGCTGGAATGCCCGATTTTGAAAATTTTAGCCAAGTCCAACTGATGTATATAAGCCTACTAAACACTATTAGAATAGGTTTTGGTCATGTCCTAGGTCCCTACGACCCTCAGAAAAAATTTTGAAATTTTTTTACCGGGTCCTCCGGTTTTGGGTTTTTTAATTATTTTTAAATTTTAATAAATTTTTCCATAGTTTAAATGGAAAAATTTCAATTTGTAATATGTCAGTCATCCGAGATCCGAATTTAGTGATTGAAGGCTCCAAACTTAAGCCAAAAATCATTCATGATCCCCGGACCAGTTTATCCTAAGTTTCGGATGTCAATTCAGCCTCATAATTAATAATTTCTCAAAAAAAACCATTTACAGAGAAATTATTAATTAAAATATAAAAAATTGAATATTTGGAGATAATCCAAATCTCTCCAAAATAATCCAAATGGATTAAAATAAAAGGCTAATTGACATGGCACTGGACATTAATGAAGATTCCAATAATCTCAGTCATCATCCAGTCAAGCGTCCGGTCACTACAAGAGATCTCCTTCAAGATAATTCGCCCCCCTTCACCAAGAATTCGATTTGATGATGTGTTAAGTGATTAATGGTTGGTTGGTATGCATTAAAGCCTATGGTAGGCGCCTCCCTAAAATTGTGCAAACACATGGCATTGGCTTCATTCAAGTTCGAGTTAGCATTCAACTCAAGACTCCAAGCTTGTGTTATGTGGCATATTCGCTCTCCTTGATATCCTCACGTCAAACCTCTTTGGAGCTCGAGTTTACCACATGGCACATTACCATTTGACAAGTGATTATTCCAATGAAAGATGAGGGGCGCCTTGCCTAGGTGGAGGCCACCTCCTCATCTCCTTCAATGCAACTCGAATTGTTTGGTGGAGTTGCACTCCAAAACTTGGCTTGACATGGATTTGATAGAGATTAGATGGAATTCGATTTGGTGACTCATACCATTGGCTCCCTTCTCAATGCCAATTCGAATTAGGGTAGACTGGCTCTTGTCTTTTGTTATATAATGAGGTCTTTTCTCCTCATTCCAGATGGATTTTTAGCAAAGAAACTCTGGAGGAATTGTAACTTGTTCAATATTTGATAAAGTTGTGACTTTGAAGGTCAATTCGTGGAGGCTCTTGGTGGCCATGCATCATCCCAAATTCGAGGTGATATTGTGTATTACTCATATGCTTAGGAATCTTAAGTTTTGATTTGTATTTCAAGAAGGCTAACAATCTAGCACATGCAAATATAAGTCTTCTCTTTTCGCTTGAGCATATTTGTCTTGCAGGTGTCTTCCAAGTTTTAAGATCTTTTGCAGGTTCATCTTCACTCTACCTGTGGCCAAAGGACTCTCAATTTTATAAGCATAAGAACTAGGAGATCTTGCTTCACCCATCAACTTTCAAAACAAATATCTTGGTTACCCTAAGCTTATTTCTTCTAGCTTCCACCTTTGCTCTTTGAATCCTCCTTGCTTTGACCTTCATCCCTCTTCTAGTCTTGTCCATCACCCTAGATCTCTCTTTGCTAACCTTTTTCCTCTATCCACTTAGCTCTCGTCTCCCTTAGTCTTTTTCAACCATTCGCTCCTCTAGTTTTCCTTCTCCATTCGTCACCCTATTCCTTCTCCCATTCGTCTTTTCCCTCCTACCTCCTCTCATCCTCCTCTTCATCTTCTTCTTTCTTCTCCCTCGCCTTGCCCTTCTTCCCTTCCATCAACCTACAAAAACATATAACAACAAAGAAGAGTAAGATAGATTAGTGTTAAAGTTATTTTCATGATTTAGATCTTGTAATCTTGTTATAGTTAAATCTCTCTTCAAGATCTAGGTGTTGCACTTGTTTATCAAAGTTCATAGATTAGATCTTAGTTCTTACATCTAGTTTCAAAGTTCATTTTTGCTAACATCTAATGGGTACATTGTTGAGATGAGTTTAAAGCTTGTGTAGGTATTTTTAAGGAGAAGGACTTGAAAGAACAAGATTCAAAGAAGAAGAAGAGCAAAACCCAAAGAAGAAATTTGAACCAATAAGAATATCCAAGATAAATGAAGAGGATGATAACCATGAAGACATAAAACCATTCTCCTTTTTGTGAAAGCCATTAAGGGCTTCCAAGTATTTCTTTCATAGTTTGTTTATTTTCTTGAAAAGACCTTTCAAGGGTTTAATTCCCAAAGGCAATTGTAATCTATTTAATAAAAGGGCTAGGTGGGATAAGGCCTTCCACACATTGTTTCCCCTTCCCCATTTGGGGAAGTTTGTTCATGCATGATTAGTTAGTTTTACTTCAAGTCATTTAGATTAAAATTCAATTTCTGTACTTAGATTAAATTCTCTTCCAAGTATTGACCTGAGTTAGCAACCTTGGGATTTCATCCCAAGGGCCTCATTATTTTGTGGCGGCTTCTCTATCCCCATTAGACTCCTTGTCGAAATTCAGCTAGCTGGAAGTTCTCAAGGACTGGTGGTTCTAGTGGTCGCCTTGTTCGGAGGTTGATCCCACTTGTTGTTTATTTCTTAGATTAGTTGGTTAATCTCGGCCTTAGAAAGCGTACTTGTTATCATATTTATCAATTGTTTTACTTCTGAAAGTGCCCTTTTCTTTATGCAAGCTGCCTCTATTCTAATAAACAAACAAAGTCTCTTGAACTTGCAGTGATCCAAGTCAAGAACACTGTCTGTTGGAGAGAATTTTTAGCTTGCATCTTTTTCCCCTTGCATTAGGCATATTAGATTAAATAAGTCTCTTGAACCTTGTCATAAGACAAAGTCAAGAGCACTCTCTATCGGAGAGCTGAACTGTGTGCTTAAGCTTCAATAAAATATTCCAACTCACACTCCCATAATAATTTACTTTGGTTGCTATCGAACACTCGTATGCTCTGCCAACTTGAAAGGGTTGGGATAGTACTCAGAAATGTGTTAGATCTGATTAACTTCTACAACATAATAAAATTTTACCCCCACAACCAATGAACCGGCGTTGCCTTTTCGATAAAATACTTAAAGTGCTATTCTGGGAGGTGGAGCCGGGTTGCCATTGTTCAGACTTGGAGGGTGGTTTAAACATTGGACACTTATCCTCTTGATAACTGGACGGTCCGTCTGATCACCGTGAATAGCCACTGAAGTATTTCGGGTCTCTTTGCTTACCTTGTGTTCTTATCCTAATAATCAAGACCATTAAAACTTTGAATTTACCAAGATAAATTGCAAAACGATCTCACGAACATATCTCTCGAACACTTGTATCAAGCAACCCAAGCACTCAAGCATTTTTTGACTCCATAAGGCACGGGTCCTTAATCACATATTTTATTTGCTTATTATCAATCTGGAGTACTTGTGTTAATTTCCATATATATGAGTGACTAATATTTGAAGATTTCTTAAAGTGGTTGTGAATCAGTGTATCTTTTATCTTAAATTGCAACGTGGATTGCTAATTTATCTTGTGTCTCTTTTAAAAGTATCATTGTGTCTTTCATTATTCAAAAAACTCCTAAACAACATCCATCCACATCACCACACATTTAAACACATTTAAAAAACACATTGAGCCATAGTTAAACTCTTTGTAGGGACTACCCCCCTTGGCTTCGTTAGGAGTTAGCCTAAACGGAGGAGATGGGATTCAAGTGATAGTACCTGGCTCATTGCTTGCCCCCAAGGCCACACCTCTGCCCACTTCCAGTGAGGGAGACAACTTTCGAAAGATTTCTGTTGCTGGTGTGCATCTCGGCGGACAACATTTTTGGCGTAGTTGCCGGGGACAAATCTTTTTGTTCCTGGACGACCTTAGTTTTTTCTAGTTTGTTTTACCTTTTTTGATAGATTCTGATATCTATCTGGTGACTCCACTGCCCTTTTTAGTTTTCATTTTGGTAGATTTTTAGTCAAATCACTCTCAGAAATTAGACTTGAATCCACCTGGCGACTACATTGTCAGTAAACCCCTCAAGGTATTCAACTAGGAAGAATTTTGAAGGTTTACTCAATTTCATCCCCGAGTTTGAAAAGTTTTATAGGAGGAGATTGAATAAACTTAATTCTCGTAGGATCCTTGAAGAGCTTGGATCTCAGTCCATTTCTGACATCCATAGTCTTTTTGAAGAAACTAACCTTGAAAATTTAGAAAATTTAGAAAATCTTGAAATTAATAATTGTTTTCCTTCTACAATGGGTGAGTATTTTACTCAACTCGACTTTTCTTAGATAGCAGGTCAACCCCATGAGGTTCCTGAAAAGTCCATTGACAAACTCATGACTTTTACTGGCACTGATGCCTCTTGCTCTGCAGAGAAACACCTAAGAAGTTTTTCCAGACATTGTGGTTCCTATGTCAAGGGTACCGACAAGCATGAAGATGTGTACATGACCCTTTTTGCCTTATCTTTGGATGGTAAGGCTGGAAATTGGTATGACAATTTGCCGAACAACTCTTTCACCACCGTAGCAGCTTTCAAGATTGCTTTCCTCGACAAATTCGGCAACAAAAAAGAGCCTAGACACCTATTGGCATCCTTGACCAACATGAAAAAGTCAGACACAGAAACCATGGATGAGTTCAAAACTAAGTTCACAGAGTTATCTAATTCCATCCCAGCCACTTATGCACCTCCTACAGCTTCCTTATTGGACTATTACATAGAAGCATTAAGTGGCAAAATACAATACCAGATAAGAGACAAGGAACCCACTACTTTGCTTGAAGCTCAGAATTTGGCCACCAAGATTGACAAAAACATGCAGTCTTCTGGAGAATCAAACATCCAAGGTTACTCTAGATCTTCAACTCCTTTAAAAATCAGTGAACCTAAAGAGAAGGACCCTTTATCTATGAAGGATTCATATGAGAAGAAGATGATGGTTATGTGTGAAAGGATGGAAAACGCTGAACAAAAACATGTAGTTCAAATGAAGGAGATACATAATCACATCATACACATAGAAAGAGCACATGTTCAACAGGTTCAACAGATCCAACAAGCTCAACCAGTTCAAAGAAACTACCCTCCTAAGACCAACTGGCAGAAAAAGGCTCCCAACAATGAAAAGAGGCCTCCCAATCAAATAGAGGCTGCTAACATGACTGAGACCTACATACCATTTTGTAGAGCTTGCAAAGATTTTCATGAAGAATTTTCTTGCTATTTTGCAAACTATGTACAAGAACATGGAGTTCCAGAGGATAGTACCAGTGAACCAACATCAAGCGAGCTTGAATTCATAAACCATGTTGGTGACATTTATGATATTCCGGAAGAAAGTTGGAATCAGTCGGATCAACCTATTACAGAAAATATGACATTTTCCCATCAAATCCGTGATGATCCTATTGAAGAAATTTATCAAAGACCGAATTTTATTGAATACCCTCCTCATGCCACCGAAACAAAAGACATTTATGAGTGGGAAGTTTTTCAAGACTACTTCAGTAATGATGAACATTTATGTACTCCTGACCCAACTCTAGAAGAAACCATTACAGAGATTGACACTCATAAAGAAATCCATGAAGTTTGTAATATGTGTGATAACACTCCCATTTGTTCTCCACATGGCAGTAAATATTCGGAAAGAGGGATCCCTTGTGATGTCTTTGAAACCCATTTGTTTGAAGAGGATTTTCATGAAGTTGAGGAGGATAGGCATAGCTTAAAGGATGACATAAGTGATGATGATTCCATCATGGATGACATAGATGTTGACAGTGATGAATGGACCTTGTTAGAGAACCCTATTTATGCCATGTCTAAAGAAGTTAACAGTGAACAAAATCCCTTGGGAAATTTTGTTGATAATCCCACTTATGAGCATGAGGATACATATAGTCAGGAATATGACATAATGCATGAAGAATCCCCCATATTTGACAAAGATATGGATGATGACTATTGGACATACATTGGAAAACCTGTTTTCGATGTATCTAGAGAAGGGAGTGTAAATTTTGAGCATTTGAGCATGGAAGAAGAGCATGTTGTTTTTTCATATAAGCAATCAGAACCACACATAAGCATCAACAAAGATGACCTAGAGAAACAATCCAGTGAAGGTCCAGTTTGGGTAAAGTCAGTTGAATACATATCTTCACCATCGGATGACCCTTGTATATTAGAATAGTTCGAGGCATGCACTTCAATAGAATTTTTTTTTTCAGAAGAGCCTTTCGGATCAGTATGATAAGGTACTAGAACTGCCATGTCATCCTAAATTTCTTCACCCTATCCTGTTCTGGATAGAGTGTGCCTGCAAGAGGACTTACTATATTGGGAAGCATTTCAACTATCTATCTTATGATTTTCCATCTGTCCCTCCCATTCAGAAGATCAAAGCAGGTTTGCACTTTCTGATAAGCATGCCCTTGTCTTGGTTGGTAACCAGAGACACGGTAAAAAATTGTTTTTAAATTGATTACATGCTTAAATGGTTACATTGGATTTCTGATTATACCTAACGTTTTCCTTTTTGTATTATATTAGATTAGGAAAAGATTAAATTTTGTCAAAAAAGAAAAAAGCATTTACTTTTTGTATTTGGATTTTTTAGAATTTATTCACGAAAATAAAATATAGATGATATTTCATTTCGGTTTTTCCATAACACATGTGCTGCTGAAGGTTTTCTCTCAAGTTGAGATGTTTTTACAGGTTATATATATAAACCAGAGATTCTGGTGTTCTCATATCCTCTCCTTGCATGATTTCCAGAGCGAGCACACGTCCCGCAGTTGGAGCTAGATGTTATCACCTATTTTGTACCATAGTTGGATTATCTGAAGAGCTGCCTGTTATCACACAACTTGTAGTTGCCCCTAGTGGTATCCCATCCGGGACGGTAGAGGAGATGGGCAACTAAAGAGGTGACCCAAGAGATGCCACGATTCCCAATGCAAAGTGGGAGTCACGTCAACCGAGGCACTCTTCACTTTAGATCTAGATAAATCAAGACCTAGGGGGAGACCCTATAACCAATCAAAGATGATTGGACCCAAACAAAGGTTCCTAGGGATGAGTAAATGGTAAGTTACGGAAACCAATGCAAGGTATAGTGGACCTAGAAATTAAAGTATGGTTGAAGATGGTTTGAGAAATGATTAGTGTTTCAACCAATGTATGATTTAGGCCACATGATTAGTTATAATGACAAGGTATAGTACCATGTGTTACACAAGTGGGTCCTACTTTCTTGGGATATGTGAAATGGCTTAAAGTGGACCCACAAGGTGAAATTAAGGAATGCAATTAGCACTAGAGGATATGTAATGAGTAGATCTATGGATCTAAGTTGAAAATAGAAGTACCCATTTACTGGATCTAAGGTTTGACACAATTCCCAAGGAGTGCGACTTGCTTAAGGAGAACTAGTGCCTTGTTGGATGGGTTAATGGAGTCAAAAGATATGTCAAAGTGTAGATCAGGACACCTATAGGTCAAGTCAAGTGGGCTAATTGAGATAGAGTGGTTGGATCTTTCTAGATCTAGGATTTCATGAAATGACCCAAGTGGACCACAATCCCTTAAAACAAGGAATGCTACCCCCAAGGCAGATCGTCACAAAATGATACTCTAGATATAGGTTTCAAGGTATGCCCGTTCCAAATCCACTGAAATCTCCACTACCCACGTCCTCAAAGTGGGCAAACTCAGTCACTCAAGGAAGTGCGACCTTGCTCAAGGAGGGCTAAAAGGTGGATAAGGTGTGTCAAATCAAGTCCGATGGCCACCAAAATGTAGATCCAAGTAGTTTAGGCACTGATGTATGTGGATCTAGAAAATCAAGCCAATCCAAGGGTTAGATCTTACTAGATCTGAGTTTTAGGGTGCCAAGTTATTCAAAAGGGGGTTTTAATCCCTTAAAATGTGGACTGATGCCCACAAGGTAGAAATCACCCAAGTAAAATTCTAGGGGTAGGTTATCAAATGTGTAGATTGCAAATCAAGTGGGATCTCACCTACCCATATGCTAGATCTAACCCAACAAGCCTCTCCAAGGAAGTGCGATTTGGTTCAAGAGGGCTATATTGCCTTGAAAAGTGTGTTAATTTTAACCCAATCACCACCAAACTATAGATCCAACTAGGGGTGGATGCTATAGAGGTGGGTTCTTAAGATCTTTTCAAAAGCAAGGCTAGATCTAAGTAGATCTAAGAAAAACCAAAATTGGGGTTTTGATTAATTAGGGTTTGTGACCAATGAAGAGAGAATGGATGGAAAGAGGCACATACCTTGTATATCTTACCTCAATTGCTTGTGGCCACCTTGCAAATTGATAGCATTCTCCTATGTGTATATTCAAGAGTGAGATCCAAGAGCTCCAACCAAAACGTCCTCCTCCAAGATAGCCAAATCGTCCTCCTCCTACAAGACAAGATCAAAGAAACAAGTCAAGTAAGATGATTATGAAAATGATAGAAAGATGTAATAGAAAGCATCAACTATGTCACGAAGATACAATAATGATACTCCCTGTCACAAGATCAACCCAAGAGAGAATATGTGGATACCTCCAACAATAACCCTCAAGAAATCGCCCTCCTCTCCACCATTTCGACTTTCCTGCAAGAAAACTAGTAGAAGCACCAAAATCCACAATGATACATAGAAGAGATACTGCATACTCAAGATGCAAGAGAATCCACAAGACAAGAGAGATATGCTCCACAAAGAAGTGTTCTATTCCAATATTCCAGAGCTCCAAAGGTGAGCTATACAATAGGGGGTCTCCTCCTTATATAGGATAATAAAGACCAAAACCCTATACCACTCTACAATACTACATCAAATGAGTGGTTGAGATTAAAAGATCTCAATACATGATCAATGGCTAATAATGAATCATAACAATGTATCACATGGATCACCCAATATAATGATGACGCCCTAACTAAATGGTACAAAGTGAGGATGACGTCATCCACTAGAGGGGTAAAAGTACAAAAATCCACCTCATAATGACTAGGACATAACATAAGAAGCACATGGTGGGGCTAGGAGGCATCAATCCTTACTAGCTCATCCCCAAGGCACAATAAAATAATAAAATATGTCCAAGATAATATAAATGATCAAATCTGTCCTCAAAATATGTGACAGACAAGCAGTAAAAGACCTCCTGTGATCGCTGTGGGCCTACCCACATGGTGAAAACTAGCTGGAAGATAGTGGGATCACCTTGGAAGACCTCTGTGAAAACCAAATGCCAAAACCTTGCCTCAATTGCCCAAATCGAATTCCTCAGTGACCACTTTATCCCATTTTTTAACTGCCTCGGTAACTGTGAAAGTGCCAAAACTGCCTCCCAGGGCATCTGCATTGTCCAACTGAACCCACCAGGCTCTCCAGAAGGGGGGGTAAATGGTAAAAACAAGTAGCTGGACCACCCCCTCCTCATACAGCGCCCTAGGTGAATTGGCCTCTCATGGCCCTTGCTGCTCAGGCTGGGAAATTAGCCCCAAATCTGGTCAACAATTGTAAAACTGCATCAATCACTGTCAGAAGTGCCCGGAACTGAAAGATAAGTGTCTCATTGGATCCAGAAGACCCAAATCCACTAGGAATGTGTACTCATACACCATGGGTTGCCCTAATGGGCCAGCTTAGGGTCCACCATATATGGACAGTGCATAATCTGATGATCTGAAGTAATAATAAAATTTGCTGAACTGCATCAATCATCATCTGAACCATATGTCCATCATATGGCATCATCATCAAGTATGTGGGACCATCAATCATCATCAATAGGTATAGATATATGGCCCACATCATCACGGGTCCCAATAATATACAACCAAGGATAAATCACATCAGTAGACTGAGACATGCTTCTCTAATCATTCTCACAGCCAAGCTCAAAGTATAACATCCATTCAGTGGCATTAATCAAGTTAGCATATTCCTTTGTTATATAAAATTACTTGCACAATAGTTCAAATGACAAACTCACCCATTGGACATGGTCAAACTGCTAGTGAAGGATGAAGGCTAGGAACAAGGTTGGGCCAAGGGGTTGACTTGTCTAACTTAACTCAAAAATACTTTGGACCGGGAGAAGGGGGAAGCTACAAACTCTGTGCTGGACAAAATAACACAGAGTATTATAGCTTTTAAGAACCATTGCTTTAGATATAGCTTTTAAGAACCATTGCTTTTTGAACATTTCTTATACTCTTCGAGGAGTCTTTTTAGTTGTTCATCGCTCTTGCCCTTTTTAGTTTCCATGGGTGAATTTATAAGTTTCCATAAGTAGAACATGAGCTTTCAGTTTTAGCCAACAACATCTCAAGTGACTGGGGGAAGTTCGAGCCAATGCCAAACATCGGGACAACCGACCAGAATGATTTAGGCCTACAATCCAACTCACCAAAGGCAAGTTTTGTCACCAACTTAGAGCCGAGACACTAAACATACAGGGATGCGGTCCAAACACAGAGGTAGAAAAATGGGGAAGTCCTCAGTATCAGAAAGTCAAATGAGATAGGTCAAGGTTTAAAGTCAAATAGGAAAGTCATGTATGGATGGAGTCAAGTGAATATGGAGCCTCAACTAGCAGACAACTGGTGTCAGGAAAGACCATATCTATGTAAGGTGGAAAACCAATGAGTTTTGTTAAATGACCTAAATGTGCAAGTAATTGTCCATTTTATGATTTATAGTTCATTTTAAACAGTTTGCCACATCAGGAATAATATACCAAGTAGATGTTGTGAACATGACTAAATCAACAAGATAATAATCCACAGTCAATGATAAAATATCGATAGATCATACAACATCATCATAGTAATAAACATCATATACCATCTGAAACACTGCTGCAATACATCTCTAAGCACTGAACTGAAGCTGTATGGGATAAAGGGTCACATCGGTCATCAAATCTGAACTCTCAAGGCTTAGCCTTGACACAAGGTCTAACATAAGTCTGAATAATACACTGCTCTGATCATGAGTGATCACAAAATATACAATCATCATAGCCATGCTCTGAATAATGGAAGCTCTAGAATGTGCAGATATCTGCTCAACAAGAATAGTAGCCCTGCTACTATGGTGTGATAACACCGCCATTTGACAAACATGATGAATGTTTGTACTCCAGTGTATCAGATGATCCATCATTTTTGCCTAGCCAATTTTGGCTAGTCAGTTTTGTTTTTCAGTCGACATGACCATGGCCCCACGGGGTTTGTAATAAAGTGTGCTAGTAGGATTTTGAGTGGCTTGGTTCCCCATGACTTGATTAAGCAACTAAGGTATTCCAGGGAGTTTTTTCCCTTGTCAATTATACTTTGCCTATAGTCGAGCTATAATCGACGAGGCTTTCTCCCGCTTCCTCCAAAGCTGGAATGCCCGATTTTGAAAATTTTAGCCATGGGAGGTTATTAGAGTCCAACTGATGTTTATAAGCCTACTAGACACTATTAGAATAGGTCTTGGTCATGTCTTAGGTCCCTAGAACCCTCAGAAAAATTTCGAAATTTTTTTACCGGGTCCTCCGGTTTTGGGTTTTTTAATTATTTTTAAATTTTAATAAATTTTTCCATAGTTTAAATGAAAAAATTTCAATTTGTAATATGTCAGTCATCCGGGATCTGAATTTAGTGATTGAAGGCTCCAAACTTAAGCCAAAAATCATTCATGATCCCCGGACCAGTTTATCCTAAGTTTCGGATGTCAATTCAGCCTCATAATTAATAATTTCTCAAAAAAAAACATTTACAGAGAAATTATTAATTAAAGTATAAAAAATTGAATATTTGAAGATAATCCAAATCTCTCTAAAATAATCCAAATGGATTAAAATAAAAGGCTAATTCACATGGCACTGGACATTAATGAAGATTCCAATCATCTCAGTCATCATCCAATCAAGCATCCAGTCACTACAAGAGATCTCCTTCAAGATAATTCGCCCCCCTTCACCAAGAATTCGATTTGATGATGTGTTAAGTGATTAATGGTTGGTTGGTATGCATTAAAGCCTATGGTAGGAGCCTCCCTAAAATTGTGCAAACACATGGCATTGGCTTCATTCAAGTTCGAGTTAGCATTCAATTCAAGACTCCAAGCTTGTGTTATGTGGCATATTCGCTCTCCTTGATATCCTCACGTCAAACCTCTTTGGAGCTCGAGTTTACCACATGGCACATTACCATTTGACGAGTGATTATTCCAATGAAAGATGAGGGGCGCCTTGCCTAGGTGGAGGCCACCTCCTCATCTCCTTCAATGCAACTCGAATTGTTTGGTGGAGTTGCACTCCAAAACTTGGCTTGACATGGATTTGATAGAGATTAGATGGAATTCGATTTGGTGACTCATACCATTGGCTCCCTTCTCAATGCCAATTCGAATTAGGGTAGACTGGCTCTTGTCTTTTGTTATATAATGAGGTCTTTTCTCCTCATTCTAGATGGATTTTTAGCAAAGAAACTCTGGAGGAATTGTAACTTGTTCAATATTTGATAAAGTTGTGACTTTGGAGGTCAATTCGTGGAGGCTCTTGGTGACCATGCATCATCCCAAATTTGAGGTGATATTGTGTATTACTCATATGCTTAGGAATCTTAAGTTTTGATTTGTATTTCAAGAAAGCTAACAATCTAGCACATGCAAATATAAGTCTTCTCTTTTCGCTTGAGCATATTTGTCTTGCAGGTGTCTTCCAAGTTTTAAGATCTTTTGCAGGTTCATCTTCACTCTACTTGTGGCCAAAGGACTCTCAATCTTATAAGCATAAGAACTAGGAGATCTTGCTTCACCCATCAACTTTCAAAACAAATATCTTGGTTACCCTAAGCTTATTTCTTCTAGCTTCCACCTTTGCTCTTTGAATCCTCCTTGCTTTGACCTTCATCCCTCTTCTAGTCTCGTCCATCACCCTAGATCTCTCTTTGCTAACCTTTTTCCTCTATCCACTTAACTCTCGTCTCCCTTAGTCTTTTTCTCCCATTCGCTCCTATAGTTTTCCTTCTCCATTCGTCACCTTATTCCTTCTCCCATTCGTCTTTTCCCTCCTACCTCCTCTCATCCTCCTCTTCATCTTCTTCTTTCATCTCCCTCGCCTTGTCTTTCTTCCCTTCCATCAACCTACAAAAACACATAACAACAAAGAAGAGTAAGATAGATTAGTGTTAAAGTTATTTTCATGATTTAGATCTTGTAATCTTGTTATAGTTAAATCTCTTTTCAAGATCTAGGTGTTGCACTTGTTTATCAAAGTTCATAGATTAGATCTTAGTTCTTACATCTAGTTTCAAAGTTCATTTTTGCTAACATCTAATGGGTACATTGTTGAGATGAGTTTAAAGCTTGTGTAGGTATTTTTAAGGAGAAGAAGGACTTGAAAGAACAAGATTCAAAGAAGAAGAAGAGCAAAACCCAAAGAAGAAATTTGAACCAATAAGAATATCCAAGATAAATGAAGAGGATGATAACCATGAAGACATAAAACCATTCTCCTTTTTGTGAAAGCCATTAAGGGCTTCCAAGTATTTCTTTCATCGTTTGTTTATTTTCTTAAAAAGACCTTTCAAGGGTTTATTTCCCAAAGGCAATTGTAATCCGTTTAATAAAAGGGCTAGGTGGGATAAGGCCTCCCACACATTGTTTGCCCTTCCCCATTTGGGGAAGTTTGTTCATGCATGATTAGTTAGTTTTACTTCAAGTCATTTAGATTAAAATTCAATTTCTGTACTTAGATTAAATTCTCTTCCAAGTATTGACCTGAGTTAGCAACCTTGGGATTTCATCCCAAGGGCCTCATTATTTTGTGGCGGCTTCTCTATCCCCATTAGACTCCTTGTCGAAATTCAGCTAGCTGGAAGTTCTCAAGGACTGGTGGTTCTAGTGGTCGCCTTGTTCGGAGGTTGATCCCACTTGTTGTTTATTTCTTATATTAGTTGGTTAATCTTGGTCTTAGAAAGCGTACTTGTTATCATATTTATCAATTGTTTTACTTCTGAAAGTGCACTTTTCTTTATGCAAGTTGCCTCTATTCTAATAAACAAACAAAGTCTCTTGAACTTGCAGTAATCCAAGTCAAGAGCATTCTCTGTCAGAGAGCATTTTTAGCTTGCATCTTTTTTCCCTTGCATTAGGCATATTAGATTAAATAAGTCTCTTGAACCTTGTCATAAGACAAAGTCAAGAGCACTCTCTATCGGAGAGTTGAACTGTGTGCTTAAGCTTCAATAAAATATTCCAACTCACACTCCCATAATAATTTACTTTGGTTTCTATCTAACACTTGTATGCTCTGCCAACCTGAAAGGGTTGGGCTAGTACTCAGAAAGGTGTTAGATCTGATTAACTTCTACAACATAATCAAATTTTACCTCCACAACCAACGAACCGGCGTTGCCTTTTCGATAAAATACTTTAAGTGCTATTCTGGGAGGTGGAGCCGGGTTGCCGTTGTTCAGACTTGGAGGGTGGTTTAAACATTGGACACTTATCCTCTCGATAACTGGACGGTCTGTCTGATCACCGTGAATAGCCACTGAAGTATTTCCGGTCTCTTTGCTTACCTTGTGTTCTTATCCTAATAATCAAGACCATTAAAACTTTGAATTTACCAAGATAAATTGCAAAACGATCTCACGAACATATCTCTCGAACACTTGTATTAAGCAACCCAAGCACTCAAGCATTTTTTGACTCCATAAGGCACTGGTCCTTAATCACATATTTTATTTTCTTATTATCAATCTAGAGTACTTGTGTTAATTTCCATATATGAGTGACTAGTATTTGAAGATTTCTTAAAGTGGTTGTGAATTAGTGTATCTTTTATCTTAAATTGCAATGTGGATTGCTAATTTGAAGATTTCTTAAAGTGGTTGTGAATTAGTGTATCTTTTATCTTAAATTGCAATGTGGATTGCTAATTTATCTTGTGTCTCTTTTAAAAGTATCATTGTGTTTTTCATTATTCAAAAAACTCCTAAACAACACCCATCCACATCACCACACATTTAAACACATTTAAAAAACACATTGAGCCATAGTTAAACTCTTTGTAGGAACTACCCCCTTGGCTTCGTTAGGAGTTAGCCTAAACGGAGGAGCTGGGATTCAGGTGACAATACCTGGCTCATTGCTTGCCCCCAAGGCCACACCTCTCCCCACTTCCAGTGAGGGAGACAACTTTCGAAAGATTTCTACTGCTGGTGTGCATCTCGGCGGACAACAGCTCCACATACACTTCATCTTCCAGTACACCATTCAAGAACGCTGTCTTGACATCCATTTGGTGTACCTTACATTTCATCACTGCAGCCAGAGCAAGTACTGTTTTGATGGAAGTGTATCTGGATACAGGTGCAAATGTCTCCTCGCAATCTATCCCTTCCTTCTGGGAGAAGCCACGTGCCACAAATCTTGCCTTGTGTTTCTCTATGCTGCCATATGTAGCATGCTTGATCTTGTAGATCCACTTGGAAGTCACCACAGATTTTTAACTTTTAATCAATAGTTGTCTAGGATCCTACTGAGAGAATAACAAGCACAACATAAACACAAAAGAGACAAGAGACACAAAGATTTTCCTCGGGGAAACCATAAAGGAGAAAACCCCGCAACTTCCTCAGAGATAGAATGATCAGCAAAATAGTATCACAAAGATAAACCCCAAAAATAGAAAAGGTCTTCAACAGCTTCTCTCTTCTCCTCTAGTGCGAACTTGCTCTCCTTCTCACTAGTGCGAACTTGTGTGAGTGAGTGAGTGTCTAAATGAGAGAGCCTAGCTCTCTATTTATACACTCACTTCTACTTTACCTTCTTTACTCAACAGGTCGGTCCCTAACTAAACTTGACTGGGCCAACTCCTTTAGGGGACTTAAAAACCCCTTTACAAATTGACTCTTGGGGAACTAATGCCCCGAATTACAATGGAGGATTTACCTCAATGACTTTACATGACCAAAGTAATAATTACATCCCCGACCGGAGGAATAAACATCTCTGTCGGAGGTACAAATAAAATATAATAATAATTACAATATAAAATACAAGTGAATATCTTTCGCAGTTACAATAACATTAACACTTGCCACAGGGGCAAAGGTCTCATCATAATCAATGCCTTCTTTATGAGAGAAACCTTTGGCAACGAATCTGGCTTTATACTTCTCAATGCTACCATCCGCAACATGCTTTATCTTGTAAAGCCATCTGGAAGTCACAATGGAATTCCCATTAGGTTTGGGAACAACCTCCCAAACATCATTCTTCATTATAGAGTTTTACTCTTCTGTCATTGCATCTTTCCAAATTTGCTGCTTTGCAGCTGCTTCAAATGAGGATGGTTCTGAATCACTGATATGACTCATCAGTGCAACATACCTTGAATGTTTGTCAGGTTGCTTGCGTTCTCTAGATGAGCCTGCTGGTGCTCCATGTTTCTCTGCATTTTGTAAGATATCTCGGCACCAACTAGATCTTAGTTTAGCGGGAGGTTCATCTGGTGACCTCTCAATCAGTTCTACTAGTTCTCCAGGAGCTAGCGAATCTAAGTCATCTTCTGGTTTCTCCCTCTCAAACTCTGAAGGGGGAGAATCAGACTCGGGATCCTCCATCTCTAAATCACATTGAATCTCTTTCGATCTTTTGAAAGTAGTTTCCTCATGGAAGGTAATATCTCGTCTGACTTCAATGTGTCTCTCACCAGGTACATATATTCGGTATGCTTTGGATGACTCGCTATAACCCACAAAGGTGCCTTTCTTTTGAGGAGGCTCCATCTTTGTTCTCTTTTCTTTCGGTACATTAATATATACTGGGATCCTGAAGATCCTCAAGTGTGAGATGTTTGGATTCTCATCGGTAAACACTTCTTCTGGTGTCTTCTCATCTAGAATGGCATGCGGGCTTCTATTCTGTATGTACACACCTGTACTGGTGGCTTCTGCCCATAATGAGGGTAGACATATCTTGATCATGCATCATGGCTTTTGTAGCCTCACATATGGTTCTATTCTTCCTTTTGGCAACCCCATTTTGCTGAGGGTTGTATGGTATTGTTAACTGTCTACATATTCCTGCATCACTACATAGCTCATTAAATGCATGTGAATCAAGTTTATCTCCATTATCAGACCTTAATGCACGGATGTGCTTTTCTTTCTGATTTTCAACTAGGGCTTTAAACTCTTTAAATTTGCTAAGAGTTTCACTTTTAGCCTTTATGAAATAAATCCACGACTTCCTAGAAAAATCATCTATGAACAATACATAATATAAGAAGCCACTCAGGGAGGGGGATGGCATAGGACCTGTTATCACACAACTAGTAGTTGTCCCTAAAGGTATCCCATCCAGGATGGTAGAGGTGTTGGACAACTAAAGAGGTGACCTAAGAGATGCCACAGTTCCCAATGCAAGCCGGGAGTCACGATAACTAAGGCACTCTTCACTTTAGATCAAGACTAATCAAGACCCTAGCCAATCGATGAAAACTAGCTAACCCAAAGGTTCCTAGGGAAATGTGTAAGTTGAGTTACGGAAACCAATGAGTGAGTTAGATTAAGTGGACTGAAGAGTTTAAGTGTGGTTGAAGAGGCTTAAGAGTTAGATTAAGTGGACCCAAGAGTTTAAGTGTGGTTGAAAAGGCTTAAGAGGTGACGAGTTTCAACCAATGAACGACTAAGGCCACTTATGGAGCTCAAATGGATAGATCTAGTACCATGAAAATCAACAAGTGGGGCCCACTCCTTAAAAAGTGGCAAATGGTCCAAATGGGGCCCACAAGGTCAAATTAGGGGTGAGATGGCACTAAGGGGTATGAAATGATGTAGATCTATGGATCTAAGATGAATGAGGCAACACCCACATATGGGATCTAGCCAAAAGACCACTAGCCCAAGAAATGTGATTTACCCAAGGGAGACTAGTGCCTTAAATTGAGGGAGCAAATGGAGTCCAAATTTCACCAAAATGTAGATCGGGGTAGTTTAGGCAATTATCAAGGTGGGTTTGAAATGGCATGCCCCAATGCAAGCTAGATCTCCATAGATCTAAGATTTAAAATGCATCACTAAGTGACCCAAGTGGGGCTCAACCCTCAAAATGAGGAATGGGGCCCACAAGGTGAAAATCAACAAGGTGAAGCACTAGGGGTAGGTTATCAAGGTGGATTTATCCAAATCAAGTGGGATCTCACCTACCCATGTCAAGGAACTAGCCCAACTAGCCTCCCTCAAGGAGGGCTAGGTGCCTTGGGAAGTGGGTCAAATGGAGGCTAATCACCACCAAACTATAGATCCGAATTGCCGCGGATGCTATAGAGGTGGGTTTTAAATATTATCCCCAAAGCCAAGCTAGATCCAAGTAGATCTAGGAAAAAGTAAAAATGAGGGTTTTGATTTTAAAGGTTTGATGACCAATGAAGAAGAATGAATGGATCTAGATACATACCTTGTAGAACATACCTCAATTGCTTGTGGCCACTTTGCAAATTGATAGCATTCCCCAATGTGTATATTCAAGAGTGAGATCTAGTGCTCCAAGCCAAAACGTCTTTCTCCAAGAGTAGCCAAATCGTCCTCCTCCTACAAGACAAGATCAAGTTAGAAACAAGCCAAGTAGAAAAATTATGAAAGTGATGAAGAGATGTAAGAGAAAGCATCAACTATGTCACGAAGATACAATAATGATACTCCCTGTCACAAAGATCTACCCAAGAGAAGATATGTGGTTCCCCCCAACAATAGCCTCCTTCAAATTGTCCTCCTCCTCACCAATTTGGCCTCCCTGCAGAAAAATGACTAGTAGCCCCAAGATCCACAATGATACATAGAGAAAATACTGTATATTCAAAGTGCAAAAGAATCCATCATGACAAGAGAAGTAGATCCACAAAGAAGTATTCTATTCCAATCTTCAAGAGCTCCAAAGGTGCTTTACAAATGAGGGGGCCTTCTCTTTTTATAAGAGAGGAAGACCAAAACCCTAAACCACAAAACCACTTTTTGAAACTAGTGGTTGAGATTAAAAGATTTAACAATCTAATCAACGGCTAAGATGAGCCAATACATAATATCACATGGATCACTAAAGTGAGTGATGATGTCATAGCTAGAAAAGACTCATGGAGGGTGACGTCATACATAGGGGTGGCAAAAAATACATGTGCCACATCATTAAGACCAAGACAAGTCACTAGGAGCTCATGGTGGGGCTGGGAGGTATTAATTCCCTTCACTAGCTCGTCCCCATGGCACAATAATATAAAATATAAGTCTATGACATGACAAAGTGACACAAATGATCAAACCCTGTCCCCAAAATCTGAGAGAGACAAGCAGTAAAAACCCTCCTGTAACCACTGTGGACCCCACTGACTGATGCCAACTTGTCTGGGAGAAGGGGGGTTCACCATGGATGACCTCTGAGAAGACCAAGTGCCAAAACATTGCTTCAATTTCTCAAATCAAATTCCTCAGTAACCCTTTTATTCCATTTTTTAATCCTCTTGAAAACCTTGAAAGTCCCCCGAATTGCCATCCAGGGTGCCTGCGCTGTCAAACTAAGTGTACCAGGCTATCCGGAAGGGGGGTATAATGGTAAAAACAAGTGGTTGGACTGCCCCCTCCCTCTGTAGCGCCCTAGGCAACGACTGGCCTCCAAGGCCTCTGCTGGACAGGCAGGATCAACATGTAACTGTTGCTATCATATCAGAAGTGCCCGGAACTGAAAGATAAGTGTCTCAATGGATCCAGAAGACCCAAATCCACTAGAGATGAGTACTCATACACCATGGGTTGACCTGTGGGGTCAACTATAGGGTCCACCATACCCGGACAGTGTAAAATATGATGATCTGAAAATAATAATAAAATTGACCAACTGCATCAATCATCATCCGAGGCATATGTCCATCATATGGAATCATCAGTAAGTGTATGTGGGACCATCAATCATCATCCATAAGCATAAGTGGTCCATCTCATCACGGATCCCAAGAATGACCATGGTCAAACTATGTTTGACTAGGTCAAAATACAACCAAAGACTAGATTATAGCAACAGACTAAGACATGTTCCTTTAATCATATTCACAACTTAACTTAAAGTACAAACATCATTCAGTGGCAGTTAATACATATATATTCCAGTGTTATTTATAATTTACTTGCACAAAAGCTTTAAGGACATACTCATTCAATGGACATGGCCTAACTGCTAGCAAAGGGTGAAGGCTAAGAGGAAGGCTGGGCAAAAAGGGATGACTTGACCAACTTTTCTAAATGACACTTTGGACGAGGAAAGGGGAAGCTACACTCTGTGATGGACAAAATAACAAAGGGAAGGGCAATGCCTCACAAATGGATAAGTTGTTTAGAGAGTGCTTATTCAACTTAGGCATCATGTCTACATCAAGCTGATCCAGGTTCATTAGGATCATTCATTCATTTCCATGGCCTTTTTGGCCTATATGACCCCTCTGGGATTTCACATGTGCTAAGAAGCACAACTAATCATAGCTTGCATCCGGGACATATTTACAATCATGAGGTCAGCAATATTTAGATATAGCATTTGTTTAACCATTGATTTTTGGACCTTTTTATACCCTTCGCGGGGTATTTAAGCAGTTCATCGCTTTAGCCTTTATTCACGTGTGTTAAAAAACACATTCTAAAATTTTAAGTTCACAAGCTTTCATAATACATTTCCAATATAAGTAGTACATGTGCTTTCTGTTTTAGCCAACAACAACTCAAGTGACTAAGGGGAGTTCTACACAGTGCCAAACATTGGGACAACCGACCAGAATGATTTAGACATACAATCCAACTTACCAAAGGCAAGTTCTGTCACCAACTCAGAGCCGAGACACAAAACAAACATGGATGCGGTCCAACACATAGGTAGAAATGGGGAAATCCTCCATGTCAAAAAGTCAAGAAGGCAAGTCAAGGTGAAAGCCAAATAAGGAAGGTAATGGATGAATGGAGTCAAGTGAGAGTGGTTCCTAAGCTAGCAGACAAAGATGTCAAGAAAGACCATGTTTATGCTCATATGAGGGTAATGAAACCAAAGGGTATTGTCAGAAAACCTTAATGTGCAAGTAATACATCCAATTTTATATTTATACATTATCCAAGATATTTCATTTTATTATTTTAGATAGTACTGCCACATCATGAGTTACATACCAAGTCAATGCTATGAAGAGGACTAAAACAACAAGATAATAATGTAAATATATATAGATCCAGAGATCACTACTCCCTCTGGATTAGTCTGAGACCTCAAGTAGTATGAATCTCAATGTCAGTACATACTCATAAAAAAATAGACTCAAACCACTAGATCTGCATCTACCAACAACATATAAATGCAATCAACCACAATAGACAATAGATGTACCCTGGAACCCTTTCGGGAAAAACCAGCTAACTAGGGGGCTATCTTCTCTCTCGAGCCCAGAGCATATAGAAGTATAAAAGACAGTACAATACAGAATTACCTCAGCTGGTAACTCAATCCCTCTGACTAGGACAAACTCTAATTTGCATGCATCCAACTGATGCATGCACTGACGAAGTATGCCCTAATTGCCAATCTGGATCAGAGTGCTCTGACGGTGCCTCTGATAGATCTGCCCTCTCTAGCTCTCTCTGCTCTGATCTGCTTGCTCTAAAGACTGCCCACTGATGAAATCGGCCCTCTCTGCATGCACAAGTGCGCCCTCCCCTCTGGATGTCAAATGCTCGTACTGCTCCGGATCTCAACAGATCTGAGCTCCGATCGTCCCTAGCCTTCCTCAAATCTCGAGGCAAGGCTATCCTGGAAGTCTCGGACACCTAATCGGTCAATCCAGCTCACAATGGGCTTCTCCTCCTCAGGAAAAACGTCCTCCTCCAAGAGAACTTGGCCTCCTCTAATCTAATCAGTACTCACACTGTGGAGCTCTCTCAGCTCACAGTAATGGATGTCTCGTCCCTATGGAATTGAAGGTCACTGATCTAGCTCAAATCTGATTTTCCTAGCTCCCACAGCAACTCCTCCCTATCTCAAAAAGTCGCCCCACATGGACAGATTCGTCCTCCTCACTCTGGTAGTATCTCTCTCTGATGATACAACTGAGTAACCCCATTTGGGGACCCCCTGCCTCTATAAATAATCTCACCGATAAATTAGGTTTTCCAAAACCCTAATTCCCGGTGCATGCAAAAAGTCACTTTTGCATGCAGTCACTGAATGCTGGCAGGTCATGCAATACTCATGCATGCATAGGTCAATCTCCCTTGAAGCTCCGCATGCAGCCCCCACTGGGCTCATGTCACTGAGTAGAGTGCATCTCACTCTCTACTCCATCTTGATGCTTATGGTACTGATGTACCTCCATGCAAGGCATCTGAGTCATGGAGGACATCCCGAAGTTACCATAATCTAACACTCCCTCTTAACGAGGGAAGTCCTACCATGAATACCTGGATCCAACAAGTCCTTTGTAGCTGACACTGATCTAACTGATCTGCCTGTCACTGCTGCACTCTGACCTGAACCACCCTGATCAATCTCCATATGTGTGGCTTCGGAAGAAGCCCCTCTGTCAACCACTGCTAACTCTGTCACTGCACTCTGACTCAGACTCCCTCTGAGTCTCTGCTGCTGTAACCAACTCTGAAGACCTCTGTCAAGTGGATCTACTGCTCTGTAGATCATCTGCCTATGACTCTGAGTTGACTCAGCTCTGTAAGTCCACTCCCTTTGTCTCTGCACTGACTGAACTGACTGAGCTCTCTCCTGAGCCAAGTCCATCTCAACCATGTCATACCAGCTCACTCTCTGACTGGTACTTGCATGAGCAGCATGCTCATCCATTTGATATGAGCCCAAAGGCTCAATCTCTCGTGACTCATCACTGTCATGAGCATCTCGCTCATCCATCGGAACTCCGCAATCATATTGCCCTGATCCTCATTATGGTGAGCCTCTCGCTCACCCATCTACTGAACAGGCCCACTCCTCCTGGCCTCATCTTTGCTGTGAGCATCTCTCCCATCATCCCCCTCTGCATCGGAAGAGGATGCACTCATCCATCCTGATGTGCTTGAAGTAGGTTGTCCATGAACCAAGTACTCACCATCAATCCCGTGACCAAACAACACTGGGTCTACTCCTCTAGGATAGGTGAAGAACTGATCCCTGTGAAACACTACAGGGTATCCTGCAGCTGCTAATGCTGCCACTGAGAGAACACTCCCTCTCAGTCCTGGAACAAAGAACACTCCTGAAACCTCCAGGAGCTCTCCACGGTCAAGCAGAAACCTCACTTTTCCCACACCAGTAACTAAATGGTCAACCCCTTGACCATCCCGAGTCAACTGTATTGCCGTATGCTCTAGGATCAGGAATGCATCTCACACTCCTGTCATATGACTGCTGAGAGTGTTGTCCACTCTCCATCTCTGATCAACCTGAGCCTCTGGTAGGCTACTATCATGTTCTGACTGCACTGAGGCCAAAGAGAACTCCTCAAACCAAGAAGAGAATTCATCAACCTCCTCCGTTGCTGCCACCTGCTCATCTTGGATCAACCATCTCTCAGTATTCATGTGCATGCATATCTCATGTACATGCAGCATGCATATCTCATGCGCATGCAACATACATATCTCATGCGCATGCATCATGCAAGACCTCATGCATGTCTCATGCACATCTCTGTACTGACACTCCCTCTCAGCGAGGAAGGTACTGCTCGAGAAGCATCCACCAGGATCAAACACATCATATGCTGCTGCAGCTACTCCCTCTGAATTGGAAGACTTTCTGGCTGCATCTGCTGCACTCTGATATGCAAATCTGCGCTCCTCCTCTATCAATGTCATCTTGAGAGAAGCATCATGCTCTCCCTCTGTCACTAATATTGAAACTGTACCCAAGGTCTCCCTGGACCCACATACAGGCTTGCCCATCAACCTGGACTCTACTCTCAAGTTAGTGGCCATAACTCTGCAAAATTGAAATACTGTAACCCACAGTGAAACAAGAATCTCTCCTGATCACAGATCTGGTAGATCTATCACAGATCTAACCATTGAACTCACAGATCTGGTATCTATCCTAACAGATTTGATGTCTGCACTCACAGATCTGAACTCTGCTCTTCAGATCTGGACTCTGCTCTCACAGATCTGAACACTATGCTTCAAATCTGATATATCTGCCACAGATCTGGACTCTGCTCGTACCAGATCTGAAAGATCTATCTCAGATCTCACCTCCAAACTCACAGATCTGATAGATCTGACCTCTACAACCTCAGATCTGAGCTGTGCTCTTCAGATCTGGTAAATCTGGTCTTTATCTTCACTGATCGACTAGATCTATCTCAGATCTAGTCTCCATTACTACAGATTTGATAGATCTGACCTCTACAACCTCAGATCTGAACGGGAATGTTCAGATCTGGTAGATCTGGTCTCTGTCTCCACAGATCTACTAGATCTATCTCAGACGTAGTCACCAACACTGTAGATCTATGTGTGACTGCTCACCCTGATCCTCAATAGGGCTCTGATACCATGTAAATATATATAGATCCAGAGATCACTACTCCCTCTGGATCAGTCTGAGACCTCAAGTAGTATGAATCTCAATGTCAGTACATACTCATAAAAACATAGACTCAAACCACTAGATCTGCATCTACCAACAACATATAAATGCAATCAACCAGAATAGACAACAGATGTACCCTGGAACCCTTTCGGGAAAAACCAGCTAACTAGGGGGCTATCTTCTCTCTCGAGCCCAGAGCATATAGAAGTATAAAAGACAGTACAATACATAATTACCTCAGCCAGTAACTCAATCCCTCTGACCAGGACAAACTCTAATTTGCATGCATCCAGCTGATGCATGCACTGACGAAGTATGCCCTAACTGCCAATCTGGATCTGAGTGCTCTGACGGTGCCTCTGATAGATCTGCCCTCTCTAGATCTCTCTGCTCTGATCTGCTCGCTCTGAAGACTTCCCACTGATGAAATCAACCCTCTCTGCATGCACAAGTGCGCCCTCCCCTCTGGATGTCAAATGCTCGTATTGCTCTGGATCTCAACAGCTCTGAGCTCCGATCGTCCCTAACCTTCCTCAAATCTCGAAGCAAGGCTATCCTGGAAGTCTCAGACTCCTAATCAGTCAATCCAGCTCACAATGAGCTTCTCCTCCTCAGGAAAAACGTCCTCCTCCAAGAGAACTCGGCCTCCTCCAATCTAATCAGTACTCACACTGTGGAGCTCTCTTAGCTCACAGTAATGGATGTCTCGTCCCTCTGGAACTGAAGGTCGCTGACCTAGCTCAGATCTGACCTTCCTAGCTCCTCCAGCAACTCCTCCCTATCTCAGAAAGTCGCCCCACATGGACAGATTCGTCCTCCTCACTCTGGTAGTATTTCTCTCTGATGATACAACTGAGTAACCCCATCTGGGGACCCCCTGCCTCTATAAATAATCTCACCGATAAATTTGGTTTTCCAAAACCTTAATTCCCGGTGCATGCAAAAGGTCACTTTTGCATGCAGTCACTGAATGCTGGCAGGTCATGCAATACTCATGCATGCATAGGTCAATCTCCCTTGAAGCTCCGCATGCAGCCCCCACTGGGCTTATGTCACTAAGTAGAGTGCATCTCACTCTCTACTCCATCCTGATGCCTATGGTACTGATGTACCTCCATGCAAGGCATCTGAGTCATGGAGGACATCCCGAAGTTACCATAATCTAACAAATAATCCATGACAACAATCACAAGTCCATAGGTCACATCATATCATCAATAATCATCCATAAATAACTGAAACACTGCTGCAATAATACAACTGGGCACTGAATTGGAACTGTATGGAACAAAGGGTCACATCGGTCATCAAATCTAATCTCTCAAGGCTCAGCCTTGGCACAATGTCTAATCAGTGTCTGATACATATATTGCTTTGATCCATAAGTGATCTCAAATGAAAATGCTCATCATAGTTGATCGCTGTAAAAATAAAGCTCTGGAAAGTGCAGATATCTGCTCAGCAAGAATAGTAGCGTAGCTACTATGGTGTGAATGTCTCGCATGAAGATGGGAGACCATTAACGGTGGTTTGGATGAGATCATCTTCATCCACTACAACTCCAATGTTAACAAGCTGAACTCTTACCTGAGAGATCTTAGTGAAGGAGGAGGCCACTGTCTCGTCCTTCTCCATCTTGAGGTTTCGCAACTTGTTCTTCAATGCCCTCTTTTGAGTTGGGGCCTTATTCTCATATATATTAGTCAATGTATCATAACATTCTTTTGCGGTCTTCAGTGGTGTGATCACGGGCATCAAGTTATCTTTTACAGAATCATGGATGATCCGTTTGGCCTTAGCGTGATTCTTCTTAACGTTGATGCGCCTGCATTAGTTGTAAGCTCCTCCAGCACAGTGGATACGTAGCTATCCAAGTCATGTTCCTCTAGGATGTTGAGAATCCTAGCCTTCCAAGTGTTGAAGTTTGAGGTGCCCTCAAGACGGTTTTCTGGTCGTACAGAGATTGATGCCATAGTCTTCAAATCTTGTGCTCAACTTCTCGGGATCTATGTAGGATCTAGCTGGCATGCAAAATTGAGCTCCTTCACGCTCTGAGCTCTGATACCATGTTAATATTTGGTTGAGCTTTGAACTTCAATTCTTTTAGATACAGAAACTTGAAACAATGAGACAATTCAATCACATGAAATTCTTACATCCATAACACAAGATATACCTTGGGGAAAATCCCCAAAACTATGAGAACAAAAACCCCAGCAATTCTTCTCAGTATAATATAATGTATAGCAGAGAATGCTTTCTTTTACAACATAGCATATTGCTTTCGGAAGATAAGAGATCACCAAAACACTCTTGGTGAAGATACGGAAGTAATAGAGAATATAGATCAATCAGATGTGTTTTCCAATGTGCCCAACACATCAGTAACAAGCAAGAACAATAACCTGCACAAAGAGAAGCACCTCTCCTTCAATGGAAAAGATAATTCGCTTCACATTGAATTCACCAATCCCATATAACATATTTATACATTCTTCTCATGCAACGACTTCTTCTAACTTCAGGATGAACTCGTCCTCAGACTGAATGTATGAATCTTGCATGAAGAAGTGTGCCCCACATCTCATGCAGTGCTTTATCTCACTGAACTATCTCTTAGGATGAACTCGCTTCTTAATTGAAAGCTTGACCACTTAATTAGGTGGCTAAATTAAGTGTCGTCATGCAAGTGTCGCAACTCAAGTGTCGCCTTTTAGTTTAACAGAAGTGTCTTTATGCAAGTGTCGCAACTCAAGTGTCGTCTTTTAATTTAACATAAGTGTCGTCATGCAATAACACTTAGTTAACTAGATCTTCTTTGTTGTCACTTAGTTAACTCTCTTTAACTGATGCTTTAACTAGATCTTCTTTGTTGTCACTTAGTTAACTCTCTTTAACTGATGCTTTCTTGATAACATCACTGTAGCGATCAATTCGAGTTCTCCTTGATTCACTAAAGTGTTGTTTTTTAGTTTAACTAAAGTGAAAACACTTTAGTTAACTAGTCCTTCTTATTTAACACTTAGTTAACTATTATTAAGTGAAATCATGGTGATTGATTTACTTGTAGTGACCACTGTGAGTTCTTTAGTTAACTGAGGCATACATTGTGGCTTTAACTGAAGCTTGACAATTCGAGTTCACTTAGTCATCTCCTGATCAATTCGAATTCTCTTTTTCTTTATGCATTTATCTCTATCTCTTTATCTTTTACTACATGGTCAATATGTGCTAACTTTAATTATCCATCACATTACATTATACTAAGAAAAATTATCGGATGATGTGATCATAGTATATTATTCCGGACCAAATGATCATATGCTAAAGTAATTCACTTTAGAGGTGATCAATCCCTAAAGGAGACTTAATAGCAATCTGGTGATCATGGTTAATAATACATCACACAACATTAAATGCTTTTAACAAGTAAAGCATGACTTTTATACAAAAGTTTCATCTCTGTACGGGAGGTCCATCCCATGGATACCTTTATACGAAAGGTTCACATGAGAATCATGACTTGACACACAAGTCCGTAGCTTTGTCCAACAGGACTTTACAACATCATTACTTTGATCAATTACCTCTATACGGGAGGAATAACCTTTACATGGAAGGCAATCAAAGTGTTCACCTCTATACGGGAGGATCAATCTTGGTTGCACAAGATTGGTTTGGAGAATGTCTCCTGATGCTGTACATTTAACAGTTACACCCTTGAAAAGTGTGCCAATGGTAAATGTGCCCTCATAATGAATTTGCAAGATGCCTTGAAGAAAGGAAGGATCGCTCCCCATGTTTAATGAGCGACAACCTTGAGATGCCAAAACCATGCCAATGATAGCAAGTTTAGTTAGGGCACCTCTTCCAATGTAATAACCAACTCCTTATATAATGGATCTCATAGGAACATGTGCAAAGAAGGTCCACTTGTCCATAAATGCCTCAAATAAACGTGCCGAGTGCATAGATGCATGTGAAACTAACCAACTTTCCTCAAACCAATGACCATAAGAGTGGAGTGACCTAGGAGAATGTGCAAGGTGGTTAGTGTTACCATTCAAACTAGCTCCCCTTCACAACAGGCTTTGTAGGGTCTTATGCTAGTGATGGCAAGCATGCACAAGGAGACAAGACCCAATGTCACCTCGGTTTACCTCCTTAAACTTCTTCGGGTAACTCCTAAACCCAGGGGAGAGGCCCTAATTGAAAGGATGAGCACCTGCAAATACCCTTCAAGAACCTTATGGGAGAGATTGGTGTCTTAAATGGAGTAAAAAATCAGCGATAGGACACTGAGATACTATGGTAGGAGTTGATTCAGTTCTGTTGGCTATCATCAGTAAATTATCAGCAGTTTAATATTTTCTAAAATCCAAGACTGTTTTTTAATAAAGGAGCAGAAGTAATGCAGCAACTGTAAATTTGATTCTGCTACTAAACACAATGAAGAGGTGATTAAGACTTCATCCCTCCTCTTCTTATACTTCTATCTCTAATATTAGTAGTGTCTCCTCTCTTTCTAGGGTTTAGCTTTTTTAGTTCACCCCTTCTCATGTATTTATCATCTTTTCTTCTTATACTTATATGTGCATATCGAACGGGAACATCCAGCTATCGATTGAACTGGGGCCCCTCAAAGAAATTACAACTTTTAGGATCCCTTCCTTGAAAAAAAAGTGACTCATCTGGTAGGAGGCCATGGATGGTTGAAAACATTACAATGGATTTTGGAAGATGACCAAGCTGCGGGCAATCCAAGGGGGGTAGTATCTTTTCCTTAGCATTTAGGAGTGATCTTGATACTTACACTTAAGGTGTTTATTGACTAGATTTTCTAGTCCCCTTTTTTTCCATGGAAAAAATCACACTTCTATTCATAAATAATAACGAAAATCACATACATTACATAGATATGATTTTAAGGCATTCAAATATAACCAATCAAATGGATCCTTAAAAGAAACAAAAAAAATGTTTTACAATGAGTCAATATTTAAAGAAATCCTCAAAAAATGTTTTACAATGAGTCAATATTTAAAGAAATCCTCAATCTTGCCTTTCTTCCCGGTCTTTTTTTATAACCTCTGTCCATTCTCCTAGTGATGGATCTACAGCTACCGTGTGTAGATTAGCTGCCAAAGACCCATTATTCATAAAGGAACCCATAACCTCTGTCCATTCTCCTAGTGATGGATCTACAGCTACCGTGTGTAGATTAGCTGCCAAAGACCCATTATTCATAAAGGAACTCGATCCTTATCTGAATTAGAACTCTCATATTCATGTGTTCTCTTCAATTTCTTCCCTGTCTTTTTTTATAACCTCTGTCCATTCTCCTAGTGATGGATCTACAGCTACCGTGTGTAGATTAGCTGCCAAAGACCCATTATTCATAAAGGAACCCGATCCTTATCTGAATTAGAACTCTCATATTCATGTGTTCTCTTCAATTTCTAGTCCCATTTACCTATTCTTTGGCCGTTAATAAAATTATTTTATCTTTTCTTTTTTACCATTACATACTGATCTCATGCTGCCTCTAGCTTCCCCGGCCTCAATATCATCCCTTGAAATCTGCCTTTATTTTCTAACTGCCCTCGATGTTTGTCCTCTTTTCCAGTGTCCACTAACCCTCGTGCATCTTAGTTAATAAGAGGACTGTTACCCCTTTTTCAACAAGGGGTGATATGTTGATTAGATGTGGTTTGTGGTCATATCATAGACATTTGTTTCTGAGTTGAGATCTGTGGCTTCCCCCTAGATCATTGGTCAGAGGTCCTTTCAGCATGATTAGATGTTCCACATGCCTTGGATGTGCCTAGTCAAACACAATGTCGATGTTATAGTGTTGTGATACCTCAACCCTCATTGACACTCGAATGCTTTCTTACGTGACGATATGTTTTCATGGGATGTTACTTTTATGCTTGTATAATGACTCATAACACTTAAAGGAGTTACTCATGTCTTGTCTAAACTTGGTGTCATTCTGCCTTGTAAGTGTGTCATTCCGAAGGTTAATTTGTACCACTAAATTAAGTGATTTCACCTATTTCATAACATTTTGCCTAACTGTTTTTCATTTTGCTAGCCAATTCATGCATCCCCTTCATTTTCCCCTTTGTAAATAATTTGCCATCGGTAACAACCTAAGGTCTCATGACGATTCCCATGTATGAATGCCTCAATAAAGCTAAAAGAGTCTAGTTCTCCAAGGTTGATGCTGCTAAATTAAATTGGAAACATATGGGAGATATTCCCCTTGTTAAAAGCCATGTTCCTTAAGTCCCAAGCTTATCAAAGCTAAATCTAAAGAAAAGGGACTAAGCCAATGAAAAGGCTAAGAAATGCAAATAAATGAAAAAAATAAAGTAAAAAGTGATTGCAATAAAAAGGCGCACGCATGGGTGACCCATGGCAACACTTGCTTCTAAGGCACACATGTGGAAGAAATATCTTAAACCTTAATACAAGAAAGTTAAGGGTAGACCTATCACACTCAGTTGCTATGATAGTTAATTTGCAAAGATCCATTTCTTTCCCTAAGTACACATTCATGTCATGTACCCTCACTTTAGGAAATTTAGGCTATGCACCTTGTTGCAGCTAGATTTCACACCTAAGTGGCAAAGTCCTAATCCATTAGTGCTACAAGCGTAACTACAAAAGATGATTGCCACTGTCACCTGAGCAAAGATCTTTGCACATTTTAGGCCTTCTAGGAAGGCTAAGGGAGGTTTCCCTAAAGTTTTATAGGTTGAGGTTGAAGGAATGGATCTTGAGATTTCAAACTTTTTAAGGGTAGAGAAGTGTCTGCAATTAGTTAGAATTCCAAGTGAATACTTGATCTAGAGAAATTGCAAGTGAATCAACCAGATAAATACTTCTCAGAAAATAAATGTTTGCTCATGCATAAAATAAAGACCATTCATGGATAATCATGAAAGTTAAAATAAAAAATGAACCATAGCATCAAATTCACATTTAAACAATGTTGGCTTATTGCTCAAAAATCCATAATTGTCACTGTCCAATGGTGGCAAGCTTTTACTTATTAGTTTATGAGTGAACCATAGCATCAAATTCACATTTAAACAATGTTGGCTTATTGCTCAAAAATCCATAATTGTCACTGTCCAATGGTGGCAAGCTTTTACTTATTAGTTGATGAGTGATTGGCTGAATGAGGCTCTGAGAGTAAAGTCTCTGCAAAAGGGTGTAACCCAATTTACTAGAGACCAACTTAATTGGTAAAATGTCTTGCCATATAATCCATGAGCATGTGAATATAAAAGAGATGTTCTGGAAAATGAAATTAACAAATCATTTGCACAGGGCCTGCGAATTCCAAATTGTAAATTATCCGTAAATTGTGTAACATTCATTCATTAAATCATAAACATTCAAGATATAAATATAAGATATTAACCATTCAAATAGCCATGCCATTGAAACCATGATCCATCATCTTGCTTCTCATAAAGGTAACAAAGGACATTATTAACAAAAAATTTCAGAATTCTGGAATGTAAATGAATTAGTACTGAAATTTGAAATGTTTAGCTGCTCAAAAAATTCAGAATTATAACTTGCTGTCCTAAAAGTGTTTTTAAGCCTAAATTGGCAAGAAAATAAAATTCAAATTCAAATTTATAACTCGGAAAAATTCCAGAAAGTGTTAAAATCATTAGATTTGAATTTTCCAGCTACCAAATTATCTTAAAATAAATTCCATAATTGTTAATATTGTAGAGGTAAATTTCTAGAACTATCTATTTTCATTTAGATAAATCTAGAAACACCTAAGACATCTTAAAATCCAAGGTTAGAAATTATTAGGATGTGTTTAACAAAAAAGCCTTCAAAAATATGGAAATTTTCAGCCCTTTTAAGGGTTGTTATGTGATCTAAAATCTATAGAAAAAACTAGAATTGAAATCGACAAAAATTTATGAAAACTAACTAAGAAATTTGAAATTAAATTTAGAAAAAAATAGAATTATTTATTTTGATTTTAAATATTTTTAATATCTTTTTGGAAATTCTTTTTAGTCTAAATCCTAATTACTAAAGATAAAAGTGAGATCTTCAAGAAGCTTGATTGTGAGAGTTTGGGAAGGTAATTAGTGCCTTCTATGTCCTTAGGCAAATGGAGTCACAAGTTTCTTCTTCTTGAGCCTTGTTTGTATGTGCATGGAAGGAACCCCTGCAAAATAACTTGTCTAATTCCTATACTAGCAATTGATTACAACTCATTAGTAATTATCAAGGAAGGGTAGCTTTGCGTACACCTTCAATTAATCGATTTAGCTCATATCTAATCAATGCTACTAGTTTAGGTGCCCCTCCTAAGATGACCAATGCCTCAAACAAGCAACATGAAAAACATATGATAAACCATGCAGCAACACTAATCTTTTAAGCACTAGATAAATTAAATTGACAATGATAAATAAAAATAAATTATACCTCAATTAGATTTTTCAAGTTGAACTTGTTGCCGCCGGAAACACACCTAGGGGGGGAAACACAATAGAAATCCTCAAGCTGCTCGGTGTGTCCTTGAGGGCAAGTCTTGAGTCAGGTGCTGTCACCTGATCCTGACTCCTTCGTTTAGGCTGAACTCCTAGGTTCCTAACGAAGCCAAGGGGGGTAGTGATGGCTAAAGTTGTCATTGATGACAGCACATTAATTACAAAGGTCAATATGATGATATGGCAAGAACAAGGACAAAAGCAAATGTCAATGACATGACATGGATTGATGAAATTAAGACATGATAGGTGATTTGACAAAAGACAAAGAATGGACAAGGCATAGGACAAAGGTTGAAGACAATATTACAAAGTATTGACAAGACATCAACAAGCAAGGTCAATGATGACAAGGCATCAAGTGTTGATGACATGGAGCATGACAAGCATGAAGGACATTGAATAGCAAACTAAAGAAGAGGACATAGGACATGACAAGAAGGATGACATGGACAAAGATAACAAAGGAAGTTAAATGTTGAAGACATGGCAAAGACAAGGAGATCCAAACATGACAATGACATGGCACAAGGATGACAAGACTTGACATGGAGGACAATGATGGTGACATGGCATGGCGGGCATCCTTTGAGTGCTGCGAGCATTTTGGAGCAGCTTGCGGGTATTTTTTATGAATGGCCGAGGGCATTTGGAAGGCCCCTTGCGGGCATCCAAAAGGCACAAGAAGGGAGCCCTTGCGGGCATCTCTGTATGCCCATGCTGCGGGCATTTTTTTCATGCCCTGCAGGCATTTTTGTGGAGCTGCGGGAATCTTGAACAAGAGCAGTGCGGGCATTTCTTGGAGGAGTTTGAAGAGCCTTTGCGGGCACTTGTAGGATTGCCCATGCAGGCATATTGAAAGACCGTGCTAACATAAATACAAACCCCTTGCGGGCATAATTAAAGGCCCTATGCGGGCATCCCAATGACATCTGCGGGCATAAAATAACCAAGTAAATATTTATTTATTAATAAATATTTGAAAGGACAGTTGATGATGTGGACTAGAAGAAAACAATATGTGGCAAAGAAGACAAACATTAAATAGAAAATAACGTGGTCATTGAAGAGAAGAATATGGAGATGATGTGGTCAAATACCGTGTGTAAATCTTAGTTGGATTTATTCAATCATTCAAGGTTAAAAATAAATCGTGTTTGGTTTATTTTTAATTAATGATAAAGACCAAATGATGTGGCAAAAAGAAAATGACATGGCATGGTTGGCTTAATTCCTTGAATGAAGGGTAGTCACCATTAAATAAATCATTTTTATTTATTTAATTATTCAATGTTAAAAATAAAAATAAGAAGACAAGTTGGCCTCCTAAATTGATGGAAAACAAAAAGTATAAATAGAAGACAAGTTCTTGTTTGAAAGGTGAATTTTTGTGTAGATTTCGGATGCACAAGTAGCTCTGATTTTTGGGGGTCAGGATGAGGACAGTCTTGGTGGAGTAGCAGCAGCAGCAGAAGCAATGGGAGCAACAATGTAACTATCTCTTATCTTTATTTCTGGGTTGGCTGGTTGATGAAGACATGCTGGTAAATTGAATGATGGACAGAGCAATGCTAGGGAAGCAACAATGATAGGTTGTGGACATGTTGAAGACATGGACAACATAATGAAATATTGATGACATGCATACGTGCTGGTGGACAGATTGAAGTTATATTGAATGATGAATGCTTGGAAAAAATGATGATGGACATAATGCTGATAATAAAGTCATGGACAGAATGAAGATAAATTCTGATGATGTGCTTCTGACATGAATATGTGATGAATGTTGTTGGTGTGCTCCTTGAAGACAGAATGATGTGCTCAGCATGAAGACAAAACAAGTGCTGGTGTGGATAGTTTTTGACAAGGCAGAGATAAGTGCTGAAGTGGACAGTTTTGGACAAGATAGAGACAAGTGCTGATGTTGTTGATGTGACAGTGATTGTTGATGATATGTGTGTGTGTGTGTGTGATGACATGAGTGTGTATACTGTATTGTAAATGCAAGCTAGTCTTGC
Organism: Larix kaempferi; assembly: GCA_027924585.1. NCBI lineage: Eukaryota > Viridiplantae > Streptophyta > Pinopsida > Pinales > Pinaceae > Larix > Larix kaempferi. Next base: position 10,198,687 of record BSBM01000431.1, on the reverse strand, counting down.
ATATGAGGTTTGGATACCTCAACCCTTCTTGGCTGTGTCTAAGAAAACCAGGATGGGTCCTGGATGAGGAGTTGGTGCTCTTTGTTTCAGTTGGTGCTGATTTACCCTAACGGTTGTAGCCGATCCAATAAAATATAAAAATATTACAAAGATTATACTGTGTTGTGTTCTCTTGTGTTGTGGTACTTGTTGTGGTTCAATGATTTAGTTGAGAAATGTTTATGATCCATGATTGATTAGTTGATGGAAGATTATGAAATAATGATGTAAATAGTAGCATGATACATTGATGAATCTTTGATTGACTAGTAGAAGTTGAAAAGGATTTTTAAATTGCCTTCACAGTGATTCATCCCCCTCTCAGTGTGAACATTGTTTTGAGCAAGGTTGTCATTGATGACAAACCATTAATGGCAAAGGCATAATGAAGGTTGATGGCATGGCAAGAATGTATGCACTAGATGACAAGGCATGATATGGGCATTGGATGACATGAAGAATATGGCAAGAAGGACATGACTTGGGTATTGGAACATGGGGCATGGCCAAATGACCCATTCTGCGGTCATTTGTGACTTGATGAGGTCATGGACTCCTGGAGATGGCCCTAGGGTTTGGTAAAGACTTGGTACCCTCAAACATGGTTGTTTGATGGCACTTGGACACATTTGTTGTTGTTGATAATTGTCCATGACATCACTCGATGATGGACTTGATGATGTATGAGGGCTTGAAACAATGTTAAAACAATCTATATGCTTGAAGAAGATAACGAGGAATATATGATAAAGTCTTTTTCTTTGATGATGCCCTTGAAGATACTTTGAAGCCTATATGTTGGTGGATGAAGGCACCCACAACATATGTAGGAGAACAAGCCCTAAAGGCATATAAAACAAGCCCTAAATAACACCAAGTTTGACCATTGAAATGGTAATTCAAAGTTAAAATAAAATATTAAAATACATCCTCACTTTGTTGAAGTCGGCTCAATATTTAAAATTAAAAATAAAAATAAAAATAAAAATTGCAATTCAATAGCAGGTCAGCTCAGTGAAAATATCATGAAAAAATGAGTATATAATATATATAACCAGCAAATGACCTCATTTAAGGGAGGAAAATTCGCTGGTGTAAAAGTGCTCTGAAATTCGTGGGGTTTATGGAGCTCTGAGATTTCCGGTGAACAAGATGAACTGAGGCAGCCACAACAAGAAGATTTTCGGTGGTGACTGAGGAAACTTTGTGGAAGTTACAGCAGTCCATCTCCTAATTTTGTTTTTTCTTTTCACATAATTTCTTCCTTTATGACTGTCTCGAATTTGTTTACAGCAGCAGAATGATGCCCTAACAAGTCTGAAATGGTAACAATGTTGGAGGCCCGAATTTGTTTGCAACAGTGGAAACAATCCGAATTCTTCCTTGAGCAGTCAACAAGTCTGCTGACCTTGTTCACACCTTCAACAATCTGAATGATGAAAGCCCAGGTAAAAGTTTGACATGCAAGGTATGAGTAGTAAATGTATGTGATATACAACGTATGTACAACAATACATATACATATATACACACACAGTGGCATAACATACAATGGTGTATGTATACATGATGTATGTTACCTTATGATGATGCTGCATACTACAGTATGGTGATGGGTGAAGTATGTACAGTGATGTACACAGTGAATAGCAATGAGATGATGCAATATGCATGTTCAGACCTTGATGTATACAAACTATGATGATGATCTCCCATGCCATGATTTGATGAGCACTTGATGTTTATGTTGCCTACACTGATGTTGATAATGATGATGCATACAACTACACAATAGATTCAGTGATGTATACAGTGGACAGGTTGACGACTTGAGCATAGGACAGATCTGTGTATTATGACTGAGTTATTTGACAAGTGACATGATGACATGGCTATTACAGGTTGATGAGCAAAGATGACAGAGTGGACAGGTTGAAGACTTGAGCAGAGGACAGATCTGTGTATTAAGACTGCGTTATTTGACAAGTGACATGATGACATGGCTATTACAGGTTGATGAGCAGAGGTGATAGAGTGGACAGGTTGAAGACTTGAGCAGAGGACAAGATCAGTGATATGTGGATGATGTGTTTGTACAACAGAAGTGGCAGAAGTTATGATTGTTTGATGACAAGAATGTATATGTAATTACAAGCTGGGTCTTGTACATTTTTTCTTAGTTGGATCTAAGAAAAGACCAAGCTGAGTCTTGGAATAGAAGTTGGTGCTTCTCAATCAGTTGTAGCTGATAATGCCTAACGGTTGTAGCCGATTGAAACAAATATAAAAAGACTACAAAGCTTATCTTGTGTTTCTTGTGATGTGTTTAGCTTGATGAATGACGTGTTTTAAATTGATGATTACTGAAGTATAGTTTAGAGATTGATGAAAAAGAGAAATTGTAAATGATATAGGTTTAAGGTTTGAAGAAGTTGTAATTAGAAGTAAGTGCTGGTCCACTGATTCACCCCCCCCTCTCAGTGAGCCATTGTGTCCAACAATTGGTATCAGAGCAGGCCTTCACTATTAGACTAGCAAGCTTGAAGGAGATCCATGGACACAATTATGGACCCAAAAGAAGAATTCATCAGTGATGTACCAAGGTTTGATGTGAAGGATTATTTTGGTTGGAGGAGCAAGATGAAATCCTACCTCAAAAATTTGGAGTTTGGGAGGTTGTGATCAATCCACCCAATCTATCAAACAAGAAGGGCAAAGCAGCAACACAGATAGATGCAAAGAAGGACAATACAAGAACATTGAAGTTTCTCTTGGATGGACTTCCAAAATCAGTCAAAGAAGGTATTGGGGAATACACTTCAGCAAAGGATCTATGGTTCAAATTGGAGAATGAATATCAAAAAGAAAGACAAGGCACTGAAAAAGAAAATCAAGAGACAGAAGTCAAGATTACTGAAGATGTCAAGCATGAAGAAAAGGAAGAATTGGACTCCTGTAAAGGTATGAATAATTCTGATTCTAGGATGTCTATATTTGATGAGGTTGAAAATGCTACTGCAGATAATGATGAAGAATTGTTGAAGGCCAAACAAAGAATTATAAACTATGTATGTAACATAGATCTCAGAGCTGATTGGTGCTTTAACAAAGTTGAACTTAACCAATTTGATTACAAGAGGTTTAGGAAAACAACCTTTGATTGTTTGGACGATTTCCAAAAGAAGAACATGGAATTAAAGGAGTTGCTTAAGAAAATTAGGCTTAAAGGAGTAATGTTGCAAGATCAGCTGAAGGAGAAAGAAGATGAAAATGAAAAGCTAAATATTGAGTTGATCAATCTAACTAAAGAACAAAAAGAGCTTGGTAAAAATTCAGAAGACCTTGAGGAGACAAGGAAGGTTAATGTTGATCTCAAAACTCAGTTGGAGGAAGCCAAGAGGATAGAAGAAGTGTTAAGAAATCAGTTGGAAGAAAAAGAGAAGATAAACCAGAATCTTGAGATGGAGGTTGTTGGTCTTAGAAAGAAGGACAAAAAATTTGATGCCTATGTGAAGTTCAACAAAAGTTCAGATATCTTGGATGAAATACTGAAATGTCAAAGGTCTCCTTTTGACACATCTGGTCTTGGGTTCAAGAAAAAAGAAGAACATGACACTTGGTCTCCTAAGACTCCAGAAGCAGGTCCATCAACGACCAAGGATGCATCCCATGTACCTGCGCATGACAACAAAGATGTTGGTTGTTCAAGAATACATCAAGGAGCTCAGCCCAATCCTCAAAGCAAAGAAACAATTCCAAGATGGAAACAAGGTCCAAGGTATGAAAATGGATTTAATGGTTATTGTTTTTCTTGTTATAACTTTGGTCACAAGGCAATGGATTGTGTAGATGGAAGAAACAATATTGGAAGACAAAATAACAAGAATATTGGAAGACAAAATGACAAGGTTCGATGTTGGACATGTAATCAAGATGGACATATTGCTGCCACTTGTCATACTTTAAGATGCTACATGTGTAGTGGGTTTGGTCACAAAGCCCAAGATTGTGCAAGTCAAAGAAATCAATCAAGGAGGAGCCCCATGTACACATCAACAAGAAGAACAAGTGAATCTTGGAAGAAGACCAATGTAAGAAGTTTTGAAGATCAAAGGACAAGAACCTACAGTCAAGGACACTCTCAAGGATGGAGAAAAGAAGTTGATCAAAGAAGTGTTGGAAGTTCCAACAACTCAGTTAGGTGCTGGTCATGCAACCGGTTTGGTCACATTTCTGCATATTGTCGAACTATGAGATGTCATGATTGCAATGACTTTGGGCACAAATATCAAGACTGTTGGAATACTATGAGAAGATTAACATACAACTCAGCTAAGAAAATCAACAAAGATAATGGAGAAAATGATGAAAAGATAGATTCCAAGTGTGGGTGAAGAAAAATATCTTGTTAAATCTATATGAGGTTGACCACAGCAAGGAAGATGGCTTCCACGTGGCAAGCCATACTTGAAGTCTTTTAAAGATTTTAAGTACACCTTGAGTTCATTATTGGAGGATGAACTCAATTGGTAAATGATGGATGCTCCAAGCAAATAACAGGTCCAAGGATCGTGACATGTTGATAGGGGGAGTATTGTTAGCTAACAACCTGGTGATGTTTGAAGAAGTGTTCTTGATGCATGCTTAACTTTTATGAATTTATTAATACATTCAATTTTGGATATGCTTGGCAAGAAATTTTTGTTGTTGGTATCTGATTGTATAAACAAGGAGGCAACACAACCATGTGACACAGTAAGACAAGAAAGATCCGAAAGTCAAATAGCAGCAGCAGTACAGGATTTTACCTATTCTGGCTATGGCATTCAAAATCAGAAGCATCGTTTTTCAAGCCCTATCGAAAGCATAGAAGCAAATCTTCAGAACAATACGAAGAGTACAATCAGAATCCGAACTCGGTGACTTAGCAACATGAAGACCAAGTGATAAAATTGAAGGACTAAATCATTGGATGATTTAGTAATTAGACTAAACATAACAGAATTATGATGAAGTTTTAAGATAAGGTGTTTCAATGTACAAGAGCATACTTGAAGGGGTAGTAGTCAGCTAAAGTTGAACTGATCAAGTCAAATCTAATAGACACCAGCCAATCAGGCAGATCCAAAGAGAAGACATCTGAAGATAGGGGGGAGCAATATGGCATACAACATCAAAATTGTACCAGATTTGAAAAGAAAACTTCATCTCGGCCTGCCATATCTAAAATACGAAAACTGGAGAATTTTTTTTTGGTATGTATACTTCCAAATAATTGAAGATGGCAAGGGTGATCTCAAAGGATCACACCTAGCACAGTCAAAGGGGGAGATTAGCAAATGAATTCATGAAGTACTCAAAAATGTTTTTTTTTGGGCATTGTGAAGCTTTTAATGACTAGGTGATTGACCCTTTGTCATTAATGTCAAAGGGGGAGAGAAGTTTAAGGAGGTTGCCATCAATTACAAAGGGGGAGAGAAGTTTAAGGAGGTTTCCATCAATGACAAAGGGGGAGATTGATGATATGGGAAGGACAAGGACAAAAGCAAAGGTCAATGACATGACATGGATTGATGAAAAGAAGACATGATAGATGACTTGACAAAAGACAAAGAATGGACAAGGCATAGGACAAAGGTTGAAGACAATATGACAAAGTATTGACAAGACATCAACAAGCAAGGTTGATGATGACAATGCATCAAGTGTTGATGACATGGAGCATGACAAGCATGAAGGACATTGAATAGCAAACTAAAGAAGAGGACATAGGACATGACAAGAAGGATGACATGGACAAAGATAACAAAGGAAGTTAAATGTTGAAGACATGGCAAAGACAAGGGGATCCAAACATGACAATAACATGGCACAAGACTTGACATGGAGGACAATGATGGTGCCATCGCACGGCGGGCATCCTTTGAGTGTTGTGAGCATTTTGGAGCAACCTGCGAGCATTTTTTATGAAAGGCTGAGGGCATTTGAAAGACCCCTTGCGGGCATCCAAAAGGCACAAGAAGGGAGCCCTCAATCTATCTGGTGGTTTTCTCCGCCTTATGGATGTCTGTGGTAGACTCACCTGTCTGGAATCCTGAACAGTGGTCCTATACCACCTAGGCCGTGGCTTGGTGACTGACTCCTGCTGCTGCTGGATATCCTCCTCCTGTTGCTCATCCTCCATATCAATGGTAGGAGGATCTTGTCCACCTGACTCCCTCTAACTACCAGAACTTGTGCCCTGTGTTTGAACCTATACCTGTGACTCCTCCAACTTGACTCCTCCCGAGTCCTCAGTTGGCTGCTCCTGTGCTAGTAAGTCCATAGATCTTCTCAAGGCTTTGCCCTCATCAAACCGGACATCCCTGCTCACAATGATCCTCTTGCGAGTTGGGACATATACTCTATAAGCCTTGGAAGTCTCACTAAACCCAACTAGAAGCCCCTTCTCTCTAGAAGAATCCAACTCTTCCTAGTGTCAGCATGAATGTGACAATAGCAGATACTCCCAAATATGCGCAAATGACTCACATCCGGTCTAGTACATGTGAATACCTCCTCAGGTGTCTTCCTCCCCAATGTTGTGTGGGGACACTTGTTGTGGACATATATTGCAGTCCGAAATGCCTCGGCCCATAGGAATAGTGGTAATCCCTGATCAAATAGCATGGCCTTACCTGCACTCACCAGTGTCCTATTCTTTCTCTCCGCCACTCCATTCTGTTGCAGGGCGTGAGGAACAGTGTGTTCCTTCTTGATCCCCTCTAATGCACAGTACTCCATGAACTCTCTACCGGGTACTCATCACTGTTGTCTGTCCCCAATATTCGGATCTTTCTCCTTGTTTGGTTCTCCACGAGAGTCTTGAACTCTCGGAATTGATCGAAGACCTCTGACTTGGCCTTCAGAAAATAGATCCAGGTTTTCCTGCAATAGTCATCAATGAATGTGACGCAATCACTGTAACCACTGAAAGAATGGACGCTCGTCGGTCCGCATACATCCGAATGCACCAAGTCTAAGGCCTCCTCAGACATGTTCTCACTATGTGGGAAAGGTCTCCTAATGTTCTTCCCTAACGCACAACCCTTGTAGTGGTTGTGCTTCTCCTCTTATATTGTAGGAACTCCGATAACTTCTTGTTTCAGATGCCTTAGTGCACCATGCTGTAAGTGTGCCATCCTCCTATGCCATAACTCACCATCACTACTGCTGTTGCTGACCAGAGCCTTTGCAGGCTCAAACTGTAGTCTGTAAAACTTCCCACTTCGAACCCCAATCATCTTGTCCAATCTCTGATCTGACCCATGTGGCTTGATATATACTTTCTTGTCCCGGAAAGTCACTAGAAAACCCTTGTTTTCTAGTGTGGAAACTGATATGAGATTCTTTGTCATCCCTGAGACATATAACACAACAACAAAGATGATGGGCTTTCCAGACTCCCTCTGAAACGAAACAGTACCAACACCTTGCCCCTGATACCGCACATCATCTCCTAACTCAATATGGAGATTTACTCCACCCTCCTGCAAGCTCTTGAAGAACGATCCGTGTCCTGTCATGTGATAAGATGCATCACTGTCCACATACCAGATGTTGTTGTTGATGGAGCTTTCCATGCAATCTATCAAGCAAAAGTCCTCGTCAAAACTCTTGCTGAAGTCATCCACCTCTGCTGAACTTGCCATCTGTGTGTTGTTCTTCTTCTTTCTCTCTGGGCACTAGGAAGCAAAGTGTCCATGCTTGTGGCATATGAAGCACTTGACTTTTTCTATGTCCAAGTTCTTCTTACCACCTTTCTTCTTCTTTGCCTTCCCCTTACCTTTGCTTGCTAGGGCTAGAGCCTCTTCATCCACGATTTGTGGAGCACCGCTGGATGAAGCTGAAACTTGACCCATGTGGGTCTCTTCCTGTGCGAAGTCATCCCACAATATCTACCAGTCAAGGAGCTTCCCCCTAGCCACCACGCCTTTAATAAAGACGTCCCATGGCTTAGAAAAGCCATTGAGAGCTATACGAACTAGCTCCTCATCCTCAGTCTTAGAGCCCACTGCTCCAAGCTCATTCTTGATCTGTGTGAGCCTTGTAAGATAAGGCACCACTCCTTCACCCTTGGCCATCCTAGTACTGCGCAATCTCTCCCGTAGCACCATCTTCCGGTTTTCATTCTTGCTCTGGTAGAGATTCTCCAAAGCCTTCCACATCTCTAATGCGATTTTCTTCCCAAACAGATGAGGGACTATATGGTCCTTCACCCCATCTAAGATGATCAACATAGCTCTGGAATCTATCTTCTTCCATCTAGCCAAATCTGCCGGATCTGTGGGAGTAGACTTTTGATCATTAATGTGCTCTTCAACATCACTGACATCTAGGATCCTGGTGATCCTCTCTTTCCAAGTAGGAAAGTTTTGTGCCCCCTGGAGTCTGTCCTCAACTCTCAATTCTACGACCATAGTGAATAGTACCTATAAACCCTTGGATAGATATGCCAATAATCTATCCAACCAACCTGCTACTTCCTTTCAGTCTGCTCAAAAGAGCTCTGATATCATGTAAATTTCCTTAAAATCCACTCTAGGGCATATGCTGGATTAATTAATTAAACCCAAATTGTTACTGTTAACCACACATGGATTTCATCACTATGCAGCGGAAAATAAATACTGAAAGAAATACCAATCAATCACACCAATAGAGACAACACAATCTTTTTGGGTATAAACCCCCGGACAAAACCCAAGATGGGAAAACCGATACAGCAATCTGAGAAGATATTTCTTATTAAGAAAATATGGAGCAATACAATTCAGAAATCGATTTATGCCCAAATGGAAAAATCGTACCACAACAAACTCACTGAGAAAAACCTGTTGAAAGGTATGGGCTGCTGTGCAGCTGTACGACCGACTGTTGTACGGCCTGCTGATGTCAGCTATATAGAATTCGTACGGCTGCTGCTGTACGGCCTCCCTCTACGAATCAACCTCGACTCTCTCCTGCAAATCCGTATGGTCCTCTCTAGATCACTCTTCCGTCTTCTCTGCAAAAACTCTCTCACTCAACACTGTTCTCTCTGTCTCTGTCGGAATGTGTGTCCTCTCCACCAATTGATCGTCCTTTTAACTCAATGGCTAAGCGAAATACCTAATCTCACTATAGATCAATGGATGTGATTCTTCGGTGAGATCAATGGCCAAGATTAGATTAGCCATCACTTAAATATTTCTCACTTTCACTTTATAAAAAAGGAGTTCCATTAAGTCAATTAATAATTAGATCACTTTAATATATTTTCCAAAGTAAACTTAGGAAAAATACATTAAATACATTTTATTGTCTTCTTCATTTAAGTCTTCTGCAGATCACTTTAATATATTTTCCAAAGTAAACTTAGTCAAAATACATTAAATACATTTTATTGTCTTCTTCATTTAAGTCTTCTGCATGCAAGGACACATGCAATGCAGGAAGACCTTCCTTGTTGTCACTTTCTAACAATGTCTTGATGAAGAAGCTTGATATCATCTAACCCTGTTCTAGAAAAAACCACCTCCCCTACTACCACTATCATTCTCCTTTTTATAATTACATAAGAGTTTCAAAATAGTTAACAAATCCACTATTTAAGGATTGAATCTGTTTAGAGGTTTACAAAATAAACTACTTCCTAAAAATAACAAAAACTAAGTCCTCGAATATGTGACTTAATAAGTATATCTAGATGAGTCACCTCAAAATTTGATTGACAGGTGTATGACTATCACTGATTTAAATCTGACGAGCTGCTTCTGCCAACAGTGTAAGTCCATCTAATGCCTGGGATCTTTTCAGAAGTCGAGCATGTTCTGCTTCCATCACCTGGGCTTTGTCTTGTAATTCTGTGTTTTGTTTTGCTAACTCTTCATTATGCTTTTGCACAATTTTCTTTCTTTTTAACACTTTTTTTGCAGTTGCTATTAATTCCTGATAGTGACCATTGACTTCTTCTAACTCTTCCCTTAACCTTCTGTTAGCTTGCATTAGTTTATCATTAGAATCATTGAGGTACTCATTCTGTGACTTATAATGTTGTAGAGATTTCTTAAGAACTTCAATCTCTGACCCTGTTTTCATTGGCATTTGATGCACAGGGTCTTCTTCATCATCTAAACCTGGAGAAACTTCAACCTCTTCTTCAATAAGAACATCTTCCTGAGTTTCAAATAGTTCTTCTATCCTTTTTACATTTGCCTCTTCTGGTTGAGTTTCCAGCTTGATGGATTTTGAGCTTGACCCAATCTCAAAATTCTGAACTTTTTTCTCTTCTAACTTCATAATTTCCCTCCATCAATTCTGGAAAGCTTTTGATATTATTTTCTGTATCTTCAAAGGCTTGTTCTAAGCTTTATCCACTTTTTTTATTGTAGGGTCCTCCTCGCTTGAAGAGTCTTCAATTGTAGTTTTCACATCCCTTTCAAATCTAGGATCAACAACCCTTCTCATATTCATTCTTAACCTATTTCTAGGTTTGGTTTTAGGCCTCCATTTAGAAATTTCGGGTTTTGAGGAAGAATTAACAGGAGCTTTAATGCTAAAAAAAGGATTTTCAATCACACCTTCTTCCATTATTTTTTCCTTAGTGACATTTGGGGTCTCTGGAGCAGATGTAACATCTTCATTTCGTAATACAAGGGGATTTTCTTCCTGTGGATGTTCTCGGACTAGTTCCTGTTTTGAATCAAATTTTTCTGCTGAACTTGCTTCTTCATTTACCTTTCTCCTCTGCCTTTTTGAAACACTTGGTTCTCTCTGAATTCATCGTCTTCCTTGAGAGCTTTTCTGTTTACTAACAGAGGTCTCCGTTTCCTCTTGATCTTCAGTTTTTTCTGGTTCGAAACCTGACCAAAAAAGGAAATGCTGCCAAGAACGGTTTTTCTTTCTGAGTACTGTTGACACCAGCAGTTTGACCAATCCATGATGGAAAATTGATTGACTTGTGTGATCAATATGGCTCTTAATTCTGGTAGCCATCTTAATAAGGCTCTTTAACAAGTAGAAGGGTAAATTCAATTTGGACTGTCCATTTATATGTAAGAGGAATCTGAAATGATACCTGTATATTGTAGCAAATCTACCTTCGCAGGTAATATAACGTTGTATTATCCCCAAAACCTCTCTCCACTCCTGCTTTACATTGTTCAGATGTATACCCTTGCTCCAGTCTAAGGATTCAAACCCAGGCAATAGATACAAACTTAAATCAACTTCAAATGGATGCTTTTTGAACCAGCGATCCCCTTCAACAGGCAGTCCCATTGCTTTTGCGATTAAGCCCTCGGTCAATTCGAACTTCGGTGTTTGGAATTGAATGAATGAATCTGAGTAATTTTGTGCAAACGACCGAGTGACTTCAATATTGTAATCTTTGATTCTTTCAAAGATAGAATACCAACCTACACCCTTGAAGGGCTCTGTGCATTTAGGAAATTCTTCAGCCCATTTGGTGTTGACCGACTCGAACCTGCAAAGCTTACCGCTCTTCTTCATACTATCAGCTGCTGGACACCTGCTAAGTCTCAATTCTCTGGAATGAACTCGAAATAAACTGATGAACAAATGTCTCGATTCTTCAAAGCCAACAAACCATTGATCTTTTGATTTCAATGCATATGGCTTTAATTATGAACTTGACAGATGTATCATCATTCCTGACTCAAATCTCTGGCAAAATCTTTCATTAAAAACCATGTATGATTTTTAGACTGGTATCGAACCACTAATTTTAATGATTTAGCGTTCCGGCAGCGCCAGTTCATATAGGCTTCATTGATTACGCTGCCGGAATATGTCAAATCACACAAACTAGCAAAACATAGACAAATCTTTATAAAATGAGTTAGTAATGATATAAAATCATACATTTGAAGACCGAAAAGAAAGATTTAATAAATATAAGCCAAGTTTTAGTTTATTGAGTAGGAAATGTTATGTACATAAGGAAATAAACATGGCTAGAACAAAAAGAGTCTAAATACTATGGCTAACTTGTAGAGAGAGAGTGAACTAAAAAGAAAAAGAAAAACAAGAGATGGAAAACCTAAGGGTACAACTCCAGTACTAACCGGATGTCTTTTTATTTCATCAAATGAACCCACTTGTTTAATCACCTTTTGATATCAAGTATTGTGATTTACTTTGCAATAATCTTTAATTTCCTAGAATTGATTTTGTTAATGTTCATGGTTCACATTTTTTGCATCATTGAGTATTTTCACGGAGTATTTGGCTTGTTATGCAATTTAATTATCTCACATGATCAAATGCCTTATGTGAAGATTAACTTACCTACCCTAACTAATTTTCCCTTTCCCTTTAGCTCTGGCCAAATTTCATATGTTCAAATCCTAGGGAAGTCTCCCTTGACCTTGAGAGCTGATCAAAAGAGACACTGAGGTGACAGTGGTGCATTTTTCTGAAGTTCTTCTTTGATAGCATTAGCGTCTTGGGACTTTTCCATCAAAGCGCTAAATCAAGCTGTAACAAGGACAACATCTTGCAACTTGAGAATAAGATAGTGGACAGAGCATCAAGTCAAATATTGACGCTAAGAAGCGACTACTGTACCAAATGTTCGTTAATTCATTCAGCGATTGTGTCCTCCCTATTTCTGGGAATTTTCATCTTGTTATTCTGCAGCTATTCTTACTGATAAATTTACTTACTTTATTTCTGATGATGATGTCATTCATCTGCATTTAAGCTAGATCCATTTGTATTGAGTTTTCCCGAAAGTTGTTATCAATGTGCAGAAGTGCAACCCTTCAAAAGTTTTGTGGAGTTTCAAACTGCACAGTGGCAACTAATGAGCGCAGGCCTAACAAGTTAGTTGTCCCTAAAACCAAGTGCAATGTGGATACACATCAAGATCGTAGAAAGAACAGACTTTAAGTAAGTTTTAAATGGGGATTTTCATAATTGCAATCAAAGAAAATGAAACCTTGAATGTATATGTTAGCCTGTAAGAAGCTAGTGATTACTGTCATTTTTGGTAATGAAAAGTACTTGTAAATGTTTATCAGTGTTTAACCCGGGATTCTTGTCTGTTTCCTTCTCATCATTTTGTCTGAAACGACTTATATTCTTCTCATGGTGATATGACTACTGTATGGTGTTTGTAATCTGGAGTTAGAATGCAAAATAATCATGGAAATTTCCTTTCACATCTCCTCCTTCCTTCACGTAATACCTAAGGAGAAATCATTTCCGTTGTGTGCAGTTATGGTTAATATCAGGTATGTTTCCTTAGAGGGGGAATAGTGTTTGTGAAGCCTGGCTTACCTTCATTTTCCTTTTATAGGTAGCTTCTAAAAGTAATAAGCTTGCCCAACATGATGTACCTTGTGGAGAAGTTTGGACAGAATACCATGAGATGAACCGGGAGAGTGTGCAAGCAGTTGCTGACCATAAAGTGTACACGGCGGGAACTATTCTTGATTTACTTCGGTTTGTTGCACCAAAGATGATGCAACGTGGAGATGGCCATTTTTCTTATGGGATTGCTGACAACTTGGACGACCCAAAATATAGGCATTACAAATACTGGTCAAATCCACTTGAAACAGAGTGAGTGATGTTATGCATCTTGATATTCCATGATGAGTGTGACCAAGTTGAAGAGATATTCCATATATGTTCCTCATGATTTCGTTTTACAATTTTTGTCAATGATCACGTCAAAGACAGTTTTTTGGAATACATGATACGTTTGTAGAGAATCTTGAGTGGGGATGAGCTCTAACTATTGAGTTGGTAACTGAATTTCGTCTAAACATTTGTGTGCAGATTGCCAAATGCCCCGGATATCGAAGTATTTTGCTTGTATGGAGTAGGCATTCCGACGGAAAGATCTTATGTTTACAAATTGTCTCCTTCTTCCGACATGTGTTACATACCCTTTAGAATAGACAGTTCAGCTGGGGGGAACTCAAATCATTGTCTGAGAGGAGGCGTATACTTTGCTGATGGGGATGAAAGTGTGCCAGCTTTGAGTGCCGGTTTCATGTGTGCAAAGGGCTGGCATGGGAAAACGAGGTTTAATCCTTCAGGCATGGAAACCTTCATAAGAGAATATTACCATGCTCCTCCTGCCAACTTACTGGAAGGTCGTGGCATACAAAGTAGTTCTCATATTGACATTATGGGAAATGCTGCTCTGATAGAGGACATCATGAGGGTTGCAGCAGGTGCAACAGGGAGAGAAATAGGTGGTAACAGAGTGTACTCTGATATTCTTAAATGGTCTGAACGGATAAATTTGCATCTTTAATGTAACACCATTTTAAATAAAACTTGCATATAATCTTTATCAACTTCTTGGTTTCGATTGAAGTTTGATTTTCATGGGTATGTTTGAATTTTTACATTCATTATTCATTATTTGACATGGACCAGTTTCGAGCATGGTTTCCAGATTTGTCCCCTCTAAGCCCCTGTACCTGAAACGTATGAATTTGGGGCATTTGCTGATTGGTAACCAGAAACACATCCAGTCAGCGTTGCACAAGAAAAAATAGCTCTCATCTTGTTTTTTTTGGGGGGGGATCAGTTCTTCTGTTTTTTCATCATCAGGGAGTACTGCATATTTCAAGAATCAAACTATTAACAGAAATGCCAAATATGTAGATAAGATTTCTTTCGAAATCAGCTAGTGGTCACCATGCAACCCACTATGATTTGCATTTTCCTGCCCTAGCTAACCAATGCGAGCTATAGCTCCTCAAGTATTTCCATGACTGAAGTTTAGCTTAGGTATTTAATCACCAAATAGAAATGATTTGTGCCATAATAACATTGTCCATGTTTTGGGCCCGAGTTGTCGAACTGGAATAACTGGGCACAAAGACCTTTGTACAACTACAGGAGCTCTGACATCAGATTGTTGGATGTGATGAGATGATTCCCTATCTAAAAGAAAAAAGATACTGATTTGAGTACATCATGGGTTATTGGTACTCAACTTCATGCACACTAGGAAGCAACCATTCTCTGCACCAGCTTCCTCCATCTAGACCACTTCAGCACCCTGCAACTGTAGGCACCAACCCAAGACTGCGGTGCAGAGAGTACCCGCAAGGGGGTACAAGGGAAAGAGTTCCTACGCAACCGTAAAGCCTCTATAACACTTGGAGCACCGAACTTATGTTCTGCGTGCCAAGTTTTAGCTTGCAACCTTCAGTATCCTATGTGCTACCTTTGCCCACATACTTCAGCATGTTGGGCACGTGCCTCAGCCCTCCTTGCACGCCTTTCTGCAGGAATGGCAACCATCATCTGGCCTGTTACAACACTTATCACATCAACACGTGTGGCACATTAGGAGACGAACAATCATCTTCGGTTGCAAAACTGAATCGCTTACGACAACCGAACAACCACTTCTGCAACTAATTTGTAATCCTGTAATCCTATATATACATTTTGTATTATTGTAATCCTGTAATCCTATATATACATCTTGTATTATACAAAGCATGGTAGATAGTCAATAACTTTCTATCTCTCTGGTTTCTCTTACGTTAATCAGTGCCTTTCTATATCTATCTCTTATCTCTTATGCTCTTATTCACAAAGCACTGCTAAAAAAAATCACACGGTTTCTCTTACGTTAATCAGTGCCTTTCTATATCTATCTCTTATCTCTTATGCTCTTATTCACAAAGCACTGCTAAAAAAAATCACACAGAAATGATTGTTTTGCTATATATATTTTTATTGAAAAATACTTCATATACTTACAAAATTGTTATATATTTACAAAAAAATATTTACATCATGAGAAAACAAAAGGCAAAAGGCAGAAGGATATATATAATGATATTTACATCCTCTTCCTTAACACAACAAGAACCACAACTTTGGCATCCTTCATCAACAAAATTTCTTTTGTCATCAGCGAACAAAGAGCTAACCTCATTCTCAAAAACATATTTGCATTGAAGCTTCCCAAGAATAAACAAAAACATATTTGCATTGAAGCTTCCCAAGAATAAACAAAAACATATTTGCATTGAAGCTTCCCAAGAATAAACAAGGCAGAAATTCGCAAGCAGTGCTAGATGCCACTAAGAGAAGAATGAATCATAGATCTAGAGTCACCCAACAACATTGCACGCCAATGAAGTCTCCTCCAAAGAATAGTGGACCGATCTGTTTGAACTTGTTTCCAACACAAACTTGCGGAAGGACAATCCCAACATAAATGCTTCAAATAGGGAAGGAAAAGCCCATCTGAAAAGCTACTCTTAGCCACGTGGTCCTTGGAAGGAAGGTAGCCACGTGGGCCTTGGAAGGAAGGCTATGATATATCACTGGCAAAAAAATACTCGGAGTTGCTAGGACATCCTCATTGACCACACACTCTGCAATCTCCAAGTGGTGTTGATGAAGAATGGAGTACAATTTGTGAGAGTCGGAACAAACCAAGGGATGCCCAAAATTCCACTCCCAATCACGTCAAAAGGGCCTTGACATATTTGTGTTAATTTTGAATATATCTTCTTGTCGGTTGAGACCAACAATTTCCATAATAGTGGGCTAATTAGAAGAAGAGAGGGGATACTTGTGAGCTAATAAACGCTAGTGTTTCCAAGAGCAAGAACCGACATCCCACAAGTTATAGAAAAAATATTTTTCTTACTCAACCACCATGCTTGGGGATCAACTACACAAATACCTTGCACCTTCCAACTTCAAATCAACATTCTAGCCAAATCCCACACCTTGCAACTCCCAACTCCAAATCAACCTTCTAGCCAAATCCCACACCTTGCACCTTCCAACTCCAAATTGGCTTTCTAGCTAAATCCCACCTCACTGGAATGCCTAACATCTTGCACCTTCCAACTCCAAATCAACATTCTAGCCAATCCCACACCTTGCAACTTCCAACTCCAAATCAACCTTCTAGCCAAATCCCACACCTTGCACCTTCCAACTCCAAATTGGCTTTCTAGCCAAATCCCTGCCTAACATCTTGCACCTTCCAACTCCAAATCAACATTCTAGCCAAATCCCACACCTTGCAACTTCCAACTCCAAATCAACCTTCTAGCCAAATCCCACACCTTGCACCTTCCAACTCCAAATCAACCTTCTAGCCAAATCCCACTTCACTGGACTGCCTAACATCTGCAACCTTACCAAACCAACTACCTTTCGTAATGTCTAACCTCTGCAACCTTACCAAACCGACTACCTTTTGTAATGTTGACCATATACTTTTGAAAATGAATGATCCATCTATTTGAAAACTGACGAGTTGAGATGATATTACAAAGCTCAAAGGGCCCTTTGATTTTGCCAACACGAAAGCAGCTAATGTCTTAAAAGGACTTACCATGGCATGGACTCCTCCAAACATCGAACCACCTATTCCCACATAGTTGCCAAAATACTCACATGGTTCACCACATCAATCAATCCAACATCATCCTCATCCACATAGTTGCCAAAATACTCACATGGTTCACCACATCAATCAATCCAACATCATCCTCATCCTTGGGCATGATACACTCATCCCATTAAACCATACAACATAACCCTCATCCTTGGGCATGATACAAACATCCCATTAAACCATAGGCAAACCCATGCTTCACTATATTTGGTTCACAAGTGAGAGCACAAGAATTGCTCCAACTAATGAAACTAAGCCTTGCTAAGAAGCCAACAAGACACATGGTTCATAAGTGAGCACAAGAATTGCTCCAACTAATGAAACTAAGCCTTGCTAAGAAGCCAACAAGACACATAATAGATATGAGAAACTTGGAGAATCTTGCACACAATATTCAATTTGCCAACAATTGGAAGATCCTTGTATTGCCAAAAGAAAAGCTTACACTTCAACTGTTCTAGATGCAAATCCCACATAGCAACTAGGGAAAGTTCCATTCCAAACGAGATGCCAAGATACCTAACAATAACACTGGGGTGAACGAATTCCATGATGTTGGAATCCAAGGAGGGGGATCATCAAGACCAACTAGCCAATAATTTGCCCTATGATCACTAGCAATCATCCTAGAGGCCTCACAAAACACTGACAAACAACCTCTAGCACTACCAACCGAATCTTGATTAGCTTGCACATACATAAGCAGATAATTTGCAAAATGATTATTCACCATCTTTGAATTATTTGGTGGAGACACACCCCTCAAATGACCTGGTAAATGGGTAGGCTCCAATAGATAACCAAGGGCATATGTTATCAACACATGAAGATAGGGCCATAAGGGGTACCCTTGTTTGATAGATCTAAAAAGGTGAATGCGAGGATACAATGTGTTATTCATCGAAATGAATGCAAAGGCACAAGAAAACACGGTACCAACCATCCTTGCACATCACAAACCAAATCCCAAGTAGTTCAATATATCAATGATGATTGATCAATCAATTCCATAATAGGTGATCCGGGCCATGTCCAGGAAGCACGAGGGGGACAATAGTTCGATTGAATGAGTCGGCTCTTTAATGGTGGAAGCAATTAAGAATAAGCAGAATGAGCAAAGCAGGATTACACTACACAGATAAACACAAATACGCATAGACAATATGCAAGAATGCGAAATGATTCTATTACTGGGTGAATTCTCGATCAGAGATGTATGTTACAATATTATACATGCTTATATAGAATTCTGAGACGCTTGGGTGCATGCCCGTTACGTCCAGTTACAAAGAAGTTAGAACGGTTCAACAGTTCAACCGTTACAGTCGACTGGAAGACAGAGAGATAGTTTGTCGAAGTTCAACAGTCGTTGGTTGCATGTCGACGATGCTTGTCGATGTCGCGAACTGTGAGGTGGTTGAATATGTCGAAGGTGCAAAGTGTGTCGCAGTATGTCGAAGTCGAGACTCGTTGGAGTTGTGTCGACATCGATGACTTGTCGCAGTAGGGAGTTAGCATTCGACACAAATGCCAACTATGATGCGGATCAAACCTCCTTCCTTAAGAAACAATTGACCCCATGGTTTGCTCGTGAAGGTGAGGAAACTTGTTGGTCAATTCAGTAACAAAGTACCACTTTCCTTGAGATGGGATCTGGCCAACCTTGGAAACCTGAAACAAGGGAATTGTGTTCGTCCTTGTATGGCCTACTCATCGTCCCACAATGGTGTCGCAAGGAAGAGGCTCCTGAACAACTGGATGGATGTCTTCAGGTTCTGCTGTCTACAAGTCGTTCTGTTCCAATAAAGGTGCATGGTATGGTCAAAGTAGATCCACATTGAAGAATGGATGCAGACCCAGGCATGCAGGAATGTCAAGCTGGAAAGCATTTTCGCCAATCTGTCGAAGAATACTGTACGGACCATATCGCAAAGGTTTCAACTTCTTGAAATGACCTGTGAAGCGCTCCTTCTTGAGATGTAATCAGACCTTATCCCCGATTTGGAATGAATGAGTAATACAATGCTTGTCGTGTCGGGCCTTAGCTTTCTCGCTTGCTCTGTGCAACATTTCCTGTGCTTGCTTATGGATGTTGCATGTCTGATCTCGAAACTTGATCGCTTTATCAACTTATTGCTGGCTGTATTCGGTGTCACTCGGCTGTGTCGAGGAGCTGATCAAGTCGATAGGCGCTGAGGGTTGAAATTCGTAACAGATCTCAAATGGACTCTTGCCTGTAGAGTTGTGTTGAGCTCGATTGTGGCTGTGTTGGATGTATGGAAGACTTTCACCCCATGTGCGTCAATGCTGATGATTGTACATGCGAAGCAGTGGTACGACCAAGCGATTCACAACTTCTGTCTGTCCATCGGTCTAAGGATGGAAAGTTGTCGACAATGAGAGTCGTGTGTCTAGCAATTGCTAGTGGGTCTTCCAAAAGATGCTGACGAATCTGGCATCTCGATCGGAAATAATGGTCGTTGGTAAACCAAGTGTTTCCAAACATGTTTAAAGAAGAGCTGAGTGGTTTGCTGTGCTGTCGTGGTCTTCTTACATGGTATGAGAATGGCCATCTTGGAAAATCGATCGACTACTACTAAGATCGCGTCAGCGTCGTTGGAACTGCCACTTTGTTGAAGTTGGTAGGACACATGGATTTCAATTATTCGATATTATAGGTGACGGGTCTCATAAGTTTATGACGGGGTGTTAGAATCTGTTTGTCATAACATGGGGTCGTGGAGGAATCTCATACATTTCATTGAATCTTCGAAAATTCTGTTGAATCCCTAAGCTAGTACCTCAATGAAAATGGCGCAGATCAAAGCATATGAACTTCCGACAGTTCATATTAGCCATTGGTGTGAGTATCCCTTTTAGGTTTTCTCATGCTAGTACCTCAGTGAGCATGGCCTAGATCAAATCGTGTGAAATTGTAGTGCTTCATCTTAGTCGTTGGCACGAGTACCTCGTTTATTATCTCCCATGCTAGTACCTTGACATGAATGGCCTAGATTACAACCTATGGATATGTGTGATAGATATTGATCGTTGACGTGGGTATCTCCATTGTTATTCCCCACACTAGTACCTTAGCGTGAATGGCCTAAATTACAAATTATGGAGATGTGCAATAAATCATGACCATTAGCATGAGTATCCTCGTTGTTTTCCCACACGCTAGTACCTTGGCGTGGATGGCCTAGATTACAACCCGTGGAGATGTGCAATAAATCATGAGAGTTGGCATGTGTATCCCCATTGTTATCCCACATGATATACCTTAGCGTGAGTGACTCATATAAAACTGTGGGATCATATGTGATAAATCTCATCCATTCACTATCGAACCTCCCATTTCATCTCCTGTGTAGGTGACTATATGACCAAAATTTAGCAACATTCTTGTTATGAATTCTTACTACTTCACTCCTAATAGAGGAATTCTTCAGCTTCTGATAGAATGATATGTTGAGTAACAACAAACCCTTTTCACTAGATCACCCTCTCACAGATAGGGATTCATTGGTAGAAATATCCAAAGACAATTTTTTCCTAAACTCTTCTCCCATTAAAGCAACTACAACATCATCAAATTTCAGATTTCCCAATTATGAGTTGGTGATGGTCACCACCATATGATCCCAAGTATATGGGAGGGAACAAAGTAAAACGATCTCTTTGTCCTCATCCTCCACCTTTACACCAATCGAGATCAGTTTGTTAATTTGGGTATTAAACTCATTCATACAATCTTCCATAGTTGAACCCTTACTCATCCTTATTTTTTTTTAAGGATAACCTAATTATTTGTTGTTGATTTAGTCTCAAATAACTTCCCAAGTTTCTCCCAAAGGGATTCTATGGTATTTTCTTTAGCAACATTGAACAAGAGAGAGCCTTTTTGTTGAGAACACACTTATACTGAGGGGGGGGTGAATCAATATAATAATATTTTTTTACTTTTTCAAATATTCATCAACCATAAGAAAACAATCAAATATGCAGAACATGGAACACAAGATCTACATGGAAACCCTTTCAGGATAAAACCACAAAACTTCTCTTTATAATTCTTTGTAGGCACCAACCTACTGTTACAAATATTTGTAGGCACCAACCTAATGGAGACATCAATCCACACTAGTAAAAACTATGGTAGGAACCAATCTACTATTATAGATATTTGTAGACACCAATATAATGGAGACACCAATCCCCACTGCTAAGCCCCCACTTAGCAAGTGACACCAATCTCTTTGTTTGAGCGGCACCAACCTTTAGGTTACAATTTCTTCTTTATTACATATATATTGTTCAAAATATGATGGCATTCACATTACATTTATTGAGTCTGTTTGCTACTTCTACCTTTACAAGGTCTGACCAAAATTTGAATTTCCAAATGAAATTTGTGGTAGCTTTTCCAAAGCTTATTGTTTTTGGCATTTTCCAAAGAATGAACTTGTACAACATGACACATATCCAATTTGTGAACATGATTCCAAAAATTTTAGCCGACATACTTTGGTATGTCTCCTCATATCCCTGAAAATTTCACAATCTGAAATGTCCCAGAAAAAGTTATAGAGAAAATGCTAAGCTGACTTGTTTGAAACTGATTTCAGGACCATTCAAAAACCCTAAATTCCACATGGTATATATCAAAATTATAACAAAAACAAATTTTAAATTTTTACATGAGGTACTTCTATATGTATCCTCATATCCTTGAAAATTTCAGTATGAAAAGTCCTATAAAAGAAGTTATAGAGAAAATGCCAAACTGGCCTATTTGAAATTGATTTTAGGACCATTCAAAAACCCTAACTTCCATAGGGAATATCTCAGAAAGTATAAAGAACCAACATCTTAAATTTTGAACTAAGTTAATTTTGTATGTCTCCTCATATCCTTACAAATTTCATAGCCGGAAAATTCCTAGAAAATAACTTATAGCAAAAATACCAAACTTATATGTTTGAAACTGATTTCAGGACTATTCAGAAACCCTAAATTCCACAGGTCATATCACATAAATTATAGCAAACCAACATATGAAATTTTGACCACATGTACAAAGAGATATCTACTATGTATCCTCAAAATTTGATGATCTGAAACGTCCCAAAAAATAAGTTATTGCCAAAATTGCAAGCTGACCTAAAATTGATTTCACAACTCTCCCCTTTTGTAATGATATTCAATCTTTTCTCATCCCCTTATTCAAATGCTACTACATTTCTCACACACACTTTCTCTCACTAGTTTATCTTTTTATACTTTATCATGAACCATTAATTAAATAATTAATTCCATTATTTTTATTTCACTTTTTCAAATACCATGCGAAAATCCCATGGGCTTCCAAACCCATGGGTTTGAAACCACTATTTCACATATTACTTTTTCATGTGCATCCCTTTTTTTAATATACTTTTAAACTTATATATATATGTGCTCCCCTTGCTTGCAAATGCCTTAGCATAACATTAATAACAACATTTTCATTGTAATGCCTTAATATGAAATCAATGACAATATTAATCCTTTGACATCAATGACAATAATTCCAACACTTTTAGGAAAAGATGAATTGTAGAAACCACCTTTCTATCAAGCTTTATCTAGACCTCATCTATCATGCCACTCGATTTTTCCGCAACCCCTTTCAAGGCGAGGGCTTGGTCATTCTGAACCAATAAATCCTCCACCTTCTTCTTCCATAGGGAGAAATACTTGCCATCAAACTTCTCGATCTTGAACTTGGTTAAACCTCTTGTCATTGTTGCAACTTCCACTCATAGAAAACTCTATGCGTAACATTAATAGCATTGATAACAATAATAACATTAATAGCATTGACATAAATGACAATAATTCCAACACTTTTAGGCAAATACGAATTGTAGAAACCACATTTTTATCAATATTTATCCAGACCTCATCTGTCATGCAACTTGATTTTTTCGCAACCCCTTTGAAGGCTAGGGCTTGGTCATTTTGAACCAATAAATCCCCCACCTTTTTCTTCCATAGGGAGAAATACTTGGCATAAAACCTCTCAATCTTGAACTTGGTTAAACCTCCTGTCATTGTTGCAACTTCCACTCAGAAAACTCTATGCCTGCGAGTTTTTTAGGCTCTAATACCAGATGTTAGAAAAATATATAAAACCAGAAGCAAACAACAATAACAATAGAACAGGAGATTTATGTGGAAACAATGCTATACATAGGTAAAACACGAAGCAATGGCAGCTTCGATATTTTTTACAATGATTTCTTCTATCTCTCTCTTGCGTTATAATGTCGGGGGGTCACTTCCCTTTTATACAATACATATGAGGGTTCTAGAAGGAACTGAAATACACTAGAAGGGTTTAGAAATTTTTCCTTGCGGGCTCTGTCCTCGTATCCTTTGAGGGGGAGGGACTGGTTCCCTCCCCTCTAACCCCTCTGCATGACCAACACATAAGAGCGACATATGAGCCTAGTCGAAAGATATATAGGAAGAATATTGGAGATCTAGATATTAGATTCATCTCCTAACATGGAGTATGTGGAGTATTATTTTGGTGCTTAATCCCTTCCTGCATGCAAAATTTATAAAATTCCTTGGAGCAATATTTTCCTCCATTATTTGACTTGAGACATAAAACATAATTTCCAAAATTTTTCTCTAGATGTGCCTTGAAAAGTTTAATTTTATCAAAGGATTGACTTATTTTTTAGAAAATACACCCACACTCTTCTTAAATAACTATAAGAGTTAGAAAATATCTAACACCATTTATAGACAGAGTGGGGAATATTCCAAATATATTAGAATGAATAAGTTGCAAAATATTAGAACTTTTGCTAGAGCTTGCAATAAATCGAACTCTCTTATGTTTAAAAAAAATCCACTGCTCACACAAGTATCAATTGCAAGACTTAATCTTAGAAAGAATACCTCAATCATGCAAAATTTTCAAACCTTTTTAATTCATATGCCCAAGTTGTTGATGCCACAACATTAATGCATCTAGAACATTCTTTGAGTTTGTTGTTGTTGCATGGTTTTTCACTTTATCACCACACAAATGATACAAGGTCTCATAAGATTCTCCATTTTATACTACTAAGGATATCATGTCCCAAATTTGGAATTGGGTCACAATGGCCATATTCATTAGAGTTTGTAAAATTGATGTTAAAAGTCAAATAATTGCCAAGGAGGAAAATTACTAGTTTCTTAGGTTTAGGGTGGAAGCTTTGGGATTTGGAATAATGGGGATAATAAATGATGTTTGAAAATTAGAGTGGCATAAATATTTAATAAATGAGCTAAATAAATATATACAAGTGAAAATCAAAGTGGCATTTGATCATGAAGACACATGGAGGAAGTGGGACCCACATATGGCTAGATTTTCCCACTACACTTGGCATCATTCTCTCACCAATTCGAATTCAAGGTGAATGGTAACATACTTGGGGGAGTCCAAAAGGTATTATTCATGACATGACTCATCCAAGGTCGAAATATAGAGGAAGAGTAACTCCCATGGAAGAGGAAGAGGCAATTTGGAGCTAGTGAGACACTTGGGCTAGATTCCCTAGCTCTATGACAACAATGATGAAGATGCTATGACACCTATCACACAAATCAGACCTGAAGGCTGACATATGACATATATGACATGTCAGAGCTAAAAATAGACTCCAAGAGGGTGCTCAAGGGTGTTAGGGCAGCTAATATGCTTCCACATGTGATTTGGTGGAAGTGGGAGACTAGGAATTGTTGTACAAGTGGCATTCTTTGGAATCTCTTCCCAACTTGAGTTGGCATGAGTCTCTTGGAAGGAATTCGACCCATGGAGGACATTAAAACTTTATAAATGTCAATAAAAAAGAATGAAACCAGCTTTTGATCATTTGTAGAATTTGCAATTGCATTTGTGAAGAGGGAGAGCTAGTGGATGACTAGTTTCTTGCCTTAGCCAATTTCGAGAGTGAAAGATTCCCATCCAAGTTGGTAATTGGAAAGGCCATTCAGACCTTTAATTTGGAGCTTTAATGGAGTCTTTATTTGCAGGTGTAAGCTACAGGGAAGCTCATGGTTTCTTCTATTGCAGCTCACTCATTCAACCATTTCCAGTTTTGATGGCATATTCTTGATCCTTAAGGGAGGACGTTTTTGGTGAGCTATTGTACTCTTTGGGGGAGCTTCTAATGCCCCATTTCTTTTGTAATATGAATTAAATACTCTGTTCTTCATCTCCACAAAGTTTCAGGTCGAAATTCCAAGTAGAAATGTATAAATCTCATTTTTAATGGAAGAACAATGCCATTTCCCCACTACCTTGTTGTGAACTAATGTATTGATGATGATTTCGAATGAATGGATGATTCTATGATGCATTTGTGATTAATGGAATGCCATGGATGTATTTTACAAGTTTCATGTACTGTACTTGAGCATTTGAAGTATTTTTACTCAGTTTAATTGCATTGGGAGAAGAAATAGTGCCATTTCCCCAAGGGTCGAATTGGTGATTTTTGCAGTTGAATGGGAGAGGGTTGGAACAGATATAATAATCAATTAATGGTTCACATGAGACCTTAATAACATCCTTAACACATTACATACCTCTGTTCATAAATTTGAGAGGGTTTTGAGGCAATTGGGAAGCCATTTTCAGTACTTACCCCAGGGGGATTTGAACCCCAAATTACTAGTAAAATTGCATACTTGGTCCAGAATCTTAAGAGAGTTTGCAGAGGTCTTTTGGTGGCCATATGTCATCCCTGAACATCATATTCAAGTCCTAATATCATTCATACACATTCCTTGAATATTTGAAGGCATTTGGAGTCAATTTGAGACCTAGAGACCAATACTAGTAAAAGGGAAATCACTAGTAAAGTTACCTACATTGACCAGAATTGAAAGAGTATTTGTAGAAGTATTTTAAAGGTCCAAAGGAATCCCTGAAAGACATATTTATGTTCTAATATCATTCATATACTTTCTCAGAGGATTTGGGATCATTTGGGAAAAGTTTGGGACCTAGAGATCAAAACTAGTCAAAGGTCGAACTAGAGAAAAAAGTGGAAAGTTGCCATTTTAATGAAATTCCTAACAAGGGACATTACAGTGGTATCAGAGCATGGTATTGGAACCTGATGTGGTAGAACATTAATGAATACTAGGAGTCAAAGAAATAAGCCACCACCCTTAGAAACTGAAACTGGATGTACTTTGGTGAAAGGGAAGAAGTAGGAGAAGAAGTGCATTCATTGGTTACCATGAGTAAGGATGAGAAATGAACCTTAGAGGAGAATGAGGAGTTTTGAAAATTACTTAAACCATCCTTTGAAGACAAGTGGAGGCAATACTTTCAAGAGTTCAAATTGTTGCTTAGTGAACTTGGAAGCAACTCGGAAAAAATAATGAGCAATGGTTCTCTTTTCAAGGAAAATGATGAAATAATTTATGTCACAAAAGAGGAACCTAATGTAATTGTGGAACATGAGGTACATGTTGATATGCAGGTTCTTGAAGATGCTACACTAAAACAAGAAGAAGGACAAGCACTTGTTCTTGTTCAAAAGGATTATGAGTTGCCTCATGGAGAGAGTTGCAAAGCCTTGGAAGAGGTACATGATCTCACAATAGTTGGACCAGCCAATTATGGAGAAGATGAATTAAATATTTCAATGGGTAAGAGTTGTAAAGAATTAAAGTTGGTTCATAATTCCTCACCCCGCACTTCTTTTCCAGCCACATCACTTTGGGATGAAAATTGGGTGAAAGGTTTTTTTTTCTAGTGGTGCCACATGAGGGGTATGAAACTCCTACCTCTCCTTTTGATGATGACATGAATAGAGCACCTCATTATTTAGAATTGCAGCAGCATATTGCTTTACCTTATGATGATACATATCCTCATGGATGTATGGATGAGACTTCTTTGAGTCCTTTGAAGTCTCCTTGTTTTTCCTGCTCATTATTTGGTTCAGATTTTAGTGGAGATTCTTCATTCACTTCTTGGATGAAAGAATGCATGGCCGAATATTTTGATGCATATCACATTCTTTTGGAGAAGAACTATTGGACATGGGATCCTCACCTATGTCATTGGAGCAGATTTGATTGGTCACTTGAAGATTGTATGCACCTAGCAAATGGTGGTCTACTTACTTGGAGGTATAAACACTATGATGATTCTTTGATGAAGCATCTTCTTGATGTACATTTTCATTGTGTTGTTATGTACTTTGATGATATGTATTTTGTACTCATGATGTTTGGAAGAATGCATACAAGAAAATGGGATCCAGGAATCCTCTTATCTGATGGTATGGGTTGGAGAGCACTTTTAATTGTTGGGGTGCAATACAAGCAATGGGAGCCTGGAATAATTTTTGTCTCATTGGTTTGAATTTTTTGGGGAAACAAGCAGTAGGGGAGATGGATTTTACACTTAATAAAGTGATTTTTATAAGAGTAGTGCAGCAGCAAGCATGGTGGTTCCTCTCTAAAATCTTCATGGAAACTCAAAGTCTCAAGGTTGGGCAATTCAATGGCAACTTCAAAGAATTATACAGGAAGTAAGTTCTTCAACACCCATGTTTGAAATTGCTTGAGGACAAACAATATTGGGAAGGGAGGATTTGTCATGTCCCAAATTTGGAATTGGGTCACAATGGCCTAATCACATTGGCCATATTCATTAAAGTTTGTAAAATTGATGTTAAAGGTCAAATAATTGCCAAGGCGGAAAATTACTAGTTTCTTAAGTTTGGGGTGGAAGCTTTGGGATTTGGAATAATGGGGATAATAAATGATGTTTGAACATTAGAGTGGCATAAATATTTAATAAAATATCTAAATAAATATATACAAGTGAAAATCAAAGTGGCATTTGATCATGAAGACACATGGAAGAAGTGGGATCCACATATGGCTAGATTTCCCCACTACACTTGGCATCATTCTCTCACCAATTCGAATTCAAGGTGAATGGTAACATACTTGGGGGAGTCCAAAATGTATTATTCATGGCATGACTCATCCAAGGTCGAAATATAGAGGAAGAGTAACTCCCATGGAAGAGGAAGAGGCAATTTGGAGCTAGTGAGACACTTGGGCTAGATTCCCTAGCTCTATGACAACAATGATGAAGATATTATGACACCTATGACACAAATTAGACATGAAGGCTGACATATGACATATATGACATGTCAGGGCTAAAAATAGACTCCAAGAGGGTGCTCAATGGTGTTAGGGCAGCTAAGATGCTTCCACATGTGATTTTTTGGAAGTGGGAGACTAGGAATTGTTGTACAAGTGGCGTTCTTTGGAATCTTTTCCCAACTTGAGTTGGCATGAGTCTCTTGGAAGAAATTCGACCCATAGAGGACATTAGAACTTTATAAATGTCAATAAAAAAGAATTAAACCAACTTTTGATCATTTGTAGAATTTGCAATTGCATTTGTGAAAAGGGAGAGCTAGTGGATGACTAGTTTCTTGCCTTAGCCAATTTCGAGGGTGAAAGATTCCCATCCAAGTTGGTAATTGGAAAGGCTATTCAGACCTTTCATTTGGAGCTTTAATGGAGTCTTTATTTGCAGGTGTAAGCTACATGGAAGCTCATGGTTTCTTCTATTGCAGCTCACTCCTTCAACCATTTCCAGTTTTGATGGCATATTCTTGATCCTTGAGGGAGGGCATTTTTGGTGAGCTATTGTACTCTTTGGGGGAGCTTCTAATGCCCCATTTCTTTTGTAATATGAATTAAATACGCTGTTCTTCATCTCCAGAAAGTTTCAGGTCGAAATTCCAAGTAGAAATGTATAAATCTCATTTTTAATGGAAGAACAATGCCATTTCCCCACTACCTTATTTTGAACTAATGTATTGATGATGATTTCGAATGAATGGATGATTCTCTGATGCATTTGTGATTAATGGACTACCATGGATGTATTTTACAAGTTTCATGTACTGTACTTGAGCATTTGAAGTATTTTTACTCAGTTTAATTGCATTGGGAAAAGAAATAATGCCATTTCCCCAAGGGTCGAATTGGTGACTTTTTCATTTGAATGGGAGAGGGTTGGAACAGATATAATAATCAATTAATGGTGCACATGAGACCTTAATAACATCCTTAACACATTACATACTTCTGTTCATAAATTTGAGTGGGTTTGGAGGCAATTGGGAAGCCATTTTCAGTACTTACCCTAGGGGGATTTGAATCCCAAATTACTAGTAAAATTGCATACTTGGTCCAGAATCTTAAGAGAGTTTGCAGAGGTCTTTTGGTGGACATATGTCATCCCTGAACATCATATTCGAGTCCTAATATCATTCATACACCTTCCTTGAATATTTGAAGGCATTTGGAGTCAATTTGAGACCTAGAGACCAATACTAGTCAAAGGGAAATCACTAGTAAAGTTACCTACATTGACCAGAATTGAAAGAGTATTTGAAGAAGTATTTTAAAGGTCAAAAGGAATCATTGAAACACATATTTATGTTCTAATATCATTCATATACCTTCTCAGAAGATTTGAGATCATTTGGGGCAAATTTGGGACCTAGAGATCAAAACTAGTCAAAGGTCGAACTAGGGAAAAAAAGTGGAAAGTTTCCATTTTAATAAAATTCCTAACAAGGGACATTACAAAGGATCCTTTGGTAATATTGCAACGATTATCACCAACAATAGTAGAATACCCCAATTTATCCATCATCACGATTGCAAGAAAATTCTTCTATATATTGAACACATGTTGTACATCACATAACTTCTTTTCTCTACCATTGTCTACCCTATCCGAATGTCCCCTCTTTCCATTATTTCTAAAGGACGATTATCATGAAAGTAGACCATCCCACCACTATGGTGATTATATTTGGAAAACTAGTCTTTATGTGTAGACAGGGGGGAAGATGCATCAGAGTTCAAAACCCAAGCATATAAAAGAGATATACTGTAAATTAGACAAAAAGCCTCCCATGTTGTCATTTCTTATGAATGTGTTGTGCTAGCCTCGATGGATGGTTGATCTGAATTTTCATCCTTCATTTCCTTCTTTAGATGCCAATAGTTTTTTCTTGAGTGCCATGATTTCCCATAGTTCAAACACTTCCGTTTGAGCTTGTGTGATCAAGACTTAGATCTACCTTGTTGACCCCTTTTGCTTGATCAACCTCTCACATATAGGGCTTCACTAGTAGAGGGTTCCAGAGATGATTTTCGCCTCAAATATTCTCCCAACAAAGTGGCTTCCACATCATCAAATTTAAGAGTTCTTGATGATGAGTTGGTGATGGCTATCACCAAATTATCCTATGTGTCCAAGAGGGAACACAGTAAAGTGATATCTAAATCCTCAACCTCCACCTTTACAACAATTGAGACCAATTTACTGATTAGGGTATTTTACTCATTCGTATGATTTTCCACAAACGAACCCTCATTCATCCTCAGATGAGAAATTTGTTTTTTTATGAAAACCTTATTTGTTATCGATTTAGTTTCATATAAATTCCCAGGTTTTTCCAAAAGGTTGTTGTGGTCTTTTCTTCAGCAACATTCAACAAGACATAGTCTAGTAGGAAAAGATATTAGTAGAAACTGGTTGTATATCTATCTCTTCCCACTCCTCATATATCATGCTGATAGGTTTTTGGGGAATCCCTTTCTAGGCTAGAGCTTGGTCACTTTGAACCAACAAATATTCCACCTTCATCTTCCAAAGCGAGAACTTATCGCCATCAAACTTTTCAATCTCAAACTTGGTCAAACCTCTTGTCATTATTGTAGATCCCATCGTAGAAAACCTTATGCCTATGAGTTTTCCAAGCTCTGGTATTAGATGTTAGAAAAATATAAAAATAAAAGAAAACAACAATAACAATAGAACACGATATTTTAGGTGGAAACCCTATTGCGCTCATTTAAAACCACAAGGCAATTACAACTTTGATATTTTATTATTACTCGGTAAATTTTTTTTACAATGCTTTCTTATACAACAATTGCAGGGGTCATTTCCCTTTTATATAGTACATAAGAGGGTTCTAGAAGGAATCGAAATATACTAGAAGGTTCCATAAATTTTCACCTCATGGGTTCTGCCCTCGCACCCTCGGGTAGGGGAGGTCGACAAAACACCCCTGTGACACATTTTCAATATTAGAGATCTAGATATTGACTTCATCTCCTAACAATAAACTAACCGGAAAAAGAATAATAGCCACAAACATAATGATATGAATATCAATATATTTCCCACAAAGCCAACATGTTTTCAATCCCTGCATGCTAGATATGAAGGTTCAATTAAAAAATGCATATGGATCTAAATGATGTGATCCAAAAGGGCTTGTACCAGATTTGTAATAAAGAAGTGAGAAACACACGCATATCTACAAATAAAAGAAATGGGAACAAAAATGTGATATTTAATATCAAAACTAGGCCACTGAGAAAATAAAGTTGAAAACAGTAAGGCAAAAAAAGGTAGGGTAGAAAGCACTTGTTCTGATACCACGATGAAATTCGAAATCAATCTAGATCATAAATAAACCTCAACACAATAAAGAAATAACATTTAAATGTATATTGCTATCTTGTTTATTACAAGAAGATGCCAAAGTTAATGATATGTAAACCAAACAACAAATATACCACGTTGAAAAATAGACATACCAACTTAGTGCATAAGTTAACTAATGAAAACTTAACTAGTTGTACATACACTAAAAAGACTTACATACATCTCTCACCATATTTGGATTTTCACTGTACAATTCACCTTATATAGTGAAATATAATATATTCGTTTAATATATCCTTTTAGAAAGTCAATTTGTTAAAGTAATATACAAGAAGATGTGTAAGTCGTAGTAATAAGATTGAACCAAGAAGAGGTCACCTTTCACCTCATTTTATGGGATGGATGAAAGTGGGGATGGAATTTGACGGGCAAAATGCCCGTCATGAGTCGTTTTTCTTGTCAAATATAGCCTATATTTCATATTAATCATCAGAAAAAACAAAGAAAATAATGAAACATTTGTATATAATGTCTAAACCGTAATTTTTACGGGTAAATTTTTTCCCCAATTCCTACACTGAATGAAGGTTGATAATAAGAAGAGATTCCCTCTCCCCCAATTATTGTAATAAGAAGAGATTCCCTCTCCCCCAATTATTGTAATAGGTTGTGAAATAAAATAAAAAATAATCTTTATTGTAACAAAATCAATAAATATATTATTGTGGAAGGTATTCGTGTTTGTTTAATATGACATTGCAAATATAACCAACCTTAACCCCTAAATGTATGTTTCTATAAAGCACTTTCGAAAAGGGTAGAATCAATTGACTTTTTAGGTTTTGTTTTGAATGTGATATTGATGGACAAGTCGGTTTTCAAGCCAACAACATGCCTCCCTTGTACCCAATTTCTTTTAAAATAAAATACATAGCGGTCTCTTTCATACACGAGAAAATAATGGATTTTATCAATTTCTTGTATTAAGAAATCCAAGTGTGATGTGATTTTTGATAGAAGATATTCCATTAAGGCATAAAAAGTTAAAAATCGAAATTTAAAATATTATAAGTTTATCTTTATTTGGTTTTCAAAGTAGGTTTAACTTTTAAAAAGCAAATAATAAAAATAGAATTTGTAATTAAGTTTTTAAAGGGAAAATTAAAAAAATTGAGGTAATTAGTTAATGAAAAAAAATATAATTTTGTCAAAATTGCATACTTAATTCTTGGAAGGTTAGTTTTATGATGTCATGTTACGTCTCCTTTTATCAATCCAACCAACAGAGGGGGACATAAATGAATTATGGAGTTTTAAATTTCACTCCATATCCATATTACAAATTCATAACATTTAAATTTCATGTGTAGATGCATAACAAAAATATATAGCGGAAATAAACTCGATCCACACACACACAACATGCATATACAAGCATAATCATCACATGCATCAATTATAAAGATTGCATATTCAAATACAAGAGAATACTTATCTTTAAACAAAGAAAATCCAAGCAACTAGCTATGTAAAAGCGATTTCCCACCCAATCGTAGGCGCTCTGTCAAACATATACTCTTTCTGCTGAGAGACCACCCCCAAGCTGGGCTATGAGGCCACTAGGGAGAATGAAACATCTACAGGATTCTATCTCTCAACCCTCAACCCATTCTGCTCTCTATGCTTAGCGAAATGCTCCTATAGAGCTCTATAGGGATCTCACACAACCATCACAGCCTTGTCTCCAACAATACCTGCCCCACACAACACCCTTCTGGGATTAGACATCCCCTTCACCAATCAATGTTTCTCTGGGGCGATCCATCTTGCCAGGTGCTTCCAGTGTGTTCATAAAAGGAGACCAACCTTTTATATGTTGTTGGAGAACCACTTGTAGCTTTAATTCGTGGCTTCTCAAGCATATGTGAACAAAAAAACTCAATGGGTAAGGGTTCATAGCTTGCCCAACCTCTGTGCTCACCTACAACCATTTATTTTCCCTTCAAACCTGTCACTCTGTCTCTAAATTCTAATTTTTGGGTTATACACAGTCTGTTAATTGTCATGAACATCAATGGAGATCTCTACATAGTGTAGATATGCATTAGAGAATCATAGAGTGAGTGTTGAATCCATAGGATATGAGATAATAGTGAAAATACAACTGACATAGCTTCTAACCATAGAAGAAATGAATCTTGACAGTTGTATACTGACTTCTAACATTTAACAAAACTTTCACAAAGGTGCATTCAACCCCATGCTTCAATAACTGCACGAGGCGACTTCTTCCACCAACCTAACACATGCATTCAATGATTTGAAATAGTCAAATGAAGGTGATTGGATCATTTAAGTCACATTGTAGAATTTGGATGAGTTCCAAGGTTGACACTTGGAAACAAAGTATTTAGTCTCCCATTGCCCCCCTTTCCCCTTCCACTTTGGTAGAATCATAGCTCCTCTAGTTCTCTTTACACAACCATCTTGGACCATTCCCATTATTTTCCCAACATATTTTTTATATAGATTTTGAGTTAGCATGACAAGCCAACCATATGGTCCAAATAAAAACATTGACATCACACATGCCTAACCATTCACTAGTAGGGCCTTGGCCTTGAACTCCGTACTAGGAATCCATACTAGCATATTTACATAATTTTGATTAAATACATTCTGAGCCAAAATTGGGGATATTACAATACCCTCCCCCTTGGGATAACACCGTCCTTGGTGTTCTTTCTATTTTTTTTCTAGCAAGGTTCCATGTCCTTCTTTTCAGTTGCAATTGCAATTCCTTTCTCTTCAAGGCCACTTTGTCTTGTTGCTAGCTATCTTGGATAACAATGCTCAATCATTCCTTTGGGATAACTTGGAACACCACCAAGGTCTTTGGCAATTTTTCACATACATATTACCTTCATCAAAGGAAAAACATGCTTGTCATAACCATTTTAAGAAATAGTTGATATATTAACAAAGATTCAAGCTTTTATAACCGAAGCATATATTTTCATAAAACAACATAAAGTATGCAATAAGCCCAATACTTATTTTCATGAATATTTTGTAACTTCACATGGCTTCCATGGGTGACATTTAGCTCTAACACACCCAAGGTATCTACATATACCTCAAATTACTTTGTGATCCCATCTAGCACATAACATGAACCTCTCACTTAGATTCATTCAAGTTCCCTCTTCCTTGCAGTCACTCACTATTCAAGATCATGCATCCCCTTCACCGATCCATGGTACCTCGGGAAATCCATCATTTTCCTAGGCTTTCTTGCACAAGAAGAGCGGTAACTCACAGGCCCTACTGCTAGGGAATTCCACTAGCAACCTTTAACATAGCATAGTTCATGGCAATTAAGGCATCTCATAGGGTTTTGGTTTCATTATAGTAGCATTATCACCTAACTTTCAAAAGCCTTTATGTGTCCTCAGTAGACAGATCTATCATCCCACTTGTATTACACACATATAGTTACCATGAGATGACGTCATAATAATTTTAATTAGAAATTCTCAAATATGTTTCATACAGAAACCAAATTTCCAAAAAAACATGAGGTCCTTGACATGATGTTTCGCTCTTGCAAGCCATAACATATGGTGTTCCTGCAATGTGTCCTCCTAACACAATTCACAAATAGCTAAACAATAATTAACTTTTAATAGTCAAATTCAAATATGAATTCACAGTTATGTCTCTTACATAAATTATATCTATTTAACCATGAGGCCATCCTCATATTGTTTGGCTCTTGTAAGTGGTAGCACTCTATCCTTTATGGTTTTACACTTGCTTCCATAACCTGGACATCCAGCTACATCATGTCCTTTTGACACAATTCAAGATCATCCAAACAGTCAGTAGTAAAATTTACAAATGTGTTTCCTATAGAAATAAGATTTTACAACCATAAGATCCTTCTCATAAATTTAAATTGAAAATTTTCAAATTTGTTTCATATAGAAACTAGATTTCACAACCATGAGATCCTTCTTATAATGTTTAGCTTTTTCACATGGTAGCTTCCACACTTTATTATGGACTTATGCACATTTCCATACCCAAGACAATTCTACCTACAATCTGAAATTTTCAATCAGCCAAACAATTTGTAAGTATCCATGCATATAATGTTTTCATTGCGGCATTTTATACAACAGTCACTGAAATGATCTCAAAATTATAACACTCAATAATTCAAACACTATTAGTTGTTAATATCTCAAAGGCAATGAAATACATTTACTATATATGCATCGTTATCACCATAAAATTGCAAAATACAATCACATTATCTATGCAGTCATGATAAAACTTCCAATGCTCATGATTACACAATCATATCCATTGATGCAACTTTGTCCTTCCAAAAGAGCATTTTGGTAGTCTATCAAACATGAATACCTTATTCATAGAATTCTTTCCCTTGCATCCATAGCAACTCATGAAATGATCTCAGAATTGCCAATAATTCTATCATTTCATCTATTTGTGAATTGCAATGAAATATATATCACAAACATGCATTAACACAATGCACCTTAACTGTTAATTTTTGAGCATTAGTTCAATATACTCTAGGATCTTTACTGAGAGAATAACATGTACAACATATCAAGTATAACAATGCATATCAATCACACCAAGCAATCACATGAGACAATAGACACACAGAGTTTCACTGGGGAAAACCATAAAGTTGAAAAACCCCACAACTTCCTCAGAGATAGAAAGAGCAATGATACAACCAAAGTACAACCAAAGTATAAGAGATAGTATTCTCCTAACAGCTGATCCTCCTCCTCACATCTGCGCCACTTTCCGAGTGATGGAAGAGTGAGTAATGAGATGATCAAATAGAGATCTTCCGATCTCTATTTATACTTGTCCTGTCCTGCCTAATAAACCAGTGGGGCCGACTTGTCTAACTCAATCTAATAACCCATGGTTAAACTAATCAGGGCCAACCCCACACACGGTGGTCTAATAACCCATCACAACAAGTTACGACACTTGCGACACTTGTCAATACAAATGACGACACTTCCATATAGAGGAATAATAACATCTCTATAGGAGTACAATATACATAGGTGAAATACATTCTGAAGTTACATATACATCAACATTAACATCTGTACCCACACATATGCATGCATAACCACAAGATTTATATAATATTTTAATGTACATTCACTCAATGCACTCTGGAATTGCTCTAAAACATTTGTGTGCGTACACATGTGTCCTACCGTGGTAAGTTGGACATCCTAGTCAATTCTTCAACACAATATAGAACCATTAGAGCAAATTTGGGGTCTAAAATGGGACTGCTAAGGAAAATAATAAAATAATAGTTTAAAAAAAAATTATTTATGAATTTTGGAGGAAGAGAGAAAAAACTACTCTTTTTATTCATATTTTCAACATATCTCCTTATGGTTTTACTCAAATGTCAAGCGGGATCACTCGTTGGATGCAGAATTAAATTCCGCATCCAACAAATAACGTGTTACCTTTTAAGTTATACATTATGTATTTCTCATTTTTCGTGGAGTGGGGTTCATCAAAAGTATGCAGTGTGGGTACTCGTTGGATGTAGAATTTAATTCTGCATCCAACGAGTGCTCCCACTTGAATTTTGAGTAAAATCACATGTTGAAAATACGAAAAAAAAAAGTAGTTTTTTAAGAAAAATATGCCAAGTCAACTATTATGGTTGACACTTTTTCTTGAAACAATATTGGTTCTTGAATTCCAACTCATCAAGAAATTGGGGCTGGCTCTTTAGACCCCAAATTTACTCTAATGCATCTCCCTTGGTTAACTACCTTATTCATACAATTATTTCCCTTGCATCCATAGCAACTCATGAAATGATCTCAGAATTGCCAATAATTCTATCATTTCATCTATTTGTGAGTTGCAATGAAATATATATCACAAGCATGCATTCACACAATGCACCTTAACATATGTACCCACACATATGCATGCATAAACACAAGATTTGCATAACTTACCAAGGACTACACAGTCCTTCCACCAACCTCTTGATGATATATTTGTTTCCCCAACCCCTCTTCATAAGGTTATTGGTATGCACGTGGCTAAGAAGCACGAAGGGGACAACAGTTCGACTGAATGAGTCAACTCTGTTATGGTGGAAGCTTATGAAACAGAATGTGCAAAGCAAGAATACACTACACATATCGAACACAAATATACACAGACAATATGTAGGAATGCGAACTGATCTTCTATTACTGGATATGAGATCATCGATTGATTGATGTATGTTACAATATTATACATGCTTATATTGAGAGTGTTGAGATGCTTGGGTGCTTTCCCGTTACGTTCAATTAAAAGAGAAGTTAGAATGGTTCGGCAGTTCAACCGTTACAATCGACTGGAAGACAGAGAGACAGTCTGTCGATATTCGACAGTCGCAAGTTGCAGGTCGACGTTGCATGTCGATGTCGCGAAACTTGTGAGGTTGCGGAACTTGTCGAAGTCGCGGAGTTGTCAAATCCATGTCAAAGTCGGTACTTGTCGAAGTTGTGTTGACGTCGATGACTTGTCGCAGATGTGTTGAAGTCAGCATCCAACAATAATTCGAATTGCAATGTGGATCAGACCTTCTTCCTTAAGAAACAATGGTCCCCATTGTTTACTCGTGAAGGTGAGGAAACTTGTCGGTCAGTTCAGTAATAGAGTACCACTTTCCTCGTGTGGGGATCTGTCTGGCTTTAGAAACTTGAAACAAGGGAATTGTGTTCGTCCTTGTATGGTGTACTCGTCATCCCACAATGGTGTTGCAAGGAAGAGGCTCCTGAAAATCTGGATGGATGTCTTTGGGTTCTGCTGTTTGCAAGTTGTTCTGTTCCAATAGTGGTGCATGGTATGGTCGAAGTAGATCTGCATTGAATACTGGATGTAGACACAAGAATGCAGGAATGTCAAGTTGGAAAGCGTTTTCGCCAATCTGTTGAAGAATACTATATGTACCATATCGCAAAGGTTTGAGTTTCTTGAATGGAATGGTGAAGCGCTCCTTCTTGAGATGTAACCAGACCTTATCCCCAATTTGGAATGAATGAGGAATACGATGCTTGTCATGTCGGGCCTTAGCTTTATTGTTTGCTCGTTGCAACATTTCCTGTGCTTGCTTCTGGATGTCGCAGATTTGATCTTGAAACTTCAAGGCTTTGTCAACTTCTCGTTGGATGTAGTCGGTGTCGGAGTTCGGCTATGTCGAGGAGCTGATCAAGTTGATAGGCGCTGAGGGTTGAAATCCGTAACAGATCTCAAATGGACTCTTGACTGTAGAGCTGTGTTGAGCACGATTGTAACTGTGTTGTATATATGGAAGAATTTCATCCCATGTGCGTCGATGCTTGTGGTTGTACATGCGAAGCAGTTGTACTACCAAAAGATTCACAACTTCCGTTTGTCCGTCGGTCTGAGGATGGAAAACTGTCGACAATGAGAGTCGTGTGTCCAGCTGTTTCCAGAGATTCTTCCAAAATATGCTGACGAATATGCATATCGGTCGGAAGTAATGGTTGTGGGTAAAACAAAGTGTTTCCAAACATGTGTGAAGAAGAGCTGAGCAGTCTGCTGCGCTGTCGTGGTCTTCTTGCATGGTATGAGAATGGCCATCTTGGAAAATCCATCGACTACTACTAATATCGTGTCATGCTGATGTCTGGTAGTAGGATATCCCATCAAGTAGTCCATAGAAATAGGTTCCCATGGTTGACTAGGAATTGGCAGAGGTGTGTACAATCCCTGTCATTGATTAGGCGGTTTAGCAATGGCACAAACCACGCATGATCGAATGTACTTGTTGACATCAGTTTTAAGTGTAGGCCAAAAGAAATACTTCTGGAGAATAGCAAGTGTCTTCTCTACTCCAAAGTGTCATGCAATCTTGTTGTAGTGCACGTCTGAAATGAGCTGTTTTCGATGCCCACCGGTCGATACACAAAGCTGTTCAAGCTTGTATAGCAAGGTGTCTTTCAGGAAGTAGTCGGAGCTCAACAACTTGTCAGTCTGAAGCTGTCAGTAGATCGGTGAAAATTCAATGTCGTCCTGATACAATTGAGGCCAAGCGGTTGTGTTGTAACCCTGCATACTCAATGACTCATCACTGTGAAAAGGAGAGTAATGGGTGGTCGACTCAGACAATCGATGACGACATTAGCCTCACCTTTCTGATACTTAATCACCAATTGGAATTGTTGTAGGTAATTAATCCACTTGAGTTGTTTGGTTGTCTGCAGTTTTGAATGGGTCGGAGTGAATTGTAGAAGCTTATGGTCAGTGAGGATGACCATTTCCTTTCCAAGGATGTAATGCCTCCATTGCTTGAGAGATTGCACAATGGTGTACAGTTCTTTTTCGTATGTAGAATATATTCTAACTATTTCGTTAAAAGTTTCGAAATGAAAAGAGACTCGGTGACCAGATAGTGATCACTGCACCCAAGGCATAGTCCGATGCGTCCATCTCAATCTCAAAGGGCTGATGCAAATCAGGTAACACAAGTACTGGTGTAGTGCAGAGCTAGTGCTTGAGTTGTTAAAAATCTTCTTGTTGTGTCGATGTCCATTTGAAGAGAGTTTTTCCATTTCCCTTAGTCAACTGATTCAAGGGACAGGCTATGTGACTGAAGCCGAGTATGAACTATCGATAGAAATTCGCCAAACCAAGAAAAATTCTTAGTCCTTGAATGCTTTGAGGACTGGACCAATATTTGAGGATCTGTACTTTTTCTGGATCGACGTGAATGCTTGCAAAGTCAATTACATACCCCAAATATTTGATGTTGTTCATCACAAAGGTACACTTGTCCATGTTCAAGTAAAGTCGATGTTGCTGGAGAGTGTCGAGAACTTGTCGAAGCTGTCTGACATGTTCTTCCCATGATAGACTGAAAATCAATATGTCATCGAGATAGACAATGACCCATTTTTCGATGAAAGGTCGAAGAATGTTATCCATGTATCGCATGAAGGTCGCAGGTGCATTGGTTAAGACGAAAGGCATGACTAACCATTCCAACAATCCTTCCTTGGTCTTGAAAGTAGTTTTCCACACATCTGAGGGCTCGATTGGAATCTGATGACATCCTGACTTGAGGTCGAGCTTAGTAAATAATTTATCACCTTTCAGAAAGTTGATGAGCTCGTCTATCCGCGGTAGAGGGTAGCGATTATTTACCGAAATTTTGTTGAGTTCCCTGTAGTCGATGCACATGCGCCAAGTCCTGTCTTTCTTTGGAACAAGAACAACTGGACTTCCATAAGGAGAGGATCTGGGTCGGATATGACCTTTGTTGGTCAAATCTTGGATTTGTTTTCGAATCCATTGATTTTAGAGAATGGATCTTCTGTAAGCAGATGCGTTAGGAAAAGAAGAATCGGAAGCAAGTTCAATGGAGTGTTTTACATGGCAATGTCGAGGTACTCCATCCGGCTCTTGGAATAAACTCTGATACTCGTCGAGAACATTGTCGATCAACTACTTCTGTCGGGAGCTTCTTTGGTTGATGAGTCGACTCATCGCTGCAGTCTTCCTAGAATGTTGAAGTTTTATCATGATTAACACGAACTTCTAAGTATGATTGATGAGCTTCTTTGTCTGTTTAGCAGATATCATTGAAACCGTTGGTGTAGGTCGTCGCTCTGGAATGTTGTACCATCAATTCTCGATTTTGACAATCACCTTTCGCGGTCGTGACTGATAACTTCCATGGCAATCCCATAGGTAAGGTTTCCCAAACAAGGCTTCGGCTACAGAGAGTGGTGCTATGTTGCAGAGTACTTCATCTTCAAAAGGATTTATGAAGTAAGCGAGTTTTCATTGTCGAGTGATCCGTATTTCCTATTCATCCTTCATCCAACCGATGTTGTAAGGTTGAGGATGTAGAGTGGTGACAAGACCTAGTTTCTTCACAAGATCGTCATAAATGAAGTTCTTTTGGCTACCGTTATCCACAATCAAATGTAATGGGTTTTGCTGGACCCATATCCATGTATGGAACAGGTGCTCTCGTTCCTCCTCGTCGACGATAGTCGAGGCTACTAGAGTGGTTGATGTCAAAAGGGTCGTTGCGTCTGGATCAGATTCTTCCACCGTCTTGTCGAATGCGTTAGATGTCGACACTTTTGCCAAAAATGTCTTTCGATATTTGCATTCAGACGTATCATGCCAAGATGAGTGGTGGTAATCGCACCATTTCCCGTTAGGCGGTTGTTTTCTACTGATCCGGATTTATGTGGGAACGAAACAAAAGATAGCATATACAGAATCACATACAGAGATATATTGCAAGAACACAATGATATAGTAAACACATATTCTATTAAATAGCAGAAATAGAACAGACTGTAAAATAGAATAGCTGGAATGGTGGTAGCTATCTCTGAGAAGAGATGTGGCCGCTATGCTCATTCGTGCCAAGATGAATACAAAGAGAGGCCGAAAGGGCCTATTTATCATAAGCATGAGGGAAGGAATCCCAAACATCCAAAAACCTAACCCTAGAAGATGAATCGTCATAAAGTTTGCGGCCCCAAGGTGGTTAGTTGAACAATCAACTTCCCGGGGTCATAACTTTTGCATACGATCTTCGTTTGGGGCGCTCGGTAGCTCGTTGGAAAGGTCTATCCGAGATTTACAACTTTTGATTAGGACCAAATGCATGTTGTTAGCAACCATTTGGCCCCCCAAATTGCCAAAAAAGGTCGTTTAGGGCCTCAAAACGGCCCCGGAAGTTTAGGACCCGAAAAACCGTAGAAAAATTACTAGAAAATTGGCAAAATGGGAAACTGTTTTGAGCCAGTGGAATAGGTGGGTGGCCACCGATATCCATCTGGATCAATCCTCCCCCCTTAGGAAGCAATGGTCTCCGTTGCGTCAAATCTCTTATCATATGTTGAGCTGTGTATCGAGTTGAGCTCTTGGTGCGACATTTGCTGAAGTGGAAAGGTTGCCTTACTTTGACATCTTTAGAGGGTTGTAATTGTTATTGATGGATGCGCTGGAGATGTTCAACAGTTTTGGTTGTTGTGGTATCCTTGGTATGCATCGGTGTGGATGGTTTCTTTTTAGAGGAGCACCTTGAATGCGTGGCCTTACACTGTAGAGGTACCCGAATAGGCGATGCTGCACTAACTTTGTGTTTTTCTTGTTTTTGCTAAGTAGAAGGATAATCTACAGAGGTTGTGGATGTATCTGCGATCTGATTTTCACCTTTAGTGGCATTTGCGAATAGGGAAAATTTCCCAGTGTGGGAGATTATCTTTCTGCCCTGCTTGGTTGGGGTAGGTGAAATTGTCTCTGGTATCCGATAGAGTTGTCCTCCCAAAGTGACAATGACACTGCGAAGTCGGGATTCATATACAGCATGATGCTTCCACATATATGGCTGTCCTAAGAGAACATCACATACTTCGAGTGGGTCCACATCACATAATACCTCATCTTTGAAGGGCTTGATGCCATATGGTAGGCGACATTGGTGACTAAAACGGATCCTTCGTCCTTGGCTTAGCCATCCAATGGTGTATGGTTGTGGGTGTGGCGTTGTTGGTAGCTCCAATCTCTTGATGACTTCTTCTGAGATCAGGTTCTTCTGGCTGCCGCTGTCCACAACAAAGTGTAGGGGAATTCCCTTCACCCACATCTGTGAGTGGAAAAGGAGCTCCTCTGCCTCCGACTCTTCAGGATCCTCTGGATGAATCTGTGTGGTGGCAACAACGACACTGGGTTCTGCATCAATGATCTCCTTCCCTTTTCGCGCAGCTGTGAAATTAGGTTCTGAGTCAGAATCAGAACTGGGATATGATTCTGAAGCTTTGATCTCAACCACCAATGACTGTTTTGAGCGACATTCATCAGTGTTGTGCCAAGGGATTTTGTGGAACTCGTACCACTTCCCGGTGTCCTTCTTTGTCTTTTCTTTACCCTTCTTCCCTTGTGGTTGGGACTGGTTGTCCTTTCCCTGCCCTGTGTTCTGCGAGCCAGAGTTTCCCTTGCCCTACTTCTGCGCAGGTTCGAAGTCACGCTTGTTCTTTTGCTGAAATTTCTGCTCGATTTTGACAGCATATCGATAGGCGGATCCGAGTGAAGAGATTTCTAGGAAATCCATCTCTGTTCGTATGTACCGGTGTAGGCCACTGCGATATTTCAATACTAGGTGCCGCTCGGAGTCCTTGATACCCAACTTTGTGTGCGAGGTATGAAAGTTGTTGGTGTACTCAGACACCGTTTGGTCCCTCTCTTGGTGCAGAATGGTTCATTTTGTGTACTGGTCATCATAGTTTCCAACAGGGTAATATTGTTC
Source organism: Larix kaempferi (assembly GCA_027924585.1). Lineage (NCBI taxonomy): Eukaryota > Viridiplantae > Streptophyta > Pinopsida > Pinales > Pinaceae > Larix > Larix kaempferi. The sequence goes on along the minus strand of BSBM01000431.1, from coordinate 10,154,257 downwards.
CTTGACGGCATCTATAAAAGAGGACCAAGTGGGATTGGAATATTCAAACAATCTAGACTTGTCTGATGAGTTTTGCTCACAATAAGTTTCCCACCAATTTTTGACATGGGGGACGGCCTTAAGGAGCGCAAAGATGATCTTTTCCCCGTTGGAAAATTGGTGGACAGAGAAATACCCTTCTAGTAGATTCAACCATTAATCTAGGGCATCGGCATCGATTTGGCCTTTAAATAAATGGATATCAAAATTAACTTGTACCTTGAAGGGAGTCGTATCTCCGAAATGGCTGCTCGTTGAGGGTGCATTTTCCACTGTTGGCATGCATCGAAGGATCTGGGCGAAATTATCCATCATCTTGTTCCTCTGTTGCGTGAGGGCTTCCTCGAGCAACAACTTGATAGGATCTACTGCTCTGTCGTCTCTCTTTTCTTCCGCCATGGGAGGCCATTTGGGGCGGTGAGAGTGGTCTTCCCCAAGTGAAACTAGTTCGAGACCCAATTCTCTGTATCCTGACCTCGTCGGGGACATGTATCGAGAAACAATCAAAGAGCAGACCGCTCTGATACCACTGATCCGGATTTATGTGGGAACGAAACAAAAGATAGCATATACAGAATCATATACAGAGATATATTGCAAGAACACAGTGATACAGTAAACACATATTCGATTAAATAGCAGAAATAGAACAAACTGTAAAATACAATAGCTGGAAAGGTGGTAGCTATCTCTGAGAAGAGATGTGGCTGCTATGCTCATTCGTGCCAAGATGAATACAAAGAGAGGCCGAAAGGGACTATTTATCATAAGCATGAGGGAAAGAATCCCAAACATCCAAAAACCTAACCCTAGAAGATGAACCGTCATAAAGTTTGCGGCTCCAAGGTGGTTAGTTGAACAGTCAACTTCCTGGGGTCATAACTTTTGCATACGATCTCCGTTTGGGGCGCTCGGTAGCTCGTTGGAAAGGTCTATCCAAGATTTACAACTTTCGACTAAGACCAAATGTATGACGATGGAAACCATTTGGCCCCCCAAATTGCCAAAAAAGGTTGTTTAGGGCTTCAAAACGGCCCTGGAAGTTTAGGACCCAAAAAACTGTAGAAACATTACTAGAAAATTGGCAAAATGGGAAACTGTTTTGAGCCAGTGGAATAGGTGGGTGGCCACCAATATCCATTTGGATCATCTACGTTCCCTTTTCTGAAAAGGGATTTTGCTGTGATTTGGATTTGGCGGAGTCAGCTGAGAATATTTCGACTTGTCGAAGTCGGCTGATGTCTTCTTATCAGGTGGTCGTCCTGATGTCGGCTTTGTCGTGAAATGTGATTTTCCTTTATGCTTGGTTTCAAGTTTTGCTGGCATAGTGGAATGAATCTGCAAGCGTATTGATAGTAAAAAATTCCATCTCTTGTTGAATGTACTAGGACAATCCGTTGATGTACTTCAAAACAAGCAATTTCTCTTATTCTTGGACGCCAAGTCTATCCATGAGTCGATAGAACCCGTCGGTGTAACTCTATACTAATTGGTCTTTCCATTGCCTTCGCTTCTACCACTTCTTATATTGCTGCTTAAGGTATTTGGGCAGGTAAAAATACTTTCGGATGTGTTCGACGAATTTATCCCATGTGTTGATGGGGTCTCCTCTTTTCTCCATCTTTGTCGAGAGGTTCTCCCACCAGCAGTGCACAGATGTTGACATATTTAAGGCTGCAATGGTGATCTTGTTAGCTTATGAGAGTTGATTCATAGAGTAATAGGATTCCAATTGTTGTACCCAATTGTCTATGGATTCTGTGTCAATCTTGCCTTCAAGATTCGGTATGTCCAAATTCATTTCCACTTTGAAGGGTTTGATTTTATCGGAGTGAGTTCTCGTCGAAAATCCTCCAGATGTCGAAGCAAATCGCGTGAGAATTTCATTGAACTTGGCGACCATTTCAATTCGTTGTCGAGTTAGCACTTGCTCAATAAGTTGTGTTGTCCCGTCGGCTGCATGTCTATCGTCTGTTTCTTCTGCCATTTCTGGAGGTAGCGCCTGCTTGGATTACTGAGATTGCGAGCGTGTTTGAACATGCATAAGTCGGTAACTTCACTGGAAGTGTCTACACAAACTTAAGCATGAACAAAGCTGAGTTCTCTGATACCAATGGTCCGCATGTGGCCAGGAAGAATGAGGGGGACAACAGTTTGACTGAATGAGTTGGCTCTGTTATGGCGGAAGCTTATGAAACAGAATACACAAATCAGGAATACACTACACAGACCGAACACAAATATACACAGACAATATGCAGGAATGCGAACTGATATTCTATTACTGGATATGAGATCATCGATTGATTGATGTATGTTACAATATTATACATGCTTATATAGAGAGTGCTGAGACACTTGGGTGCTTTCCCGTTACGTTCAGTTACAAGAGAAGTTAGAACGGTTCGACAGTTCAACTGTTACAGTCGACTAGAAGATAGAGAGACAGTATGTCGAAGTTCGACAGTCGCAAGTTGCAGGTCGACGCTGCATGTCGATGTCGCGAAACTTGTGAGGTAGCGGAACTTGTCGAAGTCGCGGAGTTTTCGAAGCCATGTCGGAGTCGGAACTTGTCGAAGTTGTGTCGACGTCGATAACTTGACGCAGATGTGTCGAAGTCAGCATCCGACAATAATTCCAACTGTGATGTGGATCAGTTATTGGTCACATGCAACACCATTATCAACATTTTCAACCATGCTTCTATTGTCCTTGGTCCTACAACCATTACCAATAGCAGTAATTATTATCAACCACAATAGTTAGCATTAGTGGCTTATTGCATATGTAAAATCTCACTACTTTTACCAATATGCAATATCATATGCATGCACAAGCAGATTCACATGCACTAGGCATTATATCTTAATATACCCACTAGTGCATATGCATTTCAACTATCTAATCTCTGGCATTTCCAACATTCCTATGCCAGAAATCTATATATAAAACTCATAAACTATAAATATATCAACAAGAGAAGAGTTGAGGAATTCTCTCTTTCCAATTCCTCATTGTAGCATGAAATTTTCTCTTCCACATCATAGCTCATCCACTTTATGGCCTCTCTTCCAAACACACGAGGGGTCATTAGCTATGATTTTCTCACCAAGCAACAATTCAACACATATATTCATGTATAAAATTTATACTTGCTACTTTCCAAGCATGCTATTTTTATGCTATAAACAAAAGTAGTTTAAGATGAGAAATTCCCCCCTTTATCAATGTTGCCTTATGGAGGTTATTCTCCAATTTCTTCTACAACCATCTTATCAGCCTTATGTAGCTTTCCTTGGTCAATACAACAACTTTCATTTCACTCTATTCACATTTCCTTGCCGCTCCAATTGTTTTGAGCAATTATGGTGAATTCCAACTTGACCTTTCTTGGACTTCTTAACACTTAACAATGCTACAATTTATTCCATTCCAACCCAATATGGAGTCTTTTCAAGGTTCATTATATATCCTTGTGCCTCATTCAACTCTAAGACTTGCTTTCCTTTTCCATGGAAATATTTTCCACAATTTTGAACCACACAATTGATTCACACATGGGAATGCCTCATTCCTTGATTAACATCCTTGCATGGCCACTCTGTCACTATCACAAATCCACGTGATAGATTCACACACTGGAATGTCTTGTTCCATTAGTGAAAAATTCTAGTTGAAATTTCATTACCCATTCTAATTACTTACTCATATTTTCCCGATTCATATCCTGTAACATCCTACAACATCTTTTAGCATGCATGCACTTTCCCATAAAGATGATAGGTGTTTCCTTAGCCTTAGTGGCCTCTATCATTAGCCAAATGATCCTACAGATATCTACAGGGATCTCACTCAGCCTTCACAACCTTGGCTCCAACAATACCCTCCCCACACAACATCCTTCTGGGCTCATGCATCCCCTTCATCGATTCATGGTTCTCTTGGGCGATCCATCTTGCCAGGTGCTTCCAATGTGTGCATAGAAGGATACCAACCTTCTATATTATGTTAGAGAACCACATGTAGACTTAATTTGTGGCTTCTAAAGCATATGTGACAATAAAAATCAATGGGTAAAAGTTCCTAGCTTTCCCAACCTCTATTCTCACCTACAACCATCTGTTTTCCCTTCAAATTTGTCGTTTTGTCTCTAAATTCAAATTTCTGGGTTATACAAAGTCTGGTAATTGTCATGAACATCAATGGGGAGCTCTACATAGTATAGATCTACATGAGAGAATGATAGAATGAGTGTTGAATCCATAGGATATGAGATAATGATAGAATGAGTGTTGAATCCATAGGATATGAGATAATGGTGAAAATACCACTGACATAGCTTCTGACCATATAAGAACAAAGAAGTAAAAATGGTCCGATTTTTCGCGATTTTTAAAAAAAATCACGACTTTTTCCTCGGGACGAAAAATCGTCTAGGAAAAAGCACGATTTTTTAAAACAGGCGAACATCGCGATTTTTTTGGTAATTAGTGCACCATAATGGAAAAAAATTCCAAGGATGTTTTTTCACAGCTTTAAAAACTCATATTTGTTTAAAAAAAGTTGATCAGTTTTGTACGAGTGACATTGAAGTCAATAATACTAAATGGGAATGTTAAATTCTTAAAGTAAAAGTGGCATTCTCTTTATCTTTCATTTTCCATCTTTTTACTTAAATTTTTAACATTACCATTAATTGTTTCAAGATGTTTGAGAATGGTTCCAACCTCATCGGACTTCATATGAAAAAAGTAGAATTTTAGAGCACATTCAGAATTCAACAAAGTTAATGGTTTTCAGGATTTCAAGATTGCAACGTTTCCACTAGATTCTATCATGTATGAGGGTAAGGGATTGGAATTTAATCAAGCACATCAAAATCTATATGTACTTTGATGTTGGTGGTGTTGATGCTTGATTGTTGAAGTTGATTGAACTCCTCTGTCATGACCCTAATAAAAAATGTACCCTTCAGTCAAGCAAAATAATTTATTAAGCATGGGAAGTTCTTTCTAACTTATTTTAATGATTGGATTAAGAAGTTTCATCAAAATTGTAGGGTGTTAACTAATGGCCTTGGAGGATCAACTTCGACATTTGAGGTAGAGGCAAGGGCTAGAGCCTAGAGGAGGGGGGAACATGGTGCTATTGATGAATAGGATTCCAACATAGACAATGATTTTGATGATGATGTGTTTTCAATTTTGATTTAGATATGTATTGCACTAGTTCCATTTTGATATATCCACCGTTAGATGGTGTATACATGAGTAGAATTTGCATATTTTTCCTCTAATGGTTTGGAATCATAGATTGGAATCTTTAATATATATATTTTTCATTAAAATTGTAAATTTTTTGGTATTTTTTAGTAGTCACAAATCATTGAAATCAAACCACTCCGAGTTATTTGCATCCACTACATCTATATATCAAGGCTTTCTCCATATTTATGTGCCAATGTATTTATCTGATGTTGTTGTTGCTTTATATGTTTAAAATTTTGAAAAAAATGAATATACTTTTGTATTTTTTAATGTTTGTCGTGGTTTGTCAATTTTGGCCCGTTTTTTGTCGATGTTGTCGAGAAGTTGTATTCGGGACCCTTGCAGATATTTTTCCGATGACAAAATTTACTTATTTGTATAAGAAAGGACTCTTGATAGCTTCAGTTTGACTTTTGACATTTGATAGAACTGTCACAAATGTGCATATATCGCCATGCTTCAATAACTGCATGAGGTGACTTTTCCCACCAACCTCACACATGTATTCAATGATTGGAAATAATTAAATGAAGGTGATTGGATCATTTAAGTCACATGGAATAATTTGGATGAGTTCTAAGGTTGGCACTTGGCAACAAAGGATTTAGTCTCCCATAGGCCCCATTTCCTCTTCCCCTCCGGTGGAATCATAGCCCATCCAGTGATCTTTAAACAACCATCTTGGACCATTTTTATTATTTTTCCAACATAATATTTACATATATTTTGAGTTAGCATGACAATCCAACCATACGGTCCAAATAAAAATATTGACATCACACATGCCTAGCCATTCACTAGTTGGGCCTTGGCCTTGAACTCCGCACTAGGAATCCATACTAGCATATTTACATCATTTACATAATTTTAATTAAATACATTTCAAGTCAAAATTGAGAATATTACATATCAAATAAGTGTTTGAAAAAAATGATTGTTATTACCCACCAAGGTTCAATTCCCACAAATAGACTTTTTTGAGTTCCTTTCTTTAAATTTTCTTTAATTTGAAACTTGTTTTATTTTGTTCTTCTACTAACGTACTTCTATGTAGAAATAGGAACATGAAATCAACTTTAGTTTTTGGTCTATTGTTTATTTTCTTGGTGTGACATGTATAATATTCATTCAATTGACACGTAATTCTACGTGTAATTATTAAAACCCATGCTTTTAAATAATTGAACTTCACTAAATGGTTTAGTATTCTCTTATCTTCTTTTATCTTTATCATTTTTTTTTAATTACCCATTCCATTGAAAAATCACATTGTATATTCACTCTACAACTTTAGTAGAAGCACATTCGTATATGAAGTCGATTCATGGAGATTTTCTCTTCACTAATATCTTTTTAAAAATTTCATATGATGTATTTAATACTTCGTCGATCATTATGATTCATTTTTCATAAGGATCATTCATAACCAAGTTACCATCTACTATGTAATAAATAGATGTCACATAACAAGTATCCTATCCTCATTACTCCGTTGAGACTAATGGGTACTCCAAATTTTTATGGCTTACTATATGCACATTTTTTTAATAGCGGAAGTGTTTGTTATATATATATAACTAAATTTGTATATTTTAATTATGTGAACATTATATATATATATAGCAATTCTTTTAACTAATTTTGTGCATTCTAATTATGTGACAATTCCTAATATGAATGCATCAAACCATGTTTAGTCAATCCATATACATAATGAATTTCAAAAATAAAATTAAATCATCATATAACAAAATTAAAATTCATAACATTCATATACAATTGACACTTCCTACCAATCGTAGGCACTCTTGACAAGTCATCTCTTTCTTTGACAGATGTCACCCTCGACTGGGGCTATCAATCCATAAGGGGGAAATTATGCTTCTTGTCTTCAACACAATCACACCCAACCTAAAGGCACTAAGTCAACCCAAAGGCATTCACACACTACTCAAGGGTGCAAAAACCCCATCCAAAGTTGTTCCCACACCTGCACCCATTCCCCATTGATCTGAAAATATTTCAGGATCTTTTTAACCATAAATTTGCATGTGAAATTCTCATAAAAATGTCTTTAAAAGATGAATTTTAAATGCTTAAATAAATCACATAAGCAAATAAACAAATATGCAAACCGGGAATTTGTATACAACAGATGATAATGGAGTTCCTTCTTGGTCATGACAGGAAGTTCCCTCACATGCTGGTCGAGATTGACACTATTGAAGGTCTTCTTGGTGATATCGAAGTGGTTTGGGAGGGTGGCTCTTTTGTCCAAACCATTGACTATTGGAAGGTCCCATTTCGGTGCTTTGCGTGCAAAAAACTGGCCATTCCAAAGCGCAGTGCAAGACTCACAGTGGCATATCTTTGGAGGTCACTAAAGCACATGCCTTGGACAACAAGGATGAACTTACTGACCACTTCATCCACCCTCTGCCATTGGACAAGGGCTCTGCTCTTGATTTTTTGGGTAAGTTTGCACTCACTCTACCTGTCATCTCTAAGTTTTTGCATTATAATGATATCTTGGCAACACTCTCGAAGAACCTTGTGTTACCACACTCTGATGATGGTATGGCTCTTCACTTTGGGCGGGACTGTTGGGACTCCATGGAAACCTCGGGAAACCTCTCTCAGCACACTGACATTTCTACTTTGTCTCCTGGGGCTCCATCTTTTCCATTGGATGCTCCCCCACATTGTGATGGGTGTTCTATCTCCTTGGATAGTCCCTTGGTTGTTTCTAGCCCTGACCCCCGTATCATCGAGCGATCTACTTGTGAACCTTCAGTGCTATTTTCTCTTGATGAGTTGGACTTCCGACCTCTTATGTCTGGCTCCAAGCCTTCACTAGAAGTTGACTGCACCTCACCGCCTGTGATCGAACCCTCCCCTTCGGCTGGGGTCAAATCCTCCAAGTTCGTTCAACCTCTTCATCATTTCACTAAGGGGGAAGCGGATGGTGTACACTCTTTACATATTTCCTCTATCCACACCAATAATGTCACCATCAGGAAACCTAAGTGTAATCGTAAAGCTTTGGATGGTACTGCTTCAAAGGCTGATGATCCACCTATCCCTTTCACAAACCCTCATGTCAAGTCTCTATTTGACTCTGGTATTTCCATGGAGGACACCGAGTCTTTCCTCCCTTCATTTGGCCCCCTTAGATCAACTCGGGCATCTTCAGGAGTGTCTCAATGATACTAGCTTCCTTAAATATCCGTGGTTTGGGAAATGGCCATAAGAGGGCTGCTCTCAAACGTTTCATTGTTACACATCACCCTACTCTTCTCTTGCTCCAGGAAACTATGACCTCTGCAACATTGGCTTGTGAAATTTTTCTTAAGATCAAACCCACTTGGAAAGTATGTGCCTTGGACTCTTTGGGTCTCTCGGGGGCACTTTGATCTCATGGAATCCTTTACTCGTTGATTTACAATCCTTCACCACACCTGTCGGTTTACTTGTTGAGGGTCTCCTTAAAGGCTTCCAGGTCCCCCTTCGCATTCTTAATGTTTATGGACCTTACCACTCTCGGCAACTCTTTTGGGATCACAATAAGGCTACTAATCTGTTGTCGGATGACTCACTCATCATAGCATGGGATTTCAACTTTACTCTCTCGATGGATGAGGTTTGGGGTGCTGGAAATCCCTGCGATCCTCTCGCTGACTATTTTTCCTCACTGTTTTCAGATGCCAGTCTTATTGATATCACTCCCAATGTCCTCTCTCCCACTTGGTCTAATGGGCGGTGTGGAGCTGCGCGGATCTCTAAAAGACTGGACCGGTTCTTTATGGCTGAGCGCATTTGTGAACTTATGGGTTGGTATCGTGCATGGCACTATTCGGTGGGTGTCTCGGACCATTGAGCGGTCATCCTTGAATTGGATTTTGACAGTTCCTATTGTGTTTATCCATTTAAGTTTAACCCAATCTGGTTGGACAATTTGACCTTCTGTGACTCTATCAGAAAACTTTGGAAGGGGTATAATACTGAACAACCCTCTCATTCTCTTCTTGGCTTGGTTCAGAAGTTGCGCAAGATCAGGGATTGGATCAAAAACTGGGAGAAGGATATGAAAGCCGAGAATTTGGTCACTCTCGATTGTATTGAAGTGGATTTATAGATTGCTTCCGGGGGTATGGACTCGGAATCTTTCTCGATGGATAGAAGAGCAAAAATTACTTTACTAGAATCCCAGAAGAAATGTTTACTTGGACAGATAGAGGAGACTTGGCGGCAGAAAATCTGGGCCACCTGGGTTAAAGCTGGAGATGAGAACACTAAGTTCTTTCATAAATTTTCCAATTAACAGAGAATCACCAATTCCATATGGGACCTGAAAGTGAATGATGAACTAATTATAAATGAGACTCCAAATCTTAAACAGGCTGCCATTGATAACTTTCAGCGACTCTTCACAAAGCCAAATCATAATAACATACTTTAGCAGCTTAACACTGTCCAAAATTTCCCCCGTTTATTCTGTCCGGAGGATTGTGAGCAGATTGGTAGGGAAGTTACCAGGGAGGAGCTACTCAATGTTCTCAAGGTCTTCGCTAATGACAAGAGCCTGGGACTTGATGGGTTCACGACCAAATTCTATCTTAACTTCTTTGAATTACTAGGGGATGATATCACACATGCGGTGAATGAATCCAGAGTGAAGGGATGGATCCTAGATTCTTTGAATTCTAAATATCTCACTCTTATCCCCAAGCGTGACCAACCGGTGGAACTGAATGACTACCATCCTATTGCACTTTGTAATTTACTTTACAAGGTAATATCAAAGACTATTGCAGATCGTTTGAAGCCTGCTTTGGGAAGGGGAATCTTTAGGGAACAATTTGGCTTCATCCCCGGGAGACAAATCCTGGATGTTGTGGGGGTGGCCCAAGAATGTATCCACTCCATCAAGTTGAATAACCTCAATTATTTTATTCTTAAGTTAGATTTGGAGAAGGATTATGATAAAATCAATTGGGACTACCTTTGTCTTATTCTCTTGCAGAAGGGTCTATCTCTGGAGATTGTAAACTGGATTATGTGTTGTGTCACTTCAGCACGCTTTGCTATGCTATTTAATGGATCGCCCATTGATTTTTTCATGGAAATTAGGGGATCCGTCAGGCATGCCCATTGTCACCTTATCTCTTCATCCTTGCTATCGAGGGACTGAGCTTACTGATTAAAAAGGTTGCCAGGGACAAACTGGTTAAAGGTATCAATATTTCTAACTCCTTGTTGATTACCCATGTTCTTTTCGTTGATGATGTTTTACTCCTAGGACAAGGGGTCTGTTGATACTTGGAAGCATTTTTCATCTATCGTTGCGACCTTTTTTGTGGCCTCGGGTATGGTTGTGAGCCATAATAAATCGTCCTTCCATTTACACAATCCAATTGACGAGGTTGTTGACCAGGTTAAAAATATTATTCCATACAAACGAACCTCACTATTGGATGGTTTTCGGTACCTTGGTTTCTTTCTTAAGCCGTCTGGGTACAAAGATTTAGACTGGAAATGGCTTGTCATTAAGGTTCAAAGGAATATATCCACTTGGCCTTTTAAATATCTCTCTTTCGGGGGGTGACTTACTTTGACAAAATCTGTTTTGCAGGGAATCCCTGTATATTGGTTTTCTCTATTTGAGGTTCCTGATTTGGTGATTGATTCCATACGTAAGCTTCTTTTTCATTTCTTATGGGCCGGATAGTACAGTAGCCGTAAGTTCCATCTTGCTTCCTGGGACCTTTTGGCTCGCCCACTGGAGATGGGGGGTTGGGGCATTCAACATTTGGCATATTTTAATCGCTCTCTTTGTGCAAAGTGCCTCTCGAGAAGTCTATTCGACAACGGGATGTGGGGAAATATTGTTAGATGTAAGTACCTGAAGAGACTCCCTACCTCGTTCTGGCTTCTCACTCATCGTTGGACTTCTACCAACGCTTCTCCACTGTGGCGCAGTCCCTTAAAAGCCATGCCTATTATTAATATTTCCATTGTTTGGTCTGTTGGGAATGGTGTCTCGATCTTTGTGGGTGTTGATCCTATTCTTGGTATGGAGGATTGTATGTTATCACCGGCTTTGGTCACTGCATTGCATCGACATGATATCTTTGTATTAAAATAGGAAGCTGGTTGTGTAATGGATGGACATACACGGTGGAAGTTCTCCATGGATCTCTATCTAGATACTTCTCTTATGGATGAATGGGACATTTTCGTGTTGACTCTTTTTCGGGATGGTACTCATCTCACTGATTGTGAGGATACACTGGTTTGGGCTCATAATTGTAACACTGGCGAGGTTACTGCTCGGTTGGTTTATCATCTCCATATGGGAGCATGTTGTGATGTTTTGGATATTGGTTGGACTAAGAAGATCTGGTATGGGAGGATGCCTTTGAAACTAAAGTGTTTTACCTGGTTGACGTTTTTTGAAAAAATTTTAACTTGGAGAAATTTGCGGAAGTGGGGCTTTGAGGGCCCTGGCGTGTGCTATTTATGTTTTAATGAGGCCGAAACCACGGATCACCTTTTCGGCTCCTGCTACTTCTTTCTACGTATCTGGTTTCTTTTGGAAAAACCATTATAGTTTTTATTTCCAGTGGAGTAATCTCGGCTTCAAATCTAACTTCCTCACTTGGTTGGCTTCACATAACGTTTATGATTCTTTGGTTTCCTTTGTTATATGGGGTGTTTGGTTGGCCCACAACAGGTTTATTTTTTATAATAAGACTCCTTCCATTGATATGACTACCTCTCACATTATTTCTTGTTTTACAGAACATGTGAAAGAGCCTACCCTACCGAGACTGAAGCAACTCAGCTTTAATGAGGACTCCTTCCTTTTTCCTGTGGAGTACTTCAATGGCACATGCAATAAGTCTCTCTATGGGGCTAGATGTGTTCTTAAACTTTCTTCTTGGCACCAAAGTGTTGTACGCGTGCAGACCTGATAGCGCTATGGGGTCTTTTATTTTATGCTTCCCATAGAGGACTCTCTTCCGTAAGAGTTTTTGGCGACTGTTAGTGTATTGTGGATTGGGCCCGAGGCCATTCGTCCCTTCATTCACTGGCCCTGAATCCATGGATGGAGAAGACCAAGCCCTTGATTAATAACTTTGAGCAGTTATCCTTCCTTCACGTCTAAAGAGACTACAACATTTTGGTGGATGCCCTCTCCAAGCGGTTACTGGATGATATGGAAGGGACCATACACGTGGAGGATATTGTGAATGGTCGTGTGGTGGAGGTTCAAGGTCTTGTTATATGCTGAGACACTATTGCTTTGGTCGCAGTCTTGGTCTCTTTTTTGTTTCTGCATGGCACCGGTTGTCTTCCCTTTTCATTTGCTTTTGGCCAGATTATCAGTCTTTTGCTCCTGAAGGGCTATGTTATGTATGTAATTTGTATTGTTGGTCACCTTTCTTACCGTGAACGTTGAACTGGACGTTTTGGTTGTGGGTTGGATCATGACTCACATTGTTTACTTTGTAATTATCCGATACATCTTTTTTATCTAATAAAAAGTTGGTTTTCCTGTGTGAAAAAAAAACGGAATTCATCCTTCTTGGGATACGTCTCCGAGCCACTTCCAATGAGAAGGCCGATCTTATTAAGTCTTCAAAGCTTACATATATGAATTTTGGAAACACCTATGAATTATGTCAGTCAAACCCAGAAACAGACTGCACCACTGCGTTCCTCTTGAAATTCTGAGTAAAATGAGTATAAAGTCAACTATGTTTTCCTGAGGCCTCCTCTGGCACACAAATCGAGAAAAAAAATTGTTGCAATTGTACGGATTCCTAGCTCATAAAGCGTGCCCATTAATGGTATGTTCCCCACCTCGGGATCTGTTCATTGTACCTACCTCAGAAACTATGCCAACATGCGCATGTACATTGTTTTTTTTCATGGTTTTACAAAGGGTTTTTATAAGGTTTTTGGGCGCGAGTTTGGAGGGCCACGGACCCTTTTTGGGCTCCAATCTCCACCTTTAAAATATTAACCAAATTCCTCAAAATCCCATTCAACATCTGGGATTTGTACCATTGGTAAAGGTCTGCACCTTTGGGGCAGAGGTCTCGTGGGCCTCTCCCCTTCCATCGTGAACTTGTTATATTTGTTGGCGGTTGTGGTGGTGTTGTATTGTTGGACAATTGTTTGGTTGGAACTTGGCTTGTGTGTTGGAACTTCCACCATTGTGTGTTGGCACTTGTTTGTTTCATTGGTTGATGTGTTGTCTCTACCATATAATATATGGCCTCGGTGTTGGCCACAGGGTCGAGGGCCTAACCCTCGATCTTGCCTTTTTTTCTAATGAAAACTTCATTCAACTTTAAATAAAATTTGACACCCTTAAGTGTTAAGAAACACTGGAGGGAGCCCTATCTAGGTAGGTTCTATGGATTCGTTGGCGGTCTTGAGTTCATGGGTTTGATCCCCATGAAGTCCACAAATTTTTATCAAAGTATCCAACTAGATGACCAACAGGGATACCACATGGCAGGCCCTGATTGGTCCATAGCATGCCATATCATCAAAATTGTCCACGTGGAACCCTATGGTGTTGCCACGTGGCTCCAAATATTGACCTTTTCATGCCACGTGACACCCTGTGGGTGTGCCACGTGGCCCCCCCTTTTTCCCCTTTTTACATCAATTTTACCCTTTTGCCGAATGTTCAAAACCCAATAAATTTTGTATTCGAAGGCCGTTTCACGCGAAAGGAACGTTTCCGGAAAGATCCTAATGATATATCCACGTCTGTATATATTATTTGCATCTTTTGAATACTTTCATTTTGATCGATCTCCGAGATCCTCCTGGATCAAACCTTCCCACTGGGAAGCTTTTGGGCCACCAAAATCATGGGATCATTCAGAAAATAGGTGAGGGTATAGCTCCCTCACTCGTCTGGTCTCTAGCCACCATTATTTTCTTGGATGCATTCTTTTAAGCCCCATGTGAATAAATTCTAGGTCACCTCTTCGTGAAGATCTAACCTTCTTATCAAGTACAACATCTTCCTGAAGTTCATTGAGATATTCAAGAGAAAAATCATCTACAGAAGGTACTTGAACCTGTTCATCTTGGTCCACAATCATAGGAGGCTCATATAGTTTCAAGTTTTCCACATTAACAAAGGAATACATTTGCATATAAGGACGAAAATCTAATTGAAAAGCATTATTACCAATTTGATCCAAAATTGTAAAATTTCCATACCTGTTTGGTTTCAAGTTTCTACCTTCACCTTGGAGTCAGTCTTTGCTGATATGCAGCCATACTCGATCACCAATTTGAAAATGATGATCTACCCGATGTTTGTCATGTATTTCTTTATACTTGGCCTGACTTGATTCCAACTGCTCTTGTATTGCTTGATGTATTAACTAGATATGTTGAATAAACTTCAAAGATTTATCTGCATCAACTTGACCATATCTCACTCGATATTTCCCATAAACAAAGTCTAAGGGATAATTTGGCAAGTAACCAAAACATGTCTCAAAAGGAGAGCTTTGTGTTGAAGAGTGCATAGCTCTGTTGTAGGCATGTTGAACATAATGCAACCGTTCATTCCACAGCTTGGGATGCTTGGCACAATATCCTCAAAGAAGATGTACTACTGTCCAATTGACTACTTCAGTTTGTCCATCAGTTTGTGGATGAAATGTTGTTCTCTTCTTTAGCTTTGTGTCCATAAGTTCCCATAAATATGACCAAAATTTCCCAAGGAATAGGGAATCTTGATCATATATAATAGAAGTAGGTAGTCCAAAATGGACCCATACATGTTGGAAAAACAAATGAGTAGTCATCTCAGTTGTGATCTGCTTTTTACAAGGCATTAGAATGCACATTTTACTGAATCTATCCATAACAACATATAAGTAATCATGTCATTTTCTAGACATTGGAAACCCTCCTACAAAATCCATTGAAACACTTTCCCATGGATGGGAAGGAACATGAAGTGGAGTGTACAAGCCTAAATTTATGTTACTTGGATTACTTGTTGCACACATAACACATCCTTTTACATACTTTGACACAATATCATTCATTCGAGGCCAATAAAAAACTTTTGTAATTGTGCTACAGGTTTTGCTACACCAAAGTGCCCTGAAATGAGAGAAGTGTGAGCTTCTCTTATCACATGTACTCTTTCACTTTGTGGAATGCAGATCTTTCCAAGATGATACAACAACTTTCCATGAATATGATAATTGAATTCTTCATTTTGAGAGCCATGTTTTAGTGATTCATATACTTCTTTGTAGTCTTCATCCTTAGTGTATTGCTCAACATAACTGGAATGTACCAAAGGACTTTGTTGAATAACAATAAAAGCATTTGTTGGAGGTCTTAATCAAATATCTGCAATTTAGTTCTGAATACCTTTCTTATACTTAATGATCAAATGAAATTGTTGTAGAAAACCCATCCACTTGAAATGTCTTGATTGTTGTAGCTTAGTTTGAGATTGAAGATATTGTAGTGGTTGATGATCAGTATGTATAATTGTTTCCTTACCCATTAGGTAATGTTTCCACTTCTTCACACTTTGTACTAATGCATACAATTCTTTATCATAGGTTGGATAGTTAATTATTGCTTTAGAAAAGGTTTCATAATGATAGCATATTGGTTTTTTAAGTTGCATTAAGATTTCCCCCATGGCATATCCACTAGCATCAGTCTCTATCTCAAATGGTTGTTGTTGATCTAGTAGTGCAAATACTGGAGTTGTGCTGATCTTTTCTTTTAGAGTGTCGAAGGCATTCTTTGCTTTTCCTTCCCACTGAAATACTATGTTTGTACCTGTCAAAGCATGTAATGGAGAAGCTATGAAGGAGAAGTTAGTAATAAAATTCCTCCAGTATTGGGATGCTCCCAAAAAGCTTATTACCTCGGTTACATTATTTGGCTTGGTCCAATTCACAATGTCCTCAACTTTAGAGGGATCAATTCTCAGTTCACCACCCCCTACAATGTAACTTAAATACACTAAAGATGTCTTCCCAAACTCACATTTGGACATCTTTAAGTACAATTTTTCCCTTACAAGTACATCCAAAACTTGTTTTACATGCTTGACATGTTCTTCCCAAGTATGACTGAAAATCAAAATATCATCTAAGTAGACTATGACAAAGTCATCAATGAAGGGCCTAAACACATCATTCATCACCCTCATAAATGTTGTGGATGCATTAAAAAACCCCAAGGTCATTGCCATCCATTCATACAATCCCTATTTAGTTTTGAAAGAAGTCTTCCAAATATCATTTTCATGAATTCTAATTTGATGATAGCCACTTCTTAAGTCTAACTTAGTGAAATAAGTTGCAGTATTAATATGATCCAAAATATCATCAATTTGTGGAAGAGGATACCTGCTCTTAATTGTGATTCTGTTTAGTGCCCTATAATCAACACACATACGCCATGTGCCATCTTTCTTTGGCACCAAAAAAATTGGTGAACCACATGGAGAGGAGCTTGGTCAAATGTCCTCTCTTTCAAGCAATTCTTGAACTTGCTTCTTTATCTTTGCATTTTCAATTACTGAAGACCTGTACATGCCAATGTTAGGAAGTGGTGCATCCTTTTGTAAGAGAATCTCATGTTGGATTTCTCTTTTGGGAGGTAATCCTTTAGGTTCTTGAAAAAAGACATCATAATTAGTTACAACTTTATTCAAGTCTATTTTAATTCTTGGATCACATCCTTTAAAAGATTCACTTTGACCAACATCCTTTGCTTTAACAATCATAATAACAAAATTCTTACTAGCACTCTTCATTTGACTTGCATAAACTAATGAAAGATTAGTCTTTATGTGATGTGCACGAACAATATATTCAATAACATCTTTAGTGAGTTGATATATGTTATCTTCCCTGTAAAAGATAGCCTTCCTATCATAAATATATGGGCTTCCCAACACAATACCACATATATCCAATGGAACCACATCCAGATCTACTTCATCAACAAATCCAGAAGTAATAGCAAACCTAAGTTTACACTGTTTGTTCACTTGTAATTGTGCATTATCACATACCCATCCAAGTGGATATGGATTTGGGTGTAACTTAGTTTCCAAATGATTTTTTTAACTATCTCTTTTGAAATAAGATTGGCTTGTGATCCACTATCAAAAAGAGTATCTATTTTTGTATGCTTAGATATTACTCTTATATGAAATAACTCACTTCCCTTTCTTTCATCAACAACATATTCATGCTTTGAATTAGAAGTAGAAGGATTTTTACCTTGAATGCCTGTAGCAACAATCTTAGTCTCATCCCTTGAGTCAGATCCCAAATCATGTTGGATGGTTGTAGCAGTGGTCTTCTTGTCCTCCTTATTCTGAAACTTCTCAGGTTTGAGCTCCGAATGAAGCCTCCAACATTTGGATGCATCATGACCCTTTTTCTGGCAATGCGAGCATGTAGGTTTATCTCCTTCTTTCTTCATTGTAGATGTATGCTTACCTTTTCCTTTGAATTTGTTTCCATCAAGTTAAGGTTTCTTTGAAAAAATTTCATTTGTATTCTTCCCCTTTGACTCCATATGAGTTGCTTGAATGCATACCTCATCAAGGTTAGTTGGATTAAACATAAGTATCATATGACCTAAATAACTATGTAATCCACCTATGAATTTGAGAATAATTTCTTGTGAGAGGTATAGCAAGTATTAAAGCTCTTTTTCGTAATTCTTGTGTGTACTCTTGCACACTTTGTCCCTCATCATGGCTTGCTGCATACCTTTCATACCTCATCATGGCTTGCTGCATGTATCCCAATGGATAGAATTGTTTCTTTAATGTTGAAGTGAACTCATGCCAAGAGGAGGTGATGTTGCCTTTTGAGGCCATATCCTTTTAAGTTCTACTCTCCCACCATATGAGAGCGGTCCCTCCAAGTCGGAGAGAAGCTAACTCATTTTTTATGCTATCTTTAGTGAACTTTTGAATCCTACAATAAACCTCTATTTGAGGGATCCAATTATCCAATTTCTCAGCATTAAGCTCCCCATTATAAACAGGCAAGTCAAACTTAATATCAAGCTTTAATTGAGGCACATTAAAATTAACTTTTTATTTTTCAGGTGAGGAACTTAAAGATCCATCAAGAAAATATGGTGAAGATGGAGGAGTTTTAGGAGGTTCCTAACCACCTCCTTCTTCTTTACCTTTAGCATGATAAGAACCATTTTGTTCTCCCTTCTTCCGATCTTGATAAAGTTCTTCCACCATACTTTTCATCTTCATGAAAGATTTAAGGAAGTCTCCTTCAGATGGTATTAAAAAAGTCCCATCTTCTCCTTTTTCTGAAGCCATTCTTCCTCTTCTTGAACCAATATCTCAATCAAATTCTTCAATCTCTCCTTCACCTCTCTGAAGCCTTGCTCTTGTTAACATAAACAAACTCACAATTCAATGGTTAAGCTGCTCTAATACCAAACTTGATCTGAAAATCTTTCGGGATATTTTTAACCATAAATTTGCATGTGAAATTTGTATGTAAATTCTCATAAAAATGGCTTTAAAAGATGAATTTTAAATGCTTAAATCAATCACATAAGCAAAGAAACAAATATGCAAACCAGAAATTTGTAGACATGAGATGATTATGGAGTTCACCCTTCTTGGGATACGTCTCCGGGCCACTTCCAATGAGAAGGTCGATCTTATTAAGTATTCAAAGCTTACATATATGAATTATGGAAACACCTCTGAGTTCTTTCAGTCAAATGAAGAAACATACTACACCATTGTGTTCCTCTCGAAATTCTGAGTAAAATGAGTATAAATTCGACTATGTTTTCTTGAGTCCTCCTCTGGCACGCAAATCGAGACAAAACTCTACTACAACTTTACGGACTGTATAGATTCCCACCTCGGGAAGCGTTCCCATTAATGGTTAGTACCCTGCCTCGTGATCTATGCACTGTAACTGCCTCCGAAGCTATGCCAAAACGCGCATGTACATTGTTTTTTTCATGGGTTTACAAAGGGTTTTTATAAGGTTTTTGGGCGTGCGTTTGGAGGGCCACGTGCCCTTTTTGGGCCCCAATATCTGCCTTTAAACTCTTAACAAAATTCCGCAAAATCTCATTTAACGCCTGGGATTTATCCCATTGGTAAAGATCTGTTCCTTTGGAGCAGAGGTCCTGGGGTCAAACCCGCGGGCCTCTCCCCTACCATCGCGAACTTGTTAGATTTGTTGGCGGTTGTGGTGGTGTTGTATTGTTGGACCATTGTTTGGTTGGCACTTGGCTTGTGTGTTGGAACTTGTTTGTTTCGTTGGTTGACGTGTTGGCTCTACCATATAATATATGTCCTCGGTGTTGGCCACGGGGTCGAGGGACTAGCCCTCGATCCCGCCTTTTTTTCTAATGAAAAATTCATTCAACTTTAAATAAAATTTGAAACCCTTAAGTATTAAGCAATACCGGTGGGAGCTTTGGCTAGGCGGGATCTATGGAGTCATTGGCGGTCTTGAGGTCATGGGTTCGATCCCCATGAACTCCACAAATTTTTATCAAATGATACAACTAGATAGCCAATAGGGATGCCACATGGCAAGCCCTGATTGGTCCACATCGCATTCCATGTCATCAAACCTGTCCACGTGGAACCCTGTGGTGCTACCATGTGGCTCCAAATGATTACCTGTTCATGCCACATGGCACCCTGTGGGTGTTAACCACTTATACTATGAAACAAGAAATCGACACCGTTCTCATTTTTCTCTCTCCTAATTTTAGTAGCTATTTTTACCTCCGTTTCAAAAAGGGTTGATACCAGTATCACACATTTTCATTTTGAGGCATTTTTAAGGCTAGAGTTGAAAAGTGGTGCTACCAGTATCATTCGTTCTTTTTTCGGGGCTAAATTTACAACTATTTTGAAAGATCGCCCACTTCCCTTGTAAGCAAAACCAAAATTAACCTCTAAATCGAAAGTTGGTGCTTCTAGTAGCACTTCTTTCCTTCGTTAGGTTACAAATGGGTTTTCAAATTTTTTTAAAAGAAAAAAAAAAACAGATGAAAAAACCTTACAAATTGTGATTTAAAAAAAAAAACTCAAAAATACACAAAAAAAAAACATAACAAAATGTTTAAAAAATTTCAAGAAACGAAAAAACAAAAGATAAAATAAATTAAAATTTGAAAAAACTAAAAAAAATTTAGAAACTTAAAAAAAAAAAAACTATTAAAAATAACAAAAATAACAAGCCACTTTACAAAAAATAATAATAAAAAACAAAAAAATAAAATTAAAATAACAAAAAAAACAAAAACACTACCCCCCAAAAAAGAAAACAAAAAAACCACAAAAAAAAAAACACAAAACAAACCAAAACACGAAAAAAAAAACAAAAAAACCATAAAAAAACCCATTTAATGGTCACGGGGTGGGTTGCTGGGCGGCATCAAGCGTGATGCCCGGCATCGAGCTTGATGCATCGTGCTTGAGCTTGATGCCCGACATCAAGCTTGATGCATCATGCTTGAGCTTGATGCCGAGCATCAAGCTTGATGCCGAGCATCAAGCTTGATGCCCAACATCGAACTTGATGCCCGACATCCAGCGCGATGCCCGGCATCAAGCTTGATGCCCGACATCCAGCATGATGCCGAACATCCAGCTTGATTCCCGACATCGAGCTTGATGCCCGGAATCGATCTTTATGCCCGACATCAAGCTTGATGCATCGCGCTTGAGCTCGATGCCAGGCATCAAGCTCGATGTTGGGCATCAAGCTCGATGCCTGGCATCAAGCTCGATGCTGGGCATCAAGCTCGATGCCCTTCATCAAGCTTGATGCCAACTTGATGCCAGGAATCAAGCTCGATGCTGGGCATCGAGCTCAATGCCGGGCATCAAGCTTGCCTGACATCAAGCTCGATGCTGGGCATCAAGCTTGCCCGACATCAAGCTCGATGCTGGGCATCAAGCTTGATTCCCGGCATCAAGCTTGATTCCAGCTTGATGCCGGGCAGCGAGCTCGATGCTGGGCATCCAGCTCGATGCCGGGAAGCGAACTTGATGCCGGGCAGCGAGCTCGATGCTGGGCATCCAGCTCGATGCCGGGAAGCGAGCTTGATGCCGGGCATCCAGCTTGATGCCGGGCATCCGTATTGATGCCCAACATCGAGCTTGATGTCAGGCATCAAGCTGGCATCAAGCTTGATGCCGCTTGATGCCCAGCATCGAGCTTGATTCCCAGCATCAAGCTTGATGCATTGCGCTTGAGCTTGATGGAGGGAATCAAGCTCGATTCCGGGAATCAAGCTCGATGCCGCTTGATGCCTGACATCGAGCTTGATGCATCGCGCTTTAGCTTGATGCCGGGCATCGAGCTCGATGCCCGACATCGAGCTTGGTGACGGGCATCGAGCGCTCGATGTTCGGCATCGCACTTGATGTCGGACATCGAGCGCTCGATGCTCGTCATCGAGCTTGATGCCCGACATCGAGCGCT
This sequence comes from Larix kaempferi, assembly GCA_027924585.1. Classification (NCBI taxonomy): domain Eukaryota; kingdom Viridiplantae; phylum Streptophyta; class Pinopsida; order Pinales; family Pinaceae; genus Larix; species Larix kaempferi. The sequence goes on along the minus strand of BSBM01000431.1, from coordinate 10,132,422 downwards.
CAATGCTTGGCATCGAGCTTGATGCATCACGCTTGAGCTTGATGCCAAGCATCAAGCTTGATGTAGGGCATCAAGCTTGATGCTAGCTTGATGCCCGACATCAAGCGCGATGCCTGGCATCAAGCGCGATGCCCGGCATCGTGCCAACACTCTCCACCACCACTTTCGCCACCTCTCCACCCTTTATCCCTCCATTTGCGATGCCCATCATTGCTCAACACTCTCCACCACTACATCCGCCACCTCTCTAGCCCGCCGCTCCTTATCCCTCTATTCCCGCCCTCTCCTTATCCCTCTGCCTTATCCCTTCGCCCCCCGCCCTGCTCCTTATCCCTCCGCCCCCTTATCCATCCGCCTCCCCCCTTACTCGACCACTCCACGTAATAATTCAAATGTTTTATATATATATATTTTTTAATTTTGTTTTTTTGTTTTTGAATTGTATTTTTTAAATTTTGTTTTTTTTATATAGATATTTTAAATTTTTGTTTTTTTATGTAGATTTTTTTAAATTTTGTTTTTTTTTTATATAGATTTTTTTAAATTTTGTTTTTTTTAATTAGATTTGTATTTTTTAATATTTTGTTTGGTTTTTAATTCTTTTTTTATAAATTTTGTTTTTTTATATAGATTTTTTTTTATAATTTTGTTTTTTTATTAGATTTGTATTTTTTAATAGTTTGTTTGGTTTTTAATTTATTTTTTTTATAAATTTTGTTTTTTTAAAGGTTTTTTTTTTATTTTTTTTTATTTTTTTTATTTTTTTTTATTTTTATTTTTTATTTTTTATTTTAATTGTGTTTTATTGTGTATTTCCTTGTATTTATTTTTTTAATTGTATTTTTCTTTTAAATATTTTTTTTTCTTTTCCAAATATGTTTTTTCTAGATTTTATTAGAGGTTTATTTATTATTTATTTATTTTTAGGAAATGGTTTCGAAACAGTGTAATTACAATCGAAGAGGAAAAAGATGTGGCATTGCTAGCACCTCTTTTGGACTTGGAGCTTGATTTTGGTATTTTTGTTGCAACGATGCTAGTTGATTATGCCACAATGTCATAAAAGCTATAATTTTAGGGTTTCGATTGCAATGACACCGCTTGGGTTACTAAAAAGTTGTAATTTTAACCTCGAAACAAAAAAGGTTGATACCAGTATCATCACTTTTCATTTTGGGGTTGTTTTTTCATGTTTTTGACGTTAAAAAGTGATTTTTTATGGCTAGAGTTCTCGTTTCATAGTATATAGTTCTCGTTTCATAGTATAAGTGGTTTGTTCCACGTGGCCCCCTTTTTTTTCCCTTTTTACATCAATTTTACCCTTTTTTTTAAATGTTCAAAACCCTTTTCCGGAGGCCGTTTCACGTGAAACGAACGTTGCCAGAAAGCTTTTGACGAGCTCTACGTGTTTGTAAGATTATTTGCATCTTTTGAAGACTTTCATTTTGATCGATGTCCAAGATCATCTTGACCACCCATCAACCTACACAACACATGGGATGGAACCCCCATCTTTGATATGCAGTCCCTCAGGTTGTCCCCATCCCCTTCCAATGCTCTAGCATAGGTCGGTCAGGAAGTCTCTGTGTCAAGGTCCCTGGTAGTCTAGCTGCAGGTGATCCGCACGTGGCTAGGAAGCACGAGGGGAACAACAGTTCGACTGAATGAGTCGGCTCTGTTATGGTGGAAGCTTGAGAAATAGAATTTGCAAAGTAGGAATACACTACACAGACATAAAATAAATATACATAGACAATATGCAGGAATGCGAACTGATCTTCTATTACTGGATATAAGTTCATGAATTGATGTATGTTACAATACTATACATGCTTATATAGAATGTGCTGAGACGCTTGGGTGCTTTCCCGTTACGTTCAGTTACAAAAGAAGTTAGAACAGTTCAACAGTTCAACCGTTACAGTCGACTGGAAGACAGAGAGACAGTTTGTCGAAGTTCGACAGTCGCAAGTCGCATATCGACGCTACATGTCGATGTCGCGAAACTGTGAAGTCGCAGAACTTGTCAAAGTCGCGGAGTTGTCATAGCCATGTCGAAGTTGTGTCGACGTCGATGACTTGTCGAAGATGTGTGGAATTTAGCATCCGACAATAATGCCAACTGCGATGTGGATCATACCTCCTTCCTTAAGAAACATTGGTCCCCATTGTTTTCTCGTGAAGGTGAGGAAACTTGTTGGTCAGTTCAGTAGCAGAGTACCACTTTCCTTGTGCTAGGATCTGTCCAGCTTTAGCAACCTGAAACAAGGGAATTGTGTTCGTCCTTGTATGGTGTACTCATCATCCCACAATGGTGTCACAAGGAAGAGGCTCTTGAACATCTGGATGGATGTCATTGGGTTCTGTTGTTTGCAAGTCGTTCTGTTCCAATAGTGGTGCATGGTATGGTCGAAGTAGATCCACATTGAATACTGGATGCAGACCTAGGAATGCCAGAATCTCGAGCTGAAAATCATTTTCGCCAATCTATCGAAGAATACTGTACGGACCATATCGCAAAGGTTTGAGATTCTTGAATGGACCGGTGAAGCGCTCCTTCTTGAGATGTAACCAGAACTTATCCACAATTTGGAATGAATGAGGAATACGATGCTTGCCGTGTCAGGCCTTAGATTTCTCATTTGCTCGTTGCAACATTTCTTGTGCTTTCTTCTGAATGTCGCAGATTTGATCTCGAAACTTCAAGGATTTCTCAACTTCTCGCTGGCTGTAGTCGTTGTCAAAGTTCGGCTAAGTCGAGGATTTGATCAAGTCCATAGGCGCTGAGGATTGAAATCCGTAACAGATATCAAATGGACTCTTTACTACAGAGTTGTGCTGATCACGATTGTAACTGTGTTGTATGTATGGAAGACTTCCATCCCATGTTCGTCGATGCTTGTGGTTGTACATGCGAAGCAGTTGTAATACCAAGCGATTCACAACTTTCGTCTATCCGTCGGTCTGAGGATGGAAATATATCGACAATGAGAGTCATGTGTCCAGCTGTTGCCAGATATTCTTCCAAAAGATGCCAACGAATCTAGCATCTCAGTCAGAAGTAATGGTTGTGGGTAAACCAAAGTGTTTCCAAACATGTGTGAAGAAGAGCTGAGCATTTTGCTGCACTGTCGTGGTCTTCTTGCATGGTATGAGAATGGCCATCTTGTAAAATCTGTCGACTACTACTAATATCGCATCGTGATGATGTTTGGTAGTAGGATATTCCATCAAGTAGTCCATAGAAATAGATTCCCATGGTCGACTAGGAATTGGCAGAGGTGTGTACAATCCCTGTCGTCGATTAGGTGGTTTAGCAATGGCACAAACCACACATGATCGAATGTACTTGTTGAGGTCAGTTTTATGTGTAGGCCAAAAGAAATACTTCTAGAGAATAGCAAGTGTCTTTGATACTCCAAAGTGTCCTGCAGTATTGCTGTAGTGCGCATCCCAAATGATCTCCTGTCGATGCTCACTTGTCGGTACACAAAGTTGTCCAAGCTTGTATAGAAAGGTGTCTTTCAGGAAATAGTCGAAGGTCGAGACTTTTCAGTCTAAATCTATCGATAGACTGGTGAAAAATCGATGTCTTCCTGATACAACTGAGGCCAAGTAGTGGTGTCATATCCTTGCATACTCATCACTGTAAAAATGAGAGTAATGGGTGGCCTTCTTAGACAATAATCGACGGCGTTAGCTTTACCTTTCTGATACTTAATTAGAAACTGAAATTGTTGTAGGTAATTAATCCACTTAAGCTGTCGATTTGTTTGTAGTTTTGACTAGGTCGGAGTGAACTATAGAGGCTTATGGTCAGTGAGAATGACCATTTCCTTTCCAAGGATGTAATGCCTCCATTGCTTGAGAGCTTTCACAATGGCGTACAGTTCTTTTTCATACGTCGAATATCTTCTAACTGTGTTGTTAAAATTTTCGGAATGAAAAGAGACTGGGTGACTAGAATGAGTGATCACTGTGCCCAAGGCATAGTCCGATGCGTCTGTCTCAATCTCAAAGGGCTGATGCAAATAAAGTAACACAAGTATTGGTGCAGTGCAGAGCTTGTGTTTGAGCTGTTCAAAAGCTGTTTGTTGTGTCGGTGTCCATTTGAAGACAGTTTTTCCATTTCTCTTCATCAACTTATTCAAGGGCCAGGCTATGTGACTGAAGCCGAGTATGAATCGTTGATAGAAATTCGCTAAAAAAAGAAAACTTATTAGTTCTTGAATGCTTTGAGGAATGGACCAATATTTGAGGATCTATACTTTTTCTGGATCGACGTGAATGCCTGCAGAGTCAATTACATACCCCAAATATTTGATGTTGTTCATCGTAAAGGCACACTTATCCATGTTCAAGTAGAGTCGATGTTGCTGGAGAGTGTCGAGGACTTGTCGAAGCTATTCGACATGTTCTTCCCATGATCAACTGAAAATCAGTATGTCATCAAGGTATACAATGACCCATTTTCCGATGAAAGGTTGAACAATGTTTTCCATGTATCGCATGAAGGTCATAGGTGCATTGGTTAAGCCGAAAGGCATGACTAACCATTCAAACAATCCTTCCTTGGTCTTGAAAGCTTTTTTCCACACATCCGAGGGCTCAATTGGAATTTGATGATATCCTGACTTGAGGTCGAGCTTAGTAAAGAATTTAGCACCTTTCAAACAGTCGATGAGCTCGTCTATCCACGGCAGAGGGTAGCGATTCTTTACCAAAATTTTGTTGAGTGCCCTGTAGTCGATGCACATGCACCAAGTCCCATATTTCTTTGAAACGAGGACGACTGGACTTCCACAAGGAGAGGAGCAAGGTCGGATATGACCTTTGTTGATCAAATCTTGGATTTGTCTACGAAACTCTCATTTTCGAGGATGGATCTTCTGTAAACAAATGTGTTAGGAAAAGAAGAACCAGGAGCAAGTTCAATGGAGTGTTTTACTTGGAAATGTCGAGGTAATCTGTCTGTCTCTTGGAATAAACTACGATACTAGTCGAGAACGTTGTCGATTAACTGCTTCTGTTGGGAGCTGCACTGGTCGGTGAGTTGACTCGTCACTGCAGTATTCCTAGAATGTTGCGGTTTGATAATGATTAACGCAAACTTCTAAGCATGATTGATGAGATTCTTTGTCTATTTAGCAGATAACATTGAAATCGTTGGTGTAGGTCGTCGCTTTGGAATGTTGTACCATCGATTTTGGATTTTGACAATCACCTTCTGCGGTCGTGACTGATAACTTCCATGATGATCCCATAGGTAAGGTTTCCCAAACAGGGTGTCGGCTACGGAGAGTGGTGCTACGTCGTAGAGTACTTCATCTTCAAAAGGATTTATGAAGTAGGAAAGTTTGCATTGTCGAGTGATCCGTAGTTCCTGTCCATCCTTCATCCAACCGATGTTGTAAGGCTGAGGATGCAGAGTAGTGACAAGACCTAGTTTCTTTATGAGATCTTAAAAAATGAAGTTCTTCTGGATACCGTTGTCCACAATCAGATGTAATGGATGAACCCATATCTGTGTATGGAACAGGTGTTCTCATTCCTCCTCGTCGACGATAGTCAAGTTTGTTGGAGTGGTCGATGTCAATGTCAAAAGGGTCGTTGCGTCTGGATCAGATTATTCCACCATCTTGTCGAACGTGTCAGATGTTGACACTTTTTCCAAAAATGTCTTTCGAGCTTTGCATTCAAACGTATCATGCTAAGATGAGTGGTTGTAATCACATCATTTTTCGGTCGGCGGTTGTTTGCGACGTTCCCTTTTCTGAAAAGGCTTTTGGCCATGATCTGGCTTTGGCGGGGTCGGCTGAGAAGATTTTGACTTGTCGAAGTCGGATGATGTCTTCTTGTCGGGTGGTCGTCCTGATGTTAGCTTTGTCGCAAAGCGTGCTTTCCCTTTTTGCTTGTTTTCAAGTTTGTTGGCATAGTAGAATGCATCTGTGAGCGTATTGACAGTCAGAAATTCCATCTCTTGCTGAATGTACTGGGACAATCTGCTGATGTACTCTAGAACAAGCAATTTCTCTTCTTCTTGGACGCCAAGTCTAGCCATGAGTCGATAGAACTCGTCGGTGTAACTCTGTACTGATTGGTCTTTCCATTGCCCTAGCTGCTGCCACTTCTTATACTACTGCTCAAGGTATTTGGGCGGGTAAAATTCCTTCAGGATATGTTCGACGAATTTATCCCATGTGTTGATGGGGTCTCCGCTTTTCTCCATATTTGTCGAGAGGTTCTCCCACCAACAATGCACAAATGTTGACATCTTTAAGGCTATAATGGTGATCTTGTCAGCTTCTGAAAGTTGATTCACAGATTAATAGGAATCCAATTGTTTCACCCAATTGTCGACAGATTCCACATCAATCTTACCTTATAGATTCGGTATGTCCAAATTCATTTTCACTTTGAAGGGGCTGATTTTATCGGAGTGAGTTCTCGTCGAAAATCCTCTGGATGTCGAAGCAAATCATGTGAGAATTTCATTGAACTGGGCGAACATTTCAGTCCGTTGTCGAGTTAGTGCTTACTCAATAAGTTGTGTTGTCTCATCGACTACATGTATATCGTTTGTTTCTTATGCCATTTCTAGAGGTAGCATCTGCTTGGATAGATTGTGAGCGTGTTTGAATAGGCATAAGTCGGTAACTTCGTTGGAAGTGTCTACGCAAACCTAAGCATGAAAAAATCTAAGTGCTATGATACCAATGATCCGCACGTGGCAAGGAAGCACGAGGGGGACAAAATTTGGACTGAATGAGCTGGATCTGTTATGGTGGAAGCTTGAGAAACAAAATTCGCAAAGCAGGAATATACTACACAGACATAACATAAATATACACCGGCAATATGCAGGAATGTGAACTGATCTTCTATTACTGGATATAAGTTCATGGCTTGATGTATGTTTTTTTTTTTTTTTTGTAACTAGGGGAATCGGCAACTGGAGACTGGGCTGGTACTCGCGTGACATGGGGTCCAGGGATCCAATCCAGCTACCACTATACACCCAGGTGCCCCACACACCCCGCAAGCATGGGACATGGGTAAATCCGGGTGTGATTTGAACTCGTGACCTCCATTTACAACTGTGACTTCATAACAACTGAACCACCAATGAGCCACACCCGTGTGGGAATGGCTTGATGTATGTTACAATACTATACATGCTTATATAGAATGTGCTGAGACGTTGGGGTGCTTTCCCGTTACAAAAGAAGTTAGAACAGTTCGACAGTTCAACCGTTACAGTCAATTGGAAGATAGAGAGACAATCTGTTGAAGTTCGATAGTCGCAAGTCGCAGATCGACGCTGCATGTTGATGTCGTGAAACTGTGAAGTCGCAGAACTTGTCGAAGTCGTGGAGTTGTCGAAGCCATGTCGAAGTCGAAACTTGTCGAAGTTGTGTCGACGTCGGTGACTTGTCGAAGTTAGCATCCGACAATAATGCCAACTGTGATGTGGATCAACAGGCCAGGCCTCTCTAATAGGGGCACCAAACCCAAATGCACTAGCTTATTAGGGTAAGATATGCCAGTTTATCCGGATTCTCCTTCATGTGTGAAGGTAGACTCAGTGACCAACTATCCTTCTTCCTCAATGACAACATACATCCCTCTCAATGACATAACAAATGAATGAATGAGCAACTTCATAATGAATTCCTCACAAGATATATGCATGGTTATGGCTTGACAATTGGCTTCCCCATAAGTATCTACTTTCCCCTTTTTAATCTCACTTAGGATAACTAATCCCATACTTAATTTAAGTGACACACCAAGGTTAAGGAACTTTGGTTAAAAATATTAATGAAGGTTTAGGGCATTACCTAGAGTTATCACTGCTTAGCCCCACTCACTTCCCCCACTTGTGGAATCATAACTCCCATTTCTTTTTCGTCCTTCTTAACTTGTAGTTGTTAGAGTTTTTTTTTTCTTTTTTAATATTAAAAGTATATACATCATTTACAATATCTATGGTCTTCTAAACCATATAAGTTTCACATATAGCCTTTGCATTATTACATCACATTTACAATTTGAGATGAAAAAATGGGGTGTTATAGTCCCCTACCCCTTAATATTTACATAATTTGATTTAATACATTCCAAGTCGAATCTAGGGGTATTGCAGATTGATCAACAACATACATACATGAAGAAATAGTAAGAAAGTAACCTATAATCCAGACAAAAGACACTACAGATAGACACATATACCTCCTCACGAGGTTGGTAAACTCAATGAGAGAATAGTTTTAGTTTTGGGTTCTCAGTTCAAAAACAAATTCAAAGTCACCAAATAATTAGATATAGTTTTAGTTTTGGGTTTTCAGTTAAAAAACATCAACAACTATATTTGGAAACTCAAAGTCACCTAATAATTAGATATGTTTGTTTGATGTATCCTTGTAAGGAGTCCATTTATAAGTAATAATTAGATATGCTTGTTTGATGTATCCTTGTAAGGAGTCAATTTATAAGTAATATAAAAGAAGATGTATAAATCATAGTAATAAAATTGAACCATGAATATGACACCTTTCACCTCATTTAATTGGAAGGATGGACGGTAAGAAGGAGAAGAGGTTACATCTCCCCCAAGTATTATAATAGGTTGTTCACTAAAGTTAATCGTTAGTGTAAGGTATTATTGTTTGTTATTATAATAGGTTGTTCACTAAGGTTAAAAATAATCGTTAGTGTAAGGTATTATTGTTTGTTTAATATGAGAGTGTAAATATAACAACACTAGACCCTAACTAACTGTATGTTTTTATAAATCACTTTCAAAGAAAGGGTAGAATCAATTGACTTTTTAGATTGTGGTTAAGTTTGAATGCGGACAAGTTAGTTACCAATCTAATCATATGCCTCCCTTGTCCTCCATTTGTCTTAAAATAAGATCAATCGTGGTCTCTTTCATACAAGAAAATAATGGATTTTATAAATTTCTTGCATCAAAAGAATACGGCCCTTCGTGATTTTGATGGAAGATATTCCATTTGAGATATTAAATTAAAAATATACAAAAAATAATAACATTAAATTTATTTTTCTCTTATTCTTAAAATTATATAATAATTATAATTTGGAAAATTAAATAATAATTATAATTTTAGAAAATTAAATAATTATTATATTTTTAATTAATTAAGAATTGAATTTTTGAAGGTTAATTTAAAAAATGGACATTAACCATTATCAAAAGAAATAAATATAATTTTATAAAATTTGTTTATTTAAATTTTATAAAGTTGGTTTCGTTTATAAAAATAAATTTTATTAATACTATTTTATCAAAATAATATATTTAATTTTATGAAAGCTAATTTTTAAAAGGAAAATGACCATGTTCTAGGCAATTAGTTTATATAAAAACAAAATTGTAAATATTATTTCATTAAAATTAAACAAAAATTTAAATATTATTTCATTAATGATACTTGAAAATATGTAAATTTTTTTGTTTGCTAGTTTGTATGTGACTTGCAGGACTAGCCTTTGGTTTAAGAAACTATGACCTAGGGGCATCTAAGCCTTCAAAATCACCCAGGGATCGCACCCAGCCTGAGCCACACCAACCCTTAGCATGGTTGGATTTTAAGTGTCTCCTCCTAATAACCTTGTGGGGTTGGAACTCAGGTCGCCATGCAGAACGAGGCATGTCAAAAGAAACCGTGCTAGTGCGATTCGACACCTCTTTAATTGAAGGACATGGGGGTGGGATTTGATCCACTTATGTGTGCACGGGTCACAAAATCATTTAATACAATATCTCTAGGTGCAACCACACGTTCGACCACTACCTCAAGGTGACCCTATGGCTTCAGGCTAGGCCCTCACAAGAATTGAACATTTCCTTCCCTCATAAGAATTGAACCTTTCCCACTGGTGAAAAACTCATCGCTCTTCACCAATGCATCCAACCCATTTGGGCTTTAATTTGAAGAAAATGGGGGTGGGATTTGATCCACTTATATGTACATAGGTCACAAGATCATTTAATACAATCTCTCTGGGTGCAACCATAGGTTCTCCCACTATCTCAAGGTGACCCCATGGTTTCAGGATAGGTCCTCACGGGGATTGAACCTTGCCCACTAGTGAAAAACTCCTCGCTCTTCACCAATGGATCCAAGCCCTTTGGATGATTCTCAATGTAATTATTAAAACATATATACAACTAAATTTTAGTGAATGGTTTATTATGCTTTTATTTTCATCATTAAATAATTTTATAAACACCACACATTTCATCAAGATATTCAATCTACAACTTTAATTTAAACACAATTGTCTACGGAATTGATTTAGTAGTTTTCCTCTTTTCCATATTTAATAGTTAAGTTATTCAATGTGATTAAGCTTTCATATCAACAATTCATAACCAACTTTTTATATGTTTTTTTGTTTGTAATTACCCACGGGGATTTGAACTTGTGACCTTCCATTTACAAATTTTCATCTCAATTACTCATTATCAATTGCTCTATCCCCATGGGCACCAACTTTTTATATGTTAGAATACTCTACATGGTGGTAATGCAATGCATTAAGCAATGTTTATATAAATGAAGGAATATTATTGATATTAGTTTAATGTTGATAATCCATTTAGCACTCATAACATCATACATTCATTAAAAACATTGTTGTTATGAATTCTTACTACTTCGTTCCTAATAGAGGATTCTTGAGCCACTGATTGACTGATATACTTAGTAACAATAGACCCTTTTTGCTAGATCACCCTCTCATCAATAGGACTTCACTGGTAGAGGGATCCAAAGACAATTTTTGCCTAAACTCTTCTCCCAGTAAAGAAACTGCCACATCATCAAATTTCAAAGTTCCTAGTGATGAGTTAGTGATGGTCACCACCATATGATCCTAGGTATCTAGGAGGGAACAAAGTAAAATGTTCTCTTTGTCCTCATCCTCCGCCTTTACACCAATCGAGAACAGTTTGTTGATTTGGGTATTAAACATTTTTAGATGATTTTCCATAGTTGAACCCTCCTTCATCCTCAAATGAAAAAGTTATTTTTTTCAAGATGACCTTATTTGTTGCCGATTTAGTCTTATGTAGCTTCCCAAGTTTCTCCCAAAGGGCTTCTATGGTATTTTCTTCAGCAACATTGAACAAGATAGAGACTTTTTGTTGAGCACACACTTATACTAAGAGCGGGGTGGTGAGTCAATATAATGATTTTTTTTTACGTTTTTTGCTTTTTCAAACATTCACCAACCAAAAGAAAACAATCAAATATGCAAAACATGGAACACAATATTTACGTGGAAACTCTTTTGAGAGAAAACCACAAAACTTCTCTCTATAATTCTTTGTAGGAACCAACCTACTGTTACAAATATTTGTAGGAAGAAAACTACTGGAGACACCAATCCTACTCTTATAGATCTTTGTAGATACCAATCTATCGGAGACAACAATCCCCACGGCTAAGCACCAACTTAGCAAGAGACACCAATCTCTTTGTTTGAGCATTAACAACTTTCAAGTTACAATTTATTCTTTCATAAAAATAACTTCTTCAAAAGATGATAAAATTCACATTACCTTTGTTGAGTCTTCTTGGTACTTCTACCTTTACCAGGTCTAACCGAAATTTGAATTTTCAAATGACATTTATGGTAGCTTTCCCAAAGTTTGTTGTTTTTGGGCTTCCAAAGAATGAACTTGTACAGCATGACATGTATCCAATTTTATGAATCTGATTCTAAATTTTTTAGCTGAAGTACTTTGGTATGTCTCCTCATATCCCTGAAAATTTCATAGTCTGAAATGTCCCAGAAATTAAGTTATAGAGAAAATTCCAAGCTAACTTGTTTGAAACTAATTTCAGAACCATTAAAAAACCCTAAATTCCACATAGTATCTCTAAAAAATTACTGCGAACCAAAGTTTGAAATTTTTACTTGAGGTACTTTTGTATGTCTCCTCATATCCTTGAAAATTTCATGGTCTAAAAAGTCCTAGAAAATAAGTTATAGAGAATATTCCAAACTGGACTAAAGTTGAAACTAATTTAAGGACCATTCAAAAACCCTAACCTTTATAGGGCATATATTAGAAAGTATAGCGAACCAATATCTTAAATTTTGACTCGAGGTACTTTTGTATGTCTCATCATCTCCCTGAAAATTTCATAGTCTAAAAAGTCTAAGAAAATAACTTATAGAGAAAATGCCAAAGTGTCATGTTTGAAACTGATTTCAGGACCATTCAAAAACCCTAACTTCCATAGGGCATATCTTAGAAAGTATACCAAACAAACATATGGAATTTTGACCACGTTTACCCAGATATCTCTCCTCCATATCCCAAAAATTTCACAATCTGAAACGTCCCAAAAAATAAGGTATTGCAAAAATTCCAAGCTGACCTGAAACTGATATCGCAACCCTCCCCTTTTGTAGTGATATTCAATCTTTTCTCATCCACTTCTTCAAATGCTACTACATTTTTCACACACACTTTCTCTCAATACTTTCTCTTTTTATACTTTATCATAACCCTTCATGAAGGGACATATTAATTCAAAATACATGACACCCATTAATTAAATAATTAATTCTATTTTTTTATTTCACCTTTTCAAATACCATGGGCTTCCAAACCCAGGGGTTTGAAACCATCATTCCATGTTTTAATTTTTCATGTGGAATCATTTTTTAATATATATATATATATATATATATATATATATATAGAGAGAGAGAGAGAGAGAGAGAGAGAGAGAGAGAGAGATGCCCCCCTTGCTTGCAAATGCCTTAGCAGAACATTAATAACAACATGTTCATTGTAATGCCTTAATATGACATCGCTGGCAGCATTAATCCTTTGACATCAATGACAATAATTCCAAGACTTTTAGGCAAAGGCGAATTGTAGAAACCACCTTTCTATCCAACTTTATCCAGTCCTTATCTACCATGTTGCTTGATTTTTTTGCAACCCTTTTCAAGGCTAGGGCTTGGTCATTCTGAACCAACAAATCCTCCACCTCCATCTTCCACAGGGATAAATACTTTCCATAAAACTTACCCTATGCCTGCGAGTTTTTCAGGCTCTAATACTAGATGTTAGAAAAATATATAAAAACATAAGCAAACAACAATAATAATAAAACACGAGATTTACATGGAAACCCTATATTCAACAAAAAACTTACAATGCTTTCTTCTATCTCTCTCTTGTGTTACAATGTTGGGGGGTCACTCGCCTTTTATACGATACATATGAGGGTTCTAGAAGGAACCAAAATACAATAGAAGAGTCTAGAAATTTTTCCTCAAGGGTTCCGCCCTTGTACCCCTGAAGGGGGGGGGGCTTAGTTCCCTCCCCTCTAAGCCCTCTACACGTCCAATGCATATGGGCAACACACGAGCTTAGTCGAGAGATCTAAAGGAATAATATTGGAGATTTGGATATTGAATTCATCACCTAACATGGAGTATATGGAGTAGTGTTATGGTGCTTAATTCCTTCCTGCATTTAAAATTTATCAAATCCCTTGGAGCAATATTCTCCTCCATTATCTGACTTGAGACATAAAACATACTTTCCAAAAACTTTCTCTACTCATGCCTTGAACTCTTTAATTTTCTCGAAGGCTTGACTTTTTTCTTTCGAGAAGATACGCCCACACTCTTCTAGAATAATCATCTATAAAAGTTAGAAAATATCTAACACCATATATAGATAGAGTGAGGACTAGTCCAAATATATCAAAATGAATAAGTTGCAAAAGATTAAAAAAAATTCTAGAGCTTGCAATAAATGAAACTCTCTTTTATTTAAAAAAAATCTAGTGCTCACACAAGTCTAAATTACAAGACTTAATAGTACAAATAATACCTTAGTCATGCAAAAAAATTTAAACCTTTTTTGTTCATATACCCAAGTCATTGATGCCACAACATTATTGCATCTAGAAAATTCTCCGAGTTTGTTGTTGTTGCATGTTTTTTCACTCTATCACCACATGAACGATACAAGGTCTCATAAGATTTTCCTTTTTCTACTACTAGGGTTCATTTGGTAAATATTGCAATGATTATCACCAACGGTAGTAGAATACCCCAATTTATTCGTCATATTGTTTGAGACAAAATTTTTCCATACATTCCTCACATGTTGTACATCACACAACTTCCTATCTCTTCCATTGTCCATCCTGATCCTAATGTCCCCTCTTTCCATGATTTCTAAAGGATGTTTATCGCTAAAGTAGACGATCCCACAACTATAGGGTTAATATTTGAAAAACTAGTTTTTATGTGTAGACAAGTGGATAGATGCACCTGAGTTCAAAACCCAACCATATAAAAGATATCTATTGTAAATTAGACAAAAATCCTCACATGTTACCATTTCTTTTGAATGTTTTGTTCTAGCCTCAATGGATGGTTGATCTAACTTTTCATCCTTCCTTTCCTTCTTCAGATGCCAATAGTCCTTTGTTGAGTGCCTTGGTTTCCCACAATTCAAACACTTCCCTTTCAACTTGTGTGTTCTAAACTTAGATCTAAACTGTGATCTACCTTGTTGACCCCTTTTTCTAGATCAACTTCTCACATATAGTGCTTAATTCACTGGTAGAGGGTTCTAGAGACGATTTTCACCTCAAATTTTCTCCCAAAAAAGCAACTTTCACATCATCAAATTTCAGAGTTCTTGATGATGAGTTGTTGATGGTCATCACCAAATTATCCCATGTATCCAGGAGGGAACGTAGTAAAGTGATCTCTCTATCCTCAATCTTAATATTTACACCAATCAAGAACAATTTACTGATTAGGGTATTTTACTCATTCATATGGTTTGCCACAAATGAACCCTCCAAAGTTGTTTTTCCTAGAAAACCTGATTTGTTATCAATTTAGTTTCATATAAATTCCCAAGTTTCTCCAAAAGGCTATTTGCAGTATTTTCTTCAACAACATTGAACAAGACAGACTCTACTAGGTAAAGATGAATAGTAGAAATTAAACTAGCTTTATATCTTGATTTTTCCACTCCTCATCTATCATCCTGATAGTTTTTTGAGAAATCCATTTCAAGGCTAGACCTTGGTCACTTTGAACCAACAAATATTCCACCTTCATCTTCCAAAGAGAGAAATTATTTCCATCAACCTTTTCAATATTGTTGGGCTCAGGTTGGGACAAAGTTTTGGTAACACCTTTTTGATAAGCAGGGAAAGCCGAGCTGAGCGCAGCTCAGTGTTGAGGGTGCTGCGGAGCTGTGCGCAACATCCAAAGTTTGATCAAGCTGCGAAGCTGTGCGCAGAATCCAAATTTTGGAAGCACCGCGAAGACCAGCGCTGCGAGGAGGCAGTGCTGCGAAGCAGTCAGGACACGTGGAGCCAACAAAGCGGAGTGCTGGACAAGGATCAGGTGCAGGTATCAGATGGACCAGTAATGGTCTAATTTTGGAAAGATGCTCCAGGAGTGTCGAGCGGCGGGCACGAGCAAATCAGGAAGGCGACCAATGCACGAGTCTTTTAAGGGAAGGACAGCTCAGAGAAAGTGATGGCTTGGCACGCCTGGTGGGCGAAATCGTTAGAGATGAACGGTTCAGCGAAAGAGACCTGTTGGCACGTGTGCGACATGAAGGCTGATAACAACAGATTGAAGACGTGGATAACTTCCACGGTGAAGCAGACGCTACCAGATGCCAGCAAGTTGGTTTAGGGAAACCGGCACAGTTTTGTAAACCCTAAGGGTTTTTGGGTTTAGGTCTTCGGCATTGTAAAGACATGACCTTCGGGCATGATCTATAAAAGAAGACAATTTTGTATGGGATGGGGTTACATTTTGAGGTTACTTTTTTTGTTGCAATGTAAAAATCTCTTTTGAGCTAAGAAGATTGTAAAGGCTCTACAACTGTGTGCGCAAAGACCTATCTGAGAGGAAGGAGAGTCTGCAGCTGAGTGCGCAGACTAAGAACGGTTGTCCCCATCCCTTTTAAAGAAATATATTACCAACCGTTCTTGTGGACGTAGCTTCCCACCCGGGGAAGTGAACGACGTTAAATCTCGTGTTGTGTGTTTGTGATTTATGAATGAATGCTTATTTGTGTTTGTTGTAAACGAACATCTAGATGTTTCCTTGCATGCTGTTATGAATGAACTTTGATATGCATTTTCCCATAGAGAAGTATGGAAATGATATGCTAAGTTGTGTCTGAACAGATGAATGGTGAACGTTTAGTGTTGTGTTTGAAGACAATGAATTAATCAGTTAGTTAAACACTTTCCTACACACAGTAAGAGAATGCTTAATAGTTGGATTGTATAGTCATAGATGGTCAAATTGCGTCACCTTGACTTAACGAATGAATAGTCAATTAAGTGCCTGAATGAATGGATGAGTGATATTCAGTTCAGTGCCGTAAGTGTTTTTCAAGATACTCCAAGTATAGAATAGAGCTGCGTTGTTCGTAGCTACGGGAGAAGTCCCGCAATAGAAGAACATAGTGGTGTGGACTGCAGCGTTGCCCATCGCTGCGCAGTCTCACCTCGCAGCACATACCACCTGTTGTGCTGCGCCGTACGTCCATCCAAGCAACTTATCACTTACTGTGGAAATCTGATTCCACAGTACCCCATAGATACACCTCGGGTGAGACCTCAACCTACTCGTACGTTGTTGCCGAAAGGGCCAGTGCGAAGGGGTTTTGTTGGTCAAAGGGAAACCGCGAAGAACCTGGGCCTTATAGAAAACCTCTGGGTCAGTTATAGCCAACAAATGGTTCCATTGCCGGGCTAGAATCCATGATGAGTTGCAAACGTGATGAGTGACGAAGAATACCAGTTCCCGGAAGGATCTGACAACTGGCATCCTGAAAAGACAGAAATCCAAGCTTGGTGGGATAAGACCATAAGAGACTTTAAAAGGCAAGAGAATAGACATCCTTGTCTAAGTGACACACAGTGGTCGGATAGATATCTGTTCAACGACATTCACGAGATTTTCTGGGCATCATTTCTCAACGAGCTGCATTCGTGGATCTTGCGGCTCGCAGAGAAGAAAACTTGTTTTCAAGGAGGATTTCCTACACAGTGGACTCCCGAGCTCATAGCGTAGCTCAAAGCAATAGACAACCCATTGGCATGCGCAGATTATTTTTGGGTCAATCATATGTTAGAAGGCTTCGTAACAAAATTTGCTGTAGACACACTCAAATCCTATAGCCAAGCAGAAGCATACTTTTTCGAAGGATTTCAAGGTAAGTTCCTGAACAATCTCAGCCTCTACATTAAGATGCTGTTAGCTAAGAAATGTGTTTTAAGAATGCAGTAATATTCTTAAGTTTGTCATGGTAAACAGTATATTTAGTGATTCTGATGAAGAAACACATAATCTTAGAAGTGGTAAGAGATATAAATTTAATAAGAATCTTGGAGGCCCTCGACTCCATATTGATATTGAGATCCCATGTAATATTGACAACAAAGCTGTACCACCATTTACTCTTGAGAACCCACCGGCTGTAGAGACCGCACCACCTTTATCTCAAAACCCACCCGCTACGCAGCCCACCCCACAGAACACTCAGCCCAGTACATCTCTCCCGATAATCCCATTTGTTTTCACTGCACAGAGCCCTTTACAGTAGCCGCGCACTAATTCGATCGCTCCACCACCTAGTAACACAATGGCAAACACATATATGAAGTTACCGATATTCAAAGGAACTGGCCTAGAAGACCCTAATCAACATTGGTTTCTTTGTGAAGCCGTATGGAGTGTAAGACAAATCTAGGATGATGCAGTGAAGAGAGCACAGCTCATCACAACTTTCAGGGACAGATCTTTACATTAGTTCATGAAATACTCTACCACACAGCCGAGAACCCTCACAGAAATTAAAGCTGCGCTCATGGCTGATTTTAAGAAACCTAAATCTGAATCTCAGTGTATAACTGAGTTGAAAGAAATAAAGCAGAAACCGACTGAAACGGTTTGGGAGTTTGATCAGAAGTTCACAACCCTATTAGACCAAGTGAGCTTTGTTATAGCCCCGGAACAACACAAGGAATGGTTCATTGTTGCGCTGTTGCCCCATATTAGATTACCATTGATGCAACAGAAGGTCACGTCCCAGGTAGAGGCCTTGGAGATCGCAATGAAGCTAGAGGCTTCGTCGATTGGTGAGACTAGTTCTAGGATGTCTCAGATCCAGAACCAGCTGACCACCCTAACAATAGAGCTGCAAAGCATGAAGAATGGCAAAGAACAAAGGTATGAACCTAGACATGAGGTCTGGTGTACAGGTTGTAAAGGATAAGGCCATGATCGAGAGCATTACCCGTTATTCCGTTACTATCTTAATAGTGGTGCGCCCAACCCATTGAATCAGAATCAGGCCCCATGGTGTGAAATCTGTAGAACCACAGGACACAGACTTGAAGACTGCTACCTTATACAGAAATATGTGAAAACACCTAAAAATTTATACTGCAATTTCTGTAAATCAGTTGGACATGATGAATCCAACTGCTGCGCATATGAGCTAATGAATGAAAGAAAATGAGATATGGACTCAATGAGAGGTGATACTGATGGATTGTATCGCGTACAAGAAGATACCCAGCCGAAACAAGAGAATGCACAATATGACCAAGGAGGATACAGAGGTTGTGGGGGTGGATACCATGGCAGGGGAAGAAATGCTGGCCCTACGCAGGGAAGAGGCCACGACCAGGTCATTTGTTATAATTGTGGCCAGCCAGGTCACGTATCTAGAGATTGTGTTAACCCATTCACTACGTGCAATTATTGTAAATCATTTGAGCATGTTATTGAAGACTGCCCAGTGCTAGAGGTGGAAATACAGAAAAGAAGACGGATGGATGTGCCAAACACGAACATCCAGTGGATAGCAGCAGAGAAAAGATAAGCATACCCGAGCATCAATGTGGTCACGCGCAGTGGCACTCAGACAGGCCACGATAGGGGAGTAGAAGCTTCCACGTCAGGGGAGGCTCACACAAAGTAGTCTCCTCTTGAGATAGTATGGATAAGGAAAGCTCTAGGAAAAATACTTGCTCTCGAACTACAAAAGAACAAGGAAGTCTTTATTGACGCGTGAGATAGCTTCAGAGAGCCAACAGTAGAAACACAGAGGATCCTGTTGCACAGTCAAGCACCGCATGTTGAAGACATGCCAGCGGCTTATGACAAAACAAGCACTGCGATGGATGTCAACACCTCCGTTGCGCAGTTCCTGCAAAGCTGCATGAAGCTACTTAAAAGTGAAAATGCCATAGTAGAGCTGCAGAAGCTCATAAACTATTATGAGCCACAGACCGGAACAGAAGCTTCTGATAGCGCAGTACATCAAATAAGGAAGCATAAAAGAACAGGCCGAGAAATGAGGCTTACCACGCAGATTGGAGATTTTGAAATGGATGAAGTCATCCTTGATCTGGGCTCTGAAGTAAATGTCTTAACTAAGCAGACATGGCAGCAGATGGGTCGACCAAAGTCACCTATCCAGTTGAGAATGGCTAACCAAGAGAAAGTCATACCTTTTGGCCGGTTAGCTGACATGATAATCGACATCGATGGAGTCCAAATTCATACAGACTTTGAAGTTATCGAGATTGTGGATGATAGTCAGCCTTTTCCTGCACTGCTAGGAATTGATTGGACTATGGATAACTTGGCTATCATAAAATTAAAGACAAAGAAGATGATATTTGAAGGAAAGCATCTTAGGGTCATCGCACCGTTGGATCCTGCAGATGGCGACAGATACAGCGAGCCGATTCAGGAGGAATCCAAGGCTCAAGACTTGGACAGACTATACCAGCTCACAGCGAACCAGGAATATTACATTAATCCTACTAGAGATGGTACACTCAGCTGGAGATGTGACAGCTCCTGCGTCTCTGATTTGGAAGCAAGATTGGAAAATTTGCAAAGCCGGATGCATGAAGTATCAGCAAGAATATGTGCATAGGTTACGAAATCACTGCGCTGGATCGGGAAGAAGGTAAGTCCTATTCCCACATATGATGGTTCTGGTAATGTTTATACTTTCATCCAAGAATACACTACAGCTATTGCAGATGAGCACAGATTACCAGCATTGGATATGGCACTGCGCGACACACCCGCCAGATGGTGGAATGCGCACAAGCAGACATTGACCACTTGGGACCAATGCAAGATTAAGATGCAGATTCGGTTTGCTAACAGGCTTGCTTTACCCTTTCAGAAGTTTAATGGACAGACAAATCCTAGTCAGCATATTGAAGTTTTTTCACAGGCATGGCTGGGAAGGCCATGTGAAGAATGGGTGCACCTGTTCGTGCATACCCTGGAGGACGACATTCCAAATAAATGGTACCTAGACCTGGAGTTGCGCAGAGAAACCACTAATTGGGAAATGTTGATTGCGAACTTCCAGAGGGACTTCAACTTCGAGGACGAAAAACCGCTTATCCATGAGGCATTGCAAATAATTAAGGAACGGATATTTAGGGAGGACTGCCCTCACAAAAATATGACATTGGAAGAATTCTTCAGGGCAGATCACGTTCCTGTGCACCTATAGTCAGAATGGAAGGAACGCGAAGAACACTTTATTGAGTGTTACAACCTAGCTGAAGACATTGATGATAGAAATGAAGATGATGATGATGATCCACACAATATAAACATACCAGAATCAGAGGGTGCGTGTGACGTAGAAGGACCTCCGTTAGAAATCCCAGATATGAGCGGACTAGTAAAAACACAGAAGGTGAATATTGGCACAAAAGAAGAACCGAAGTTCGTGGCAATTGAAGATTATTGGGACGATCAGACTGTTGCAGAGATTGCAGATACCTTACGTGAGTATCAGGAGCTATTTCCGACAAAATTTACAGAAATGAAAGGAATTCTGGGAGACCTAGGAGTCATGAAAATACCTTTGAAGCCAGGCGCAAAGCCTGTGAAGCAGAGACCGTACAGACTAAATCCGCGCTAAAAAGAAAGAGTACGTGCAGAGCTGGATAAGATGCTTGAAGCAGGAATCATTGAACCCATTGAGGAATCAGAACGGATTAGTCCCATGGTCGTTCAAGACAAGAAAGCAAAGGGTGAGATCAGGATTTGTGTTGATCTCAGAAAATTGAATGATGCTTCCATGCACGACCCATTCCCTACTCCTTTCATAGATGAAGTGCTTGATAATGTTGGAGGGAATGAGGCCTATTCTTTTACTGATGGTTTTTCTGGGTATCATCAGATCAGGATTGATCCTGTAGATAGGCATAAGATGACTTTTGCTACGGAATGGGGGTCGTTCCAGTAAACAGTAATGCCTTTTGGCCTGAAGAACGCACCTTCCATATTCTCCAGAGTGGTCATCGTAACATTCAAAGAGTTTATGCATAAGTTTCTTGAAGCCTATTTTGATGATTGGACTGTGTTTGGTCTATTGAAGAACCATTGTGTGAACCTCAGAATGATGCTTGAGAAGTGTTGACAACATCAGATCTCTTTAAATCTAAAGAAGTGTATTTTTTGTGTTCCTTATGGAATTCTACTTGGGCACATTGTTTGTAAGTAAGGACTGATGGTGGACCTTGCGAAGATTGCCATTATTGTGAACTTACCAACACCAACTTCAGTCAAGATGTTGCGCTCTACTTCAGGCCATACTGGATACTATAGGAAATTTATAAAGGGTTACGCATAGATAACCGCAGCAATGGAAAAGCTGTTAAAGAAAGTTGTACCGTTCATTTGGAACGTGGAATGCAAACAAGGTTTTGATACACTAAAAGAAAAGATGGTGACTGCGCCAATTCTAGTCTTTCCAGACTAGACGAAGCCATTCCATGTCCACGTTGACGCATCATGCATTGCCTTGGGAATTGTACTAACTCAGCCAGGAGAAGAAGGTATTGACCACCCTATTGCATTTTCGAGCAGGAAGCTCTCAACAACAGAAAATAACTATACTACTACCGAGAGGGAAGGCCTTGCAATGGTATATGCCCTACATAAATTCAGACATTACTTGCTTGGTGCGCACTTCCTTATGTTCACTGACCATTCTGCATTGAAATAATTGGTCAATAAGCCAGTGTTAGGGGGGCGCATATGCATATGGCTGTTGCTATTCTAGGAGTATGATTTTGAGATTATTGTTAAGCCAGGTAGACTGAACTTGGGACCTGATCATCTGTTAAGGATTGAGTCAGGAGAAGAGCCGACGAACATTGAAGACAGTCTGCCTAATGCATAGTTATTTGCTATACAGGTTGCCGATGACTATTATAAGGATATCATTAATTTTTTAACAATAGGGCTGGCACCACAGGAATTATCCGTCCAACAGAAGAAACAACTAGTGGTGCGCGTTGCAGACTTCACTATAATTGTAGGTCAGTTATACAAACTTGGACCGAATGAAGTCCTGCGCAGATGCGTACTAGATCATGAGAAACCGTTTATTCTAGCAGCGCGCATTCAGGGGTCGCGGGAGGTCACTATGCAGGAAGGGCCACTGCGCATAAGATATTGCGTGCAGGGCTATGGTGGCCCATGATCCACAAAGATTCCAAAGAACATTGCAGGAACTGTGATGTATGTCAAAGGACAGGAAAATCTTCGCGAAGAGATGAGATGCTGTTAAATCCACAGTTGACCTTGCAGGCGTTTGACAATTGATTTTGTGGGTCCTATAAACCCACCAGGAAAAAGAACTGGTGTGAGGTATATTATTACTACTACTGATTACCTCACCATATGGGCGGAAGCAAAGTCAGTTAAGGACTGCAGCGCCAGTACTGCTGCGCAGTTCATTTTTGAAGAAATATTGTCAAGATTTGGCTGTCCGAATATTTTGATGAGTGACCAAGGTACTCACTTTTTGAACAAGACCATTGAGGCACTTACAGAGGAATTTCACATTCGTCATCAGCGCAGTACTCCATATCATCCACAGGAAAATGGCACTGTTGAGGCTTTCAATAAAATACTGGAGAACACACTGACTAAGGTCTGCAATGTAATAGAGATGATTGGGATCTGCGCGTCTCCTCTGTGTTATGGGCATACAGGACTACATGCAAGAAATTGACAGGACATACACCTTTTCAGTTGGCTTATGGGCAGGAAGCTATAATGCCAATGGAGTATATTGTCCCTAGTTTAAGGATCGCTACGTTCACAGGGATGGCAGACTGCGCAGCATTAGAAGAAAGGTTGCTACACCTTGTTGGGTTGGAGGAAGATCGCTTCATTGCCGGCTTCCACCAGCAAGCTCAGAAAGACTGCGAGAAAGCTTGGCATGATCGCCACATAAAGAACAAGTGCTTTTAGGTAGGTGACCTAGTCCTCCTATATGATAGCAAATTCATGAAGTTTCCTGGTAAATTTAAGATGCATTGGCTTGGTCCATATACTGTAATACATGTTACTAACACTGGTGCAGTCCAGTTAGCCAATTTAGTTGGCGATACTCTACCAACTTTGATAAATGGAAGCAGGCTAAAGCTGTATCATGATAGCCTTGCTTCGCAGAATCCTAAATGATAAGTAGAGGAAGAGATTTCCAAGTGTCAGTTACAGTTGAAATTGGGCACTGGAAATGTAAAAGAGTCTATACATGTATGATAGATAGAACAATGTGTGTACTGTGCAGCATTGCTGAAGCTGCGTGGAAGCAAAAAAAAAAAAGAGAGAAGAAGTAAGAAAAGAAAAAGGAACCGCACAGTTGGAAAATTTTGGCACTACGAAGTAACTGCGCAGGATCACAGATGGATAGCCGCGCAGTTCGGTGCAACACTCAGAAAAATAGCCGTTAGAGTACTTTTGAGAAAATAGCCGTTAGATGACCGTTACAACAACCGCTTCAGCATTTAAAGGAAAGATAGCCGTTTTGGACACACTGACGATGGAAGGGACCGAAGGATTCGTTCAAATTGGCCAACGGAAACCTCATTAATGCTCATCTAGCTGTTGGAAGGTGCGGGGAGGACTCAGCTGCGCCTATAAATAACGTCGCATAAGGACTCGCGGGCGTTACCAGACACTTAGAATTTTCATGCGTTTACTCCTATGATTAGAAATCCTTAGTCATATTTCAGAGTTAGTCGCATACTCTAGCCAGTGAATGTCCAAATCACCAGATAGAGAAGAAGAGCTTACACTTCAAGAAGCAATCCGAGTCTTTCAGCACGGGGGAATTGCAGAGTTAATGAAAATCCTTGCAAAGAAGGTTGTAACATAACAAGGCCAAGGATCTCGTAGATCACCTCGCCATACTCCAATCATGCAAGACAAAGGGAAAGATAAAGGGAAAGATGTAACAACATCACGAAGCAAGATTCTAAAGATGGGCCAGACGACATAAAGATCGTCGGTCGCTCAGAAGGAACCCTTGAAGTTGACACCTGACTATATATCACCATGGGTGTTGGATGCCCCAGTCTTTAAGCTGACCAAGAATGCTAGATATGAAATCCCATTGTCATCGATTTCAAAACATGTAGAGGTTGCCAAGAAGCTGCTCAGAAAGATTCCAGATCGTAAATGGGAAGATTTTGACCTCCTAGGCATGCAAAAGGAAGATCCGCACGCAGCTAAGTACCCATAGTTCCATCCCGACCAGTACATGTGTTGGAAGAAAGATGCCAAGGGCACATTTAACTTGGTTGCCGAAAGTTGGCTGATATCGGTAGTTCAGTCAGGATTGTTGAACCTCCTCAGATTGCCACATTTTGATCGCTCACCGAAAGTTAATGCCGTGGTTTGCATGCTGATGGCGTGAATCCACCAGGGATACTTGTGGCTAAACAAAAATATTGATGTCAACATTGCTTTGATCCACCGCATAACAGGCCTCAGCAAGTGCGGTAAGGATCCCAAGCAGTTCTTCTAAGGGAAGAGCAAGGAAAAAGAAGCTGTCGAGAATATGAATAAAAGCCATGCATTGGTGAAAGGGAAAAGAGGTTTCCCCACAAAAGAAATTGAAGACAGAATGAAAAAATTTGTCACACAGCTGCTTGCAGGAAAAATCCTCAGAACAGCTAGGCCACCGGAGGTGCCTGCGGGCGCAGTACTACTCGGTGCTGCAGGGGCTGAAGGCACCGAGTTGAATTGGTGCCAGTATCTTCTTAATGAGTTCTTGGATGAACTTAATGATACCCAGGAAAATGGTGGACAATTACACTTCACATGGTTGATCATCCTTATCTCCTTTTCTGGATGGAAGGAGCCGAAGGACTATGTGGGTGTCATTACAGATACCAACGATCCTAGAGGGTTCCATTATGCCAACCTCTGGGAAAACATCAACACAGAACACCAGCACGTGACAGCTGAAGTTTTCTATCAGTATTACACTCAGCTGCGCGATGTGATCACCTAGACAGCCCGCATCACAAAGAAGGTAACATTGAAATACATTCATATTCTTGATTTTCAGGCCGACATGCAATGCATTTTTATTTCACCCAAGGCGAGAATGCAAAAACCCGAATGGTACGCGGGTAACTACCATATGTATGAGGACGACATTAAAGTCCTCATGAAGGACTCACCCGCCGACTTCCGTGTGGAAGTCATGGATGTTGAGACAGACTCTGATGAAGACGAACCAATCCTGTTGTCATGCCCGATTGTCGAAGAAACAGGAAAGCACAAAGATCCTGAGACCTCGCAGAAGCCGAAGGCGCGGAAGAAGATGAAGGCCACAAAGACTCAAGCTGAGACAGTGTTGAAGGAAGATGAATTTGACATGATAGCAGAAAGGGTCTCAGAACAAATGTAGGAGCTCATGACTGACAAAGACAAAAAGGATCAGGTCATCCAGGATGACCTGCAAAAGACCAGGCTTGCACTGCAAGGCCTTATGAAGAAAATGGACGAGGTCCAAAAGAGAATAACCTTTCCGCGCGAAGCAGGAGCTGAAGGGAGTTCAGAAGGAACCTCGCAGTAAACACCGCCGCAGCTAGCCATAACGCTGCTATCAAAGACTAGGATTGTCCATGTGGAACCATTGGCTATTGCATTGCCAATGACAGAACAGATCGTCCTGGACACAAAGGGTGTCGAGTGGGTGGAGCTTGACTTGGCCAAAATCCCCTTACCAGGATTGCACTTCAACCACACGTAGATCGTCAAGGAGATGCATGAACGAACAGTAGAGTCGATGAAGTCACAAGCAGAGCTCACTGCAGCAAACAGACAGCTCGAGTTACGCACAGACATGCAGCTGCACGATGAACAGGACCGCCAGAAACAATTGGAGACTACCATATCTAATGTTGCCATGGATATTGAAGGCATAGAACTCCAGGATGATCCTGCGGACACAATTCTGAGGATCGGAGATAAGGTGAGATCCTTGAAGTCGGAGGTGCAGGATAAAGAGATTTTTTATGAGGCCGATCTTGCCACGTTGAAGGAAAAACTAAACAAGCAAACGCCATTAACTGAGCAGCAGTTAAGAGAGCAAGCAGTGAGTGCTGCCGCGCAGAGCATAACGAGTGAGATGGCTAAGTGTCAATATCTCTTAAAAAAAGTCTTGAAGGGATTCATTGCCCTTGAAGAGGATTAGGGGCTACTGCAGGTAAATACCACGGTAAAAGAAAAGCAGACCGCGCTAGAAAAGTTGGACGTAGAACTCAAAGCTCTGCCACCCAGGGAAAGGATGTCCAGGTATAAAGAAATATCAGGCTTGAAAAAAGAAGTCCAGGCATTATGAGATAAAGAGACTGAGATGGATACTCAGTCACAGCAACTCATGGAGAATGCTATAGCAGTGTCGCAGCAGATAGAATACAAGCTGAAAGAAATGCGCAACAACCAAGAGTAGGTACAGGGATAGATTGAAGAAGAGATAACTCCAACACTGCTTGAGACAGTAAAACAAGTTGAACATGATACCAGAGAAGCAGTAGAACAGCTATTTGGCACATATAATGAGTTCGCGGCCAAATTAGTTCCACCGGTCGCGGGGTAGAGCGAGACGATCGAAGCAGCAAGTGACTCGGGGATGAGCCACATGTAAGTGTTAGGGGCATGTTGGACCCAGGTTGGGACAAAGTTTTGGTAACACCTTTTTGATAAGCAGAGAAAGCCGAGCTGAGTGCAGCTCATAATTATAATTTTGTTTAAGTTTTGAGGGTGCTGCGAAGCTGTGCATAGCATCCAAGTTTTGATCAGGCTGCGAAGCTGTGCGTAGCATCCAAATTTTGGAAGCACCGCGAAGACCAGCTCTGCGAGGAGGAAGTGTTGCGAGGCAGTCAGGACACGTGGAGCCAGTAAAGTGGAGTGCTGGACAAGGATCAGGTGCAGGTATCGGATGGACCAGTAATGGTCTAATTTTGGAAAGATGCTCCAGGAGTGTCGAGCGGTGGGAACGAGCAAATCAAGAAGGCAACCAATGCACGAGTTTGTTAAGGGAAGGACAGCTCAGAGAAAGCGATGGATTGGCATGCCTGGTGGGTGAAACTGTTAGAGATGAACGGTTCAACGAAAGAGACCTGTTGGCACGTGTGCGACAGGAAGGCCGATAGCGACAGATTGAAGACATGGAGAACCACCACGGTGAAGCAGACGTTACCGGATGCCAGCAAGTCGGTTTAGGGAAACCGGCACAGTTTTGTAAACCCTAAGGGTTTTTGGGTTTAGGTCTTCGGCATTGTAAAGACATGACCTTCGAGCATGATCTATAAAAGAAGACAATTTTGTATGGGATGGGGTTACATTTTGAGGTTACTTTTGTTGTTGTAATGTAAAAATCTCTTTTGATCTAAGAAGATTGTAAAGGCTTTGCAGCTGTGTGCGCAGAGACCTATCTGAGAGGAAGGAGAGTCTGCAGCTAAGTGCGCAGACGAAGAACGGATGTCCCCATCCCTTTTAAAGAAATATATTACCAACCGTTCTTGTGGACGTAGCTTCCCACCCGAGGAAGTGAACCACCTTAAATCTCGTGTTGTGTGTTTGTGATTTATGAATGAATGCTTATTTGTGTTTGTTGTAAATGAACATCTAGATGTTTCCTTGCATGCTGTTATGAATGAAATTTGATATGCATTTTCCCATAGAGAAGTATGGAAATGATATGCTAAGTTGTGTCTGAACAGATGAATGGTGAACATTTAGTGTTGTGTTTGAAGACAGTGAATTAATCAGTTAGTTAAACACTTTCCTACACACAGTAAGAGAATGCTTAGTAGTTGGATTGTATAGTCATAGATGGTCAAATCACAGCACCCTGACTTAACGAATGAATAGTCAATTAAGTTCCTGAATGAATGGATGAGTGATATTCAGTTTAGTGCTGTAAGTGTTTTTCAAGATACTCCAAGTATAGAATAGAGCTGCGTTGTTCGTAGCTACGAGAGAAGTCCCGCGGTAGAAGAACATAGTGGTGCGGACCGCAACGTTTCCCATTGCTGCGCAGTCTCACCTCGTAGCACATGCCCCCTGTTGTGCTGCACCGTACGTCCGTCCAAGCAACTTATCACTTACTGTGGAATCTGATTCCGTAGTACCCCATAGATACACCTCGGGTGAGACCTCAACCTACTCGCAGGTTGTTGCCGAAAGGGCCGGTGCGAAGGGGTTTTATTGGTCAAAGGGAAACCGTGAAGAACCTGGGTCTTATAGAAAACCTCTGGGTCAATTATAGCCAACAAATATCGAACTTGGTTAAAACTCATGTCATTATTGTAGATCCCACTCATAGAAAACCCTATGCCTACGGGTTTCCCAAGCTCTAGTATTAGAGGTTAGAAAAATATAAAAACAAAAGCAAACAACAATAACAATAGAACATGAGATTTTAGGTGGAAACCCAGTTGTGTGCAAATAAAACCATGGGGCAATGTCAGCTTTGATATTTTATTATTAATTGGGAAAAAACTTACAATGCTTTCTTATACAACAATGCTAGGGGTCATTTCCCTTTTAGAAAGTACATAAGAGGGTTCTAGAAGGAACTGAGATATACTAAATGTTCCAAAAATTTTCACCTCAGGGGTTTTTCCCTTGCACCCTCGGGTAGAGAATGTCGACCAGGAACCCCATGACATGTTTTCAATATTAGATATCTAAATATTGACTTCATCTCCTAACAAGAAACTAACTGGAAAAATAATAATAGCCACAAACACAATGATTTGAAGATTAATGTTGCTTTCTTTTAAAGTCGCCATCTTTTCAATCTCTGCAAGTTAGATATAAATGATTCAATTCAAAAAGGCATATGGATCTAAATGATGTGATCCAAAATGGCATGTACTAGATTTGTAATAAACAAGTAAGAAACACATACATATCTACAAATCAAAGAAATGGAAAAATATGTGATATTTAATACCAAAACTAAGCCACTGAGAAAATAGAGTTGAAAACACTCAAGCAAGAAAAAGTAGGGAAAAAAACACCTACTATAATAGTATGAGGAAATGCGGGATCAAATTGGATCATAGATGATCCTTAACATGATAAAGAAAATGACAATAAATTTGTATATTTCTATCTGGTTTATTACAAGAAGAAGTCAAATTTATTTATAACAAACTTAAGAAAATCTTGATTCAAAAATTGATAATATATCAACCGAACAATAAAATATACTAATTGAATTAATCTATACAAACCTAACTAAACTACTTGTATATACACTAACAATACTTACATACATCTCTCACCATATTTGGATTCTCACTATACAATTCACCCTATAATAAATTATAATATATTTGTATAATGTATCCTTTTAGAAAGTCAATTTGTTAAGTAATGTCTAAGAAGATGTGTAAGTCATAGTAATAAGATTGGATTGAACCAAGAAGAGGACACCTTTCACCTCAATTTATGGGAAGGTTTAAAGTTAATAGGAAGGGAATTCCTTTCTTATAGTTTTTTTTTTCAGCGGAAAAATCACTTTCCTGCTATTCTGAAGGAATCAAACAAAGCTAATACGCATGGGCCCTCTCCCCAGTTATTGAAATGATTCCCTCCAATTATTATAATAAGTTGTAAAATAAAATAAAAAAAATCTTTAATGTAACAAAACCAATAAATATATTATTATTATTGTGTAAGGTATTCGTGTTTGTTTAATACGACATTGCAAATATAACCAACATTAACCCCTAAATGTATGTTTCTAAAGAGCACTTTCAAAAAAGTAGAATCAATTGACTTTTTAGATTTTAGTTTAACTTTGGGACTTTTTGAATGTGAAATTGATGGACAAGTCACTTTTCAAGCCAACAATACATTCTTGTACCCTATTTCTTTTAAAATAAAATCCACAGCGGTCTCTTTCATACATGAGAATAATGGATTTGATCAATTTCTTGTATTAAGAAATCTAATTGTGATCTTGAGTGATTTTTGATAGAAGATATTCCATTAAGGCATAAAATGTTAAAAAATCGAAATTTAAAATATTAATTTTATTTATTTATTTGGTTTTCAAAGTATGTTCAATTTTTCAAAAAGCAAATAATAATAGGATGTAATTATATTTTTAATTAGTGTATATTTAAGATTAACTTTTTAAAGGGAAAATTACAAAACTTAAGGTAATTAGTTAATGAAAAAAATATAATTTAATCAAAATTGTATGTGTAATTTTTGGAAGGTTAGCTTTATGATGTCATGTTACGTCTTTTTCCATCAATCCAATTAATAAAGGAGGACATGAACGAATTATGGGTTTTAAATTTCACCTCATATCTATATTATGAATTCATAACATTTAAATTTCATGTGTAGATGCATAACAAAAATACACATCGGAAATAAACTCGATCTACACATACATAACATGCATATACAAGCATAATCATCACAAGAATCAATTATAAACATTGCATATTGAAATACAAGAGAATACTTATCTTTAAACAAAGAAGATCCAAGCAACTCATAGTGTAAGAATGATTTTCCACCCAACTGTAGGAACTATGTCCATCATATACTCTTTCTATTGCGAGGCCACCCCCAAGTCGGGCTATGAGGCCACCAGGGTGAAGGAAATACCTATAGGCCTCTATATCTCAACACACAACCCATTATGCTCTCTATGCTTAATCAAACTCTCATATAAAGTTATACATGGATCTCACTCAACCATCACATCCTTGGCTCCAGCAATACCTGCCCCACACAACACCCTTCTGGGCTCAAGAATATCTCAACACACAACCCACTATGCTCTCTATGCTTAGTCAAACTCTCATACAAAGTTCTACATGTATCTCACTCAGCCATCACATCCTTGGCTCCAACAATACCTGCCCCACACAACACCCTTCTGGGCTTAGGAATCCCCTTCACCGATCGACGTTTCTCTTGGGAGGTCCATCTTTCTAGGTGCTTCCAATGTGTGCATAGAAGGAGACCAACTTGCTATATGTTGTTGGAGAAACACTTGTAGCCTTAATCCATGGATTCTCAAGCATTTGTGAGCTGCAAAACTCAATGGGTAAGGGTTCCTAGATTTCCCAACCTATTTGCTCACCCACAACCATCTATTTTCCTTTCAATTTTTTGCGTTGTCTCTAAATTCAAATTTATGGGTTATACATAGTATGGGAATGGTCATGAACATCAATGGGGAGCTCTATGTAGTGTAGATCTGCATGAAAGAATGATAGAATGAGTGTTTAAATATAGGATATAAGATAATGGTGAAAAGACAACTGACATAGATTCTGACCATAGAATAAAGGACTCCTAACAGCTGTAGAGTTACTTCTGCCATTTGACAGAACTATCACAAAAGTGCATTTAGCCGCATGCTTTCATAACTGGATGAAGTGACTTTTCCCACCAACCTCACACATGCATTCAATGTTTGGAAATAATCAAATGAAGGTGGTTGGCTCATTTAAGTCACATGGAAAAATTTGGATGAGTTCTAAGGTTTACACTTAGCAGCAAAGGATTTAGTATCCCATAAGCCCCCTTTCGTTTTCCCCTTTGGTGGAATCATAGCCCCTCTAGTGCTCTTTCAACAACCATCTTGGACCATTCTTATGGCGATCAATGCATCTCATAGGGTTTTAGTGTCATTATAGTAGCATTCTCCCCCAACTTTCATCAACCTTTATTTTTCCTCAGCAGATAGATCTATCATCTCACCTGTATTACACACATATAGTTACCATGAGATGACATCATAATAATTTCAATAAGAAATTCTCAAATTTGTTTTATACAGAAACCAAATTTCCAAAAAAAACATGAAGTCCTTCTCATGATGTTGGTCTCTTGTAGGCCATAGCAAATGTTTTTCTTGCAATGTGTCCTCCTAACACAATTCACAAACAACCAATCAATCAATACCATTTAATAGTCAAATTTGAATTTACAATTCTGTCTGCTATGAAAAATAGATATATTTAACCATGAGGCCATCATCATATTGTTTGGCTCGTTTAAGTGGTAGCACTCTGTCCTTTATAGTTTTACACTTGCTGCCATAACTTGGACATCCACCTGCAACTTGTCCTCTTGACACAATTCTAGATTATCCAAATAATCATAAGTAAAGTTTCCAAATCTGAAATTTACAAATATGTTCCCTACATAAATTAGATTTCACAACCATAAGATCATTCTCATAAATTTAAATCAGAAAATTTCAATTTTTTTTCATATAGACACTAGATTTCACAACCATGAGATCCTTCTCATAATGTTTAGCGTTTGCACATGGTAGCTTCCAATATTTATTATGGACTTACACACATTTCTATACCCAATACAATTCTACCTACAACATGAAATTTTCAATCAACTAAACAATTTGTGAGTATCCATGCATATAATGCTTCCATTGCATCATTTACAATAGTCACTGAAGTGATTGTGATCTAAGAATTGTAACAATCAATAATTCAAACACTAACGGCTGTTAATATCTCAAAAGAAAAGAAACACATTTACTTTATATGCATCATTATCACCATAATTTGCAAGATACAACCACATTATCTAGGAAATCAAATAAAACTTCCAATGCTCATGATTACACAATCATATTCATTCATGCAACTTTGTCCTCCCAACATAGCATTTTGATAGCTCATTAAACATGGCTACCTTATTCATGCAATTATTTCCTCTGCATCCATAGTAGCTCATGAAATGATCTCAGTATTTCCAATAATTTTATCATTTTATCTATTAGTGAATTACAATGAAATATGTATCACAAACCGTTTGACGGACAATCTACCAAGAGCGGACTCGAGGCATGATCTCCCTAGCTCAACACGAGTCTAAAACAAATAGGACATAATATAAATCACTCTCCTATATCTAATTAAGGATCAAGAAACTAGATACATTTACCTTATAGATCGCTAATCCCTTTTTCCTTGAATGCTGCTCCAAGCATGACAATCTTCAGATTTGAGTTGCAAAACCTGTCAAGACAACAAGACAACAAAACAAGTAAAACACATCTATACAATAACAGATCTAAGTAAGCAGTCAAGCACGCAAACTACACAAGATATCATTAGCACAATGAGATTTTGGTGGAAAGCAATTATATTACTGTATTGAAAGGGAAGTACATAGGATAGAAAGATTACAACCATTGACTTGATGTAGCAATCCTCATCCGATCGAACCAATGCCAAAGCCTCTCAAGGAAGTGTGAGTCTCCCAATAGATGAGTAGAGATCTCTCCTAAGGTAATTTCACCAACATGTAGACACTATAGAATTCCTCCCCTTAGAACGGGAGTGAGCTTCACTTATATAGGACTAAGTGGATAGGGTAGGTTGAGATATGGTAGGAGAGAGATAGGGGATCCTTCCAAGAGGTTAGGAATCGAGTGCCAGCTCTCCCAAAAGGTCAGAGATAGGGATCCATGTCATCTAGCTTTGAGAATGGGCTCGAAGAAGCTATTTTTGTCCATTAACTGACATCGTCGCAGGCTGCAAGAGGCCAACCTGTGACGTCGCATGTTGCTTGAGGACAACCTGTGACGACCTCTCAAAGCCTAGTATGAATGGGTTTGTATCTCTTCTAGGTTAATAACTTAGTCAAGGAAACTTTAGGGATGATTACACTGAGTCTCATGATGGTAATATTTTAGGTGTAACAGAATGCCCCCCAAAGCATGAAGTTGTTTTGAAACTGGATAGGTGAAATGATTTGACAGAAGGAATGGCAATGGCTTATCGGATGAAGGACGCTGCTGTAGTACAACTGACTCTGAGTACACAGTCTCATATGACGTACAACATGGTTGCTGACCAATACATTGCAGATCCATGATAGTAAAGACCTATTGAACACACTCATGGATACTAGACACAAGTGTAGATCCATGATGAGATGATGACACAACCACAAGCAATACAAATGTGGATCCATGTGATAGACTCAAAACAAACTCCATCGCAGCCTGGGTAAAACATGACTCCCCAGGGTCTTCAAGCCGAACCCGCAATGATTCGAATCTATCCATCTGAGTACAAATGTCTTGACGTCGAACATGGTAGAAACCACTTGATTACCGGTCATTGATGTATACCGTTAACAAGCGCGAGGGAAATAACCATTGATGTCAATGATTCCCAAGGTATCACAGAACATATCATCAAGTGTGAATGAATGATTTGAAGTCAAACGCCAGATGAAATATTTCAAACAAGAGTCAATGATGTAAACTCATGTTGAAAGTGAGGTAACCTGCCATTGAGGCATGTAGGGCCAAGGTACTTGGTTGGTTTCTAGATTCAATCCTCGGATGATGTGTTGAAGTTGACAAGGATGAATTCGTCGAAGGAGGGCCATGATGAATCCCCCATCATCGACATGAAACATGACAAAGATGTGTAGAGTGGATCGGATGGTACAGTAACATGCAAGACTGACTCAGAGTAAACTGACATGGTAGTAGGCGTACTGACTGTAGATAATGAATGGTGAGAATATTCTTGAACATGGGCATGGCATGACTTGGCAGTATTGACATGACGAGTATGACACCAAAACCTAATGCAACTGATGAGGGAAGTGTTCTTTGAATTACTCAAAGGACTGACAAGACTCAGGAAGTAGATGAAACTCGAGGAAAAACAGATGATCCAAGCACAGTATGCAAATGCAAATGAGTGCCATGTTCAAGAATGACTAGGTATTGCCACAAATAAATGGTGTAACATAAAAGCTTTCCTTTTCCCCCATCATGAATGATGAGTGCCTCATGTGTTTTTTACGAGCTTGATGAGGGTAACTAGATGCTCGGTATAGCTCATCTCATAGATGAGTCCAATCCCAAATATTTTTTGAACCTGGGATAGGAGGGGTTCGTCCCATGATGGGCCCTTCAATGTTTGAGTTTTAATGAGTCCATAGAAGGTAAACTCAGTCGTCATTTCATGTTTAGAGAGTCTGAAAAGAACTAAAGAAGACTCCAATGGTCCTTTTTTGTAAAGTTAGCCTCATCGCCCAAAAAAATGGTAAAACAATGCGAGAGAGGACTCTTCCAGGCATGATTGGTTGGAGTATACCTTTTTTGTAAATAGTGCCCCTTAGTCCGAAAAGGGGTAAATTATCACCACGAAGATGACCATTCAAATTCTTTAACAAGCGTGAACATGACAAGTTCACTTGGCAATCTTTTCATATTTCGAGAGCCTGAAAAGAGCTTAAAGATAAACTCCGGGGGGGTTCCTTTTCCGTAGGAGTTTAACGAGCCCGAAAAAGTGATAAATCGTAACTTGGTGACTTATTCTCATGGTTTTAAGAGCACGAGAAAGAACAAAGAGTAAGTTCATCATCATTTAAATAATTACAATCTAACAAATATAAAATAAAGACAAAACATTCAAGGGGTTGTTCATACCTGAAATGACTGCTCCAATGTGAAAACGACGTAAAAAGAACACTTAACGACTCCTGCACACTTGAAAACTAGGTCAAACAATCAACTGAGTATTCAAATGCCATAAAATGATCCAAACTATAGCAAATGACCTAAAAAGCATCAAATATTTGAAAAAGAATATTCCTTTTGTCTATAAATAGAAAAAAGATGGCCAAATATAGTTACCATTGTTCATTTGCCAAATTGGGAGAAGAAGTGTCATTTGGAGCCAAATGTTCACTTGTCGATTCCGGGAGCTGCGAGCAACCATTTCACGAGCCGTTCGGAGCAGGTAAACCTAAATCTCATCCAACATGTTTCCAATGGTTTAGAATTTTAATTTAGTTCATTTTTTGGGTTTTTGAGTTGGTTTGTGGAGGGCTATTTCATCCTCGGGTCGTCGCAGGTCTACCTTACGGGAATTGCGACGAAATTGGGTCATCGCAGGTCTCCCTTATGGGAACTGTGACGAACCCGAGTCATCATAAATACCACACAGTTGGCTTGCGACGATGTCGCAATGTCAATATTGATGGGGTGTGACGGTGAAAACGTCCAACCCCACCAACAAACCTAGCCCAAAAAATGAAACTCTAATGGTTGGGAAGAGTTCTAATGATGTTAAAATGCTCCTATTGGCAGGTTAGTAGCAGCCAACATGGTCTTAGAGCGGTGTGAACGAGAACACGAGGTAGATGATGTGCAAGCTGCAAGTGACCCATTATGTGTAGAGGCATTATGGAATTGCGGGCTACTGAAGTTCTTCAACGTTCAGGGCATGAGGGCCCAAGCACCACTGCTAGAACATATGGTCCGTTGTTGGGATGCTGTGCAGCAGTGTTTTGTGATCAGAGAACACACTTTGACTATAGATGTGGAAGACATCTACTTCTTGACTGGATTGTCCCGGAGGGGGGACAATGTGGCTCTTACCGAATCACGGGGAAGTGATCGGACAGTAGACGATTTGATTCTTCAACATTGCACTCCTCACGCTTGTGCCTCTAGTGGGAAGATTCTCATCAAAGAGGTACGAGAACATCCACTACGAGCTATTATTTTCACCATAACAAGGATAGAAGGAAGCCAAGCACCCCATCTAGCTATTAGGTCCCAGATGTTGTTTATGTGGAGGACTATATGTCTCCGAAGGTATTCAACTGGTGCGAGGGACTCCTCGCTAACATTCGAGCTCAGCTGACCAAGTGTCGGTGTGGAGAGCTCAAGCTGTTCAGATATGGATCTATAGTGATCTCATTTCTATTGGAGTGGGTTCCCCTCTTGGGCCCCCAGGTGCCTTTGGATGACAGGGATCCTAAGGATTCTCACATGGCCAGATGGATAGAGGTGATGACCCGCCATGGTGGGGGTCCTATCATCGGGTATAATCCTGAGTTCTTCACCTGGCTGGAAGGCCAGCTGCTCATGGTAGAGGACTACCCGTATAGTGGTATGGATTACAGGGAGGACCCAGACTTGGCACTTCCCGAGGGAGCAGAGTGGGGAGATCTTGGTAAGAACAATGACCCTTGTACTTTTTAGTTTTGTGTATTTCTGATTTTTTTGTTATAGCGCTGATAAGTTAATAACATGTGTGTGCAGATGTGGGCCCCGTGCGACCAGTAGGATTTTCTCTTCTTGTGAGGAGAGAGAGAGGAGAGGGAGTAGCCGTGGCTCCAGCCGTACATGCTACCATCGTGGAGATGGAGGATGTCTACGAGAACCTGACTAGGTTGATGTTAGATGTTCCTGAGCCGATAGTGGATGAGTTACCGCGGCCTACGTAGAGGTATGCGGTGGGAGCGTTAGTGCGCTTCAATGTGCTGCTTTGCAAGGTAGTGAGGGTAGTTGACTGCTTCCGGACTCAGCAGGCTAGAGCTGCGAGACCTAGAGGTGTACGGGCCAGGCATTAGGCCTTATGCTGTTATTATGTATGTGCTGAGAGCTCAGAAGCCTTAGATTTTGTACTACTGAAATCTATGAGGATTCAGATTTTGTATAGACTCACTGAAAGCCATCGTGCTTTAGATTTTGTACCAACACTACTTTTTATGATGATATATATATATATACAGACATTTTGGTTGTTTTATACATTATGTGCTTTAAATGGATGAATGATGTGATCTTGTTTATGTTTTTGCTTATAAAATGAGTTATTTACATGTTATGTCTACTTTTAAAAGTTCATGAATATGCTTATGTGTGTGCAATGTACCAATCTAAGATGAAGTTGGCCATGGAGTCGGCAACTGTGTTCACGTCTCGTGGAATGTGTAGGTACTGAATGGACTTGAAGGACCTTTCCAGAAGACAGACTCGTCTATAGAGACAGAGTAAGGTAGGATCACGGATGGTGTAGACTCGGTTAAGATGAGAGACCACTAGTTGAGAATCCAAGTGGATGACAACGTGGTCCATACCCAAATAAATGGCGTCGGTTAGGGTTACAATGACTGCTTGATATTCTGCAGCATTGTTGGTCGCGAAACCTAGACACATTCCTCTTGAGATGATAAGCTCTCAAGTAGGTGAATAGAGTACCCAGGCTTCCGAAGCAAGGTTACGAGTATGCCGGCTGGCACCGTCTGTGAATCCGTAGCAAGTTTCCATCTACACACGCAGACAGAACATGGTATAAGAAACGAAACAAGACCTAAGCACGCAAAAATCAAAGCGTCACACCACACAAAAAACACACACGCTCCATGTACAGTATATACAAAAGTACTTATGCATGAAAGACTTAGGCATAGTACCTCTTCAGGTAGAGCCCATTGCGGGTCTCACCCAAAGATATCCCGTCATAGTCTTCAAGCTCATAAGATCCCTTCTCTAAGACGCATTTCACTATGTAAGGTCCATGCCACATGGACTCAAACGTTCCTAACCCCAGCTTATCATGTTTTTGGTCATATGTGAGGACCAAATCTCCTTCGCTGTAGGCACAAGGTTCTACCGACTTGTCGTACCGCGCTTTGATGCGTCTCTTATGAGCCTTGTTAGCAAGAGTGGCATCTTGGTGAGTCTCGTTGAGCTTAGCTAGGTAGAGGAAATGTTCTTCCTCGGCAGTAGTGTTGGGGAGAAGTTCGATAGCGAGCTTGAGGGACAGAATCTCGCACTCAATAGGAAGGACAACCTCCAATCCATACACTAGTTGGAAGGGAGTAAATCCAGTGGCGGTTTTAATGGAAGTTAGATAAGCCCATAGTGCGGAGAAGATCATGTTATGCCAGTTGGACTTGTGCGTACCCACCATGCGTTGGACCATGGTTTTCAAGACCTTGTTGATGGCCTCTACTTGTCCGTTTGATTGTGGGTAGTATGGTGTTGCTTTTTCATGGCGAAAACCCAATCTATCGCTCAACTCGTCAACCATGTGGTTCATAAAGTGAGAACCATGGTTAGTAACTATCGCTTGAGGAACTCCAAACTGCACTATAACATGATTAAACATGAAGAGTGCGACGGTCTTGCCGTCGTTCGTTCATGTAGGCATTGCCTCGGCCCACTTTGTAAAGTAGTCCACAGCTACAATAACGTAACTATGCCCCTCAGCCGAGGTAGGATTACAATGCATGAAGTCAATGCCCCATTTAGTGAAGGGGCCAATGGCAATAACCGGGTGTAACGGGGCGGGATGGGTGCGCTTTTTTGTATGAAAATGTTGACATGGAGGACATTTTTTTACGGCCTCAATACAATCTTTAAAGATAGAAGACCAAT
The DNA here is from genome assembly GCA_027924585.1 of Larix kaempferi. Classification (NCBI taxonomy): domain Eukaryota; kingdom Viridiplantae; phylum Streptophyta; class Pinopsida; order Pinales; family Pinaceae; genus Larix; species Larix kaempferi. The sequence goes on along the minus strand of BSBM01000431.1, from coordinate 10,092,791 downwards.
AATATCCCGCGTGAAGAATCTTCTGGGCTGTAGCCATCCCAGAGAGATGACCGCCACAAGCCCCAGCGTGATAGTCATTTAGTACGTGTTCAGTCTCGTCATGAGTCATACAACGTCGAAGAATGGAGATACCATGGCGGTATAAAGTATCACTAATGATCAGGTAATACTTCACATGGTGGCGTATTTGACGATGGTCGTCATGAGACAGTTGAGAGCTGAAACGTTGGGTATGAAGATATAAAGTGATATATCCATACCATGGATCAGACGTATTGATAAGAAACAATGACTCATCTGGAAAAGAGTCACTGGGCTCAGATTTTGCATCATCATGGGGAAGGTCGCATATGAGCTCAACAAACACCAAAGACTTTTTAGACTTGGCTTTTTCGAAAAGAAGATCAAATTCTTGCAGTATCACGATCCAGCATAAATACTTGCCACCAAGCACCTGACGAGTCAGAACGTGGTACGTGGGGTTTGAATCGGCGATGATGGTGGTGGTGCAAAGCATAATGTAATGTTGGAACTTCTGCATGACAATAACTGCTGCGAGAGTGAGTTTCTCAACATGTGAATATCGAGTTTCAATGTCAATAAGACCTTTACCGGTGTAGTATATCACATGTTCTTGGGTGTTCTGGTCTTCCTGCACCAAAACCATGGTGATAGTGGTGTCGGAAGCAGCGAGGTATAGAATGTAATCTCGATAGTAATTCGGCAGTTAGAGCATAGGGGCATGCGTGATGGCATGTTTCAAACTATCAAAAGATTGTTGAGCTTGGTCACCCAAATGAACGGGACATCTTTTTTCATCAATATCATGTAACCATGTGTCTTTTGTGCAAAATTACAGACAAAACTCCTTAAATAAGTCGCTCTTCCTTGTAGACTTTGAAGTTCCATAATATTAGTTGGAGGCGGGAGAGCGAAAATGGATTCCACCTTCAAGGGATCAATTTGGATCCCGTCTTTTAAGACGATAAACCCTAAGAGGTGTCCAGACTCAACACAAAAAATACACTTATGAGGGTTCAGCCAGATATTGTACCGTCTGCATCTGAGGAAAACAGTTGTCAGATGATCTATGTGGATCTCACGCTACTTTGAGTGGGCAGGGAGGTCATCCAAGTAGGGTTCCACAAAGTCCTTCACATCATGGAAGGTGTGGCCCGCTGGAATGTGGCACCAACATTTTTAAGGCCAAACAGAATTTTACGGTATGCAAACGTTCCCCAAGGGCATATGAATGCATCTTGTGTTGGTTGGCAGGGTGGATCTCAATCTGGTTGTATTCTGGAAAATCCATCCATAAATGAAAAAATGACACTTCTGGCACAATTGTCGATGATCTGGTCAATAAAGGGAGTTGTGTAGTTGTCCTTGGGACAAGCCTTGTTGAGATCCCGATAATCGACACAGACACGAAAGGTGCCCTGCTTTTTAGTAACAGGGACGATGTTTGAGACCCATTCTGTCAATGGAACATGGTAGATGAAGTCGGCTTCAAGAGTTTCTCAATCTTTGCCTTCATTGCCGCAGTCTTCTGAGGGTGTACCAGTTGCAACTTTTGGCAGATAGGTTTGACGTTGGGATAGGTTTTGATTCCATGTAAAAAAATGGTGGGGTCTATGCCAGGAATCTCCTCGTAGGTCCAAGTGAACACGTCTTGGAATCGCTTGAATAAGGCCATATAAACAATGATTTCTTCAGGGGAACACTTCTGGCCTAACTGAATGTGTTCCACTACACCAGAAGTAACTGAAATGTCTATCGAAGTGGTAGGCTCAATGTTGGCTAGGTTGCCTTCGGAGTCCGTTTGACACGTGAGTATCGAGGACTGAGAGCCAGAGTAGGCATCCAGTGTAAAGATGGCACTAATGCTATTCTCCACAGTATCCAAAAAGGGAAATAAAGATGAACGATGATGGAGGTCTTCCCATGGAGGATCATCCGCACTCATGATTTCCATAATGGACTTGTCAGAATGAAAAGTCCGCAGCAGGGGGTCGGATGATGTCTGCTATGGAGAACAAGAGGTGGAGGCCACAACTAAGTGGTCCTACGTTGCTGACTGGATAGCCTTGTACGCTAGTTCGGTGGGTGACAGAGGCACAGTGTCTCCAATTAGGTGTGTGGTGGCTTCGTCAGGTACAAGCCATGAATCAGTGGAGTTGGGGATAGATGAAATCTGCGAGGAGATCATGTTCACCGTGGAAACATGATTTGGTGGATCCGAAGTAGGAAAAACGCCCATAAGGGATGAGTCCTTAATGAGGCTGACCCCCATGCTCTCATATTGTTGTGAAGATTGTCCAATTGATGGAACGTTATCGCCTGGGTGAGTAGTGGTGTCAGGTGTCCAGAAATCTAGTTGGTCGACTGTGACAATTTGGCCTTGATGGGGGAATTGTACTATGCAAAAGACATATGATGCGACCGGAGTCATGGAGTAAAACCAATTACGACCAAGCTGTTGATGTATATGTAACTTCAGAATGTATTTCATCTGTGTATTTTATATATATTTATTGTACCCTTATAAGAGATGTGTTATTCCTCTATAAGGAAGTGTCGTCATGTGGATTGACAAGTGTCGCAAGTGTGTGTACTTGCCGATGGGTTATTAGACCACCATGTGGGGTCGGCCCTGAATTATATATAATATAATGTGGATGTATCTAGATAGACAAGTCGGCCCCATAAGGTCACTGGGCAAAAAGGTGAGTATAAATAGAGATAGGAGATCTCTATTTTACTCACTCGGAAAAGTAACTCACTCTCACCCTCAAAAGTGGCACACTAGTGAGGAGGAGGAGGATCATCTACTAGGAGACTATCTCAGTGTTATTTGGTTGTATTTTGGTTGAGCCATTGCTCTCTCTATCTCTGAGGAAGTTGTGGGGTTTTTCACCTTAGGGTTTTCCCCACGGAAACTCTGTGTCTCTTGTCTTTATGCTTTTGATTCTTGTGATGCTTGTGATGCTTGTCATATTATGATTGTCATGCATTGATATACTGTAGATGTTATTCTCTCAACAAAGATCCTATAGTATTGTGAATTAATACTCAAAATTTAACATGGTATCAGAGCTAACCTGAGAAGAAGACATTTTGCAGTGACGGAAGACTTGAGTTCCTTGTTTATTGGGTTTCTCTCCACAGATTTTTGAAAATCAGTATAGTGGATTGACTCTACTCATCAAGGTGCATCTATCTGTCCAATCAGAACTCAATTCCGAGCATTTTCAAATTTGGCCCTAAAAATTAGGGTTTCGACAAAAATAGGAATTTCTAGAATCTGAAGGCACAGCTGGAAGCCCCTTGCAAAAATCGAAGTTTAGAGCTTTGGATCAAGATTTTTGGCTAGGTAGATCTCTGGGAAACTCAAACCCTAATTCAGGGCTCTCCCTAGTGAATCCAGGAGGACAAAAATGAAATTTTGAAGGGCAAGACTTTGCTGATCTCAAATTCTGAATGTACCAGGCTGATCAGCTCACCAAGGTGCATCTTTCTATCCTTTCGAAAATTTGAAATTCATATTTTGAATTTTTAGGGTTTCTCTGACAAACCCTAATCCGGGACCAGATCCAGTTTTCAGCACTTCAAGTGGTAAGTCCTAAATATTTTCTATTTCCATTTGAAGTACTCTTTAAGATGTCTCTCCACACCAAGCTTGAGGATAAGCTTGAAGGGGCTGATAACTTCCGAGCCTGGAAGTATAGGATTGGGTTAATCCTGGAAGAGAATGAGTTGGACTCATATGTGAAAGAAGACATCCCTATCCCAGAGGATGAAGAGGCCTCAAGGCATTGCACAAGAAGAACTTGGTCAAGGCAAAGAGAATAATTGCTGATTCTATCAAAGACCATCTCATACCCCATGTGTCTTCTCTTAAGACACCCAAGGAGATGTTTGACTCTTTGACCAAGCTGTTTGAAGGGAAGAACATAAATCGGAAGATGACCCTGCGGAACCAATTGAAAGGAGTAAAGTTTCAGAATGGAGAAACCATTCAATCCTATTTTTCAAGGGTCTCCCAAATCAAGGAACAACTAGAAGCAGTGGATGAAATGGTGGAGAATGGTGAAGTGGTGATGACCACTCTAAATGGCCTACCCAGGTCATGGGATTCCTTTATCCAAGGAATTTGTGCAAGGAAGAAGTTGATCTCTTTCAGTAGACTACGGGAAGAATGCTCACAAGAAGAAGCAAGGCTTGTGGCACGAGAAGAAAAGATGGGGAATGAAGATCAAGCTCTCACAGCTCACACCAGGAAAGGAAAGTCCAAGAGAGAGCCATCTCACTCCAAGAAATCTTCTCATCACTTCAAAGAAAGAAGAATATGCTTCACCTGTAATGAGAAAGGACATATTGCCATAAATTGTCCCAAGAACAAGAAGGACAACAACATCTCCAACAACAAGAAGAAGGGTAGCAAAAGAAGGTTTCATGCTCATGCTGCCGAAGATGATGAACCCCCAAAGAAGAAGGCTAGGGCAGAAAGTGATAGCAATGACGACTCATCAAGTGAAGAAGAGTATGTTCTGACCTCTGCTCTCACAGGTACCATCTCTCATGGTTGTAATGATTGGTTGATTGATAGTGGGGCTTCCAAACACATGACTGGGTTTAAGGAATCTTTTGTGAATCTATCTGAACATGAATCACCCCATAAGGTGAAACTTGGGGATGATTATCAATACCCAATCAAAGGAAGTGGTGAAGCTTCCTACAACCTAGATTCTGGAAAATCGTTGAAGATGAAAGAAGTACTTTATGTACCTAGGCTCAAGAAGAACTTACTCTCCATTTCTGCATTGGATGCAAAAGGTATGAGGGTTGCATTTGTGGATGGCCAAGTCCTAATGTGGCCAAAGGGAAAGACCATAGATGATGCAGTAGTAATTGGAGAGAAAGAGGGAGGTTTGTATAAATTGAAGGGACAACTTGAACATGCCATGGTACATAAATCCATGGAGCCAAGAGAACTTTGGCATAGAAGACTTGCTCATATGCACTATAGAGCACTTCCAATTGCAAGCAAGGCAGTAGAGGGTCTTCCTGAAATCAAGACCAAACATGAAGGTGTTTGCAAAGGATGTGCAAAAGGTAAGAACATTAAGAAGGCTTTCCCAAGCAGTGAAAGAAAGGCAAAAGACATCCTGGAAATCATCCACTCAGATGTATGGGGCCCTATGTCATCCAATTCCCTGAGTGGGTATGTTTACTATGTCTCATTTATTGATGACTTCTCCAGGAAGACTTGGGTATACTTATTGAAGGGAAAAGATGAGGTGCTTGATAAATTCAAGGAATTCAAAACCTTGATGGAGAATCAAACTGACAAGAAGATCAAAACATTCAGATCTGACAATGGTGGAGAATTCACCTCAAGTGACTTCAAGAAGCTTTGTAGTGATTCAGGGATTAAGAGGGAGTTGACTGCTCCTTATAATCCTCAACAGAATGGTGTTGCAGAAAGGAAGAACATAACTATAATGGAAGCAGCAAGGGCAATGTTGCATGACCAAGATCTTCCTATGCATCTATGGATAGAAGCAGCTAGAACAGCTGTATATGTGCAGAAGAGAACACCCCACAAGATATTGGACAACAAGACACGAGAAGAGGTCTTTTCTGGTAAGAAACCTGAAGTTAGTCATCTTAGAATATTTGGTTGTCCAGTATACACTCATGTCCCGAAGGAAAAGAGAACTAAACTAGATCCTTCAAGAAAGAAGGGTATCTTTGTGGGTTACAGTGAAAGTTCGAAGGCTTACAGAATATACTTTCCAGGGTGCAAGAAGATTGATGTCAGCAGGGATGTAACATTTGATGAAAACTCAGCATTCATCAAATCAAGGAAGGCACTTACCGAAGTTTATGAAGAACCTAAGGAAACAAGATTTCAGAACACTACCATGACTGAAGCAGTTCTAGAAGTTGTTCGTGAGTTTGAAGATCCACAAGAACCTGTAGATCCACCCCGTGAGAATAACTCTCACAAGAGGAAACTTGCATGGGCTAGAGAGCTCATTCAAGATGCAGAAAGATTTGGTATTCCAGAAGAAGAACACAGAGAAAAGAAGAGAACCAGATCATAGACCAGCTATGTTGCTTTACTCTGTGACATTATGAACAAAGAGCCTTCCAGTTATGAAGAGGTAGCGGAAAAGAAAGAATGGAAGGATGCCATGGTTGAGGAATACCAATCAATAATGAAGAATGATGTTTGGGATGTTGTCCCAAGACCTAAAGAGAAGTCTGTTGTGACTTCTAAATGGATCTTTAAAATCAAGCATGCTGTAGATGGCAGTGTGGAGAAATACAAAGCAAGATTCGTAGCTCGAGGATTCTCTCAGAAAGAGGGAATATATTATGAAGAAAATTTTGCACCTGTAGCCAGGTATACTTCTATCAGAACAGTACTTTCCTTGGCTGCAGCAATGAGGTGGAAAATACACCAAATGGATGTCAAGACTGCTTTCTTGAATGGTGTAGTTGAAGAGGAAGTATATGTGGAACAACCACTTGGTTTTGAAATACATGACAGGAAGTCATATGTGTGCAGATTGAAGAAATCCTTGTATGGCTTGAAGCAAGCTCCCAGAACCTGGTATGGTAGGATGGACAGTTTCCTATCTAGTTTGGGATTTACCAAGAGTAAAGCAGATTCCAACCTTTACTACAAGGTTGAGGAAGGAAATCCTGTGATTCTACTCCTGTATGTGGATGACTTATTTGTAACAGGAGATGACAGATTGATTGCAGATACTAAGAGGAAGCTTGCTGCTGAATTTGATATGAAAGATTTTGGAATGATGCACTATTTCCTAGGTATGGAGGTGTGGCAGAGTGCAGGTGGGATCTTCCTTGGTCAAGGGAAGTACACAGTAGATATCCTGAAGAGATTTGGGATGATGGATTGCAAGGCCATGGCCACACCTATGGCATTGAATCTGAAGCTTCTATGTGATGCTTCATCTGAGCCAATTGATGTCTCCATGTATCGTCAGATGATTGGGTCCTTGATGTACCTGACGAACATGAGACCGAACATTTGCTTTGCTATGAACACATTGAGCCAGTTCTTGACGGATCCGAGGAGTGTTCACTTGATTGCTATAAAGCATGTTCTGAGGTACCTGAAGGGTACAGTGGATTATGGGCTCAAGTATGAAGCGAATCAAAAGTTTAACCTACAGGGTTATGTTGATTCAGATTGGGCTGGCAGTGCTGCAGATAGGAAGAGCACATCTGGGTGTTTCTTCAGTATGGGATCAAGTGTGATCTCTTGGTTTAGCAGGAAGCAGTCCCGTGTAGCACTGAGTACAGCTGAGGCAGAGTATGTTGCATCCTGTTCAGCTAGTTGTGAGGCAATATGGCTACGAAAGATACTGTCTGAGTTATTTGATCTCCCGTTGGACGCTACTGGTATCTTCTGTGATAACCAGAGTTGTGTGAAGCTGTCCGAGAACCCAGTGTTTCATGACAGGTCGAAGCACATATAGATCAAATATCACTATATCAGGGATATGGTGCAGAGAGGAGCCATGAAGCTCCTGTATGTTGCGACGGACGAGCAGATTGCAGATGTGCTGACGAAGCCACTAGCTAGGGTGAAGTTCGAGTATTTCAGAGAGAGGCTTGGCGTTCTTCAGATCGAGGACACTTCGAGGAAGAAGTGATGGACACATTTGCTAAAGCCATTCCAAGCATGTTGGAAGGGGGTCCTTCACATGGCTGTGGATGTAAGCGCTAGATGATGAGCATCAGGATGATGTTCTGGTTTCTGCCTGGATATGATCAGTTGGATCATTATATGTATATATGTATGCATCATGTTGGATGCTTGGATATGATCAGTTGGATCATTTATATGTATGTATGCATCATGTTGGATGCCGGATATGATCGGTTGGATCATGTGTATGTATTTTGTATACGCATCATGTTGGATGCTGGATATGATCGGTTGGATCATGTGTATGTATTTTGTATACGCATCATGTTGGATGCTGGATATGATCGGTTGGATCATGTGTATGTATTTTGTATACGCATCATGTTGGATGCTGGATATGATCGGTTGGATCATGTGTATGTATTTTGTATGTACGCATCATGTTGATGCTGATGGATACATTGTGTGGATCATGTATCTTTGTATGATCATGTAGATCATGTATGCTGATGGATACATTGTGTGGATCATGTATCTATGTATGTATCAGATGGATACCTGGTGTGCATCAGATGGATGCATTGTATGATCAGGATGATCGTGGATGGTCTTTCGAGGTTTTGCCTATGGCATGTAATTCGGTGCCCTGGGACATCTGGAAAATGCTCTTTCGAGGTTTTGCTTGGGAGGACATATAATTTGTGCCCTGGGAGATCTGCAGATAGTCTTTCAAGGTTTTGCCTATGGCATGTAATTCGGTGCCCTGGGATATCTGGCAGATGCTCTTGCAAGGTTTTGTCTTATGGCATGTAATTTGCTCCTGGGAGATCTGGACAGGATGAAAAAGGCCTCAGATGCTTCAGCTAGGTTTTTCCATGACCACATGTAATTTACTCCTGGGAGATCTGGACAGGATGAAAAAGGCCTTAGATGCTTCAGCTAGGTTTTGTGGTGGACCACATGTAATGTGCTCCTGAGAGATCCGACAGGTAGAGCTGTGTGCTCGTAACAGCCTGGGATGCTTCAGCCAGGTTTTGTGGTGAGATCACATGTAATGTGCTCCTGGGAGATCCGACAGGTAGAGCCGTGTGCTCGTAACAACCTGGGATGCTTCAGCCAGGTTTTGTGATGGGTCACATGTAATGTGCTCCTGGGAGATCCTACAGGTAGAGCTGTGTGCTCGTAATAGCCTGGGATGCTGCAGCCAGGTTTTGTGACGCACGTAATAAGTCCTGAGAATTCCACAGTATGGCCAGTGATGATGAAGACCTGCAGGTGGTGGGCCTACATCCAGTATGAAAAAGGACTGGCTCTTTAGAACTTCCTATGACGAGTAGAGTCAGATATTGGTTGAGATAGTAGCAGCAGTGACGATGATGACGACGATGCATCGATGACGATGATCCAGAGAAGAAGACTTGTCTAGCAGATATGTGTCGAGAAATACCTTCCTAGTTAAGAGGGAGTGTTGATGTATATGTAACTTCGGAATGTATTTCATCTGTGTATTTTATATATATTTATTGTACCCTTATAAAAGATGTGTTATTCCTCTATAAGGAAGTGTCGTCATGTGGATTGACAAGTGTCGCAAGTGTGTGTACTTGCCGATGGGTTATTAGACCACCATGTGGGGTCGGCCCTGAATTATATATAATATAATGTGGATGTATCTAGATAGACAAGTCGGCCCCATAAGGTCACTGGGCAAAAAGGTGAGTATAAATAGAGATAGGAGATCTCTATTTTACTCACTCGGAAAAGTAACTCACTCTCACTCTCAAAAGTGGCGCACTAGTGAGGAGGAGGAGGATCATCTTCTAGGAGACTCTCTCAGTGTTATTTGGTTGAGCCATTGCTCTCTCTATCTTTGAGGAAGTTGTGGGGTTTTTCACCTTAGGGTTTTCCCCACGGAAACTCTGTGTCTCTTGTCTTTATGCTTTTGATTCTTGTGATGCTTGTGATGCTTGTCATATTATGATTGTCATGCATTGATATACTATAGATGTTATTCTCTCAGCAAAGATCCTATAGTATTGTGAATTAATACTCAAAATTTAACACAAGCAGAATGTTGTAATATAACGGGGCTGCGACCACTTCCATGTTAATGGTTGCGGTCTTGCCCCCTAGTTTGACTGCTAAATCTTGTAACAACCCATAAGGTTGAAATGCACATCTGTCGAATGCTCTCAAAGTGGTAGGAGAACGGTTCAACTCGAGAGAGCCAATGGCTCTCCAGCATGAGATCGACATGATCGAAGTAGAGGCACTTTCGTCCAAAACGGTACGATGGATTGTCTTCCCAGCAATGTTTGTGGCAACTTGAAATTCCAACTGATGGGAGAACCTCGGTTTGAAGTATTCCAGCCAGAACATGATGGTGTTCGATGAATCCGGGTCAACTACACCGATGGTAGCAGGGAGAGTCTTGCGTCGATTCGGGAAGTTTTGCAAGACTTCAAGCGTTGACATAGCACAAGGAGCTTGTGCTAGGTCCTCTACAATATTGTAGTTCTGAGCATCCCGAGCATTAGGATTGAAAACTAATTTTCTAATCGTGTTCTTTGGTGGACGCAACACTGACTTGAAAGAGGGATTCTCAATGGTGAGAGAAGCAGCCGGTACGGTGACGTCAGGCATCAAAGTGGAAGATTTTTCAGTATTACTTCCAACAGGTTCCTTTGCTGGGTCAGAGTCATACGAACGAGAATGGGTGTTCAAGTTGATGGTCTCACTACGCATCATGAAAACATGCACGGTGGTAGATGCTTCTCCTTGGGAAGGAGAGGTGTGAGCAATCAACTAATGATTTTGAGTAGGGAAGGGATCGTTGAGAACTGCGGGTGTGGGTTTGCACTTAAGAAACTTTTGAACTTCGTCTCTATGGGGGTATTCTTTACAAAAGTGGTCACCACGACATAGTAGACAAGGATACTTCAACTTCCTTTTTTGTTTGGTGTGATCAGGGGTGCTCTTATGTTCCAGCTGGGTGGAATATTTCTTAGGTTTCCTTTTGTTCTTCTTCTTACCACTAGACTTTTGAGGTGAAGCTGATGAAACAGAATTCACTTCTTCAGTGACAACAAGAGTGGATGATTTGGTGGTGCCATGACCAGCTTGTGTTGGTGATGGGGAAGAACCTTGGGGGTTCGATGATCCAAAAGTTGGTGAGAGAGGTTGTGTGTTAAGGGATCCAACGATGCCATCAACTTGGGGTCCATTGGGTGGTTTCGCGGGGTCATACGTGTTACGAGGTGCGTCAGGAAGGATATCAAACAATGTGCCATATTGAGCATAGACTAAGTCTAGAAAATGGGAACGACCGATGGCTTGTTCCTTAGTGACATCGCCTCCCATGGCAACATCTCGTGCTATGGTAGGGATGAGAGACTTTGTGAACCAGTTCGCTAGGAGTTGGTCTAGAATAGGAGCTTTAATCAAACATCGTCTCCTCCGCCAATCATGTATATGATCTGAGATGTGAGTAGTTGTATTTTGACGGAGCGAGGTGAGAAGTTCTGTACCAGTTTCATACCATATAGGCAGCTGGAAATGAGTAAAAAAATTCATAGCAAGAGAACCAAAATCAGGAAAATAATGGGGTGGTAGTTCAATATACCACTTGGCAGCCGAACCAGTGAGAGTCCTTTGAAATAATCTAAGATGGATCAAGTCATCCATCAAGGAGTTGGATGAACACCACAAGTGGTACGTCATCACATGGTTTTTAGGATCCTCACTTGGCTTGCCATCAAATTTCAGGATATCTGATGGAAGTTTCACCGGAATGGGTGGCCAATTAGTTCCGTGGTAGATGGGGTTGTTGGTCAGGCGAGACAGGTCAGGCAGGTCCAAAGTAGCCAAAAAGGGAAACTGCAGATTAGGCTATGGGTACTGATAGTACTAATAAGGCATGTAAGGACCAGTGGGACCTTGTATCGACTGACCATAGGGTGTTCCAAAAGGAAACTGGCCATAGGGGTACAGGCCGCCCAGACCAAATGTAGGTTCGCCGCCATAGTAAGGTGGTCCATTACCATAATAAGGTGGCCCGTTACCATAAGGTTGGGGATCGCCTCTGCTGTCGGGAGGGTGTGGGCCACCTCCAAATGGTGGGGTCCTCCACCACCGCCAGGGTAGGAGGGGCCACCACCACCTCCGCTGGGAGGAGGTGGTGGTCGGCTACCACCGTTGGAATAGGGTGGGACTCCACCACCTTCTCCAGGAGGGGGTGGCAGGCCACTGCTGCCGCCAGAAGGGTAAGGGCCTCCTGTGCCACCTCCACCATAGTAGGGTGGTGGTCCACCACCACCACCGGGATGGGATGGTCCTCCACCACCACCACCGGGATGGGATGGTCCTCCACCACCACCACCAGGGGGGGTGGGCCATGATGACCAGAATGTGGTGGTCCCCTGCTAGAAGGTAGAGGTCCACCTCCTCCAGAGTTATGTGGAGGCCCGCCGCCTCCAATGGGAGGTGGGGGTGGACCAACCGGGGGTGGAGGGACTGTAAGCGGGGGTCCATGTTGTAAAACATTTTGCTGTCCCCATAGAGTGTATGGGTTTATGGGATAAGGTATCCCGTAGAGTGCATTTCTGGGATTGAATTGACCCAACACGGGGTTAACATAACCTGGATATGCTTGACTCCATGGTGGTTGAATTGCATTGGATGGTCCCTCAGCATGGTATAATCCCATGGTGGATGGACCGGTGGGGAGTGTGGTGCCAGCAGAAGGTCCGTTGGGGACTCTTGCTCCTGGATTCGGGTTAGGAGACGGGGGTTTCCCCCAGCGACAATGTGCTGACCAAGATGTGATGGTTGACCCAACACAGGTTTCTGATTATCTACTGTAGGATTAGCATTACTTGCAAGGAAGGTAGGGGGTAAAGAGTATCCTCCCTGCGAGTTTTGAGGTGGGGGAGGAGCAGGTAATGCAACCGTCGTAGTGACAGGTGTGTTGGACTGTTTCCCTTCAATAGGTTGGGCTGTGCAAGGTATAGGATTGGTCTCCTGTGAGGGTTGACTAGTTTCATGGATGGTCAGATTGTGGATGGATGGTTCCGGTGAATCAAAAGATACCGTGTGAATCAGGATTTGTCTAAACCTAGCCATATACGCGAGATGTTGTCGTCGAGCTTCATCACCCAAGGAACATAAATGATCCAAACGCTCACGAAGAGGTCCAAACATCTAAGTGGAATTGGGCCAACTGGTTGGTAGGGTACCTTCTGGAGTGGTCCGGATAGGTGGGGATGCAATGGAAAAATGAGCCACTGGGTGGCCTAGAGATGAAGTCCAATAGGCTGCAGCGGGACCAGCGACTGCTACAGGGTTGTCCTGGGGTGAATTTATCCATTCCAACAATCCAGGTTCTCCCGGTAGAGCGGGAGGTAGGTCTTGTGAAGTAGAAGTTAGTGCTTCTTCACCCTGTGGAGGATGAGAGGCAGGTGAATCTGGAGGTGTGTGAGGGAACAAAATTCCTCGAACATTCAAAGTGGGTTTTCCTACTTCAGTTGCCATGACCATGTTACGTGGGTCCATTCTTACCCTCGAAATAACCTCCGGGTTAAGGAGATATTCGGGTGGTAAGTTAAGAATCCTGCGGGACCTTCTCTAAGGAAAATCAGCCAGAGTGGCTGAAACAGAAACTTCTCCTAGGGTAATCTAAGCAAAAGAAAAGCAGACTAGACAAACTGCACAAACTAAGGCCACAAGAAAACTTATGTGATAAGAGTGGATTCAAAGGTTTGGAACCTCACAGGATTGTCAAGGCTTTGCAAATCTCTATATACCGTAGGGTCCAATAGTAAAACACAACAAGGAGGATTGGGACCGTACCCTTTCCTGAATACCCGATTACTTGGATGGTACATGCATAGTAATCTCCTTGAGTGTTGTTCTCGGTGTATTGCTCTGCCAAGACAGCCAAAAGGTTAACTCAGTTGGTCTCAGGAATCCTAATGGTTTCTCCTGATATACGCAAGGTACGTGGGAGCTCAAATCCATAGTGGTGTTTTCTATTGCACAACTGTACAGCATGAGACCTTCCTATATACTACCGAGTACGTGAAACACCTTTCTATATACGCCAACTATGTGAAACACCATTCGATATACGCCAAGTACTTGAAGTACTTGGTGGGTACGTGAAAGAGCTTCGATATACCTGGTTGGTACATGAAAGAGCTTCGATATACCGATAAGTACGTGGAAGAATACAATACCCCCGGAATACAGTGCTGGAAAATAACGACAGCTGCCACGCTTAACGATGTCGGAACACGTCTCTAACTTACACACAAGTTACTAAAAATTTTACCCTGGTTCTACCGTTAATTTTATCTGGATGATTAGGTGAATGCATGAGGTGAGTACATAATCGTAAACATAATGCAAGCCCTAACTACATGCAAAAAATGTAATTTTCTTTTGATGAACTCTATGTATGGGAGGGAGAAATTTCTTTCCAACGATTTTACCAAAGCAACATAATGCAACACAATCCCAAATCTGACAAAAAATGACTATGAAGTATTCTTTTCCTTTTCAAGAGAAACACAAAAATAACACAACACTACTAAGCCAAATCAAAGCATTTTTTTTCTTTTATCTTTTCAAAACAAAAAATGATGCTAAGTGATGAAAATAGAGAAGTTCTAAGTAGAGTATGCAAGCTTTTCACTTTCACTACAATGGCCTACAAGCATAAGAACCAAAAGATGCATGCAACTTTCCAAGTATGGAACTACTTTTGCAAAACTTGATGTCTATTCGAATTTTTCAAGAAAATGAGCAGTTCATAATTCATGAAAAACACAAATAATTTAATTCTCTTTCAACTTTTCCAAAAGATCTACAAATGAGACATTCCAATGCGTGTACAATTCTTCAAATGAGCTTGAAAAATAATGGAAATGAAGTACTTTTGATTTTTCAATGGATGTATCAAAATAACAATTTGATGACAGCGATGCTTTTAAACACAAATACTAAAATGAAAAGATTACTTGCAGCACTCCAATGACTCAAAAAATCTCAAGAAAAATATGAGCACTCAATGAACTGAAAGTATACACACAAACACTCAAAACAAATCAGTAACAAGCAATCACTAAAGCAAGCAAAGCTTAAAAATGTATGCAAATGAGGTCTGGAAATCGATCCAATACAATGACCAGATCCAACAAGGAGAGGAGGGAATGCAAGGGTGAGTGGATGCAGGTGGGGGAGACAAAAGTGTCCACCACTACCAAATCTCGGACTTGTCCAATACGAAACCCAAAACAACTCCAAATGAAACCAAACTGTTCAACACACAAATAAAAAATGGGGTCTCTGACTGGATCTCGCAGCACAGAGGGAGTTTGCACACAAAACCAAAACTCAAATCAGAAATGGAGAAGGGATGTCTATATGCCAGTTTTGACAGATCGACGCAGTCTGCGTTTGCACACAGAGCGATCGTCGCAGTTTATCAATGCGGGAAGTGTGGCGATGTCGCCGTAGGCCAATGAAGGGGTTGCGATGATAGGCCAAAAGACAGAGAACAGGGACCAAGAAATGACACAGTGTCGCTCTGGCTCCACTGCCCATGTGCGATAGGCGATATCTAAGTTAAAAAATGAACCAATTCTCCAAGCAATGAGTAATGAAATGGTTAAAAAATGGTGAGTACAAACTCATAGGAGGACTATAGACTCTTCAAAGTGAAGATCTGATGGTGAAACAAGGCTTAGAAGGAAAATGAGATTATGGATGGCTTGCAAAAGCAATCAACTGAAAATGGTATTCAAATTGACAACTACAAACAATGTCTTCCCCAGTATGGTCGCAAATTTGTTTGACCAACAATCTACCAAGAGCGGACTCGAGGCATGATCTCCCTATCTCAACGCGAGTCTAGAACAAATAGGACAAAATATAAATCACTCTCCTAGATCTAATTAAGGATCAAGAAACTAGATAGTTTTACCTTATAGATCGCTAATCCCTTTTTCCTTGAGTGTTGCTCCAAGCTTGACGATATTCAGATTCGAGTTGCAAAACCTGTCAAGACAACAAGACAACAAAACAAGTAAAACGCATCTATACAATAACAGATCTAAGTAAGCAGTCAAGTAGGCGAACTACACAAGATATCATTAGCACAATGAGATTTTGGTGGAAAGCAATTATATAACTGTATTGAAAGGGAAGTACATAGGATAGAAAGATTGCAACCATTGACTTGACGTAGCAATCCTCATCCGATCGAACCAATGCCAAAGCATCCCAAGGAAGTGTGAGTCTCCCAATAGATGAGTAGAGATCTCTCCTAAGGTAATTTCACCAGCATGTAGACACTATAGACTTCCTCCCCTTGGAATGGGAGTGAGCTTCACTTATATAGGACTAAGTGGATAGGGTAGGTTGAGATATGGTAGGAGAGAGATAGGGGATCCTTCCAAGAGGTTAGGAACCGAGTTCCAGCTCTCCCAAAAGGTCAGGGATAGGGATCCATGTCATCTAGCTTTGAGAATGGGCTCGAAGAAGCTATTTTTGTCCATTAACTGACATCGTCGCAGGATGCAAGAGGCCAACCTGCGACGTCGCAGGTTGCTTGAGGACAACCTGCGACGACCTCTCAAAACCTAGTATGAATGGGTTTGTATCTCTTCCAGGTTAATAACTTAGTCAAAGAAACTTTAGGGATGATTACACTCAGTCTCATGATGGTAATATTTTAGGTGTAACACAAACATGCAATCACACAATGCATCTTAACATATGTACCCACACATATGCATGCATAACCACAATATTTACGTAATATTTTAATGTACATTCACTCAACGCACTTTGGCATTGTTGTAAAACACTTTTGTGCCTATACATGTGTCCTACCATGGTAAGTTAGACACCCTAGTCAATGCTTCAACACAATACTCAACCATCTCCCCAATCACTTTGTTAACTATCTGGGTACCTTCCTTCTTCACCTAAACACAACATTGGGAGTTCACTCACTCCCTGCTTGTTGTCAAATAGATTTCATCCTATATTATCACCAATAGGGAGTTCATGGGATACTTGTGCAACACTACAGACTTCACAACCCAACACCCTCATGGTCTCACACATCGCATGCTATTATTTCTTATGAATACATTCTAAATTTAGAAACAAACACATGATATAATGTTCCTTTCCGTTACTACCCCATTCCTCACCATACCCGGTGGAATTTAATTCACATAAATGCATTAAATATTACATGAATACCATTTTATAATGATTAACATATGGTTGAAAGGATTATTACCAAATCCCCTTTCAATACTTATGCAATTGGCATAAATAAAACATTACCTACATGGCTTCCATCAACATATCTGATGTTACTGATTAGTTGGCCTCTTACCAAGGACTACACAATCCTTACACCAACCTCTTAATCATATATTTGTTTCCACAACCCCTCTTCACAAGGCTATCGGTTACATGCAACAAAATTATCAACATCTCCAACCATGCTTGTATTGTCCTTGGTCCTACAACCATTACCAATATCAATAATTATTATCAACCACAATAATTAGCGTTAGTGGCTCATTGCATATGTAAAACATCACTACTTTTACCAATATGTAATATCATATACATGCACAAGCAGGTTCACATGCATTATGCATTATCTATTAATATGCCCACTAGTGTATATGCATTTCAGCACTAGTGGAAAAAGTCAAAAGTTCGACGAAAAGTTTCGATCGTTTGTTGAATTTCGTCATTTCACATACCGACAGAATTGCGACGAAAAACCCAATTTTCATCAAAATTTCCACATTGATATTTCGACTTTCCCAACATTTTTCGGAATTGTGACGAAAATTGTTCTTTTTGTCGCAATTCTGATGGTATGTGAATTGACGAAATTCAACAAAACGTCAAAAAATTTCGTTGGACTTTTGACTTTTTCCACTAGTGCAACTATTTAATATCTTGCATTTCCAACATTCCTATGCCAAAATTTTTTGTATATATAAAACTCAAATATATATATATATATATATCAACAATAGAAGAGTTGAGAAATTCTCCCTTTCTAATTCCTCATCATAGCATGAAACTTCCTCTTACACGTCATAGTTGATCCACTTTATGGGATCTCAACCAAACAAACAAGGGGTCATCTGCTATGATTTTTTCACCAAGCAACAATTCAACACATATACTTATGTATACAATTTATACTTGCTACTTTCCAAGCATGCTATTTTTATGCTATAAACAAAATTAGTTTAATGTGAAAATTTTCCCTCTTTATCAATGTTGCCTTATGGATATTATTATCAAATTTATTCTACAACCATCTTATCATGCTTATACCTTTCCCTGGTCATTACAACAACTTTCATTTCACTTTATTCACATTTCCTTGCTGCTCCAATTGCTTTCAAAAATTATGGTGAAGTCCAACTTGACCTTTCTTGAACTTCTTAGCACTTAACAATGCTGCAATTTATTCCATTCCAACCCCATATGGAGTCTTTTCAAGGTCCATTATATGTCCTTATACCTCATTCAACTATGAGACTTGATTTCCTCTCACATGGAAATATTTGTCACAATTATGAACCACACAATTGATTCACACACGAGAAAGCCTCATTCCTTGATTAGTAGCCTTTGCATGGCAACTATGTTACTATCATGAATCCACATGTTCACATACTGGAATGCCTTGTTTCAATATTGGTGAAAAATGATAGGTGAATGGAATTTCCTTACCCATTCTAATTACTTACTCATATTTTGATTGTTCATATCCCGCAACATCCTACAACTTCTTTTAGCATGCATGCACTTTCCCACAAGGATGATTCACTCATCACCTTTACAAGTTTCATGTTTTTTAAATAGTGGAATATTCCATACCTTTCTGAGCATTCTCTTATGGAATGTGATATCCATCTCCAATAATCAAGAGATCCCATGGGTCTTCCTTAAAATTAAAATTGCATATATTACTCACAATAATACCTTGGATGCATTCTTATATAAGGCACCACTGTCCATTATTGCTCCTTTTTATTCCTTCATTATTAGACATGGTTTGCACTCATCAATAATGCATAGGAAAACTAAGTACTCTCAATAAGGGCTTCAACAACCACTCTATGCAATTCATATTGCACATTCCGAACATAGAAAATGTATTGTATACATTCTGGCTACGGAACCATCGGTTCCTCTTAGTTCCCCTTCATCCATCATGAGTCTTTATTGAATACAATATGCAATACTGAAATATTATCCACTCAACATGTTTTCCCACTTTTTAATGGGAATTACCATAATACCATCATTTGAATATCCTTGCTCATCAACAAAACTATCATGCTACCAAGCATCCAACTTTACTTGGCTCAATTCTTCACATTGCTAGCTAACAAGCAATTTTATCATGATTGCTTTCCCAACTATGCCTCCACTTTATTGTGAGAGCACCATTACCATGGCATGGGTATCATAATATTGAGTCACTTTAATATTTGGTACACTCTTATATCATTATATAAAAGTTTCCCAAAGTTTTGGTTTACTCTAGAATTTCGCCCACATTGAGAATTTATTGCTCAATCAAGCCTAAGGGATCTGTTATACATGCGTTTTGAAAGAAAGAACACTGTATTTTATTATCCTCTGATTAATATTTCCAATGATTATAAGAATTCCTATTTCTAGTTCATGAGCAAAAATTTACAGCCTATCAAAATTACCAATTTTGCCCTGCACTTTTCCCACAAGTCCATTTAGTTTCAAAGGCCAACCTTAGATACTTGTAGAAGAAAATCTATAGAGAACAAGAAAAATGTTCCTATTTTCCCTGATAATATTCATGACAATGATTACTCAAAATATTTCCTCTCTTTAATATGATGACCCAATCGATTCCTATAGCTTTATGGAATTGACTACTTTTAACTTTTTCACTTTATCCATACTTAGAACAAGTTTTTATGTAGATCTTGTTACACACTTATCCCTAATTTAATTACAGAGTGCAACATTTCCGTGCTCATTTGTCCTATGGTCACCACAAGGAAATTCTCATTATCCTCGATGTCTCAAGGAGATGATGGGGGTTAAGGTGGCTTTCCCCCTTGTGGATTTGGGTCGAGGGAAACACCCTTGCTTTTTGTTGTTGTAAATATTTCAATTTTGTGCAATCCACCGCATAATATCAGTGCCATTTTTTTTAATTTCTGGCACCCCGAAATTCAATTGTGAAAACCACTTCTTTTCCCTTGATTCTTGCACCTCTAACGTACACCCACATCATATTACTACTCATTGATCATAAGTGGTTTCAGGATCCATGGGAAGTGGTTTCATAGAAACTTCTTTTACAAGATTGAATGCACGAGTGAGCAACACATCAAAAGGGAGGCTTTAATTTTAGGCTCATGCTAATTGATTAACCCTCCTGCATCTTCATGGGCCTGAAGCATTATCATTCCTCGATCAAATCTGCACAATATTCCCAAACTGACATGACCGACAACAGTCCCATTTTTCTTGACATCACTGCATGTCACATCTCCCCACGTCACATCACTACATGCTAGACCCAAAAGTGGTTTTAGGATCCTCGGGAAAGTGGTTTCCCAAAAATTCTTTTACGAGCCAAAATGCACGAGAGGGAAACATGTCAACAAGGTGGATTTCATTTCAGGCTCATGCCAATTAATTAACCCTTGCGCATGTTTGAGAGCTTGAATTGTTGTCGGCATTGATATCCACCATTGCCCGATGGTCACATCTCCTCTGCCTTTTGACTCCATCACATGCAGGCACAAATGCACGCAGATATGATGTGGCTAGTCCATATCACACCCTCTTCCCACTTGGATGCTCCATATTGGACCTCCTGTCCACAAGGTTCTTCCATGTCGGATCTCTTTCCCATGTGGATATTCCACATCACCCATCCACATGGCATGGGTGGGGCCCACTCTAAAAAAAATTCAAAATTTTGCAATTATGCGAAATTTTAATTTGACAATAAGGGGGATTATTTAGAAATTAATTCAAAATTACTCCTGGACCCTTATCTATAAATTAACGAAACCCGATTTTTACAAAACCATTTATGATTTATGCCTATAAGTCTAGATTTATGGCCCATACAACTCTGGTGCTGCAACCAAGAGATTTGATACCACTCTATCACCTCCCCTTCCATCAATCCGACCAACATAGGGGGACATAAATGAATTATGGGATTCTAAAATTTTCCCCATATGCATATTATGAATTCATAACATTTAAATTTTGTGTGCAGATGTATAACAAAAATACACAACAAAAATAAACTTGATCCACACACACATAACATGCATATACAAGCATAATCATCACATGCAACAATTATAAACATTGCATATTGAAATTCAAGAGAATACTTATCTTTAAACAAAGAAGATCCAAACAAATCGTTTTGTAAGAGTGATTTTCCACCCCAATGTAGACACTCTATTCAACATATACTCTTTCTGCTGAGAGGCCACCTCCAAGATGGGCTATGAGGCCACCAAGGTGAATGACATACCTACAAGATTCTATCTCTCAACCCACAATCCATTCTACTCTCTATGCTTAGTCAAATGCTCATACAGATCTCTACGGGGATCTCACTCAGTCATCACATCCTTGGATCCAACAATACTTTCCCCACACAACACCCTTCTTAGCTTAAGTATCCCCTTCATCGATCCATGGTTCTCTTGGGTGATCCATCTTTCCAAATACGTCTAGTGTGTGGATAGAAGGAGACCAACCTGCTATATGTTGTTGGAGAACCACTCGTATCCTTACTTCATGGCTTCTCAAACATATGTAGGCACCAAAACTCAATGGGTAAGGGTTCCTAGCTTTCCCAACCTCTGTGCTCGCCTACAACCATCTATTTTCCTTTAAAATTTCTTACTTTGTCTCTAAATTCGAATTTCTGGGTTATACTCAATATGGGAATGGTCATGAACATCAATGGGGAGATCTATGTAGTGTAGATTTGCATGAGAGAATGATAGAATGAGTGTTGAATCCAAAGGATATGAGATAATGGTGAAAATACAACTGACATAGATTTTGCCCATAGAATAAAGGACTCCTGATAGTTGTAGAATGACTTCTAACATTTGATAGAACTGTCACAAAAGTGCATTTAGCCCCATGCTTCAATAATTGCATGAGGTGACTTTTCCCACCAACCTCACACATGCATTCAATGATTGGGAATAGTCAAATGAAAGTGATTGGCTCATTTAAGTCACATGGCTGAATTTCGATGAGTTCTAAGGTTGACACTTGGAAACAAAGGATCTATTATCCCGTAGGCCCCCTTTCCTCTTCTCCTCTGGTGGAAACCTATCCCCTTTTGTGCTTTTTACACAACCATCTTGGAACATTCTTATTATTTTTCCAACATAATATTTACATAGATTTCGAGTTAGCATGAGAAGCCAATCATATGCTCCAAATAAAAATATTGACATCACACATGCCTAGCCATTCACTAGTTAGGCCTTGGCCTTGAGCTCAGCACTAGGATCTATGCTAGAATATTTACACCATTTATATAATTTTGATTAAATACATTCCAAGTCAAAATTGTGGATGTTACATGTCAATTGGGTGGTTGGAAGGAATGATTGTTATTCCCCACCAAGGTTCAATTCCCACAAGTAGACCTTTTTAGATTGCTTTCTTTAAATTTTCTCTAATTTGAAACTTGTTTTAGTTTGTGCTTCTACTAACCTAATTCTTTATAGAAATAGGAACATGAAATCAATTGTAGTTTCTAGTCTATTTTTATTTTCTTGGTGTGGCCTATACAACACTCATTCAAATAAAACTTAATTCTAGATGTAATTATTAAAACACATGCTTTCAAATAATTGAACTTCACAAGATAGTTTAATATTTTTATCTTCATCATTATATCATTTTTTTAGAATTACCCATTCCATTGAAAAAAACACAATATATTCACTCTACAACTTTATCTCAAGCACATTCATATCTGAAATCAATTCATGGAGTTTTTATCTGCCGTCATATCTTTTTTTAAGATTCCATATGATGTATTTAATACCGCGTTGGTCGCTATGATTCATTTTTCATAAAGGTCATTCATAACCAATTTATCATCTACTTGAATAGTCTACATGGCGCTTAATGCAATGTAATAAGTGATGTTCATAGATGTCACATAACTAGTAGCCTCTTTACTTCGTTGAAACTAATGGGTATTCAAATCTATGTATAAATTCTATTCTTGTTTCCAATTATGATTTTACTTTCTTATGCTTACTATAATACACATTTTTAATTGTGAAAGTTATATATATATTACATATAGCGATTCTTATTCCTAACAAGAATTCATTAAATGATGCCCAGTCAATCCATACATATAATCAATTCCAATAAAATAATTGAAATATCATATAACAAAATTAAAATTCATGGTATCCATACACAATTGGCAATTCCTCCCACTTGTAGGCACTTTTGGCAAGCTGTCTCTTTCTTAGACAGATGCCACCCTCAAGATGGGGCTATCAATCCATAAGGAGAAAATTATGCTTCCTTTATTTAACACAGTCACACCCAACCTGAAGGCACTAACCCAACCCAAAGGCATTCACACACTACCCAAGGGTGAAACAATCCCCTCCATAGTTGTTTCTACCCCTGCACTCATTCCCCATCAACATGCACAACACATGGGATCTCCCTTCTTTGCTTTGCAGTACCTCAGGTTGTCCCCATCCACTTTCAGTGCTCTAGGATAGGTCAGCTAGGAAGCCTCCGTGTCAAGGTCCTAGGTAGTCTAGTTGCAAGCTAGGCCTCTCTTACAGGGGCACCAAGCCCAAATGCACCAGTTTATTAGGGTTCGTCCTCATGTGTGAAAGTAGATTCAGTGACCAACTATCCTTCTTCCTCAATGACGACACGCATCCCTCTCCGTGACATAATGAATGAATGAATGACCACATTCATAATGAATTCCTAACAATATATATGCATGGACATGGCTTGACAAGTGGCTTCCCGGGAATTATCTACTTTACCCTTTTTAATCTCTCTTAGGATAACTAATCCCATAATTAATTTGAGTGACACACTAAGGTTAAGGAACTTTGGTTAAATACATTAATGAAGGTTTAGGGAATTACCTAGATTTATCACCCCTTAGCCCCTCTCACTTCCCCCACTTGTGGAATCATAACCGTCCATCTCTTTTTCATCCTTATTCACTTGCAGTTGTTAGGGATATTTTTTTATATTAAAAGCATACACATCATTTACAATATCCATGGTCTTCTAGATCATATAAGTTTTGCATATAGCCTTTGCATAATTACATCACATTTACATCTTGGGATTAAAAATGGGGTGTTACAGTCTCCTCCTGTTATTTACATAATTTGATTTAATACATTCCAAGTCAAAACTAAGAGTATTATAGATTGATACATACATGAAGAAAAAGTAAAAAAGAAACCTATAATCCAATCAAAAAACACTAAAGATAGATCCATATACCTCCTCACGAGGTTGTTAAACTCTCACTCAACTTCACTCCAACAAATAGAGGGAAAAGGGTAAAGTTGTGTTGCAGCATATTACATGCCAAAAAGACATCGGAGAGAAAAATGATAATACTTAGAGCACTAACTACTAAAAATATGATAAAATAATAAAGAATAGCAGAGCCCTAACTGATAAGCTGTGAGGCACTATTAAAAAATAATCCTAAGGAACCAAAAGTATTTGGTGCTTCAGAGTTACCTCAACTTTGAAATGTTTGTTGGATTCCATTAGACTGTTGAACCAATTGACTCAATTGATAGTCTAGGGTTGTTCCTTGCTAGAGCTACCTTTTAAAACAACCATTGAGGGAAAATGAAGCTTTGACAAAGTCGAGAGGGAGAAGTAAATGGATTCTGTTGGACTCTTACATTACAAGTGCATGCTTTGACTTGAACATTTGGATATGCACCACATAGACAAATTAAATGAGGTATAAATAATCGAACGTGTCTGTCTCAACCTTCAACATCTCCTCATTGAGTCTTGTAGAGGTCGAGATATGTGGAAGAGGAGATGAAGTAGAGGAACTGTCAAGCAATGAAACATTCGTATCTTTGTAGGTCTTGTGGGCATTTATGTGTGTGAAGCTAAAGAGAATACGGGGATTGGTGCATATGACAAAGATTTGAGAACTGGAAAATTGAAGGGCCAATAGACACTAACATATCAATGACTCTACCAGCTAGCACAATCGATAAAAAAATTCAGGTCAAATTAATTACATGGTCTTGAAAAGTCTCTCCTATGACAACAGTGGCAAATTCAATATATTTCCACATACAAACAAAGACTCAAGGCGAGTGGTGGATATGGAAATATTTTAGTGCTTATTGGAAAAGGAAAACCAACCACATAAAAATATATCAACTAGAAGCATATGGATTTGTCTCGATAGTTCAGTTGTTCTAAAATTACAACATTTATTCTCACTAGGAATAGAGTTTGTTTTTGCTTTGGTGCGTACTGACCTTCATTGAAATAACTAAAACTGAAAGTCAAGTATACTTCATATTAGATTTAAATTATCCTCTCTTTTTTTATGGTGTTTGTTGGTTATCACTCTTTGTTACTCTCTTACGGGATGACCCGGGTTCGGCATAGTTCCTTACTTGTAGATCCAACAAATCCCCTTCACTGGCCCTTTTGGAATCAACCTGTGAACAGGATGAAGTCTCACCCGAAGCGAAGATGGGTGGTTACAAAATTAGGTTTTTGTAACCTGGTGATGCATGGTTAGGTTATGTGATCTTGCTATGCGTTTGGTACTAACATATACTTAACAGATTATTACCAATATGTAATTGTGCACCTTGTAGTTACCAACAACCTACAGACTTCATTGAATCGTTTCTAACTCTACTCTGATAACTACACATTTTCCATACTTAACAAAACTTCGCAATGTTCATATATGTGTGTTCCACTACTTAACATATCATTCTCATTCACATCCATATGAAAATAAATATATAAGCATAAACATACATGAACACAAGTCATAATATAGATTCAAACACACAACACAAATATTTGCGTGGTTCACCCCCCAGATGGGAGCTACGTCCATGAGAACTGTTATTATATTACTTGGAAGGGGTAACAGTTCCAGTCTGCACACTCAGTTGCAGACTCTTCTCTACAATGGATCTCTGCACACTCAGTTGCAGACTCTTCTCTACAATGGATCTTTGAGCATACAGTTGCAGAGTCTTTTCATCTCTTAGATATCTCTCAGTTAGATCTTACAATCGCTAACATAATCCAACTAGATCTCTATCTTATCTAACTCTTCCTTATATAGAATTCCCCTTTATATAGATTGTTCCTGAAGGTCACATATTTACAATAACTATGGGCCAAACCCCATAGCACCCTTAGACCCAAAATGGCATGGTTAACTTGTTGACCATGCTTTTTCTTAACTTTGTTGGATCTCTTCTGACCTTTTTCCTCGCTTCTCTGGATCTAACACTTCTCTGATAGTCACAGTTCTGACCGCACGGCTCTGACGATACAGTGGCATGTCCTCTGCACCATTCTGCTTCTTTACTCTTCAATTTTGTAGCTGACAGTCCACTGCTTCATTCATAACTTCTCCAACTACCTTGACCATCCTTAGTACTTTGAATTTACTAAGGAGACAGGTCCTTTCCTGTGACTTTGCTTCGCTCCATACCCTGCTCTCGGGAATTGCGTAGTTTCTTCTCCCAAAACTGAATGATGTTAGGCCTTGCATAACTAGTACTTTCACCATCAAATATTATTCCACTTGGGCTGTGCCCAACGGGCCCCTAACAATTACTTGTGGCTCGCCCCCGAGCCACTTTCACTAGGCGTCTTTGACTGTGCACCCCCTAGTATGTTCAACTTCGCAGCGAATTCCTAAAAAGTTGTGCTCAACTTCACAACTATTTCCTTAGTTTCTTGCTCAAACTCCTTAATTGTTTTGAGCATCTCTTCCAAGATGGGTTCTTGAAGTTGCTCCTTTACTGTATTCTTTGTTGTCCGGAGTTCTTGCAACTTCTCCTCAATCTATTCGGAAAGTGCCAGTGCTTCTTCCTGCATTGGCTATAACTTCAATGAAGTTTTAGCTTCCTTCATCCTTAGTGCTTTCATCTCCTTCTGAAGTTCTTTAGTCTCTGCGAACTTCTGGATCCTTTTCCTTGTCGGCAAATCCTTCATAGTCGTGTTCACAGGATCAAGATCTTTCTGTTGTTGTTGTACTTCATCCTGAATTTTCTATGACTCAGGGTCTTCCTGCAGCATAGCCCATACCTTGGTGATTTATTCAAGTAGGTCTTGATATCTCGCCACCTCCATGGAGATGTTTTCTGTTGAACCCTTCAATTCCTCGGTTCTTACTTCTTTAACATCCCATGGAGTGCCAGGTTTCTGTTGATATTCTAAGTCAGCAATCTGCTCCTTGTAGACAATCTCCATATCCTCCATCTTAGTTTTGAGATTTTCCACCGCGGCACTAATCTTCAGGATGGTCGCTTCTATTTACGGCTCTTCTGCGCAATCTGGGATCTTCGTGCAGACTTCAGTGACAACTTTCTTCAAGTTTTTTTGCTTCTTCCGTGCATATGATAACTCCTTGGTCTTCAGTGCACATTCACCCTTCAACTCTTTGTATCTATCCTCCAGCTTCAGATGCTAGTTATAAGATAGAATGTCTCTATCTCGGATTTATTCCTCAACCTGTAAATGCAGATTATGTAACCATTCGATGGGAAAATCCCAATGTTAATATCCAGATGTGCGAGTTTCTTCGCACCTTCAGTGAGCTCGTCGGTCGGGAATATGAAATTCATCAGCTCGATTCTGACTAGATGAGGTTTCATCATCAAGGCAGGTGCCTTTCTTTTACTTTGGCTTGACTCGCCTATCCGATCCTCATAATCTGATTCTCTTACCAAGTCTCGCTAGACTTGTTCAACTCTTGCTACCAAACTCTTTAGTTCTGTGATGCTCTCAATCATGCCTACTTGGAATTCTTCTTGCTTGTTGTCCTTTAATGCAAGTGTCTTTTAGATATGCTTATTCACTCGGGCTGCAATGCAGTCATAATCATCATCGTGCAACTACACATAGAGCGGTGCTTTGTTTTCTTTTTGTTTCTTTCTTCGTGGTCCTTTTGGCATGGTTGTGTCAGGTTCCTTTCTTTTCTCTCCTATTGGCATACCGACAACTTGTTGATGTTCTTCTCCTTGACCTGGCTATGGATTTTTTGTGCTTTGTTATATCATCATCTTGGTTCTGCATGCTTTTAGTTGCGCTTTCCTATGATGTGGTGATCAATGTCGTTGGCACATCGGTCTTCCACTCTGACAGCTAGTATTCTATGACCGGATTAATTTTCTGTCCATCTAACTAATATAGGCCTTCAAACCATTGAGGAGTGTTTAACTGTGCTCTCGGATGAATGTAGATAAAGTGCAATCCATATTTGAAAGTCATCTTATGAATATATAGATTTGTTACCTCTTAAGTGATACACGGAGTCCTCTGAACGACTTCACATAACTGCTCATAATACGTAAACAACTGAATGTTGTTTATTCTCTATATGTCCGGTTGTGAGTTCGCCCAACAAACCTCGGTCCTCTGTAATGTCATGTCCCTTCCCTAGTGGCCTTGGTCAATACTTGGATCCTCCCATCCCTAAAGGGTCTAAGAAAATTAATTGAATAAGGAATAATTAATGGGTTGAATTTTGAGGCACAAATACTATAGTTATTAATTAATTAAGTAATTATTAATATTCAGATTTTGAATGATTTTTAATAATAAATGCATCATCATTACTAATTAATTTTGTGGAAAGAACTGACGATGACTTGGATAGGAGGGTGCATAGGGTCAATGTGGACCTCACTTTTCTAAGTGGAAAAGCTCAGAAAAATCAAGGAGTTAGCTAAAGGAAAGATGGCAGCAAGAGAAAGTGGAAACTGTCAAAAGCAAGAAAAAATAGGCAAATGCACAAAGCAGGAAAGTAAAAAGAAGGAAAGTACAAAAAGCAGTCAGTTGGAAAATAAAGCAACACTCATAAAATCTAAGTAAGGTGCACTTGTCAATTTCAGTGAGAGGACACAAAAACAGGAAAGTTTGCAAAGCAGGTAATTGATAATTCTCTCAAGTAATACACACTCCCTCTCTCACACGTGTGGGTGACTTGGAGATGAAGTTACCTCATCTATAAAATAATGCTTCCAACTCCCATTCACATATTTTGGTTAATTATTTTTGTTATTGAGAGCTCTTGCTACTCAACCCTTTGCTTGGGATATGAGCCCCAAGGTATTTGATGTTCCAGCCAGTTATTGATCAGATCCATAGCTACAGAGTACTGATATTCAGATCCATATCAGTCCATTGTTGAATAATCATAAGCATCCAGAAGGTGTTCTATAGTTTTAGTGCCATTGGAGATAGTGTTGAAGGAGTTTACCCAATAGAAGAGTGCCATTCCAGTGAAGGCGCCTAGTACAACTCAGGAGGACCAATGCACTAATCATATTCAGATATTAGACTTGATATCAATCCTATACAATATCCAGAGCATAAATCCATCTTCTCCTCTTACTCTTACACTCATTCTCTCTCAGTGTGTAAGACCTTCCTAGCATTGGAGACTCCCTGTAATTCTGATTGTAATGTAATATCAAATATATGTTCTGAACTTCCAATTTCGACCTGATTATGTTAATGAACATTTATCAGATCCATTGTATGCTTCAGAACTGATTTTAGTAAGCCTTTAAGGCATAATTGGAACAAGAAATGCAAGACTAGCTCATTGTGGAATTTAAATTAAGTAGTTTTTCCATCTTTGCAATTAATCACTATCTGTGCACCAGTTTTATGATATGAAGGTTGTGTGAGACTATTAATACATTGAAAAATCTATCCTAACCCTTCTCCTGATATTTCGAGATCATTTGATATTGTTTGGAGGGATATGCAAATCTCCTAGTTGAGCAATCCCCAGTAGCACACTTGACTAGTTGGCCTCCAAATCCATCTTCAACCTCCAAAATCCACATGAAATCTATTCCAATACATTTTACAGAGTTTTTTTCATGATATATCCTTGTCACAATTCAGTAAAACTCCCCAGTCTAGTATGCATATGCTGGAAGGCCCAGAAAGCTTCGAAGTAGGCACCAAACTTATTTGATTGTTGAAAAGTAAAGGGCTCCAGTGATTTGTGCATAGGAATTAGTGTTTGTCCCTGTTTTACCTTGCTGTTGCAAATTTCTCATACAAAAAACAGAATCAAAATTCACTCCCACCATCCTTGACCAGTGAACCAGCATTCAACATTATCACCTTGCACACTATAAAAATTGTTAAACTTTTATAGTTAAAATTCTGTAAAATTTGGGAGTTTGGAGTTGATATTCTGTAACATCCCAATGATTCATAAAATTTAAAAATTTTGATAATATCAATAAATATGATATTTAAGTATGCGGAAGTAATTAACTATTTGTTTATTTTAACGATAGTAATTCATCTATCGTTGTTTATTAATTTTTGAGATACGATTACGTTCCTTAACAAGATGTTTGTTAAGATCGCTACTTAATGTTTGATTATTTTGTTTGTACTAACTGTTCATGTCTCTTCTGACGATGAAGGGGTCCTATGGAACCTCGGGGATTACTTAGCTGCATGGCTAAATTTATTACACTTGGTGCAGGTTACAGGTAAAGATAATTCCAGCCTTTGAAGTTATTTAAAATTTACCAGCTTATATTCAACCAACAGTAATTTTATTTGAAGATTATTTCAGGGTGAGATCCTAGATTTTATTATGACTTCTGTAGGACAGCTTCAGCATGAATATTATTAATTTGAATTATCTTTCTTATGGCATTTCCAAAATATAGATACATACCTGAAACTTAGATTCTAATTCTGCGATCAAATGATAATTTTGAAATACTATACAGCTGGTTATGATAGAAGTTATCTAGTTTATCCCAAACTTAACAATCTAATACTATCAAGACTTATTGTAAGTATTAGTGTTACCATGTACATTTGATATTTTACACATATAGACTAGAACGAATCCACATTCATAATTATGACATAACATTCATATATCTACGAAATTATATAATTATCTATATATAAGAAACTTTACAAAGATTCTACCCATATCATGTAATTGCTTATGATCTAGGTTACAATTCATATCATATAAATGCTTATGATCTAGATTACAATCCATATCATTTGATGTTATGATTCTAATGTTATACAAACATTCTAGGGTTAACATTGATATATAACAATCAAATACATCAACACCTATACTATGTAACAATTCTAAAATCAACCTACGAAACATAATGTAATAATATTTGAATTACTTTGGAGTTATGGTTACGAGCTTATTACAACAAAACCTAACACTTATACAAATATAAACTATATGAGGATCTTATCATTAATCAAATGGTATCAATATTATAATGCAATGATATACGACTGGTTGGAGTTATGGTCATGAGGTAACGTAAATGGAAATTGATGTTAAAATGTACAGGTTGGCAAACACTACGATATTAATGAGCATTAACTGAGCTCTTGGTGGAATGCTCGGTGGCATCCAACCTGTCTTGAGGAACGTGAACATCTCTTGGGTACTGCGTTACCACACAAGCGATAGCGTTAACTTTCTCTTTGTCCAAAACCCTTGTATTCATTGTTATGGTTGTGTTTCTGGAGGTGAGGCCGACAGGCCACGAGGTCTTAGGGTTTCAAAGTGGCCGTTCAGGGTTTTGATACCACAACCTCCGTGCATTTTTAATGGTGGTATCCTGAACCTTGCAATGCATGGATTTTGAACCTCGGCCTTCCAACGATAACTAAAGATTCAGATCGTGATATTCACAAGTAACAGATCCGTCATTACTAGCAATAGTTATTTTAAATTTTGTAAGTTTTGGTTTTTATAATAATTATGAAACTAACTGAAGCTTTATGGCACACATTGCAGGGTTGGTGGTCTCTCAGCTACGTTTCCTGCAGAGGATAAACACCGAGGACTTCAATGTCCTGGTAAGTCTCGAGTTCATCCATTTGCCCTGGATTCGTCGGAAGATGATTTTTTTCTTCTCTGATGTAATTTGATAGCCGTGGGCAAAATAATGTATAGTATGAGTTTCAAGGCTTCAAGCCTTCGTTGTAACCGGTTATTTTGAGTAATTGGAAAACTTGTTGTTTGTACAGCCTGTGCATACTTCCGTTTGATGGTTATTAAGTCATTTGACAGATAATATTAATGCTGGTTTTGATACTAAATTCACTGTGTTGTTTTTAATGTATTTGATACTATTGTTGTTATAACCATTTTGATTCGATAGCTGGTCTGGGTGAGTGAAGCACTCGAACCATTCTTGTCATGATAGTGTTGGATATAATCTGGGTGAGTGTGACTCGAGCCCGTGAATTTATATAAGAAATGTTTTTATTTAAATAAAGATATTGATAGGTTGCTTTTAGGTTTGGGTTTGTCCAATGTTTATAATGCTTAAAATTTAGCTTCGGGCAGGGTTGCTAGAACCCTTGTCACAATTCTGTACTACTTTAAAAACTTTGAAAGTTCGTTTTGGTAAGTACTGCGTATGCAGACTTGATTCATGCCTTGATTTCCAAACCCTTAGGGTTTATCGCAGCATTTCTATGTTGGTTAAAAATAATACTTAGTTTGATATTAAATATCCTAAACCACGACTTGGTTCTGTGCATGATGATTATACTTTTGTTGTGTGATTTCTATTTATCAATAAATATTTTAAAGATTCCTATAGTTATATTTTAATTGCAATCTATAATGTATTATGAACTGTTAAGATCATTTTTATTCATTGGGTTTACAAACTTACAGAGTTATTATATTGTATGTTATGATAATAATATAACAATGTTTTGATAACAAAAACTATAAGAAGTCTATGGACTCTGCTTCTAGCTAGCATAGGCTATTTACAACTACTTGACAATAAAAAATTAGGGTTACTATTTGACTTAGGAAACAATACATAATTATGGATACTAAATACTAAATCAGTTATCATTTCATTCTGCATCTTTTAAATATCCTATTTAATTTTCCACCTCTTGTACTAGAGTACGACATCTCTGATGTATAGAAAAATACAGGAAAATAATTTAATTATTCAAAAACAGAACTATTCTAACCTAACCTATCAGAACTATTAGTTGAACTGTATATTCTAACCTATTAGAATATACAGTTCAGCTAAACAATTTAGTTAATAAGTCTTCATTATCAAGCCAGGAAAAAGGGTTAGAGGTTTAATAAAACAACTTCGTTCATTCAACTGAAAATAAACAAGACAGAACAGTAGAACCTGATGAATGTAGGAGAAACAAACAACCTAGGGATCCTGTTCCACCCAACCTACTCTTGAAGACAGCCAAATTACTTGCCTTAGGACCCCCAAGCTTGTTCACTGAACCACTAGGAAGAAGAATCTGTAGAAGCTTTAGGTCATCAACTTGCAGCAACAATGTAGATCATCCTGTCATATAGACTTAGCAGTCAAAGAGACCTGCACCAGCACCTCTGGTTTCCTTCTCAGAATAATTTCAACAGACTCACAATGCACCTCCACTTAGCCTCCTTATTCGAATCTCTCAGTGATCACCTGATACACTTGAGGAATTATTTCTGCAAAAAAATAATTATGGAGCTCCCTGCTCAATTCGAATTTCCTTCTCTAGGATGCCTAGGCCTTTTTTTTAGTGGTTAACCTGGTCATTAATGAGCTAACAGCTCTGTTCCACCCACCTGGGGGATAATGCCACAATTTTAGGGGTAGTTGTCCCATAACCAACAGCTAGTGGTGGAGTGAAAATGCTGACACCTGTCCCATGCCTTCTAACAACTTCCATTCCTCCTAGTGGGTCAGTGAACACTCATTCAACAGTTCCCTTTGTGTTTGTCTCCTGTTTTGATTTATTAAATAATAATAATATGTCATTACAATCATCCTTGACTAGATTTGGTCATAATTACAAAACTTTGTAATTATAATTTAACATAATGTTTTTGCAATAAAATAAATAGTCTCAAAATTTGGGTAGGTGACATACACCCCCCCTTAAGTCTTAACATCGTCCTCGATGTTGTTCATTCATTTTCTGAGTGTTCCTGAAACAGAGTTGGGTATGCTACCTGCATATTACTCTCCAACTCCCAGGTTGCCTCTTGTGGGCTAAGGTGCTTCCATTGCACCTTTACCTGCCCAATGGAGCGATTCCAGAGTAGAGTTTCCCTCCTTTCGAGGATACAATCCAGTTCCACCTGAAATCACCATCTTGTTCCACCTGTACATCATTCCAATTTATAACATGAGTAGCATTGTGTACATATTTTTTAAAAATTGAAATATGGAAAACATTATGTATTCTTAGATTTGGTGGTAAAGCTAGTTGGTATGCCATGGGTCCAAGTCCCTTGATAAAATTTCGAAAGGACCACAATACCTGGGTGTCAGCTTGGCACAACTTCCCAATTTTAATGAGCCCTTCTTTGGTCTTACCTTAATGAAAACATGCTCACCAACTTGGAACTCTTTATGAGTCCTCTTAAGATCTACTTGACTCTTTTTCGTATCTTGGGCAGCTTTAAGATTTCTTTGTACCTGTTTCACAGTTAGTTCTATTTCCTTTAACAATTTAGGTCCTAAAATAACTCTATTAACTGGGTCATTCCAAGAAACTGGTGTATTACATTTCCTACCATAAAGAATTTCAAAAGGGCTAAGCCTGGCTGATGCATGGTAGTGGTTGTTATATGCAATTTCTGCTAAATGCAAGTAGTCCTCCCACTTACCAGGCTAGTCCTTAACATACATCCTTAGCATGTCTTCCAATATCTGATTTACTCTTTCTGTCTGTCCATCTGTTTGTGGATGAAATGCCGTGCTGAAGTTTAAGGTTGTATTCAACCCTTTAAACAAAGATCTCCATAAGTTTCCAATAAACTTAGAATAATGGTCTGAAACTATCACTTTTGGTATTCCATGTATTCGAAAAATCTGTTTCATGAAAATTTCTGCCATATCTGAAGCCTTATAAGTAGTTTTTACTGGTATAAAATGTGCTGCCTTGCTGATTTTATCCACTACCACCATGATGGAATCATTTTGTTTCTAATTCTTGGGTAGTCTGGTAATAAAATATATGCTTATGATCTCCCATTTCCAACTAGGTATAGGTAATGGCTGTAACAGTCCAGCCGGATGCTGATGTTCAACCTTTACTCTTTGACAATCAATGCATTTGGCTATATATTCTGCTACTTCATCCTTCATCCTGGGCCAATAATAATCTTTCCATAACACGGTTATGGTTTTTTGATAACCTGGATGACTAGAATAATGACTTTTGTGCATCTCATCTAAAACCAGAATTTTTATTTTTGGTATGTTGGGCACATATAATCTGTTCTTGTACAGCAGCAATCCATTTTCTTTTAACTTGAAATCTACCATAGAATTTTCAGATTACTTTTTGCTGTCTTTTCATGTAAATTTATGTACTCTTCATCTGTTTTAATCCCTTCGAAAATCTAATTTTCTAAATATGTTGTGTATGTACTGATGGCTGAAATAAAATTTATCTTTGCATTATGACGTAAAGCATCAACAACCTTGTTCTTTACTCTTTATATGCTGAATTTCAAAATCATATTCACTTAGAAAGGTTAGCCATCTAGCTTGTCTAGCATTCAAGTTCATTTGATCTAGTAAATACTTCAGCCCCATGTTATCTGTCATCAAAGTAAATTTTCTGCCAATAATATGGTGACGCCACATTTTTAAGGCATGTATTACTGCTAATAATTCCAGATCATATGTAGAATAATTTTTCTCATGTATTTTCAACTTTTTAGACTCATATGCAACAGCATGTCCCTCTTGTGTTAGGACTCCATTGAGTCCGTCATTACATGTGTCGGTGCATACTATAAAATCTTTATTAGGATCTGCAATTCTCAGAATAGGTGCTGTAGTTAGTAATTCCTTCAACTTCTTAAAACTGTCTGCACACTTTTGATCCCATACAAACTTCTTCCCCTTCTTCTGTAAGGAGGTTATGGGGTTTGCAATCTTCAAAAAACCTTCTATGAATTTTCTATAATATCTTGTAATCTCCATTTACGATTGTACGTCCGACACATCCTTAGGAACCGTCCATTCATTAATGGCTTTTATCTTATCGGGATCAACCAAAATTCCTTCCTTAGAGATTATGTGACCTAAATATTGAATCTTATCCTTGTAAAAGTCACACTTACTAAACTTAGCATATAACTAATGATCTGTCAGAACTTGTAAAATAATACGCAGATGTTCGTCATGTTCTTCCTTACTTTTAGAATATACTAGAATGTCATCTATGAATACAATGATGAACTTATCCAAATACTTGTACAGAATATTATTCATTAAGCACATAAATATTGCTGGGGCATTAGTCAACCCAAATGGCATGACCACGAACTCTAATGTCCATAATGAGTTCTAAAGGCTGTTTTAAAAATATCCTCATCCTTCACACGAACTTGATGATATCCTGACCTTAAATCAATTTTCAAAAATATCGTTGCTCCACACAACTAATCAAATAGATTGTCGATGTGCGGCAATGCATATCGATTCTTGATTGCCATCTTGTTCAGTTGGCAATAATCTATGCAAAGCCTTAAGGTGCCATCCTTCTTCTTAACAAAAATAACAGGTGCTCCCCAAGGAGACACGCTGGGTCTTATATAGTTTTTATCAATCACTTCCTTCAACTGTGATTTTAACTCATTTAATTCCAATATGTTCATCCTATATGGAGCTTTGGAGTTCTGTACCGCACCCAGTATCAGCTCAACGGTAAAATCTAGATCCCTCTTCGGGGGTAATCTTGGAATCTCTTCTGGAAAAACA
This sequence comes from Larix kaempferi, assembly GCA_027924585.1. Classification (NCBI taxonomy): domain Eukaryota; kingdom Viridiplantae; phylum Streptophyta; class Pinopsida; order Pinales; family Pinaceae; genus Larix; species Larix kaempferi. The sequence goes on along the minus strand of BSBM01000431.1, from coordinate 10,055,963 downwards.
TCTAGGAATTCTTTTAGGAAAGGTATATCTTCTAGTTTCAGTTTGTCCTCTTTTGTAATTGAATCCTCATACTACATTCACTGCGAACATCTTACATCCTTTTCTAACTGCTCTTTTTACTTGCATAGCTAAAATCTATCTAAGTGACGTCTTTCTAGAAATACCCTTCACTTCTACTGTTTCTCCTTCATCATTTAGACATGTAAAAATTTTCTCATAACAATTCAAAATAACATGAGGTGCTTCTAACTAGTCCATTCCAATTAAGATGTCATAGGATCCTAAAGGTAAAACATTTAACTTGGTTCGTGTCTTTAACTGATTCATAGATAAAAACACAACTTTCAACAAAATCATACACTTTTCTTTTTGTTCTTGTTGCTAGTCTAACTAACCAAGATTTATTAAATTTTTCTGTTTTCAGGTTAAATTTTGTACAATATTTGAAGATATATAACTCAGGCTAGCACCTGGATCAATCAAAATAGAAACAGGGTGGTTTTGTAGCATACCTTCAATCTCTACCATAGAGACTTGATGCTCTGCTTGCTTGTTGTTTAGAGCTGCATTAATTCTAGGCATCTCTCTTATCAAGTCTCCCATAGTAGGTTCAGCTTGTATGGAGTGAATATTATTGGTTTGTCCGCTTCTTATTGGGACAGTTTGAAGCATAATGAGGACCTTGACACTCAAAACATTTTATAGGTGTCCTCTGGTCATTAGTTCTCGTAACATTGGGTGTGTTTCTAGGAGCTGTAAAATTCTGTGGTTGATTATTTCTGGGATTGTTTCCTTGGAAATTTCTATTTGGAAAGTTTTTCTTTTGAAAACCAGAATTTCCATTGAACCTGAAATTCTTCTTCTTCAGCTCAAAGTTGTTGGGTTTATTATTTTTCCAATTAGATATCCCTTCTCTTTTCCGGTTCTGTTCATAGCAGAAAGTTGCTTTCCTCATGGCTTCTTCTAAGGTCTTTGGATTGTCATACTCTATTCTGTCCTTGATGTTGAAAGGTAGACAACTTAGAAACCTCTGAATCTTTGGTTTCTCATCCACAAGGTATGGAACATACCTTAGCAAATTCAGAAATTTACTATTCAACTCTTTCATGTTCATGGTTCCCAGTCTTAAATCATAAAATTCCTTGGACTTTTCTTCGTAATATTGTTCAGATAGGAACTTCTTCTTGAAGTACCATTTAAAAGTGCTCCAATTCACATCCTTGTCCTTGATGCCCTTCACTCTTTTGATGTCCTGCCACCAAATGTCTACCTTTCCGATCAGGTTTTATATGGCCATCTTTGCTTTCAATGATTCTGAAAAATCATAAATTTGAAAGTATTTCTTCATGCCGGACAACCATGCTTCAGTTGTCTCTCCTTTCTCAGTTTCACCATTGAAGATTGGGGGTTTGATCTTCTTGAACTCCCCAGAAATCTACTCATACTGTTTATGGATTTTTCTTTTTGGTTTGTAATCCCCTTCGTTGCTATCACTTGAATAATTACATTTCTTTTTACGTATCTATATGGCAGCTCCTGATGATGTTGAACTGCTATTCACATCATCAGTTTTCACTTTCTTACCCTTGTCCCAATGAGGTAAGTCTTCAAACTTGGAGGTATTTTCAACCCTTATATCTTTTTCATCAGTTGGGCACTGATCGAACAATACTTGGGTCAGTTCTTCTCATGCCTTCAGAATTCTCTCATTATCCTGTTTAACAAATCATATTTCTGCTTTCAACTCCTGAAATGCATGTAACAATTATGATGAATTGTCATTCAATTCACCATGGACTTCTTCTTCATAATGTTGTCCAGTGCTATTGTTGGTATGACTGTTCGGTCGAAATTTGTTCTCCATGTGTTCATCTGATGCTTCCATACCTGTAATTTAGAAAACGATTTTCTATATAAAAAAATAATTTAACTTGAATTAGTAAGTATTTTTGCTGTCATAAAAAAATATTTATGTTGCGTGTTCTTTGGACCTTTTCAGGCCGAGAGTTCGAACCTGGCTCTGATACCACATGTAACATCCCAAAAATTCATAAATTTAAAAATTTTGATAATATCAATAAATATGATATTTAAGTATGCAGAAGTAATTAACTATTTGTTTATTTTAACGATAGTAATTCATCTATCATTGTTTATTAATTTTTGAGATACGATTACGTTCCTTAACGAGATGTTTGATAAGATCGCTACTTAATGTTTGATTATTTTGTTTGTACTAACTGTTCATGTCTCTTCTGACGATGAAGGGGTCCTATGGCACCCCGGGGCTTACTTAGCTGCATGGCTAAAGTTATTACACTTGGCGCAAGTTACAGGTAAAGATAATTCCATCCTTTGAAGTTATTTAAAGTTTACCAGCTTATATTCAACCAACAGTAATTTTATTTGAAGATTATTTCGGGGTGAGATCCTAGCTTTTATTATGAATTCTGTAGGACAGCTTCAGCATGAATATTATTAATTTGAATTATCTTTCTGATGGCGTTTCCAAAAGATAGATACATATCTGAAACTTAGATTCTAATTCTGCGATCAAATGATAATTTTGAAATACTATACTGGTTACGATAGAAGTTATCTAGTTTATCCCAAACTTAACAATCTAATACTATCAAGACTTATTGTAAGTATTAGTGTTACCATGTACATTTGATATTTTACACATATAGGCTAGAACAAATCAACATTCATAATTATGACATAACATTCATATATCTACGAAATTATATAATTATCTATATACAAGAAACTTTACAAAGATTCTACCCATATCATGTAATTGCTTATGATCTAGGTTACTATTCATATCATATAATTGCTTATGATCTAGATTACAATCCATATCATTTGATGTTATGATTCTAATGTTATACAAACATTCTAGGGTTAACATTGATATACAACAATCAAATACATTAACACCTATACTATGTAACAATTCTAAAATCAACCTACGAAACATAATGTAATGATATTTGAATTACTTTGGAGTTAGGGCTACGAGTTTATTACAACAAAACCTAACACTTATACAAATATAAACTATATGAGGATCCTATCATCAATCAAATGGTATCAATATTATAATGCAATGATATACGACTGGTTGGAGTTATGGTCACGAGGTAATGTAAATGGAAATTGACGTTTAAATGTGCAGGTTGGAAAACACTACGATATTAATGAGCATTAACTGATCTCTTGGTGGAATGCTCAGTGGCATCCAACTTGTCTTGAGGCATGTGAACATCTCTTGGGTACTGCGTTACCACACAAGCGATAGCGTTAACTCTCTCTTTGTCCAAAACCCTTGTATTCATTGTTATGGTTGTGGTTTTGGAGGTGAGACCGATAGGCCGCGAGGTCTTAGGGTTTCAAAGTGGCCATTCAGGGTTTCTATACCACAACCTTGGTGCGTTTTTAATGGTGATATCCTGAACCTTTCAATGCATGGGTTTTGAACCTCGGCCTTCCAACGATAACTAAATATTTAGATCATGATATTCATAGGTACCAGATCTGCCATTACTAGCAATAGTTATTTTAAACTTTGTAAGTTTTGGTTTTTATAATAATTATGAAACTAACTGAAGTTTTATGGCACACATTGCAGGGTTGGTGGTCTCTCAGCTACGTTTCTTGTGGAGGATAAACACCGAGGACTTCAATGTCCTGGTAAGTCTCGGGTTCATACATGTGCCCTGGATTCGTCGGAAGATGATTTTGTTCTTCTCTGATGTAATTTGATAGCTGTGGGAAAAATAATGTATAGTCTGAGTTTCATGGCTTCAAGCCTTCGTTATAACTGGTTATTTTGAGTAATTGGCATACTTGCTGTTTGTACAACCTATGCATACTTTCGTTCGATAGTTATTAAGTCATTTGACGGATAATATTAATGCTAGTTTTGATACTGAATAAACTGTGTTGTTTTTAATGTATTTGATACTATTGTTGTTATAACCATTGTGATTCGATACCTAGTCTGGGTGAGTGAAGCAATCAAACCATTCTTGTTATGTAGTGTTGGATATAATCTGGGCGAGTGTGACTCGAGCCCATGAATTGATATAAGAAATGTTTTTATGTAAATAAAGATATTGATAAGTTGCTTTTAGGTTTGGGTTTGACCAATGTTGATAATGCTTAAACTTTAGCTTCAGGCAGGGTTGCTAGAACCCTTGTCACGATCCTGTACTACTTTAAAAACTTGGAAAGTTCGTTCTGGTAAGTGCTGCGTATGCATACTTGATTCATGCCTTGATTGCCAAACCCTTAGGGTTTATCGCAACATTTCTATGTTGGTTAAAAATAATACTTAGTTTGATATTAAATATCCTAAACCATGACTTGGTTCTGTGCATGATGATTATACTTCTACTGTGTGATTTCTATTTATCAATAAATATTTTAAAGATTCCTACAGTTATATTTTAATTGCAATCTATAATGTATTATGAACTGTTAAGATCATTTTTATTCATTAGGTTCACAAAGTTACAAAGTTATTATATTGTATGTTATGATAATAATAGAACAATGTTTCGATAATAGAAACTATAAGAAGTCTATGGACTTTGCTTCTAGCCAGCATAGGTTATTTACAACTACTTGACAATACAAACTTAGGGTTACTATTTGACTTAGGAAACAATACATAATTATGGATACTAAATACTAAATCAGTTATCATTTCATTCTGCATGTTTTAAATATCCTATTTAATTCTCCACCTCCTGTACTAAAGTACGACATCTTTAATGTATAGAAAAATACAGGAAAATAATTTAATTATTTAAAAACATAACTATTCTAACCTATCCTAACTAATCAAAATATATAGTTCAACTAAACAATTTAGTCAATAAGTCTTCATTATCAAGCCAGGAAAAAGGGTTAGAGGTTTAATAAAACAACTTCGTTCATTCAACTGAAAATAAACAAGACAAAACAGTAGAACCTGATGAATGTAGGAGAAACAAACAACCCAAGGAGCCAGTTCCACCCAACCTACTTGTGAAGACAACCAAATTACTTGCCTTAGGACCCCCGAGCCTGTTCACTGAACCACTAGGAAGAAGAATCTATAGAAGCTTGAGGTCATCAACTTGTAGCAACAATGTAGATCATCCAGTCATATAGATTTAGCAGTCAAAGAGACCTACACTAGCACCTCTGGTTTCCTTCTCAGAATAATTTCAGCAGACTCACAATGCACCTCCACGTATTCTCCCTATTCAAATCTCTCAGTGATCACCTGATACACTTGACGAATTATTTCTACAGAAAAATAATTATGGAGCTCCCTACTCAATTCGAATTTCCTTATCTGGGTTGCCTAGGCCTTTTTTTTAGTGGTTAACCTGGTCATTAATGAGCTAACAACTCTGTTCCACCCACCTGGGGGATAATGCCACAATTTTAGGGGTAGTTGTCCCATAACCAACAGCTAGTGGTGGAGTGCAAATCTTGACACCTATCCCATGCCTTCTAACAACTTCCATTACTCCTAGTGGGTCAGTGAACACTCATTCAACAATTCCCTTGGTGTTTGTCTCCTGTTTTAATCTATTAAATAATAATAATATGTCATTACAATCATCCTTGACCAGATTTGGTCATAATTACAAAAACTTTGTAATTATAATTTAACATAATGTTTTTGCAATAAAATAAATAGTCTCAAAATTTGGGTAGGTGACATATTCTGGCCTATTCTTGGCTGGAATATTACAGTGGTATTAGAGCATGGTCCTCTGAACCTTCTCTTTAAATTTGGTGATGAGTCCTAAGAGAGTTCCATTCCCCAAAGGAAAGAACTGTCAAGAACATTCTGTTGAAGAAGAGTTGGAATCTATTGGAGGGAAACTACAAGGGGAAAAGAACATGTCTGATTTAGATGAGAAGGGAGATTTCAGAATTTTTGTGCAAAGTATGTTAAAGGGGATGCAAGACATATCTCATAACATCATCCACTCTGGGAAATACACCAGAGAATTCTTGGCTAAGCAGCTAGGACATAAATATGTAGAAGGGAGCAGTAGTGGCTCTCATAATGAAGAAAGGAAGATCCCTAGTGGATTTATATTTTCAAAGGCTGGGCATCATAATAGTCCTAATGAGTTTGAAGAATAATTCAAGGATCAGCCCCGATATACCATTACCAAGTTCCTTTAGGAATGCAAGGAGGATCATGAAGTTCCAACTGAATCAGTTGCTTCTTGGGAGGATCGATATGTAGTATAACAAACTTTGAGTGATAAATGCAGAAGGGCATTTCCTTTCAAGGATTTTTGTGAAGTATAGTATAGAAATCATCCAAGAGGATGTCATATGATTCCAACACATGATTACGAGCTAAGGAATGCAATGGGTAAGGTCCAATTACCCTTCTTTGATGGATCCTCAAATTGTACTGCTAATTCCTAGGTGGAGAAGCTAGACACTTATTTTCAACCGAATGCAATGGTTGAGAGGGATGCCATCAGAATGGAAACTTTGCATCTGGAAGGTGATGCAAATGATTAGTGGTTCCATGGAATGATAAATTTGGGCCATGATCAAGTGACTTCCTATGCACATTTCATTGAGAGACTGATGGAGAGGTTTGAAAGAAGAGACCCTGAAATCTCCTTCAAGGAATTGGCACATGTTAAGAAAAACGAAACTCTTGAAGCTTACATATAAGAGTTCCAAAAGCTGGTAGTAATGGTCACTGGCATATCTAAAGTCTGCTTGATCCTCCCGTTCACAGAAGGATTAGCAGAACCATTGAAATGGATGCTTAAATCCTACCGACTAGCCACCTTACAAGAAGCAGTGAGAAGAACAAGGGATCTGCAAGATGCAATCCTAAGAACCAAATATACACCAAAGGTTAATGCACCTGCTAAATTTTAGAACCAAATACCACCATTCAAAAATGTGGCTGCCCCGAAAAAAAGGAATACTCATACAAAGATCGAGATGAGTTAAGGAGGAAATTTTTTTTTTTCTCTTGTCAAGAACCTTAGGTTCCAGGCCACAAATGTGCGAAGGGGAAATCACACTACATTGAGGTTTTTTCAGAAAGTGATGAGGAAGAAGTGGGAGCAGAATCACTAGTAGAAGATGGCTATGAGATGACAGGAGAAGAACAAACCCTGCAACCAGAATGAAAAATTGCAGTTTTAAGTGGAGTTCCCCGCTACCACACCATGAGATTCAAAGGGGTTGTGCAAGGGAAAAATGTATCAGTTTTGGTTGATGAGAGTGCCACCCATAACTTTATTGATGCATCCATGGTAGAGAGGATAAAATTACAAACAGAAAAATTTGGGGGTTTCACGGTCATCATTCTGGGAAACAACACTATGCAGTGTGACCGGTGGATTCCAAAACTGCAAGTGACTATTGGAGACCATACTGTGAATGACAGTTTTTATATTGTTGACGTGGTTGATACCAATGTGGTGTTGGGAGTGTAGTGGTTGTACTCCATTGGTGAGAATTTGGTAAATTACCAAGTACCCTGGATGTGCTTCAAAGATGCCGAAGGTAAACAAGTGATTTTGAGGGGTGTCAACACCTACCCAAAGAAAGTAATTTCTGCACTTAGTATAAGGTCAGTATTGAGGCATGGTGATATTGAGTGGGTTGTTGAATGTTTCATCGCCACTCAAGGGACTTCCATTGATGTATCAAACCATCCGAAAGACATCCAAAGGATGCTACACAAACACAAGAAGGTGTTTGAAGATATGCCACATGGAAGGCCTCTTGACAGAGGTACTGAGCATTGGATTGAGTTGGAACCTGGTGCTTTTCCTATCAATATCCATCCTTATAAGCACCCCAAAATATTCAAGGATTAGATTGATAAAACCATCAAAGAGATACTCGAGATGGGGTTCATAAGACCAAGTTGAAGTCCCTTTGCATCATCGGTGGTTCTAGTAAAAAAGAAGGATGGAACAATGCACATTTGCATTGATTATAGGGATTTGAACAAGAAGACCATCAAGAACAGATATCCTATGCCAAGGATTGATGAACTGATGGATGAGTTGCATGGAGCTAAGTGTTTTTCTAAGATTGATCTCCGTTCAGGATACCACCAAATCAGAATGAAAGATGAAGACATTCAAAAAAATGCTTTCTGGTGCCATTATGGGCATTTTGAGTTCCTTGTCATGCCTTTTGGCTTGACCAATGCACCAAAAAATTTACAATCTTGCATGAATAGAATTTTCAGTAAGCATCTATGTAAGTATGTCCTTGTATTCTTTGATGATATTCTGATTTATAGTAGGACATGCGAAGAACACTTGCACCATTTGGACAATGTCTTAACATCTCTTGCAGAATAGTATTTTTATGCTAAATTGTAAAAATGTGAGTTTGGTTTGACAGAGCTCCTTTATCTTGGTCATATCATTGGGAAAGAAGGAGTCAAGGTACATATGGAAAATATCAAGTCCATACTTGAATGGCCAAGCCCAAATAACATAACATCCTTAAGGGGGTTCATTGGTTTGTGCACCTACTACCAGAAATTTGTAAAAGGATTTTCTAAGCTCACATCCCCTTTAACAGATCTCACCAAGAAGGGTTATTTTTGTTGGTTAGATGAGGCAGAAAAATATTGTAACAGAATGAAGGAAGTCATGAGCAGCTTTCCAGTACTTGCACTTCCTGATTTCACTCAACCTTTCATATTGGAATGTGATGCCTCATGTGAAGGCATTGGAGCAGTGTTAATGAAGAATAGGCATCCCATTCCTTATGAGAACAGAAAATTGCAGCCACATGAGAAGCATTATTCAATATATGATAAAGAGATGTTGGCCACCATGCATGCCTTGGCCAAATTTAGACAGTACCTATTGGGAGTCAAGTTCATAGTCAAAACTAATCACAACAGTTTGAAGCATTTCTTGGCCCAAAGAGAGCTGAATGACAGAAAAAAGAAATGGGTAAGTAAAATTCAGTCTTATGACTTTGACATAGAATACAAAAAGGGTAAGTTGAATGTGGTAGTTGATTCCCTCTCTAGGAAACCTTCTTTTTCTTTGTTGCAAGTCCCTACTGATTGGAAAGTTCAACTAGCTAGAGAATATTCAAAAAATCAGTTTGCTTGTGAAGTGTTGGATAGGGTGATTCAAAAGGATTCCTACCAAGTCATCAATGATATCATTTATTACAAGAATTTTTTTTTTCTAGCATCTGGATACAAGTTAAAAGAACATATTTTTGTGGCTTCCCACAATGCACTAGTAGTGGGCCACCCTGGATTTCTGAAAACTAACCAGAAGGTGAGAGAGAGGTTCACTTATAAGGGCCTCATAAATGATTTGTTAAGGCATGTAAGGGAGTGTACTGCATGCCAACTGAATAAGGTGGATCACACTCATCCTGTTGGTCTCCTTCAACCCCTACCAATTCTTGAATAGAAATGGGAAAGTGTGTACATGGAATTCATCACACGACTACCAAAATCTCAGGGTAAGGATAACATCTTTGTAGTAGTTGATAGATTGACTAAATTTTCTCACTTTTTTGTTGTCACATCAACTAATACTTCCAGTCAAGTAGATGCACTATTTTTCAAAGAAATATTCAGATTGCATGGTCTGCCCAAGATTATAATCAGTGACTGAGATAGCAAATTTACTAGTGATTTTTGGAAAATTTTGTTTGAGCTGGTTGGAACTAGTTTGAATCTCAGCACAAGATATCACCCTCAGACTGATGGTCAAATTGAGAGGGTAAATTAGTAGCTGGAAGGTTATCTCATAAATTATGTTACCAGGCAGTAGAAGGAATGGGTTAACTAGCTACATTTGGGGGAATTCTTCTATAATACAACATTCGGCATGTCCATCAGAATGACCCCATTCAAATCTATGTATGGATATGAATACCCCACTTTTGCATATCTGATAATTTTTGGGGATTGCAGATCAGCACAAAAGGAAAAGGATTCGCTGCAAGAAATCCAAGACATACTCAAGGCACTCAAGGAAAACTTGCAGGTTGCACAGAACCAACAGAAGGTGAATGCAAATAAGAAGAGAACAAATCGAACCTTCCAAGAAGGTGACTTGGTTTACTTAAGGTTGCATCCCTACATGCAATCTACTTTGAAATCTAAGGGGGGTGAGAAATTGTTACCAAGGTTCTATGGGCCCACTACTACATATGGGCGGATTGTTCCACGAAATATTTCCACATTTTCAACATTCATGGGTTAAAAAAATTAATTTTTATATTTTTTGTTTTTCAGGGTGGAAAAACTGTGGCAATATCCACACTTTGTAATGTTCCACAAACTATCGTCGATATAGGGATGAAATTTTTTCATCATTATGATTTGCTTTCATTGCAACCACTCCTCTATTGCAATGATCTTCAAATTGTTTCTTTCTAGTTAGCTTCATGTGGATCTATCTAAAGGTGTGTACCATGGAAGCTGAAAAGTATGAACACCAATTAGAGAATGGTTAGGTCCACCCAAAAAGGGTTGTTAGAGATATATATCAAAATGATCAACTTGATGCAAGAATTATGTTGATGTAGGTCACAAATAAGGATTTCCATGACCACACAAAAATGGTTGTGAGAGATATATATCAAAATGATCAATGCGATGCAAGAATTCATTTGATATAGGTCACAAATAAGGGTTTCTAGGACCCCCATTGTTTTTATTTGATAAGAGTATTACTCCCTCCTTTAACAATCAAAATTTTATCACCTTCCTTGTCACCATTTTCATCATTATTATTCATCATAATCGACAATATAAACACTATTTTTCCACCCAATTCTATCCGTATGACCTAAGGATGTAATAAAATGCCCAAAAACCTAAAAGTCAAACCATTAGATTGACCATATAATTAAGGTCGCTACTTTTCCTTCGAAAAGCATGACCTTGGTCACTACTATTTCCCCAAAAAGCATGACCTGGTCCTAAAAAGTGATTTTAAGTTAAAAAGTTCCATTTCTCTCTTTCATAACAAAGTAGTGGACAAAAGTGGACACTACCCTTGACATGGTCAAAATCAATAACAAATCTATCTTCCAAAACCTTAATTTATCCACTAAGAAATCAAGGAGATGAATATAATACACATTAGTTAGATAGAAATTTCAATTGGCCACTCTTGTTCCTATAAAATAATCCCTCAGGGTCACCATTTCATAACAATTCCAATTTCATCAAAAACTTGTCGTCACTCTACTAAAATTTCTACAGAAATAGAAGGATAGCATACTATACATTCTACTTTTTCCACAAAGGAGATCCATCCGTGACATTTGGCTGGAGATTGTAGGTCACAAAGGAGACACATGAACCTTCCCTTGGACAAGCTACAAATGCCCCATATCCTCTACCATTATACTAAGGTGCGACTCTGTAAACATTCTTTGTGATATTAATGAAAACACATTCTTTCATTCTATGCATTTTATGTTGGCCCGTACTTCTCCATGATGATAATTGTTTGCTTTCTACTTCTCCATGATGAACACATCATGTATTCCTTCATCATCTTCATCTTCAATATTTCTAGTTATCTACTTTTCATTTTCACTTAAACATCTTATCCCATGACAAACACGTTGTGTATTCCTTCATCATCTTCCTATTCAAGATTTCTCTACTACTTTGCATTTTCATCTCAACAACTTATTCACTTTGGAAACATCATTGTTTCATGTTTTATTTGGTCCATTCCACTTTCTTTTCTTTTGTTGCACATTCCACTTGACCTACAACAAAATCAACACAAAATATTATGGGATATTCATATTATATTATGTGCTTGTGTGCTCCTGGTTTGCAGTTGTGCCTACAGGGGTGTCTACCTATGATGTTCTTTTCGCAAGTCTCGCACTTAAATAATACTAATGTTTGTAACGTTTGGGGGTTGTCACCTTGAAATTCTTTGTTGGAAGTTAAAGTCCTTATTGAGCTTTCAAAGCATGTTGAACCTGCCATTATTTGTTGCCTTTAGACACTACTTGGGGTCCTTATAATACTTGTGTTTTTCAATTACTTCATTTGTCATGAGTGCTCCACTAATATAGGGATCATGACTTGTATCTAAAATTTGGTTTGGTGAGGGAAATATTAAAAGTAACTCTACCATAGCACATGGTCACGTTGCCAGCTAAGCCAGGGGTTTTCTTCTTGGTTTCTACACCATCGAGGGTTTCGATGTCATAGTTCGTTTATTGGAGTCTGTATGTTGGATGCGCCAGAGGGTTTCATGGTATGAGCTGAGCTTGGCTCATGGTCATCCCACCATGAAGGTTTCATATGCAAGAATGGTGACAACTACACACGCAGGTAATACCCTACTTGTCTTTCTTGTTAATTTGAATTGATACAAATACAAACTCAGGTTCTGACCAGTATATTTTTACTTACATGGCAGGTAATAGTTTGGCCCTCTCCATTTGCGTGGTTACTGGTTGATGGTACAGGTTTAGACTTGGAGGTGTTTGCAATTGGTAAGCTCAGAGTCCACATTTCATTACCTCTTCCTCTCGCCTCTGTGGAGTGTTTTGTGTTTGCTAAGAGAAACCTTGTGAGCCCGATTGGGTTCACTGTGACTAGCATTGAGTTCCTGGAATCGCCGTTGGATGGATTATTGCAAGAAATGTATTTATTGTCTAATGCAAGCCCTAGAAGGTCTTAGTGGAAGATTTTGGGTCATTCAACTCAATGTCTGAAATTTCGTTGAAGCTTGTGGATAAAATAGTAATAATAATAACACCCAATATGAACTGGGATTTGCTTTCGAAACCTATGCCTGTTTAAAAGGGCCCGGGATTTACCTTATATATAAAATTGTGAATGTTTGGTTCTCGATTTAATCTCTGTATTTTCCTATGTATAAGATCCAAGTGTATGCGTAGAAGAAATGGGGTTTAAGAAGGTCACCCTGTTTTCCTGTAGCATGAGAATCTATAAATGGTAATTGCTGATAGATATTCCATATTGAATAAAATCGTTTTGTTCTTCTGTGTAGGAGATTTAGTTTAAATGGTTCTATTGCCCAAGATACTTTTGCCTCATGTCTAAATTATTTTCATGGGACCTGGGCTTTTGGAATTCTACCTGGGGTTTCGATACCTGACCTGGGCGTCTATCATTTTCTTGGTGTCAATGTGGGATTTGATCCTTGGATTTCGTCAGGTTTCTAGAGTTGCAATATGAACCTTAGAGTCTGCGTCCATAGGGTTTGAGCAGTAATAATCCTTGAAGGTTTTGTTGTGTTCTGATATGGTTTCAATAAATCGTGTTTACTGTGTAATGTTCCCATAATTGATTTCCTGAGTGATTTAAATTATGATCTTTGGTTCTTTCTTTACTACTACATTTCTGGAATTTCATAAATAGAGATATAAAAGAGTTTCAATGGGTGGAATTTCAAAGGGATTCGATCCCAGTTCCTGTGTTTGAAACCCAACGCCTGTTTGTATTTAATGTATGTGGTTTTGATAAAAGATGGTTGTGGTGCTGATGATTGTTAATTCATTTGATTGAAAGATGACTGTGTAAAAACCTCCTGCGTTTTTGTTAAAGTTGTAAAAGGAATGGAATGCCTGAGTCTACGTTTGCAAATCGTAATTTCCTTGATATGGTTGAAGCACTAGATCTTTATAATGAGTTGGTTGATGTTAGATATCGTACAGTTGTTAATAGTATGAAAGTACACCTAGATTTAAAGATCAACAATGAGTAATACTATTGTACTCTCCTTCCCTAATCGATGTCTGGTGTATCTAGGATATTAGATGATTGTTTGCCACTGTTATTATTTCTATTTGGTGATTCTCCAACATAAAGAAGGGACAACCCTAAATGTTTTAAAGAGAACCTAAGAAATCCCTACATAGTAACTAGTAAGAAAATTCGGACAGAAAAAAATATAAGTATTTAAAACAATATAATAACTCTAAATTTATTCCTGGGGTGTTGTCTAGCACAGGCTAGCTTGGCTAGACCTGCTAGACCCTCCATTGGATTCTGGGTAGAACCTCAAAGTTGAAAAAAAAATTGGTAATGGACAATGTTGCAGTATTTATCTACAACCAGACATCAAAAATGTTGGTTGTGGAGCCAGATCTTCCAGTCTCATAGATGATATTATCTTAGTCATGCACCTCGGAGAACTGTACACCCATTTTGCATTTTTAGGGGTTCGGGGCAACACCCCGAAAAAGGGGGTTTGGGGGCAACGCCCCCGAGAAAAAATTTTGGGGCTGTTTTCGCCAGCTGTTTTGTGGGCCCATGGTTTTGGGTATCCCGTGGTATTTTTCCCATTGTATTTTCCCTATAAAAGAAAGACATTGTAATACGGCTAGGGTTGATGTATTAGGTTTTATGCATTGTAAAGATCTCTAAGATCAGGAGAGAGACTGTGAGATAGTGAACATGAAGTGCAGCGGTTGTGCTGCAGGTTGTATCCCTTCACCTTGCTGGACGGTAATAATAATAAGGACCAGAAAATTCAGTGTGGACGTAGCCCAAGTTGGGGTGAACCACGATATATTTGTGTCTCTCTTGTAATGTGCGTGTGATTATATTTGCATTTCTGTTTATTGTTATTGCTCTGCGATCCTGTTTTTCTAACAATTGGTATCAGAGCCAAAGGTCTATTTGGCAGATAAACCCGCAGGAAGTTAGGGTTTCTGGTTCGAGTGGGAGCAATGGAGGAAGAAGGAAAGTTTAAGGTCGAGAAGTTTAATGGCCAAAACTTTCAGTTATGGAAGATGCAAATGGAGGACTATCTGTACCAAAAGGATCTATTCCTACCATTGGGAGGAAGAGTAAAGCAGTCGGCGGCCATGAAGGACGAAGAATGGGAGGTTCTTGACAGAAAGGCTCCGGGAACAATACGGCTGAGCCTAGCTTCGTCTGTGGCTTTCAATATCTCAAAAGAAACGACAACGGAGGGTTTGATGAGTGCACTGGGTAAGCTGTATGAAAAAGCCTCGGCCTCCAACAAGGTATTTCTAATGAAGCATTTATTTAATATGAAGATGTCTGAAGGTGGATCTGTTACTGATCATTTAAATGAGTTTAATACGGTTACAAATCAGCTAAGTTCTGTAAGTGTGAACTTTGATGATGAGGTTAGGGCTCTTCTAATCTTGTGCTCATTGCCAGAAAGCTGGAATAGCTTGGTCATGGCTGTAAGTAACTCTGTCTCTGGTTCAAACACCTTGAAATTTGATGATGTTATTAGTGTTATTCTTAGTGAGGAAATGTGAAGAAAAAGCACAGATGAGACATCAGGTAATGCGTTGACCATGGAGAGCAGGGGAAGACAAAAGGAGAGAGGAAAGAGCCAAGGTAATCGTGGCAAGTCTAAAATGGGCAGATCCAAGTCCAGACTGGAAAAAAATAGAGTGTTGGAACTGTGGAAAGAAAGGACATCTGAAGAAAGACTGCAGATCTCTAAAGAAGAAAGGAGATGCATAGAAGGAAACTACCCAAGAAGCAAATGTAGCAGGTGATGTGTTACAAGATGCTTTGATTTGCATTAGATAATACTAATGATTATTGGGTAGTAGATTCAGGAGCTTCATGTCATGCTACACCCCATAGGAAATACTTTCATGAGTATGTTCCTGGTGATTTTGGACATGTTTTATTGGGTGATGATGAGCCATGTAAAATTGTTGGAATGGGTAAGGTGTGGATAAAAGTTAAGAATGGAACTGACTAGCTGTTGAAAGATGTTAGGCATATTCCTGCTATAAAAAGAAATTTGATCTGAACAGGGCAGTTGGGAGATGGTGGCTGTCTATCTACATTTGGAGAAAAGTGGTGGAAGATCACTAAAGGATCAATGGTGATAGCAAAAGGAGATAGGAATGGTACGTTGTATTTATGTCCTCATAATACTAACCATTTTATCTCTTTAGCTTCCACAGGAACAGATACAACATTGTGTCATCATAGGCTTGGCCACATGAGTGAGAAGGGGATGCAGATTCTCCACTCAAGGAAGTTGCTGCCAGATTTGAAGCAGGTAAGTTTGGAATTCTGTGAAAACTGTATTTATGGAAAACAGAAGAGAGCCAGATTTCTCAGGGTTGGGAAACAGAAGAAGAATGAAAAGTTAGAGCTAGTGCATACAGATGTATGGGGACCAAATCAAGTACAATATCTTGGTGGCTCTCATTATTATGTTACATTTATTGATGATGCAACTAAGAAAACTTGGGTTTATTACATTAGACAGAAATCTGATGAGTTTGCTACTTTTAAGAAGTGGAAAGCTTTGGTTGAGAATGAGACAGGGAAAAGGTTGAGTGTCTTAGATCTGATAATGGAGGTGAGTATTACGGCAAGGAGTTTGATAGTTACTGTTCATACCATGGGATTCATAGAGACAAGATAGTCCCAGGAACATCACAAGAAAATGGTGTGTCAAAAAGGATGAATAGAATGATCATGGAGCATGCAAGGTGTATGAGACTGCATGTAGGGTTGCCCTTACAGTTTTGGGCGGATGCTGTAAATACTGATGTTTATTTAATAAACAGAGGACCTTCAAGTGCTTTGGATGGTGGTATTCCAGAGGAGGCATGGACAGATAAAAAGGTAAACTACTCATTTCTGAGAACGTTTGGTTGTGAAGCATTTGTCCATATTGATAAAGAAAATAGAACAAAGCTTGAAGCTAAATCCAAGAAATGTACCTTTATTGGATATGGGGTTGATGAATTTGGTTATTGCTTATGGGATTATGAAAATAACAAAATCATCAGGAGTAGAGATGTGATATTCAATGAAAAGGTCATGTATAAAGATCAGTTGCAGGAAAAGAAATAGGAAAAGAAAACCACAGAGTACACAGTACTTGATGAAATTCAAGAAAATGAAGTTCCAAAGGTACCAGAAAATCAAGAACAACAGTAAGTACCTGAAACTCCTGCAACTACAAGAAGATCTACCAGGTTAAGTAGACTCCCTGAATGATACTCTTCTTCAATGTATTATTTGTTGATGACTGATGCTGGTGAACCAGAATGTTATGAAGAAGCAATGCAGGTGGAAACTAAAAAGAAGTGGGAGCAAGGCATGAATGAGGAGATGGACTCATTGGTAGGAAACAAGAATTGGGATCTGCTTCAGTTGCCTGCTGGTAAAAGAGCATTGCAGAACAAATGGATTTACAGGTTGAAGGAAGAAGAAGGAGGCAAGAAGTGGTACAAGGCCAGACTTGTTGTAAAGGGGTTTGCATAGAAGAAAGGTATAGATTTTGATGAAATATTTTCTCCTGTTGTTAAGATGACTTCAATTAGGACTATTTTAAGTCTAGTGGTGGTAGAAGATTTGCATCTTGAATAGTTAGATGTAAAAGCAACCTTTCTCCATGGGGATTTGGAGGAAGAGATATATATGCAGCAGCCACAAGGGTATGAGGTCAAAGGGAAGGAGGATTTGGTATGTAGGTTGAAAAAGAGTTTGTATGGCTTGAAGCAAGCTCCAAGGCAGTGGTATTTAAAATTTGACAGGTTTATGACAGAACAAGGTTATAGTAGATGTCATTTTGACCACTGTGTTTATTTCAAGAATCTAGACAATGAAAGATATATTATCTTGTTATTGTATGTGGATGACATGCTTGTTGCAGGGTCTAACATGCAGGATATAAATGTACTCAAAAGGAAGCTAGCTAATTCATTTGCGATGAAGGATTTGGGTGTTGCAAAGCAAATCCTTGGTATGAGAATAACGAGAGACAGGAAAAATCGCAAATTGACATTGTCTCAGAGTGAGTACATACAAAAGGTGTTGGAGAGGTTTAGAATGCAGTATGCAAAACCAGTTAGTACACCTTTGGCTAGCCATTTCAGTCTAAGTAAGGAAATGTGTCCCAAGACACAGGAAGAGACATATTACATGTCCAAGATTCCCTATCAATCAGCATTTGGTAGCTTGATGTATGCCATGGTGTGCACAAGACTAGATATTGCACATGCAGTGGGAGTTGTGAGCAGATATATGAACAATCCAGGTAAAGAACATTGGAGGGTAGTACAATGGATTCTTAGGTATTTGAGAGGTACCACCACTCAGGCATTATGTTTTTGAGGTTCAGACACTATTCTATAGGGATATGTTGATGCAGATATGGCAGGTGATAAGGATAGCAAGAGGCGCACCACATGGTATGTGTTTACTGTAGGTGGAACAACAGTAAGCTAGATTTCGAAACTGCAGAAGGTTGTTGCACTTTCAACAATGGAAGCAGAGTATGTTGCTATTACAGAGGCTAGTAAAGAGATGATTTGGTTGCAGAGGTTTATGGAGGAAGTGGGTAAGAAGCAAAAGGATAGCAGGTTGTATAGTGATAGCCAGAGTGCCATTCATCTTGCAAAGAACTTAGCATTCCATTCGAGGACTAAACATATACAGCTCATGTACCATTTCATATGCTCTGTTCTAGAAGATGAACTGTTGAAGCTGGAAAAGATACATACTAGCCAGAATCCTGCAGACATGTTCATAAAGGTAGTGACCGGAGAGAAACTGAGTTCTTGCTTGGTTTTAGTTGGCCTTCTAGCATGAAGGTGAAGAGGAGAAATTTGTCAAGTCCAAGTCCAGCAAGTGTAGCAGTGGTGGAGTTTCTATGATCAATCTCGAAGTGGGAGAGTGTTGGTTGTGGAGCCAGATCTTCCAGTCTCATAGATGATATTGTCTTAGCTGTGCACCCCGGAGGACTGTACACCCATTCTGCATTTTTAGGGGTTCGGGGCACTACCCCCAAGTGACGGGGGTGTGGGGGAAGAGCCCTTGCGAATGGGGGTTCGGGGGCAACGACCCCGAGAAAATTTTTTGGGGCTGTTTTCGCTAGTTGTTTTGCGGGCCCATGGTTTTGGGTATCCCATGGTATTTTTCCCATTGTATTTTCCCTATAAAAGAAAGACATTGTAATACGGCTAGGGTTGATGTATTAGGTTTTATGCATTGTAAAGATCTCTAAGATCAGGAGAGAGACTGTGAGATAGTGAAGAGGAAGTGCAGCAGCTGTGCTGCAGGTTGTATCCCTTCACCTTGCTGGACGGTAATAATAATAAGGACTGGAAAATTCAGTGTGGATGTATCCCAAGTTGGGGTGAACCACGATATATCTGTCTCTCTCTTGTAATGTGTGTGTGATTATATTTTCATTTCTGTTTATTGTTATTGCTCTATGATCCCCTTTTTCTAACAAAAAATTCCAGCCACACTACACTTTTCATTATCAAAACGTCCCTACGATTCAACCATTTGTCAAACTTTACATCAAAAGAAATGCATCAAGTATTATAGAGATTCGTATTCCAAAAACATAGTTTCACATATCCACACATAGGTTCCCATAATTCAATCCTCATCTACATTTTATTTATGGGTGCCAATCCCAAATTTCATGGATCGAACCCCATCCCCAATCAAGGGCGCATCACATCACAACAAATCTATTAAAATACACAGTAACCTTAAATTGATCCTACGTTAGCCAAACCATTCATCTTTCTAAACAGTAAAATAGAAATTCATAGGAGGAATTGGGATTTCATTCTTTAAAGACTCACAGAAGTCAAACGCAATTGATACCACCGATAGACTTCAACAAACACGATTTATTCCCACTTTAAAGTCTTAACCTCACACATAGTAGACTTACGAAGGCCACGACTACACACGAGTACAAAAGCAGGCTTAAGATTACATCATAAAGATTGAAAACTCTAAATGGGTACTTCCCTAGTTCACAGTTCCAAAACTCATAACCTAGGATAGGTGCCCATACTTTACGAAAACTGATAAACCACAGGTCTAGGTATCAAACCCTTGGAGTAGCTCATCTTGCCCAGGATCATTTATGACAATTTAGACTCAGGATAAAAGTATCACCGGTCTCAACGAAATACAAATCTATCATTCAATAGCCCAATCGTCTAGCTACAGGATAAGACTATAACAGCACATACATTCTCATAAATTATGCCATAGGAAAGAAATACGCAAGACAAAGCCAGGGCATTTATCACATTTAATGTTTGGTGTTTCCTGTCTACTTTATATGTGTTTAGAAGATTGTGCAGTCATGCAATGGTTATCTGTGTAATCAACTTACATCTCGAGGACCAACATCAGCACAGGGACCACACAGGAGTGCTGAAGTTGATAGAGATCAAAATTATGTTATAAAATATTTTACTGTTGCTTTAGCACTAGTCAGAAATTTCGATGGTAATTGTGAGGAAATTTTGCTTATGTAGACCATATTGCCAAATTGAAAGGTAACACAGGTGGCTTTTATTTTCTATAGTATAAGGTACTATATTTGTACCCACACTTCAGATCTGATTTTTGGTTTAATGTTGACGTGGAGATCTTCAACTATACCTCTCTTATTGTTATTTGATCAATAGAGAGAAACGAGGGATATTTTTATTTGGCATCCCACCACCCTTCCTTATACTGTGATGATGAACTTTCAAGTTATATTGGACGGCTGTACATTTGAGAGAGATATGACTGGTTGTACCTTCCCCACCTTGTTTGAGATATGATTGGTCTTGTGGTACCTTATCTTTCACTTGTGTTTAATGGGGTCATTTACCCTCCTTGAGTAACTTTTTTAAAACCACCTTGTTGAAGTTTTTCTCTTATAGAGTACTATGGTTGTTTGGCCACATTTGGAGCATACCCTTGGTTCTAAGGGTCATTGGTTCCAAGGATACCACCTTCAGGCTTGAAGTGCAGCTGAAAATGGAAGACACAAGTGTAGTTTATTACCACCATGCAAATTTAATTTGACCTTTCAATTCCCATCACCATTTCCTCTCATACGATGTCCCACAACCATTTCTCTTGACACCCACTCTTCATTCATTCTGTATGCATTTCACTATGCAATCGTCTAAGATTCTCACTACGTTTTCCCTCAATTAGTTTATCAATTCAGTATGACCCATGTCCACCGTCTGAGGAGTGTTGCTAGTGGTCTTGAGTTTCAGCCTGGCAGCGGTGGCGATTCATGGTATTATGTTTCCCTTTGGCTGCAATATGGAAAACTCAAAGTTCACTATGAAGGTTTGTCTGACAAATTAGATGGTTTGGGTTCCGTAACACCGGTGCCATTCAGGGACACTTTGAGGAATTGCTCCTAGGGCATGGAACCCAAACCATCACATTTGTCAGACAAACCTTCGTAGTGAACTATGAGTTTGCCATATTGCAGTTGAAGGGATTAAACATAATACCATGAATCGTCACCTTTGCCAGGATGAAACTCAAGACCGTTGGAAACACTCCTCGAATAGCGGGCATGGGTCATACTAAAGTCATAAACTAATTGAGGGAAAACACAGTGAGAATCTGAGATGGTTGCATAGTGAAATGCATACAGAATGAATGAAGAGTGGGTGTCAAGAGAAATGGTTGTGGGACGTCGTATGAGAGGAAATGGTGATGGGAATTGAAAGGTCAAATTAAATTTGCATGGTGGTAATAAACTACACTTGTGTCTTCCATTGTCTTTTGCACTTCAAGCCTGAAGGTGGTACCCTTGGGACTAGACATAGGTCGCAGGTGAAGTCCTTATCAATGTGATTGTAAGGCACTCTTTGAAGGTGAAGTCCACAATTTTAAGTATTTTTCCTCATTTCCATGCCTTTTTGTAAGACAATAAGGAGGGTAGTGGCATCAACATTGAAAATGGTTTCCATCCAAACCTATCAAGTGTACTTTTAGGTCAGTGGTATTCTTGACTCCGAACTGTAGCACCTGTTTGGCCATTTTGACCCTGTAAATCCTTAGATTTACAGGGTGATAATGGCCAAAAGGTGCTACAGTTCGGAGAAAAGAATACTGCTGACCTAAAAGCACACTTGATAGATTTGGATGGAACAGATTACCATGGACATCTATGCTATCGTATTTTTGGTTTAATGTTGACGTGGAGATCTTCAACTATACCTCTCTTATTGTTATATGATCAATATGTTTATTTTATTACCTGTTACTGATTGAGTTATTAAATACTTGTTGTACCTTCCCCACCTTGATTGAGTTATTATTGGACTTCTGGTACCTTGTCTTTGACTTGTGGTTAATTTGGACATTTAACCTCCTCCATTTTTTTTATACCGCCTTGTTGAATTTTTGGTCTTATAGAGTACTTGAATTTGATCACTTGTGATCAGTTGTGGTGTG
The DNA here is from genome assembly GCA_027924585.1 of Larix kaempferi. Taxonomy (NCBI): domain Eukaryota; kingdom Viridiplantae; phylum Streptophyta; class Pinopsida; order Pinales; family Pinaceae; genus Larix; species Larix kaempferi. The sequence goes on along the minus strand of BSBM01000431.1, from coordinate 10,033,720 downwards.
CTGATAATCACTTCTTTTATGTTGAGACTTGGTTGAAGTTTATAATTTTTGTGACTTTATTTATGTTGAGTTATGTACTGTGCTTGACTGTTATTGACCTAATCAACTCCAGTGATTTCTCTCTCTCTGGTTTGTACACACCCTCTTGTAGGGTCAGCTGGTTCCTAGAGAAGACTGGCCTCTTCGAGGTACAAACAGTCTTTTCTGAAAGTAACACTTCTGAGTATATTTTCAAGAATAGTTTCACACCCAGGTTGGTATCTTAAACTATATCTCTATTTTTGTTATATGATATATATGTTTATTTTATTACATGTTACTGAATATTAATAGTTTATCGTTTTAATTTGCTTGTCAGTGTAACTCATTATAACAGTTTTTAATATACCAAAGAGCCTGTGTTAAGAACTTATGGGTTGTACATTTGGAGTTCTTGGTTTCAAGAGGTAAGTATATTTTAGACTGACTAATGTATATCCATGGAATACTTTTTTCTGGAATTTTTTTTTATTGTTTCTATTGGTATTTGTGTTGTGGAACTAATGTGAATTGTGTTCACTATTATTAGCTGATACAGGGAGGGAACATACTACCTTAAAGGTGTTTGATTGTTATGGCATTCTTGTTTTTTTTAAATGTTTTTTTGCACATTGACTTTTTTCTTGCATCATTCAAGAAAAGTTTATAACCGTGCATTGTAATCACAGCATCTAACTGCATGGAAGTTGGGACACTGTTACTTTATCACATGTGCATGTGCTCTCTATTTTAAATAAACTTCAAACACATTTTTGTAACTATAAAGTCAATAAGTGTTTCCATCTCAAACTTGATTTAGACTATGCTAACAACTATTTGCTTTTGATTTGACTATATAATATGCATTCTGAGTTATCAGCTTTCCCTCGCATCAGACACGGGACCTTAGATTGATGCTGGTTTAGACTACACTGTTACAACTTTTGGATCTCATACAACCTATAGATGAACAGTGAACTACATATTGATTTACAAAGAATAGCATATTAAGAGGCAAAACAACATGTACCAGTAGTTCTACCTTTGAATGCAAATGACACAGATATAGACATAGAATGAGATATAGACACTGTGGTAGAACATGTGATGATGTTGATTTCTGTGTGATTGCATATGCAGCTAGAAAATATATAGAAGGTGGCATGAAATCAAATGAAATTCTAGGTAACAACAAGTGCAGAGAATTTTCATGTGTCACATAAGAAGACGAAAATAGATTATGGAGAAAATCCCATCTCCATGAAGTGTTGTATGGAGTTAGAAATATTTGCATGGGAGATGTAAACATGGTTGTGCTACATGTAAAATTGTGTAATTTGTCTTTATTTGAAGCTGTTTGGTCTTAAGTGATTACATCTTCCCATTTGAGGGAATGGTAATTGCATTGTTTGCATGTGGTGCCTATATAGTTCTATGGTATTTTTTGGCAAATCCTCTTACATAAAGTGCACTTGACAGTGAAAATTTATGTAGCTCATCAAAATTTGCAATTGGGATCTTTATTTGTTTTGGTTTTTATTGGGTTGGTGCATTCATTGGATCAGGTGGTCTCTAACATGGAAGCTAAGTTGGGCTCTTCTATTGTGCCCTAGTTCAAGTATTTTGCAAGTTTGTTATCTTGTGATGTGATGTAGTTTTGGGGTTCTGCATTCAACCTGCACATGCCTTCTCTGTGCATTCTTTTTGATGCGTTGCTTCCCACCTTTTTCATATCCGCACAAGTTAGAATTTATTTTGGTTGGATTGCTTTGTTGTAACTTAAATAATTGTTTGTTGCTACATGCTTAGTGTGCTTCTAGGAGACTTGGTAAACAAGGGCTTTGGTAGAGGTAAGATTGATTATATCAATTGACTTCAAAGTTTATTTAGAAATATTTTCAACCATTGGTTCCACTCTATTTATTTCCTATTCAATAAGCCTACAAAGAGTTGCTTGTTCAAAAATGCAGTGAGTGTTGAGAATAGAAAACCGTAGCATTGCAAACTTCAAATGATAGAATTTGTGGAACAATTGTTTCCTATAGGGTATTCATGACAAGTAGAATTGTGATCTTATTTCCTTGTAGGGGTTTAAAGTAAAACTTTATCATGTCATTGCTTTAATGCAAGATACTAATTAAAAATGTACACTAAGGTCACATTTCTATAAATTCAAATCTCGTACATTTTTCACTTCATATAGAAACATCAAAAATACATTTTGTATGTTCATTCAGGCACTCAAAATAAGTCCGTCCTCTCTTAACAATAGAGGGTTGAATTCACAAAGTCGTTTAAAAGAAACAAAACCTGAAGACTAAAGCTCTACTTAATACATATTTTTTCAAAAAACAATAAGAGAACAAGGGACACTCCCTTTCAACAAAAATCTTCCATTGAAAACTAACCAACTGGGTTTTCTTTTGAAGCCCTATCGCAAAAGAGAGTGCTTTTGATGAGATTGAATCCGTAGGTATAGATCATTATTGACTGGAGATAGTGAACATGCATTTCTATTTTCATCATTTAATGCTTGCCCAATGTTTGGGTACAAGTTCCAATCCTTCAAGTCCCAGCAAATAGCCATTTATCTTCATCTTGGTTCAAGTATTCTATCCTCAATGATATATTACCATAGAGGGAGAAGGGCCTGAGGGAGAAGCTGAAGGCATGACTGTTCACCCAGATGTGGGGTTCAGAATGTGACAAGGAGGAGATTCTGGTGGTTACCGAAAGTTGGAGTTTCTATGGCGATCAGATCACCATTCAACTGCTATCCACATGTGCTTAAGACTGGGGCTTACAATTCTTCATGTTTATACATTTAGTTCAAGTTCTTGAGATATCTATATAGGACTGTGTTTGTTGTTTACAAGCTCATGAAAAGTTTGATGATAAATGACTCTGAGAAAGTTTTATTAAGAAGTGAATAGAGCTAAGGTATAATTCATTGTAAGACCGAGCTCATACATTGCAAAATGTTGTTTAAGCCTTATGATTATTCAAAGGACACAAGGAGAACATCAGTTATATCTTGAAGACTGAGCCTATTCTTTGTGACCAAATTGAGTTTGAGTTTGAATATTTGTGCCATCAAAAGACAAAACTTGAAGTTGAAGAATTGATTGTTGAAAAGGGATAAGTATGAAAACTACTTGAACAAAATTTATTTATGTTACTGCTTATCATAAAGACCTGGTAACTACTTTAAGGAGTACAATGCAAGATTATTTGTTTGATGAAGTTTGATAGAATTGGAAACCATCATTAAAAGACTTGTTTGCAGATATGAAAGGAATCATTGATAAGGATTTGATAGTAGATGTAAGAGCTAGTTCATGAGAAGTGCTTTTAGTCTATCTAAAGCAAATCTATGACTGTAATATCGCATTCAATTTTTTTTTTTAACTTCCAGGTATCATCTCTATATCGATGCACATCATTGTAGGCTATATAAATGTTTTGACGCAGTTGTTGAACCTTCCACGAAAGTTTGTGAATGCCAACGTGGATACTGCGATGATGTCTCGTGGAACTATAAAATATCTTCCATGTAGATGTTGAACCTGCCACGAAAGTTTCGGAATCCATGCATGGATACTGCGACGAACATTTGTGGTAGGTTCAGCACTTGTGTGAAAATTTGTAGGATTTGTGCGTCGATATAGCGATGCAATTGCGTGGAAGGATTCATTTTCCGTAGATATGCAAACTGGTGTGTTGTTGACATGTGGAAACAATGAAGCGTTTCTATTGCCACGACGTGGAATTTTCGTCCCTATATCCACGGATCTCTTTCCACGAAAAAAACAAACCCCAATCGTTGCAATAGGGATGAAAATTCGTGGCTATTACAACGCAAGTTCATGGAAAATTAGACCATATGTAGTAGTGGCCTTACAAGATCACAAGGAAAGTGGGTGAAGTTGCTTATGAATTAGATCTGCCATCAGGAAGTAAGATACACAATGTTTTCCATTTGTCATGCTTGAATAAAGCAGTGGGACAACAAGTGACTGTTTCAGAAGTATTGCCTCCTCTTGATCATGAAGGACTCCTGGTATTGGAACCGAAAAATATTTTGCAGGTTAGAGAGAGGAAATTGAGGAGAAAAATCATTAAAGAATATTTAGTGCAATGGAAGGGGCTTCCTAGTGAAGATGCAACCTGGGAAGATGAATAAATTCTGCAACATCCTGGATTGCAACTGCTTGAGGAAAAGCAGTCTTGGGGAGGGAGGAATGGCATGTCCCTTCCCTAGTGGCCTTGGTTAAGACTTGGATCCTCCCATCCCTATGGGGTTTAAGAAAATTAATTGAATAAGGAATAATTAATGGGGGTAAATTTTGAGGCACAAATACTATAGTTATTAATTAATTATTAAGTAATTATTAATATTCATAGTTTGAATTATTTTTAATAATAAATGAATCATCATTACTAATTAATTTTTTGGAAAGAATTGATGATGAATTGGATAAGAGGGCGCATAGGGTCAATGTGGACCTCACTTGCCTAAGTGAAAAACCTCAGAAAAATAAAGGAGTTAGATAAAGGAAAGATGGCAACAAGAGAAAGTGGAATCTGTCAAAAGCAAGAAAAAACAGGCAAAATAACAAAGCGGGAAATTAAAAAGAAGGAAAGTACAGAAAGCAGTCAGTTGGAAAATGAAGCAACACTCAGAAAAGCTAAGTTAGGTGCACTTTCCAATTTCAGTGAAAGGACACAAAAACAGGAAATTTTACAAAGAAAGTAATTGCTAATTCTCTCGAGGAATGCGCCCTCCCTCTCTCACATGTGTGGGTGACTTGGAGATGAAGTTACCTCATCTATAAAATAATGCTTTCAACTCCCATTCACATATTTTGGCTAATTATTTTTGTCATTGAGTGCTCTTGCTACTCAACTATTGAGAGATGTGCCTCAACCCTTTGCTTGGGAGATGATCCCCAAGGTATTTGATGTTCTAGCCAGTTATTGATCATATCCAAAGCTATGGAGTACTGATATTTAGATCCATATCGGTCCATTGTTGAAGAATCATAAGCTTCCATATTTTGTTCTAGAGTTTTAGTGCCATTGGAGATAGTGTTGAAGGAGTTTACCCAGTAGAAGAGTTCCATTCCAGTGAAGGTTACCAGTGCAACTCAGGAGGACCAGTGCACTTATAATATTCAGATATTAGACCTGTTATCATTCCTATACCATATCCATATCATAAATCCATCTTCTCCTCTTTCTCTTACACTCATTCTCTCTCAGTGTGTAAGACCTTCCTAGCATTGGAGACTCCATGTAATTATGATTGTAATGAAATATAAAATATATGTTCTGAACTTCCAAATTCGACCTGCTTCTGTTAATGAAAATTTATCAGATCCATTGTATTTTTCATAACTCATTTTATTAATCCTTTAAGGCAGAATTCGAACAAGAAATGCAAGACTAGCTCATTGTGCAATTTAAATTAACTAGTTTTGCCATATTTGCAATTAATCACTATCTATGCACCAGTTTTATGATATGAAGGTTGTGTGAAACTCTTAATACATTGAAATCTATCCCAACCCTTCTCTTGATATTTCAAGATCATTTGATATTGTTTGGAGGGATATGCAAATCTCTTAGTTGAGAAATCCCCAGGAGCGCACTTAACTAAAATCCATCTGTAACCTCCAAAATCCACAGGAACTCTATTACAATACATTTTATAGATTTTTCTGCTCGATATATCCCTTTCACCATTCAATAAAACTTCCCAGTCTAGTATGCATATGTTGGAAGGCCCAAAAAGCTTCGAAGTAGGCATTAGACTTGTCTGATTGTTGAAAAGTAAAAGGCTCCAGTGATTTGTGCATAGGGATTAGTGTTTGGCATTGTTTCACCTTGGTGATTCACATTTCTCATACAAAAACCAGAATCAAAAGTCACTCCCACCATCCTTGACCAGTGAACCAACATTCAACATTATCACCTTGCACACTATAAAAATTGTTAAAATTTACTAGTCAAAATTCTGTAAACTTTGGGAGTTTGGAGTTGATATTCTAGCCTATTCTTGGCTGGAATATTACAGGAAATATCCAATGAATACTGAGACATTCTATTGATATCTAGGCTCTTTCCATCTTACGAAGGAGATCAATACTAGCAACCAACTGTATTGGAACTGATTTCCACTATTCTGTGTATCTCAGAAGTAGTCAAGGAATTTGTTCAGTAGATAGATCGCCCAATTGTACTGAAGTCCATCCTTTTCCTTCACAACTAAGGATATCGCAGTGGCTGGTACCTCGTTCGGTCTGCATTTCCTTAGGATTTTTCCTGCAAGGAGTTGGATTGTGAACTGTGTGGCTTGATCCTTGATCCCGACTATTGTATATGTGTGGTTTCCTTTGAGTAAACCAAATTCTATCTTCATCCTTTGAGCAAGATATTTATCCTTTTTCTTTCCTATGAACTCAACTGCGATCAAAACCTCTCTTGCTCAAGTGCATGATTCAATAGATGAGATCTATATTAATGTCTATCTTGCGGTCTAACCACAAGTATCCCTGGTGAATGGATGAAAGCAGTGTGCGCACAGCCGCCATGAGATATTGGATCCTATCAAAGTGTGGGTTGCACAGCAGGTTCAACAACCCCGATGGCTGCAACGACGCAATCCATTGTTGCACTTAAATGGTTGACTTCTTGTTGGTTTCGTCAAGATTCCTGCACATGTACTGATCTAGTTGAAAATGCGGGTACTTTGATTCTTGGGGCAAGTCATGGTCTGCAAATTTTCACTCTAGAATTTTGCCAAGCAAATTCTCCTTAATTCGCACATGACTTGACATGGGTGGCAGCAGAATATCATACTGTGGATTCTTCATGAGAAGCACCTCTAGTGCATCTCGTTTCCTTTGAGGGATGTACTCTGGAACAAGTAGGATAAACTTGTCGCAAGGAGGTTCTGGTGAAAATGGCTTCGGAATACTTGCGGCCTTCGGCTTTTCTTGTTCAGTGGCCTTCTGCTTGTCTTTCTGCTTTGATACATTCCATGGTGAATTTCTAGATGGTCTACCTCGTTCTGGGACTTCTTGCTTTACGGGCGTCTTCATGACTCCTTCCAAACCAAAATGTCGGAAGTCTCTTAAGATTTCATCTAAGGTCGATTGTTCAGACATACACTATTGGATTACTCTTGCTCTCAATTGGTAAAAACTTGGAAATTACAGGCAGTAAAAAATAAAATTCGCGGTAAAACCGATAAGTGTGCAGTATTTACTATTTATAGGCACAATAGCACTAAGGCATGCCCAAAAATGGATAACTTAGCATTAAATGCCATGTCCGTTTTCCAAATATTTCTTATATCTTGGTCATTTTACTTCATTGAATGAGTCTTCAATGGACAAATACGCCTTAAATGTGGAAACATTTGGTTCCCAAAAGTTCTTTCTAACAGCTACTTTTCGACCAAAAATTGTAACGGCTAGTTTTATTTTACTTCCTAGTGGTTGGGCGAATCACGAGGTTCACTACACATTTCCCTTCTTTCAACTTGAACTTCACAGTGTGACTCCCTTATTTTACTTCGCAACTCAGCTTGCTCATGTGTGCTTCGCAGCACATCTTTCCATTTTGTGAAAACTTCGCATTTTATCAAAACTGTGTGCAGAATCTACCATTTATTTTTAGTGTCCAATTTCAACTGCACTTGACACTTAACATTTTCTTCCATTTCTTAACTGATACCTGGAAGAGTAGGGCCATCCCTGTAAGGTTTTAGTCTACTCCCATTAACAAGTCCTTTCAAATTTTCTCCATGTATTGTGGTTAACTGAACTGCGCCACCATTAGTGACATGCTTAACAATGTATGGTCCTAACCAATGCATTTTGAATTTTCCATGAAATTTCATAAATTTTCTATCATAGAGGAGTACAAGGTCTCATACCTGGAAGAATTTATTCTTGATATGTCTATCATGCCATACCTTTTCTTTGTCTTTCTACACTTTTTGGTGAAAACCTGCAATGAAGTGATCTTCCTCCAATCCAACTAAGTGTGGTCATCTTTCATCCATTGTCTAATCAACGATCCATATCTGTGAATCCTGCAATGCTCAAACTTGATACTATGTATTCCATGGGCATGACAGCTTCCTATCCATATGTTAATCTGAAAGGTGTATGACACGTCAACTTCTTACAAGTTGTTCTATATTCCCATAATACTGTTGATATTCTAAGATCCCAATCATCCCTGTTTGTGTTGCATACCTTGGTCAATGCGTTCTCCAATACTTTGTTAAAGGATGCTATAGTGCCATTAGCTTGTGGATGATATGTGTGCTCTTATGATGGTAGATATGAAATTCTTTTGTTAAGGCTGTAATAGTTCTATTCAGGAAATGGGTTCCCTGATCACTCATTAGAATCTTTGGACATCCAAACCTTGTCAAAATATTCTCAAAATGAATTGGACGGTGGTAACTGCGCTATAGTACTTCACTGGTTTTTCCTTCGCCCATCTTGTTAGATAATCTATGGCTGTGATGATATAGAGTGAGCCAGTGCGCTTTCCTGGTGGGTTGATAGGTCCCACAAAGTCGATATCCCATTTATTGAAGGCTTGCAATGTCAATTGTGGCATCAACGACATCTCATCTCTACGAGATGGCTTCGATGTTCTTTGGAATACATCGCACTTTCGACAATGTTCTTTTGAGTCTTTCTATATCATAGGCCACCATAGTCTCGATCTCAAAATTTTCTGCATAGTAGTTCTTCTTGCGTAGTGTCCTCCAGATACACTTGAATGTGCTTCAACCAATATAATATGTCTTTCACATTCTAGTACGCATCTTCACAATACTTCATCTGGTCCCAATTTGTATAATTGTCCAGCAATTAGAGTAAATTCAACTACTCTTACCACTAATTGTTTCTTCTGCTGTGTATTAAATTTTGTAGGTGTTAATCCTATAGTCAGAAATTCTATGATATCTTTGAAATAGTCATCTGCTATATGGATAGCAAACAATTGCGCATCTGGTAGATTATCCTCCAAATTACTGGGTTCTTCGCCTGATTCAATGTGTGAAAGATGGTCAGGTCATGCGTTCAATCTTCATGGTTTCACAATGATTTCAAAATCATATTCCTGAAACAGTAAAAACCATCGGCATATTCTTCCCCCTAACACTAGTTTATTGACCAAGTACTTCAAATTTGAAAGGGTCAGTAAACATACAAAAATGTGAACCTAGCAGATAGTGTTTGAAATTCTGCAATGCGTATACCATAACTAAGCCTTCCCTTTTTGTCGTGGTATAATTCTTTTCTGCTGAAGATAACTTTCTGCTTGAAAATGCGATGGGATGATCGATGCCTCCCTCACCTAGTTGATCTAGTAAAATGCCAAGTTCCATAGATGAAGCATCTACATGTACATTAAATGGTTTATTCCATTCATGAAAGACTACGATAGGTGCTGTAACCATTTTCTCTTTCAATGTGTCCAATTCTTTTTGACAATATTCAATCCAATTGTACTTTTCTTCTTTATTGAACAGTTTCTCCATAGGTGCAATGATCTATGCGTATCCTTTGATGAATTTTCTGTAGTATCCTGTATGCCCCAATGTAGTGCGTGCGTAGTTGTTTAACTGAATTAGGAACTGGGATATTTACGATGATTGCTATATTTGCTGGATCAACCATCCATCCTTGCTTACATACTGTGTGTCCCAATAAAATACCATAAGGCACACAGAATATGCACTTCTTCAGGTTCAAGGAAATTTGATACTTTCTACACTTTGCTAACATAATTCTTAAGTTCGCATGATGATTCTTCAATAGACCGAATACTGTCCAGTCATCAAAATAAACTTCTAAGAATTTATGAATATGATCCTTAAATGCAGCTACAACAACTCTTAAAAAGATAGCAGGTGCATTCTTCAATCCAAGAGGAATAACAGTGTACTGATATGATCCCCATTCATTAGAAAATGTGGTCTTATGTATGTCTTCTGTAGAAATTATGATATGATGGTATCCAGAAAATCCATCAGTGAAAGAGTATGTCTCCTGTCCACCTACCTTGTCTAGCACTTCGTCTGTGAATGGAGTAGGAAATGGGTCATGTAGAGATGCATCATTCAATTTCCCGAGGTCCACACAAATTTTGATTTCACCTTTAGCTTTCTTGTCTTGAATTACCATGGGACTTATCCATTCTGATTCTTCTACCGGTTCAATAATTCCCGCGTCGAGCATTTTATCAATTTCTTCCTTCACCCTTTCTTTATATATGGGATTCAATCTGTAAGGTATTTGTTTAATAGGCTTCACATCAGGCTTGAGAGGTATTTTCATAACTCCCAAGTCACCTAAAATGCCTTCATTTCAGAAAAATTGGTAGGAAATAAGTCTTGATATTCGTGCAATAGGTTTGCAATCTGTCCTATTGTTTCTTCATCCCAGTAATCCCAAATAGAAGCAAATTTTGGTTCATTCCCAATACCAATATTGATCTTTTTGGTCTTCACGGGATTACTCAGGTCTGGAATTTCTAAATTAGGTCCTTCTACATCATTTTTTCCTTTAGACTCAGGTATATTCACATCGAGAGGATTGTCATCTTCATCTTTGTCTAGCGCGAAGTTATAACATGCAAGGGCATTCTCCAACTGTATTTACCAATCTGGTTATTTGTATACAAGAAACAAGACATCATTAAATATCTTCTTTTTAATGATCAGTAAATCCTCATTGACACCCATACAATCATCCTCAAAACTGAAAGTGGATTGAAAGTTGTTTATCATTATGTGACAATCTGTTGTGCCTCTGGGAAGTTCTACTTATGTATACCAATTCTTTGGTATTTGATCTAATGTGTGCACAAACATATGAACCCATTATGTCTTAGGTATATGCATCCATGCTTTCAAGTAAAACTCTATATGATCTCTAGGATTAGTCTGTCCATTGTATTTTTCTTTTACAATCTCAATTTTCTCTACAAATCTGATTTCCATCATGTGCTTACATTCTTCCCATGTGTTCAAGTTCTCTTTATGCGCACCCCACGATCTAGCAGGTGTATCTCACAATGCTATATCCAAATTTGTTAACTTATGTTCATCTGAAACTGATACTAAATATTCATGAATAAATGCGTGGATATTACCCAAACCATCATAAGTAGGAATTGGACTTACCTCTGTTCCAATCCAACGTAGTGACTTTGTTATCTTTGCACATCGTCTTGCTGATACTTCATATATTCGGCTCTGCCAATTATCCATTCCTGCATGTGATTCTGATATGCAAGAACTATCGCATCTCCAGCTCAATGTTCCATCATCTGTAGGATTAGTGTAATCTGCTTGATTTACTGTCATCTTGTAGATGTTATCAAGTTCTTGAGCTCCGCATTCTTCTCGAACTGGTTCAACATATCTAGGTCCTTGTGAAGGATACAAGGGTTCAATGACCCTAATATCCGGTCCTTCAAATATCATTTGTTTTTTCTTTAGATTGATAATTGCGAGGTTTTCAATTTCCTAGTCAATCCCCAATAATGCAGGATAAGGATTGTTGTCATCTATGATCTTAATAACCTTGAATTCTGCTTTACTTCACACTCTGTCAATGTCAACAAGAACACTTGATAATCTCTCAAAAGGTATAAACTTTTGCTGGTTAGCTAATATCAATTGTATAGGAGACCAAGATAACTTTTCCTTTCCCATTTGTTCCCATGTTTGTTTTTTCAGGACATTCTCCTCTAAGCCTAGGTCGAGAATGACCTGGTCCATTTCCAAATCTCTGATCTGTGCATTTATCCCCATTTCTCTTCCTGTCCTTCTATGGTTCGTGATATGATGAACTGCTCTGTGTGCATCATTTACTATATTATGTTATTCGTAATGTCCCAAGAGGTTTTGTAATTCTCATAATGTGTTTCCATGCCTTAGCAGCTTTATGCAGCTCTGTAGAAATTGCGTAATAGGACTGATTTTTTCTAGCAAAGTTCACGATCCATCATACGAGGTCAGCATGTCTATTATCAGTGTCTGATCACTTCGCAATTGGGTCCTTCTGGTCGAAGGTTTTGAATCCTGAAATATTTTTCTTGCTTCCATGAATACCTTTTTCTCCTGGTCAGGGTTAAATGCAGGCATTTTTGTAGTTGCTTTTCTTACCCAAGGCCCATTAGTAGGATTTGGTATGTTTATGTGATCTTCAGAAGTCGAATCTTTGTTTGTCCTGTCATTTCCTGTCACGTCTCCACTTCGCGTCACAACATGGATGTTGCGATCTTCGTTTATTTTCTCAGCTGTGATCATTTGTATATTATGGTTCTGTCCTTATTGTATATTCTCTTGCATTTTTCCTTGCAAAATGGGACATGCTTCAATGACATGGTCGAATGAATTACAGTACTTAGAAGTAGTGCAAGGGTTTTGATAGTCTCTTTCTAAATGTCCAGTTTGTGTGTAGTTATAACATACAATTTGACCTCTTCCTCTACCTTGGCCAATTTTATGTCCTCTTCCTCTGAATCCACCGTGTCCTCTATATGTGCCTTGATCACACTGCGCATTTTCATTATTATTTTGTGTTTCTCCTTGGACTGTGTAGACATCATGCTTTCTTTCTATCATGAGGTCATATGCTCTGCAGTTGGTATCATCATGGACAACTGACTTACATAATGTGCAGTACAGGCTCTTTGGTATCTGTACGTACTTCTGAAGTAGGTAAAAGTCTTATGGGCGATGTCCTCTACATTGGAAAATCTCACACCATGGTCCTTGTTGTTTATTCAATGGGTTCGGTTCTCCACTAGCGATGTAATATCTGACTACAGGACAATGTTCCTTGGAATGTCCTTCTCCTTTACATTTAGTGCACCAAACCTCTTCTCTTATCTCTTTTCCTTTCTTCATATCTTGTAGCTGTAATGTCAAGTTTGCTAGTTGTGTCTGTATCTGTACCATTCATGTGCTAGTTTCTCCTATGGGTGAAGCTTCTAGCTTCATCACAATTTCTAATGCTTCTGTTTGTGATGCAACTTTCTGTTTCATCAGTGGTAATTTGATGTGGGGAAACAACACAGCTATGAACCATTCTTGATGTTTTTGCGGTTCTATTTCAAATCTAACTTGATCTAACATGCTTTGAATTTTTTATCAAACTCCCACACAGTCTCATTAGGTTTTTGTTTGATTTATTTTAGCTTTGTAATGCACTGAGATTCTGAATTAGGTTTCTTAAATTCTCTAATTAGTGCATTTTTTATATCCACTAGTGTTATTTTCTGTCCAACAGAATATTTCATGAACCATGTTAAATCTCTATCTCTAAATGTGGTAACTAGTTGAGCTTGTTTTATAGTATTATCCTGTACTTCCTTAACGTTCCATACAACTTCACAGAGAAACCAATGTTGTTCTGGATATTCTAGACCAGTTCCTTTAAAAATAGGTAGCTTAATGTCGTATGTCTTTCTTCTTCTAAGAGATGTAATTTTCTGAAACGATGAAGGTATACCACTACTTGGATGATTCTGAGTACTTGTTCTTGCAGTATTACTACTACTAGTGTTCTGCGAACTAGTAATATTTATTTCCTCAACTATGGGTTTCTGCAGAGTAATAGGCTGATAACCAATGTGTCTAGGTTCTGTTTCACTATCAGAATCAACTTGATATGAGTTTCTATCACTCCCTAACTTAGTTTCTAGGTATGTGCGAGGTTCAACTTCACGAGACCTCTTTCTAGTGCTAACTTTATATCTCTTTCCACTTCGCAAAATACTAATATCTTCATCTGTGTCACTATCTATGTTACTAAACATTATAGACTCAAACCCTAGGAATTTGATTGCATTCTTAAGACTCCTTTTTCAGCTAGTAGCATTTTAGGTTTTTCAGGTACTTACCTCTAAATCCTTGAAATAAATATCCTTCTGGTGTGCTGTAAGACTTCAACATGTCCACAACAAATTCTGTAACATAGCCTTCCAGTAAGCTATCCAACCAAAAGTCGACTGCTCTTGAAATGTGGTTGTCAATCCCTTTAAGCCTCTAAATCAACTTTGGAGCCCAAATTGTAATTTCTCCACCCTGGAAACAATTTTTCCGTTCTTCTATCCTCGATATCCACTCGTGTAACTCAATATCAAAAGATGCGAAGAAAATTTGATGTAGGTCGGTGAATATATACCTCTACAACCATTGTTCTGTGGTAAGATGCAGATGTCTGTTTTCTTTCTGCGCAAACTCAAGTTCTGACTGGCTTACCCAGTTCTATATTTATGTCTTCTCCGGATACCACATCAATCTGATACATTAATCTCGCAAAAATATTCTCAAGGAAATAAAACATCTGTTGCGCTTCCTTCTTCACATCCACATCACCAGTTCTAGCGTGGCAACGGAACCATTTGTTGGCTATCACTCTTCATTACTCTCTTACGGGATAACTCGGGTTCAGTGTAGTTCTTACTTGTAGATACAACAAATCCATTTCACTGGCCCTTTCAGAAGCAACTTGTGAATAGGCTGAAGTCTCACCCAAAGCGAAGATGGGTGGTTACAGAATCAGGTTTATGTAACATGGTGATGCGCGGTTAGGTTATGTGAGCTTGCTATGCATTCTGTACTAACATCTACTTAACGGATTATTACCAATATGTAACTGCACACCTCTCAGTTACCAACAACCTACATACTTCAAAGAATCATTGCTAGCTCTACTCTAATAACTACACATTTGCCATACTTAACACAACTTCGCAATGTTCATATATGTGTGTTCCACTACTTAACATATCATTCGCATTCACATCCATATGAAAATACATATATAAGCATAAACATACATGAACACAAGTCATAATATAGATTCAAACACACAAAATATATATTTACGTGGTTCACCCCCCAAATGGGAGCTACATCCACTAGAACTTTTATTATATTACTTGGAAGGGGTAACAGTTCCAGTCTGCGCACTTAGTTGCAAACTCTTCTCTACAATGGATCTCTACGCACACATCTGCAGAGTCTTTTCTTCTCTTAGATATCTCTCAGTTAGATCTTACAATCGCTAACATAATCCAACTAGATCTCTATCTTATCTAACCCTTCCTTATACAAAATTTCCCTTTATATAGATTGTGCCTGAAGGTCACATCTTTACAATAATTATGGGCTAACCCCCATAGTACCCTTAGACAAAAAATGGCATGGTTCTCCTGTTGACCATGCTTTTCCTTAACTTCATTGGAGCTCTTTTGTCCTTGTGTGCCGCTTCTCTGGATCTAACGCTTCTCTAATAGTCACTTTTTTGACCGGGCGGCTCTAAAGCTACAGTGGAAAATCCTTTGCACCATTCCACTTCTTTTCTCTTTGCTTATGTATCTAAGAGTATGCCACTTCATTCATAACTGCTCCAACTACCTTGACTGTCCTTAGTACTTCATCTTTACTAAGGGAACATTTCCTTTCCTGCCACTTCACTTTGCTCCATACCCTGCTCCCGGGAATTGCAGAGTTGCTTCTCCCAAAATTGGTCGATGTTAGGCCTTGCCTAACTTGTACTTTCACCATCAAAACTTCTTCCAATTCGGTTGTGCCCAACAGTGTTCAGAAATATGTTAAATCTAAACCTATTTAAAAGGAGTGGGATGCACAAACCTTACGACTACAAGAAGTTCTCTCATGAGATTAATGTGAAATTGAATGCTACCTACAACATAGATCTCCAGGTATAAAAACACTAAAGTTGTAGACAATCTTAGCCATCTATAGGCATGCATTGTGATAGCAGTGACCACCGGGCAATAATATAATTGTAGAGGTTACATTTATGTAAACTAGTTTAATTAAATTTATTTGTATACTTAGTTAGCGGTTTCTCTGACGTAGAGGAACTTCCAGGTGTTGAAACATTTGAAGTTGTTGGAGAATATTGTCGTGTTTATATGTGTGAAGTTAAAGAGCATACAGGGTTTGGAGCTGCCAAATTGATAAATATGAGGTATAAATATTATGTGTTGCATCATTCCAATCTTCTTTGCAAATCTTATTGCTTGCCTATGAGATAATAAAGAATAATTCTCTCAAAATTAATACTATGTGGATTTCGATGAGCTCCAACTACAAGTTTGCCACCCGAGAATTATATTATTAATATTAATGGTTATATTTTATGTAATTATTTTGATTTAAAACTAATTAAAAAACAAACCTATTATTTATATCTATATATAAACATAACGTAATCGATATTTTTATGAGGTATAAATGTAGCAAAGTTACTTTTTAGACATTGTTTTGTTTGAAACTTATTTCACTGTTTATGGTGTGTACACATATATGTCCTGTCATGATAAAGATTAGTATGTAAAGTATTAGAATGAGATGCTTCCAATGTCTTAATTTATGGATCTAATAAGATCAAGTATGATTTGTTGAATGTAACAAATAAGAATGTGGATCTGTTGCCTAGTTGTGGATATAAAGCTCAAAAATAAAAATAAAAATTGATGTTGGATTTGTTGAGCTTGAGTATATATCATACTCATATATGCTATATCTACTCACAGAAAATAAATTATTCCAAGTTGCTAATTTATTTGCATCTCTCTAACCAGAGTCTGGAAGCTTGAAAATATTCATACCACTAAATTTGTAGGAGTTGTACTATAAATTTGAGGGATTTCAATTCTTTTGAATAATATGATTTTTTTTCCAACCAGTGCATATATCTGGACAATTTTAGCGTAGACCAAAAAATCATTTTCTGTTAGCTGTCTTAATATTTGAGTCTGAATCAAAATTCGGGGAGCTTAAAGTGAAATTTGGCTCATAATGGGTAAGCATTTACATATACATAGTGGCAATCAGAGGCACAAATACATCTTGATCCTTTCACTTATGAATATACATAACGAATATATTGATTTGTCTCACTGCCCTGTTGACACGGGAGTTGGGCACTAATTGTTCTAAGACAATATGGTTGCTCAATTCATTCAGTATAACAAGATTTTTATTAGAATTTTCAATCACATTATCCCTCAAATTATCCACATTCGAAGTTCCTGGTTGTGAACTGGAAGATGGTGACAACCAATCATCAATCGTAACAAATTTAGAAACGCCCGTTGTAGTTCTAGGAAAATAATCGAAATGATTTCTCATGCAAAAAGCCTGACATGTATCATCTTGTTGGCTTAATATTAATTCCAATAAAATTCAAATAAGACCATAATGGCACAGAACCCTCTCAGAACCTTTGTAGGTTTTTTGATAATGATTTGACATAGATGAAAGACTTTTTAAGATAAAATAAGGCATATTGATCTTATAGCCAAGAAAATCCATAAAAATCATGATATGATATCTGAGAACAGTAGAGTATCTCCCCTCACATGTAATGAACTCACAAATGGGGGTTAACACATTTCTCCAACGTAGTTTAAAGGATTTGAGGGGCATACCTTTGGAATATTTTTGAATTTTCACCACATTTTCAACAAGATTTTTCCATGATGCCTTTTTCAAATGGATGTGTTTGTGCCACCTCTCGCCTGTAATAGGAAATCCCATATATTGAGAAATGAAATCTTCATTCATCAAGAGATCTAAGTGTAATGTCCCACTTTACAATTTTTATAAAAATGCCCAATTTTTCACTTTTTCCCCAATTTCGACCCTTGACTAGCTTTGATGCCTAAGTCCCAAATTTGCCCCAAATGATCCCAAATATTCTGAGAAGGTATGTGAATGATATTAGGAATTGAATATGATGTTCAGGGATTATATATGGCCACCTTTGAAAACTCTCTTAAGATTCTGCACCAAGTATGCAATTTTACTAGTAATTTGGGGTTCAAATCCCCCTGGGGTAAGTACTGAAAATGGCTTCCCAAATGCCTCCAACCCACTCTGTATATGTAAATGTATTAATATTTGAGTCTGAATCAAAATTCATGGAGCTTAATGTGAAATTTGGCTCATAATGGGTAAGCATTTACATATACAGAGTGGCAATCAGAGGCACAAATACATCTTGATCCTTTCACTTATGAATATACATAATGAATATATTGATTTGTCTCACTGCCCTGTTGACACGGGAGTTGGGCACTAATTGTTCTAAGACAATATGGTTGCTCAATTCATTCAGTATAACAAGATTTTTATTAGAATTTTCAATCACATTATCCCTCAAATTATCCACATTCGAAGTTCCTGGTTGTGAACTGGAAGATGGTGACAACCAATCATCAACCGTAACAAATTTAGAAACGCCCGTTGTAGTTCTAGGAAAATAATCGAAATGATTTCTCATGCAAAAAGCCTGACATGTATCATCTTGTTGGCTTAATCTTAATTCCAATAAAATTCAAATAAGACCATAATGGCACAGAACCCTCTCAGAACCTTTGTAGGTTTTTTGATAATGATTTGACATAGATGAAAGACTTTTTAAGAGAAAATAAGGCATATTGAGCTTATAGCCAAGAAAATCCATAGAAATCATGATATGATATTTGAGAATAGTAGAGTATCTCCCCTCACATGTAATGAACTCACAAATGGGGGTTAACACATTTCTCCAACGTAGTTTAAAGGATTTGAGGGGCATACCTTTGCAATATTTTTGAATTTTCACCACATTTTCAACAAGATTTTTCCACGATGCCTTTTTCAAATGGATGTGTTTGTGCCACCTCTCACCTGTAATAGGAAATCCCATATATTGAGAAATGAAATCTTCATTCATCAGGAGATGTAAGTGTAATGTCCCACTTTACAATTTTTATAAAAAAGCCCAATTTTTCACTTTTTCCCCAATTTCAACCCTTGACTAGCTTTGATGCCTAAGTACCAAATTTGCCCCAAATGATCCCAAATCTTCTGAGAAGGTATGTGAATGATATTAGGAATTTAATATGATGTTCAGGGATGATATATGGCCACCTTTGAAAACTCTCTTAAGATTCTGCACCAAGTATGCAATTTTACTAGTAATTTGGGGTTCAAATCCCCCTGGGGTAAGTACTGAAAATGGCTTCCCAAATGCCTCCAATCCACTCGAATTTATGAAAATAGGTAGGGTATGTATCAAGGATGTTATTAAGGTCCCAAATGCACCATTCATTAGTTATTAATTTTGTTCCAAACCTCTCCCAAACAACAACAAAAACCACTAATTCGACCCTTGGGGAAATGGCACCAAATCTTCTTCAAATGCAAATAAACTGAGTATAATGACTTGGAATGCTCAAGTGATGAATATGAAACTTGTAATACACATCAATGGAATTCCATTCATCACAAATATATCATAGAAACATTCTTTTATTCGAAATCATCAGCATTATAATGGCATACATCAATGTAGTGGGGAAATGGTCATTGTTTGCTCATTAATCATCATTTTTACATACAACCACTTGGTATTTAGACCTGATAATTTATGAAGATGAAGAAAAAAGTATATAATTATTATTACAATCATAAATACATCATTAGAAGCTCTCCCAAGAAGTACAAGAGCTCACCCAAAGTGCAATCCCTTAAGGAGCATGAATATGCCTTCAAAACTGGAAATGGTTGAGAGATGGTGTTGAAATAAAAAAAACCAAGAGATTCCCTATAGCTGATACATGAAAATAAAAACTCCATTAAATCTCCATGAAAGACCTGATTGGACTCTCCAAACACCAAGTTGGATGGGAATCTTTCACCCTCGAAATTGGCTAAGGCAAGAAACTAGTCATCCACTAGCTCTCTCTTCACAAATGAAATTTTTCTCAAATGATAAAAATCCATTCTCATACTTGATTTCTATATTTTATAATCAACATTAGCCTCCTATGGTTTTAATTCCTCCCATTAGCTTCTAGAGATTTCCACTTAGGAAATATTCCACATTTGCCACTTGTCTCCTAATTCCCAACCTTCCATCTCCTCCCAATTCGAGTAGGGGTATCTTGGGATTCTCCAATACCCATGGGAGCCTTCTTTGAGCCTATTTTTGGGGTTGACATGTCATAATGGTCATATGTCAGAATTCATATCTGAATTTTGTCATAAATGTCATAGATGCTTCATCATTGTTGTCATAGAGCTAGGGAATCTAGCCCAAGTGTCCACAAGCTTCCAATTTGACTCTTCCTCTTCCATGGAGGTTACCATTCCATCCCATTTCGACCTAATATGATCAATGCCATTTGTATGACTTACCAAATCACTCCATAATTTTTTCCTTCCCATGGATTCGAAATGGCAAGAGAGATATGCCATGTGGCAGTGAGAAACCAAGCTAGTGTAGGTCCCACATCCTCCATATGTCTTCAAATCCATTTGCCACCTATAATTTCCCTTGGATTTATTTATTCAACCTATTTATTAAATACTTGAAATATCATAATGTATAAACATCATTAATTTTCTCCCTTATTACAATTCCAAATGTACCCATTCAACCTAGGGAACTTGGTAGGATTGATGGGATTGTCTGCTATGCAATTATTTGAATGGGGACATTACAGTCCTCCCCACCCAATATTGCTTGTCCTCAAGAAATTTCAGATTTGGATGTTGAAAAATCTTCTCCTCTTCCCATGTGGCATCTTCATTTGGTAAGTCCTTCCATTGCACTAAATATTCTTTGATAATTCTACTCCTCAACCTCCTTTCCCGTGTCTTCAAAATCTTTTCCGGAACAAGTGTGAGCTGACCTTCATCATCCAAAGGAGGAAGTATTTTTGAAGTGATAGTTTTATGACCAAGAGATTTATTGAGACATGAAACATGAAATACATTATGGATTTTACTCCCTTTCGGAAGTTCTAGTTCATATGCTACTTCTCCAACCTTCCGCACTACCTTGTATGGCCCATAGTACCTTGGTTTTAATTTTTCTTCTCCATTCTTTTTTAGATATGTTTGTTTATATGGCTGCAACCTTAAGTATACTAAATCATTGACCTGAAAGGTCCTTTCTTCTCTATGTCTATCAGCATATTGTTTTTGATGATTTTGAGCAACCTGCAAATTGTCTTTCAAGAGCTTTAAAATTTCTTAGCTCTCTTCCACCCAATCTTTAGCCTTTAGGGCTCTACTATCACCAAATATGATTTCATCAAATGTAATTGCATCATAAGAATATAATGATTTGAAAGGAGACATCCCTATTAACATATGATAAGTGGTGTTGTAGCAAAACTCACCCAAGTGTAACCATTTTTCCCATGCTTTTTGCTGCTCTCCCACATAGTTTCTTAGGTACCCTTCCATCCATTGATTCACCCTCTTTGTTTGTCTGTCAGTTTGTGGATGATATCTGGTACTTGGAGTCAATTGAGTGCCCACCAATCTAAAAATTTCTTGCCAAAAAGCACCCATGAATCTACTATCTCTATCACTGACAATGCCCTTGAGGAGCCCATGCAATCTGAAGATTTCTTTGAAAAAAATATCAACCACTTGTGCAGCACTAAAATATGATGTAACAGCAAAGAAATGAACAAATTTTGTCAACCTATCCACTACCACATATATAAAATCCTTACCCAAATATTTAGGCAAACCGATGATGAAATCCATGGAGATACTGTCCCATTTTTGCTCCGGAATGGGAAATGGTTGTAATAAGCCAGCTGAACATGTACGTTCTGATTTTTTTTGTTGACATACTTTACATTCATTCACATATTTTTGAACATCTTCCTTCAGCCCATTCCAAAAAAACCTTTGCCTCGACTGTCTATAAGTTTTGAAGATCCTCGGATGGCCCGCTAGTGGGGAATCATGTGCTTCTTGCAAAATTCGGTACTTGAGATTTGAGTTCTGAACTAAATCAATTATGCCCTTATAATATATCAGTCCATTAAAAATCTTGTAGTTATCATCCCCTTTGATTCCATCCAACATATCACAAGCAAATTTGTCTTTGGCATATTCAACTAGTAGCATGTTTTTCCAATCCTTGGCAATGTCCATGAGAGAAAAAGAAGGTCTTCTTGATAAAGCATCTACTACTATATTATTCTTTCCTTTGACATATACAATATCAAAATCATAAGCTTGAATCTTTCTTACCCACTTTTGTTTCCTTTCATTTAGATCAATTTGGGTGAGAAAGTGTCTTAGACTATTGTGGTTAGTTTTCACCGCAAACTTGCTGCCCACCAAGTATTGTCTGGATTTGGCCAATGCATGCATAATGGCCATCATTTCTTTATCATAGATGGAGTAAAGTTTTTCATGAGGCTGAAAATTTCTGCTCTCAAAGGCTATGGGGTGTTGGCCTTGCTTTAGGACAGCCCCTATTCCTCCACCTGAAGCATCACATTCCACAACAAAAGGTTTAGTAAAATCAGAAAGTGCAAGTATGGGACAACTACTTATTAGCTCTTTCATTCTTTGGAAGGCCTTTTCAGCCTCTTTGTCCCACTTGAAAGCATCCTTCTTAGTCAAATCAGTGAGTGGAGAAGTCAACTTGGAGAATCCTTTCACAAATTTTATGTAATAGGTGCATATGCCAATAAAGCCTCTCAATTCAGTAATATTTTTTGGTGATGGCCATTCTAAGATAGCCCTGATTTTTTCCATGTGTACCTTCACTCCTTCTTTCCCAATAATGTGCCCAAGATACAGTAGCTCTTTCATCCCAAATTCACATTTTGAGAACTTAGCAAATAATGACTCTTCTTGCAAAATTTTTAACACAATCTCTAATTGCTGTAAATGCTCTTCCCATGTTTTACTGTAAATGAGAATGTCATCAAAGAAAACCAAAACAAACCTTCTTAGTTGCTTGCAAAAGATCCTATTCATGCATGCTTGAAATGTGGCTGGAGCATTAGTTAACCCAAAAGGCATGACAAGAAATTCAAAGTAGCCATAATGACATTGAAAAGCAGTCTTTTGCACATCTTCATCTTTCATTCGAATTTGATGATATCCTGCTCTAAGGTCAATTTTGGAGAAGTATTTGGCCCCATGTATCTCATCCATGAGCTCATCAATCCTAGGAATATGATACCTATTCTTTATAGTCTTTTTGTTCAAGGCTCTAAAATCTATGCACATTCTCAATGTTCCATCTTTTTTATTTTTTCTTCAGTAGCACTACGGAAGAAGCATAAGGGCTAGAGATTGGTCGAATGAGTCCCAACTCTAGGAGTTCTTGGTTGGATTTTTCAATCTCATCTCTGAAATTTTTAGGATGTCTATAAGGTGGTATCTGAATGGGTGAATTACCCTCCTCCAAAACAATGTTGTGCTCAACCCCCCTATTTGGTGGTCTACCATGTGGAAGGTCTCTAAAAACTTTTTCATATTTTTGCAAGAGTCTCTCTATCTCCTTTGAGTGTTCAAAAACCTTTATATTTGGCTTGGGAGATGTAATATGACATTCAACATCCCATTCTATGTCCCAATGCCTCAATATAGATCTCATATTATTGCAAATCACTACATGATTTGGATAAGTGTGCTTCCCTCTCACAACTCTTAGTACTCCTTTTGAATCTTGGAATTTCATTTCAGGAATTTGATAATTTACTGTATGCTCTCCTATTGAATACAACCATTGCACTCCCAAAACCACATTAGTATCAGCAACATCAACCACATAAAAACTATCAACAAAAGTATAGTTACCTATGGTGACTTGTAGCTTTGGAACCCATGTTTTGCATTGTATTGTGTTGTGACCGAGAATGACAACTGTGAAGCCATCAAATGGTTCAATAGGTATCTTTCTTTTCTCCACCATCTTTGAGTTATGGGTGGCTCCTCCATCTACCAGAACTGAAGTTCTTTGTCCTAGTACCACACCCTTGCATCGGATAGTATGATAGAGAGGTACTGTTGAAAGTACTGCCCTTCTTGCTTTGTCTGGTGAAGGCTGATTTTCTTCTTGTCTTTCCTCTTCTACTGCTGTCTCATATGCCTCCTCTTGATATGAAATATGTCCATCTTCATCCATGCCCCCATTATACCCCTCATTATTAGAAAATACTTCTCTGTATTGAGCCTTTCCTTTAGTACATTTGTGCCCCGGTGTCCATGGTTGAAAGCATGTGAAGCACAATTTCTTTTTTCAAAGTTCATCCCTATTTAGTCCTTCTTTTATATTCCTTTCAAATGAATATTTTTGCCAAGGTTTCTTATCATATGCATCCCTTTTCCAAGGTTTCTTTTCAAATTTGGAGTTAGGCTTGGGAGGAAATCTCATTCTATGAAGCACATTTTGGAGATCCCTAGTCAAGCTCATTGCATCTTTTAATGTAGTTGGCTTGTGGGATTTGACCAAACCTTTTAAGGGTTCATCCAAACCTTCAGTGAACAACAATACCAACCTTCCCATAGATACATCAGCCACCTTGACTGGTAATTTTTGAAATTCCAACATATATTCAGTAGGGGTCTCAGTTTGCTTCAATTGAGCTAGTTCTTTGGAAGGCAATTCTGGATCTTTTTGTTCAAATCTCTCTAGTACCCTGTCAACAAATTCTCCATATTTTTTAACCTGATCATGACCCAAGGTTTTCAGGCCATGGACCTCATCCTCCTTCCTTTTCATTTTATGTACAGCATCAATGTATTGACTAAATGGTAAACCTCTTTTACAATCTTCACTCAACTCATTCCATTCGATTGCTAGTTTACCAAAATCCATCTGAATATCAGGCTCTTCTTTGGGTGTGAGAAATTTAGGTGCAGCATGCCTTTGTGTGCTTTGAAATTCATCAGGTCTATTATGAGTTCTTGTACTTGAAAAAATATGCTCACCCATGTTCTTCTTTTCTCCTGAGTATGACCCACTGTTATCTCCCATCATCCTTTTGCTTGCAAGTTGGCTACGCAACAATTCCAATTATTTCATCAACTGTCTACTCATGTCTTGGATACCCATGTAAATTTCATCAAAACATGGTTTTAAGGATGCAACAAGTTCCTCCTTATGTCTTAAGTTTTCATCCTCCTCTCTACCCATTGTTTTAACAAAAGACTATTTTTCTTCTACTACCTCTTCTTCAACAAAAACCTCTTCAACTACCGGTTCAAAGGGTGGTGGTTTATTCTTTTGAATTCTTGTTAAGACAATCAAGTACCAAGAACATGCTATGATACCACTTGTAATGTCCCTTTTTACATTTTTTATAAAAATTCCCAATTTTTCACTTTTTCCCCAATTTCGACCCTTAACTAGTTTTGATGTGTAAGTCCCAAATTTGCCCCAAATGATACCAAATATTCTAAGAAGGTATGTGAATGATATAAGGACTTGAATATTATTTTCAAGGATTATATATGGCCACCAAAAGACCTCTGCAAACTCTCTTAAGATTCTGGTCCAAGTATGCAATTTTACTAGTAGTTTGGGGTTCAAATCCCCTTGGGGTAAGTACTGAAAATGGCTTCCCAAATGCCTCCAAACCCACTCGAATTTCTAAAAAGAGGTAGAGTATGTATCAAGGATGTTATTAAGATCCCAAATGCACCATTAATTAGTTATTAAGTCTGTTCCAAACCTCTCCCAAACAATAGCAAAAACCACTAATTCGACCCTTGGGGAAATGGCACCAAATCTTCTTCAAATGCAAATAAACTGAGTATAATGATTTCAAATGCTCAAGTTATGAATATGAAACTTGTAATAAACATCAATTTCATTCCATTAATCACAAATATATCAAAGAAACATTCTTTTATTCGAAATCATCAACATTATAATGGCATACATCAATGTAGTGGGGAAATGGTCATTGTTTGCTCATTAATCATCATTTTTACATACAGCCACTTGGTATTTCGACTTGATACTTTTTGAAGATGAATAAAAGAGTATATAATGCTTATTACAATCAGAAATACATCATCAGAAGCTCTCCCAAGAAGTACAAGAGC
Organism: Larix kaempferi; assembly: GCA_027924585.1. Classification (NCBI taxonomy): domain Eukaryota; kingdom Viridiplantae; phylum Streptophyta; class Pinopsida; order Pinales; family Pinaceae; genus Larix; species Larix kaempferi. The sequence goes on along the minus strand of BSBM01000431.1, from coordinate 10,007,754 downwards.
TCACCCAAAGCACAATCCCTCAAGGAGCATGAATATGCCTTCAAAACTGGAAATGGTTGAGAGATAGTGCTGCACTAAAAAAAAACATGAGCTTCCCTATATATGATACTTGCAAATACAAACTCCATTAAATCTCCATGAAATACCTGAGTGACCTCTCCAAACACCAACTTGGATGGGGATCTTTCACCCTCGAAATTGGCTAAGGCAAGAAACTAGTGATCCACTAGCTCTCTCTTCACAAATGCAATTTTTCTGAAATGATAAAAATCCATGATCATACTTGATTTCTATATGTTATAACCAACATTAGCCTCCTATGGTTCGAATTCCTCCCATTAGCTTCTAGATATTTCCACTTAGGAAATGTTGCACACTTGCCACTTGTCTCCTAATTCCCAACCTTCCATCTCCTCCCAATTCGAGTAGGGGTCTCTTGGGATTATCCAACACCCGTGAGCACCTTCTTTGAGCCTATTTTTGGGGCTGACATGTCATAATGGTCATATGTTAGAATTTATATCTGAATTTTGTCATAAATGTCTTAGATGCTTCATCATTGTTGTCATAGAGCTAGGGAATCTAGCCCAAGTGTCCACAAGCTTCCAATTTAACTCTTCCTCTTCCATGGAGGTTACTATTCCATCCCATTTCTACCTAAGATGCTCAATTCCATGTGTATGACTTACCAAATCACTCGATAATGATTTCCTTCCCATGGATTTGAAATGGCAAGAGAGATATGCCATGTGGCAGTGAGAAACCAAGCTACTGTGGGTCCCACATCCTCCATATGTCTTCAAATCCATTTGCCACCTATAATTTCTCTTGGATTTATTTATTCAACCTATTTATTAAATACTTGAACTATCATAATGTATAAAAATCATTCATTTTCTCCCTTATTACAATTCCAAATGTACCCATTCAACCTAGGGAACTTGGTAGGATTGATGGGATTGTCTGCTATGCAATTATTTGAATGGGTACATTACACTAAGTCACCAATGATTGCCTTAGTTTCATCAAAAGACTAGACAAAGGCTTCAGTAGCCGTCACACTATGCCCATGAAACTTCTAAAGAAACTCTAACCAACCCAATGCAGTAAATATCTAGCACATATGCTCATCGAGCTCGACAAACCTACAGTTTACAGGTTCTACCCTCTTAATCCGACCCATCATGTATGAGGAATGTGGCCTGGACAGACACTGCAAGAATGTAATATCTAGGAATAAAGGATGACACTCTGAATGTAAAATCACAAGATGCAGGATCAAACCCTGGGATCATCCCGAACTATTATCAAACAAGGTGCTTCGTTTTAGGAAATGAAACAAGCACAGAAGGCAAGAGCACTACCTTCGACGCCCATAAAATGAATGTACAGGTCGTGATATGGATAAATCATGCATGTCAGTATGAAGGTGACAGGAAATAGTTATGAAGACGCCAACTTGGTCATGTGAAGGCTCGTGAGTGGACCTAATCGAGGACACAACATCAACCTAGGGTTTGCAAGGCTAAGGGTTAATAATAACACCAAATTTTTACACATAACCTTGCTCACATGATGATAACCACAAGCCCCCCTTATTAAACTTGCAATCATGATTGCAACCATGTTTACAATCTTAATCATAGTTCTTCACGTTGTTGTTAAAGATAAGACCAGACAAATAGATTCAGCAATAGCTTGAACATAAAAAACGATAATTACATCACCTTGATCTTCACGATCATCTCCATTCTTGATTATAATAACAATTTGGTTCAATGGCCACCATTTAGTGCCATCATATAAAAAGTAGTGGGCAAAAAAAAATCTATTAATCTATGATATGCATGGAGTGAAGACAAACATATCGAATGATGGATAAATAATTACATAAAGTGCATTTTGATTCCTAGTAAACTGAAATAATCATTCAATATATATTTTGGTTACTCCATACAACTATTTACATCTAATACACTAAGACTGCACATTCTAACTAATAAAGAATGGCACTTAATTAAGTTTAAATGCCATAGATGTGATCCAAGGTATATTTTGAATAAGAAAACCATCTCAAGCACATATGTTGTCCAAGTCATCGTGCAGTATTGAAACATGAAAAGCATTAGCCTCCATTAGACTATAGATACAATAATAGGCATTGTAGATCAAATTGCCATGAATTTTGATAGACATAAGTTATGTTAATAAAGCATTATATTATTCAGATTTACCTAGGCTAATCTTGGCAAATTTATTACTACAGTTAACATTTAAGAAATATATAGTTTATGAAGACCAAAAAAACTATCTTACTCAGTTATGAATGATGAACATTGTCGAGTGTAAATGTTTAGAAGAAAATGTACAAATCAGATAATGATTAGAATTGATATCATGTAACTAATGTGAAATGATATGATATCCAAAAATTTAGGTCACAGTTAAGATCAAATTAGAAATTTGACTCAGGTCTATAACTGAAAGTCATGTTCCGTAGAATCAATGATCAATGTCTGCAAGTCTTTACTCTGTCTCAAAAGAGAGGGGGGGTACCCATTCATTTGGTAAAAAATAAAGGGTAATAGTTGGTACATTCAAACATGCCCATAGATTTATTTGTTTTATGGACAGTCTCACAGTCGATTGATGCATGTCTTTTTTAATCAATGCTTTTGGTCCAATTGGTGTGCTTGTCTATGTCCGCTTGGATCGGTATGGGTTCTCCCTATTTATTTCCCCTGTTGGGATTTGAAATCCCCTTATGATTCACTCCTGTGATATTTCTACCTTGGTATGGTTCATTACGGTCAGGTTTAGTGCGGTCTGGCATAGTTCAACATGGTATGGTTCCATTGGGAAGGCTCGGTTCACTCAGCTTTTCTTCTCATCGTGCGGTATATCTTGCTTGATGCTCGCTAGGTGTGTATATGTGATCAAATTTTATGCATTTGTCTTTTGATACCCTAGCCAATAGAGAATACGGGGTTTGGAGCTTCTCGCTGCTTTGACTTAGAAGAGCTTCCTGGTGTTGAAAATAAGAGGTCTATGGAGTACCTTGATGTATATGGTTGTGTGAATCTCAAGAGCGTATCTGGGTTGGTGGAGCTTCACACTGATGCAGGAGCATCGGGGCCTAGGCATATCAGTCGAGGTTGATCGACAAGAGGGAGCCGACCAGCGGGAGTGCCGATGACCACTGGTGCGGAGAGCAGGTTGACTTGTCGAAGTCAACAAGTCGAGCAGAAGCAGTCAGAGTGCAACTGACTGGAGCAGTGCAGTGGATGTTGTGATTGGTCGAGAATCAACAAGAATTAGTTGATAGACAACAAGTGGTCGAACTACGATGTGACAGGTTTGGTAGAGCCAAGCGTGGAGGAAGGGGAGGACTGGCGAACTACAGAAGATGAGAAGTAAGCCGACAAGAAGGTCGAGATGTGACTGACTACTATAGTAGGGTCAGAAGGGCAGAAAGTCAAGGGACTGTACCTAGTAGCCGTTCAGGGTTGCTGAGGATGTTAATACAGTTATTACGAGTAGGTGAAAGACATGAGAGGTGACATCATGGACAGAGGCTGTGCAGTATGGTTGAGATCTGATAGTTGTAGGTCTGCAAGATTTGGAAGGATCGACGGACAGGAGGATGTGTGTCTCGAGGATTGCAGTAATCTTGGGAATAGCAGCGGTAGGGTAGAAAATGAAGGAGAGGAGATCAGAGAGGGGGTCTTCAGTCTTTGATCAGCAGTATCAGAGAGTAGAGCCAAGAGGAGTTGTGAAGAGTCACACCGGCCGAAGAAGAGAAGAGAGTTGAGATCGAGCCATATATCAAAGTTCTGAGGTGAACCAGAAGAGGGTGAGGTCGACACACAGGGAGAACACACCACAGTTACTTCTAAGTTGTAATGGCTAAGGCCGATTGTAGTTAGTTATTTGTTTATAGTTATTCCTCATTGTAATCGAATTCAGAGAAGTAATATAAAGTTACTTCTGGCATCCTGCTTTACACTGTGTTCGTGTAAGCATTGTGGTTTGTGTCGTGTGTATTGTTAAGCAAGAAAGTATTCTAGTAAGGTGACTTGAGTCAGTTGGTATCAGAGCCTAGAAGAAAGTCTGGCTGGGAAGATGACTATACCAACCTGACTTGCGTCAGTTGGTATTAGAGCGCGGATCGTAGCAGATGAGAAACCAGAAGAAAGTACGGATGGGAAGACGACTATACCAACCTGACTTGCATCAGTTGGTATTAGAGCAGAAGAATCCTTCGAGTTTATGATATTGAGCCTGCAAGTGAGTTGGACAGCTCCAGCTGCGGTTAGGTAGAGTTATGGATGACTTGTTTTAAAGTTCGGTTGCGATTGGACATGTGATAGTTTCAACAGAGGTTGAAAATGGCTCACAGAGGCGTTAATGTCCGAGGACGAAGAGTACGTGGTGCAGCAGCCATCACAGTGGATCATGATATGTTCGACGAATGTGTCAGAACGATGCGAACTTTGAAAAATGAAGTCGCAGCAATCAAAGAAAGCTGGAGGCGTGGTTGTATTCCTGAAGCACTAGACCACAGCGACGAGAAAGTCGTAGATGTGGAAGCTCGGGAAGAAGCTGCAGAGGAACAAGAGGAAAAATTGATCAAACTCTTGACATATATGAGAGGTCGGGCGAAGATAGACGTGCGTACATACTCAGGAAGCCTGGACCTAGAAGATTTGATCGACTGGTTCAGAGAGATGGAGAAATACTTTGACATAGAGCGGATCGAGGATCCTAAACGGGTTAAGACTGAATGTCTGAGGTTGAAGGGTCATGCCTCGTTGTGGTGGGACAATGTACAAGCTGATAGACTCAAGAAAGGAAAGGAGAAAATCAAGTCTTGGGACAGAATGGTTGCCAAGTTGAAGGGAAAGTTCTTGCCAAGTGACTATGTGATTTCCTTGTTTAGGAAGTTATAGAACTTTCGACAGAAGGAAATGACTGTGAAGGAGTACACGGAGGAGTTCTACCGATTGTCGATTTGGTCAGGACAAACTGATTAAGGAGAAGAAGTTGTCGCTAGGTACGTGAACGGGTTAAAGTATGCTATTCAGGATGAACTCAGCATGTCAATATTCAGAGTAGTCGGCGAATCCTACCAGTTAGCTCTGAAGGAAGAAGATAAAATGTCAAGAAAATCCACAGCGACCAGGGTAAAGATGACTGGTCGGGGTGCGAGAACTGTCTCCACGAAAGGCCAAAGTAGTGGTTACAAGAAGGAAAGTGTCGAAGATAGCCGACATGTGGAAGGGACATCGACACAGGAGAAAGTGCAAGAAAACTGACGCGATGGTCTTGAGAACCGCGGTCGAGGTGCGTATGGTCGAAGTGGTCCATTTAACAAGAAAGGAGCTAATAGACCATCCATAATCTGTTACAAGTGTCGAGGAACAGGACACAAGTCCTATGAGTGCCCGGAGAACCTAGATGTTGCAGAGGATTCAAAACCCAGACGTCGAAAGGATGAGCAAGTCGACGAGAGGGAAGAATCGACATCCGACATCAGTGGACGTGAAAAGAAGAAGAACCAAAATTTGATGGTTCAGAGAGCCTTGATCAAGGAATATCAACACGACCCGATGGAACTAGCACAATGGAAGGCAATATTTTGAATGAAGGTGCAGATCAGAGAATGGTGTTGCAAAACCATAGTTGATGGTGGAAGCACGAAGAATCTTATGTCGACAGAAGTCATCAACAAGATCAGATTGAAGTGTCGAGAACACCCACACCCCTACAAGATCTTATGGTTGTAGAAAGGACACAATGTCAGGGTGACCAGACAGTGCCTAATCAACTTCCGAGTTGAAGGATTAGAGGACAACGTATTGTATGATGTAGTTCACATGGATGCATGCCATCTGTTGTTAGGAAGACCATGGAAATATGATCGGAAAATGATCTATGATAGTCGAGCCAACATAGTCACAGTGTGGAAGAATGGCTTGAAAATGTCTCTTAAGCCGAGGTGAGAAGAGAAAGCCGACAATAAGCATGATGAGAGCAATCTTTGGGATAAGCGAGTGTTGATGAGCATCGCGAAAGAATTCCTCACCAAAAGGACCTTATGTCGAAAGAATGACCAGAGAGGAGGATATTCTGGTTGAGATCGAGGAGTTGCTCGAAGAGTTTAGTGACATAATGGTTGATGAGAAATCGACAGGATTGCTGCCGACCAGGAGCATATCCCATCAGATCGACTTGATTCCAGGGTCGAGTCTGCCAAACAAGGCACCATATAGGATGAGTCCGACAGAGGGACAAGAACTCAACCAACAGGTCCAAGATTTGTTGGACAGAGGGTTAATCAGAGAAAATATGAGCTCATGTGCAGTACCAGCGGTATTGACACCAAAGAAGGGTGGAGAATGGAGAATGTGTACCAACTGCAGAGCCATCAACAAGATCACGATCAAGTATCAGTTTCCATTGCCGAGAATGGATGACTTTATGAATTGCCTGAGTGGAGCGACATACTTCACAAAGATAGACCTGAAGAGTGTTTATCACCATATTAGGGTTAGAGAAAGAGATGAATGGAAGACAACATTCAAGACAAAAGAAGGGTTATACGAGTGGTTAGTCATGCCATTTGGGTTGACTAATGCACCCAACACATTCATGAGGTTGATGAATGAGGTGCTAAAGCCATTTTTAGGAAAGTTTGTCATAGTCTATTTAGACGACATCTTGATTTTTAGTCGAACCAAGGCAGAGCACTTGGAGCACGTTCAACAAGTATTGCAAAAATTGCAGGAAGAAAAGCTGATGGTGAACCTACAAAAGTGTTTCTTTATGAGGAAGGAATTGGTGTACTTGGGGTTTGTAATCTTGAGTAAAGGGTTGGTGATCAACACAGAGAAGGTGAAGGAAATAGTAGATTGGCTGGAACCAACAAGTATGACTGGAGTAAGAGGTTTCCATGGACTTGCTAGTTTCTACTGGAAGTTCATTTGGGGATTCAGTCGAATTTGTGCACCATTGACATAATGCATGAGAAAGGGTGAGTTCAAGTGGACGGAAGAAGCCTAGAGAGCTTTCGACGAGTTGAAGGAAAAGGTCATTGAGAGCCTAGTCTTGGCGCTTCCAAACTTTGACAAAGTTTTCCAGGTCGATTGTGATGCAAGTGGAATGACAATTGGAGCAGTGTTGAGCCAGGAGGGCCGACCAATTGCATTCTTTAGTGAAAAGTTGAATGGAGTAAAGTATAAGTATTCGATCTACGACCAGGAATTTTATGCTATCATTCAAGTGCTGAAGAAGTGGAGGCATTATTTGTTTCCCAAGGAATTTGTGTTATACATAGATCACCAAGCATTGAGATATTTGAACACTCAGTCGAAATTGGATCAGAGACACATGAAGTGGGTGGAGCTACTTCAGAGGTATACATTCATGTTGCGACATAGGTCGAGCAAGTCAAATAAATTTGCCAACGCATTGAGTAGGAGAGTTGCACTATTGAACACAACGACAGTTCAGGCAACAGGGATAGAGCCGATAAAGACGGAGTATGAGACCGACGAGGATTTTGCGAAAGCATGGAAGGCTTGTCGTGAGCCTTGGAGTTTCGACATGACTCCATATTTGAGTTACTTCATTCAAGAAGGCTATCTGTTCAGGGAAGTAAGTTGTGCATTCCTAGAGGATCAGTAAGAGAGAACCTAATCCGAGAATTTCATAATGGTGGGTTAGTAGGACATTTTGGCATCGACAAGACCAAAGCATTGGTTGACGAGAAGTATTTCTAGCTAGGGATGTCGACAGATGTCAGAAAGTGGATTCGACAATGTCAAGTTTTCTAGTTGGCAAAGGGAAGGAGTCAGAACACAGGGTTGTTTACACCATTACTGGTACCAAATAACCCTTGGGAGCATCTTAGCATGGATTTTATGTTAGGATTACCGAAGACTCAGTAAGGAAGCGACTCAATATTTGTTGTAGTCAACGGATTTTTGAAGATGGCACATTTCATACCATGTAAGAAGACGAGTGACGCCACAGGGATTGTTGTACTATTCTTCAAGGACATATTCATATTGCATGGGTTTCCAAAGAGTATCACGTCGGATCGGGATACCAAGTTTATGGGGCATTTCTGGAGAACCCTATGGAAGAAACTGGACACGAAGTTGCTTTTTAGCTCGGCGTACCATCCACAGACAGATGGACAGACCGAGGTGGTCAACAGAAGTTTGGGAAACCTTTTGAGATGTCTAGCAGCCGATAGACCCAAGTAGTGCGAAAATGTGTTGGCATAGGCGGAGTTTGCATATAACAATTCTGTGAATCAGTCGACGGGATTGAGCCCATTCCAAATTATTCGGGGAGAAGCCCACATGAAGTGGTGGATTTGGTCGATTTTTCGACAAAAACCAGGAAGAGCGCGGATGCAAAATCATTCGCAAAGCATATGTATGAAGTTCATGAAAATGTGCGAAAGTGCATAGAAAAGAGTAACACGGCATACAAGTTGAGGGCCGATAGGAAAAAGAGGCTACAATAGTTCCAAGAAGGGGACTTAGTCTATGCATACCTACGGAAGGAGAGATTTCCGATAGGTACATACAACAAGCTGAAGCTAAAGAAGATAGGACCATGCAGAATTCTGAAGAAGATTTCGAATAACGCTTATGTGTTGAAATTGTCGGAAGACTTGAACATTTCAGCAATGTTCAACGTTTCAGATCTATATAAGTTTGAAGAAGGGTCAAGCAGCGGAAGCGAGGAAGTGATAAGCATCAACTGGACAGACCAAATTCTAGATCGACACAAAGAAGAGATCGCATAAGTTGTCAAAGAGCGCGAGGTTGGATGAACGTGTAGCGCACAGAGAAAGGAATACTTAGTGGGATGGAAAAATGATGAGTTGCAGGAGGCGACATGGATTTTCGAGGAAGAGTTCAGGAGACTGATGGAGAAGTTGAATTCTTTTTCACTTGGGGAGAATGATGTAGGAGCATCGGGGCCTAGGAAGATTAGTCAAGGTTGATCGATAGGAGGGAGCCGACCAGCGGGAGTGCCGATGACCACTTGTGCGGAGAGCAGGTTGACATGTCGAAGTCAACAAGTCGAGTAGAAGCAGTTGGAATGCAATCGACTGGAGCAGTGTAGCGAATGTTGTGATTGGTCGAGAATCGACAGGAATTAGTTGATAGACGACAAGTGGAGTAAGGCGTCGGGTAGTCGACAAGTGGTTGAACTACGACGCGACAGGTTTGACGGAGCCAAGCGCAGAGGAAGAGGAGGACTGGTGAACCGCAGAAGATGAGAAGAAAGACGACAAGAAGGTCGAGATGTGACCAACTACTGTAGCAGGGTCGGAAGGGCAGAAAGTCAGAGGACTATACCTAATAGCCATTCAAGGTTTCTAAGGAAGTTAATACAGTTATTGTGAGTAGGTGAAAGACATGATAGGTGATGTCATGGATAGAGGCTGTGCAGTATGGTTGAGAGCTGACAGTTGTAGGTCTGCAGGATTTGGAAGGATCGGTAGACAGGAGGATGCATGTCTTGGGGATTGCAGTAATCTCGGGAACAACAGTGGCAGAGTAGAAAATGAAGGAGAGGAGATCAAAGAGGGGGTCTTCAGTCTTTGATCAGTAGTATCAGAGAGCAAAGCCAAGAGGAGTTATAGGGAGAACACACCACATTTAATTCTAAGTTGTAACCGCTGAGGCCGATTGTAGTTAGTTATTTGTTTATAGTTATTCTGCATTGCAACCAAATTCAGAGAAGTAATATAAAGCCACTTCTGGCATCCTGCTTTACACCGTGTTCATGTAAGCATTGTGGTTTGTTTTGTGTGTACTGTTAAGCAAGAAAGTATTCCAGTAAGGTGACTTGCACCACACACACTAAAGGAGGTTTCTGACTTCACTAAGTTACTAACACATCCATGGAACAACCAAAATTATTCATCCTTCAGACCATTTACGAAACTATGTGCCCACTAGGTCTATGACCACATTCATTCAATCAGCGAAGGATTAAGAATTAGTGCACCAATACAGCGGAGGGTTAATAAATAGTATGTCGATAATTTTCTAAGGATTAATAACTAATGCACCGACATATTTTCTTGACTTAAAATTTATGAGTCCGACATTTTTAGGAGGTTTAAAAATTAACAAGTTAAATGGAAGCAAAGCTGCTAGTCCCTACCTAAAGGACGGTTAATAATTAGGCACTGTAATTGATAGGCCTTGTGAAATTAATAGTAGTCATGCCCCATGACACGTGCTCTCTACACCTCACTAAATTTCACATGAAACGCATAACAAGTTGACAAGTTGAGTCACGTGAAAGGATTAGGGGAAGTGCGTTGCATGGTAGGGCCAGGCTCACAGAACAAAGCTGGTTTCGCATTCAGTAGGACATGCATTGAAATCGAGTATTTTTTCATACCGATAATATGCATAACCCAAAATTTAGCTCTGTAATATAACATTTTTTCAAGAACAACAATTGTTGAAAGTATAGCCCTCTCGACACCTTTGTATTTCATCTTTTCCATGGTAGCTTAGTTTTGACAGTCCGAAGTGATTAGTGAGAATTTTTATTGGAAATCCATGACGATAAAATGTGGAGATGTCTATTCTGCCAGCAAAAATCTTCCAATGCTTTAAAGAAAGCCACATGAGGAGGAAGTCATGCATGGCAGGCGGCCGTTTAAGGTCAAATAGGAGGCGTAGAAGTTATCCATAATTATTTAAATTCATCCTTAAAATGTGTTATATCGATTTTGAGAGTATTGAACAGGAGCACTTAATTCATCTATGCTATGTACTTTTTTTTATGTGTAATTGTATCAGTCTGAATTATTTTTGCTTGTGTCAGCTAGATCTAGGTTTTCAAGAAATAAATATGCTGAAGAAAAACGAGAGAAGGGTATGTTAACGAAATCCCATTGTGGTAATGAAGCATTCTCAGACTATTTGCAGGTAATGTTAGTTTAGGAAATTTATGTTTATGTTAATAAATTCTCTTGTCGACATTAAAAAATGAGAATCAGGAACTCGTAAAGCTTAAATCATTAATAATTAAGCTTTATTCTCATTTACTGCAGAGACAATTTCTGTTTTTTTGTAATGAGTTTGCAATGAAACAATATGTGAAAAGCCAAGACTCTTTATAGGTTTGAAATTTCAATTCATAATGCTTTTGTTGCTTCTACTGATCTGCAGCACTATACGTGCACTGAGGATGAAGATGAGGATACATTTCAGAAATTTATATAATTATAGAACGTAAAAATCGTCCGTTGCAAAGCTATCTGTTGGTATCAATTAATTTATATAATTTGCCTTTGATAATTCGTGTGTATTGCTTGTGCATATAGTTTTTGAGTTGAATGCGTTGTTGAGAAGTGTTGGGATTAAGCCTTATGATATTAGAGTATGCTAATTTTATTATATAATATAGATCATATTTCTGTCATTCGAGTATGCTAATTTTATTATATAATATAGATCATATTTCTGTCATTCGGTAATTTGTAAAATTCGAAGCATTCATTTGAGTAGCTTTTCTACTTTGACGTTGGGTGTATTTCACCGCAACTTTTATAAGATTCACTTTTATAAATTCCATGAAGGCAAAGTGTTGAGAGTTTTATAAGATTCACTTTTATAAATGCCATGCATGAAGGAAACAAGGTAAAGTGAATTGGAATTCAAGAGAGCAGAGATACACACAATAAACAGAATTGTATTCCACGCATTAAATAGAGATACATCACACTTAAATAAGTGTTGTGAGATCCAACTTATTCTATTCTGGGAGAGAGCAGTTGAGAGAATCTCTCAACATCCTCCAACAACCCAAACCAATCCCTAAACATTAGTATACTGCATTAATTAGTCATTATCCCTAACAACCCCCGTTAATGCTTACATTACAAAACTTCACAAATTACACAACATAAAAGGTTACAACACTTAGTCTGGCATGATCCTCATCAGCGCATACACCCACTCTGACGCTTCTGGATTGCGCTCTTTCTCTTCCCCTGCTTCGATCTTTCCTTTCCACTCATTTGAAGTATAAATGTTTCAGTTCAATATCCATGCTCTTGTACGGTTGGCAATTTTAACAATCTTGGCTCACCGAGGCTTCCATGAGAAAAGATGTCAGTTATTGATTCATTCTATGAACATGCCTCCATCTGCCGGATTTCTACTTTTGGCTATCTGCCAGTATTTGGAAGAGCAGTTTGGATACGGAATGTTCTCAACATTCAATTATACAAGGTGACTTCCAATAAGAATAGTTGTTCTTGAAACCGGGGCTGCCAGTTTATATCAAGAAACAAGAGTTCTTTTACATAAACATATAAAACTTTAAACATTAACACACATACATAAACAGGTTAAACACACCACTCCCCATGTTTAGAACAGTTTGAGAGATGACATTCTTGATTCTTCGTCACTTTCTGATTTTGATAATTCATCCATATTGGCAATGTTTGCAGCTTCTTTTCCATTCAGAAGATCCCTAGCACGAGTTCTACAGTTCCAGGATATATGTCCATCTTATGATAGTAGAAACATTTTGTTGAACCCTTGGTTTTTCTCATCTTACCTTTTGAGTATAGTTCAATTTCATGCTGACCCCCTACATCCAAGTCTTCAGAATATGCTCTTTTTTCTTCAGCTAACAATGATGCTACCATTTCTTCCAATGATTGTGAGGATAACTGACTTAATGTGAATACAACATTGCTATATTTAGAAGATAGGCTATTCAATAGAATTTCTTTAGCATCATCTGCTTCTACCTTGGCACCAGTTTCAACTAATATCCTAAAGAGATACATTAACTCATTTATATGAGTAGAGAGACGTGTCTCATCATGCATTTTGAGACTAAAAAGTTGCAACTTTAAAGAGAACTTTGCATTCATTGCCTTTCCCCCAAATAATTTACTTAATTTCTCCCAAATTTCTTTAGACATTTTTGCTAAATCAATCAAATGCAATTGTGTATCTGAAAGAGCCAAACCAATAATGGATTTAGCCTTTTCTTCCTTCTTTTCCCATTCAACAAGAAGTATGGGATCAACGGAGCCTCCGATAGGCGGGCACGCCAATCCCATGGGATTTACCCTTTATTCATTTGCAACTTCTTAAACATAATAAGCATTGAAAAATCTATCACATTGTGATGGATTATATGTAACGTATTCGGATGGGTTGTGGATTAGGTAACTGATAGATATTGCATGTTCAATTTCATGGATATTATATAAACATTGAGATAATATCATAATTGCGCAAATGTGGGGATTGCCAGTAACATAGATTGACATTAAACCTAGATTATGAGAGTGCCACCAGTATATAAACTATTTTGTATATTTTCTATCCTAATTAAGAAACCACGCAACAACTCGTTGTTATTTTTTTTCTTTAGCTTTCAAGTTTCCAAATTCCAGTGACATGATTAACATTCCTGGCATTATAAAGTCATAATAAAATCTTGTGATCATTAAATGTACATATTTGTCCAACTCCGGTTCATAAATTCAAAGCGGTTCCATCCAAAAGGTGCGTGCAGTCATTACACTGAATGTGATTGCTTGTATGAGATATCCCTAGCATGAGGAATAATCTATGGGTTAAGGCGCTAGTAGTATGAACACGGTCCTTTAACACCCTTTGCTTAACTTCCACGGAAACCACCAAAATATTTCGATTTCACCAAGAACTGCTTCACATGGGAGGGCTTTAAATTATGTTGGCTGGAGTTGGCCACAATATAAAAAACTTCTTTAAATAAACCAAGTTTACAGTCTTTTCAATAGACCAAAATCAAGCATCCAAATAGTAAAAACCCGAAGGAAAATAGGAACAAGGGTTCAAAATTTCTATATGAATCTAGTAACACATGTTGTTACACCTAAAATCTTACCATCATGAGACTCGGTGTAAACATCCCTAAAGTTTCCTTAACTAAGTCATTAACTTGGAAGAGATACAGACCCTTTTATACTAGATTTTTAGAGGTCGTTGCAGGTTGTCCTCATGCAACCTGCGACGTCGCAGGTTGTCCTCTTATAGACTACGACGATGTAAGTTAATGGACTAAAATAGCTTCTTCGAGCCCATTCTCGAAGCTAGTGATGTGTATCTGTATCCCTAGCCTTTGGGGAAGCTGGCATTCGGTTCCTAGCCTCTTGGAACAATCCCCTATCTCTCTCCTACCATATCTCAACCTACCCTATCCACTTAGTCCTATATAAGTGAAGCTCACTCCCATTCCAAGGGGAGGAAGTCTATACTATCTAATCGCTGGTGAAATTAGTTTAGGAGAGATCTCTACTCATCCTTGAGAGATCCATCATCCCTTTGGAGGCTTTGGCATTGGCTTGATCAGAGAAGGATTGATACCTTAAGTCATTGGTTGTAATCTCTTCATCCTATGTATTTCCTTTTCAATATAGTAATATAAGTGCTTTCCACCAAATCTCATTGTGTTAATGATATCTTGTGTAGTTTGCTTACTTAACTGCTTACTTAGATCTATTATTGCGTCGGTACATTTTACTACTTGTCTGTTGTGTTTCCTTGACAAGTTTTGCAGCTTGGATCTAAAGGCCATCAAGCTTGGAGTAGCATTCAAGGAAAAAGGATCAACGATTCATAAGGTAATAGCATCTAGTTTCTTGATCTCTAATTAGATCTAGGAGAGTTATTTATGTTCTGTCTTTATTTGTTCTAGACTCATGTTGAGCTAGGGAGATCATGCCTCGAGTCCGCTCTTGGTAGATTTTCTGTGAAACAAATCTAGCGACCATATGGGGGAAGTACTTTGTTTAGTTTTCATTTGAATGTCATTTTCAGTTGATTTCTTTTGCAAGCCATCTTTTTGCCTCCTAAGTCGTTTTCACCATCATATCTTCACTTAGAAGAGTCTATAGTCCTCCTATGATTCTGTACTCACTATTTTCAAACCATTTTATTGCTCATTGTTTGGAGATTTGTTCATTCTTGAACTTGGATCTCGCCCGTCGCACCCGGGCAGTGCAACCAGAGAGTTGATTTGACCTCTATTTCTGTATCTTTTGGCCTATCGTCGCAACCCATACACTGGTGTATTGCGACATCGTCGCAATTCCCGCACTAGTGACCTGTGACGATCACTCTGTGTATACACACAAACTGTGCAGATCTATCAAAATTGACATGTGGGAATCACCCTCCATCTTTTTTATTTGAGTTTTGGTTTGGTGTGTAGACCTCTCTGTGCTGCAAGATCCAGTCAGAGACCCTTTTGATCAGTGTGTTGAAAGTGTTTGGTTTTTGTGTGGGTCGTATTGGGCCTCATTTCTTAACCAGTTCCAGTTTGGTAGTGGTGGATACTTTTGTTCCCCCATCTTCATCCACTTGAACTTGTTATCCCTCCTCTCCTCACCTTATCTAATCCTTGCATTAGATCTGATCCCAAATTCATTTTTTCCCTTGTCATTTATCTTTGTTTGCTTTCAGCTGCTTGATTAAGTGTTTTGAGTGTTTTGAAGTGTTTTCAGTCCATTTGAGTGCTTGTTATTTTCTGAGAATTTCCTAAGTGTTTAGAGAGCTGCAGATCAACTTTATTTTCAGTTTTCATGCTTAGAAATATCATTATTATCAAGTTATTATCTTGGCGTATCATTGGAAAATTGAAGGTGCATCATTTTACTGTTTTCATGTACATTTAACAATTATTGTAGAATTTGCTTCATGCATTGGAAATCATCATTTATTAGTCTTTTGGAAAAGTTTGAGAAGAGTTAATCATTTGCGCTTTTTGAGAATTATGAATCATTCTTTTCTTGAAAAAATCGAATGAGATCAAGTTTTTACAAAAAGTAATTCCATGTTTGAAGAAATCGTATGCATTGTTGATTTTTTATGCTTTTAAGCCATCATAGTGAAATTGAAAAGTTAGAGCGCTCTAGATAGCAAATTTCTCTGTTTTCACCTCTTAAAGTTTTGATTCGAAAAGACAAAAGAAAATGTTTGGATTTGGTTGTTATGCTTGTTGATTTTTTGAGTTTTGCTTAAAAAACGGAAAAATGAAAAGAGTATTTTTATCAAATTTGGTAGATTTTGGGATTGTGTTACATTGTGTTGCTTTGGTAAAATCATTTGGAAAGAAATTTCTCCTTCCCATACATAGAGTTCATCAAAAGAAAATAATACTTTTTGCATGTAGTTAGGGCCTGCATTATGTTTACGATTATGTACTCACCTCATGCATTCACCTAACTGTCCATATAAAATTAATGGTAGAAATAGGGTAAAATTTTTAATAACTTGTGTGTTAAGTTAGAGACGTGTTTCGGCGTCGTAAAACGTGGCAGCTGTCGTTACTTTCCATCACTGTATTCTGGCGGTATTGTAGTCTTCCACGTACTTATCGATATATCGAAGCTCTTTCATGTACCAACTAGGTATATCGAAGCTCTTTCACGTACCCACCAAGTACTTCGTGTGCTTTGCGTATATTGAAAGGTATTTCACGTACTTGGCATATATAGAAAGGTGTTTCACGTACTCGGTAGTATATAGGAAGGTCTCGTGTCGTACGGTTGTGCATTAGACAGAATCACTATGGATTTGAGCTCCCACGTACCTTGCGTATATTGGGAGACACCATTAGGATTCCTGAAACAAATCGAGTCAACCATTTGGTCGTCTTGGCAGAGCAATACACCGATAACAGCACTTGGGGAGATTACTACGCACATATCGTCCATGTAATCGAGTAGTCAGGCAAGGGTATAATCCAAATCCTCCTTGTCGCATTTTACTGTTGGACCTTGCAGTATATATCGATTTGCGAAGCCTCGACAATATTGTGAGGTTCGAGACTTTTGAATCCACTCCTATCACATAAGTTTGATTGCGACCTTAGTTTGTGTAGGATTTTTCTAGACTGCTTTTCTTTTGTTTAACTTTCCTTAGGAGAAATTGTTGTTTCAGTTACTCCGGCTGACTTCCTTGGAGAAGGTCTTATAGGATTCAGAACTTGCCACCCAAATATCCCCTTAACTAGGAGGTAATTTCACGGGTAAGAATGGACCCACAAGCCACGACCGTGTCACTTGAAGTAGAAAACCCCACTTTGAATGTTGGAGCACATATGTTTCCTCCAGATTCATCTGCCTCCCATCCCCTGCGGGTTGAAGAGGCCCAAAATTCTACTTCACAAGACCTGCCTTCCGTTTTACTGGGAGAGCCTGGATCGATGGAATGGTTAAATTCACCCCAAGATGTCCCTGTAGCATATGTTGGTCCAATAATAGCTTATTGGACATCATCTCTAGGCCACCCAGTGGCTCATTTTGCCGTTTCATCCCCACCTAGTTGGGATACTCCCGACGACCGCATGGCACCTTATCATGAACAATTGACTCGATTACGTGCTATGGGTGAGGAGTTTCAAAGACGAAGTCTTCTACGAAGGGTGGAAGACCCGACGTTACCTCCTTACCACAATCCCTATGATTCACCAGAATCATCCACACAACACATGACCACTTATGGATTTGGTCAACCATTGACTCCTACACATGCATCTCCTAGACAGGAGACCAGTCCTATACCTCAAACAACCCAACCTATTGAAGGACAACAGTCCAACACACCTGTTACTACCACAGTTACATTACCCATTCCTTTCCCACCTCAAACCTCATGGGGAGGATACTCTTTACCCCCTACCTTCCTTACCGGTAATGTTAACCCTACAGTAGATAATCAACCACCCGTGTTGGGTCAACCTTTACATAGTGGTCAGCAAGTTGTTGTTGGGGGGAAACCCCCGTCTCTTAACCATAATACTGTAGGAGGATTTCCCATCGGTCCTTGCCTTGGAAATTCCTTACCTCCCGGACCTTCCACTACGGGATTATCCCATGTTGGGGGACCGTCCAATGTAATTCAACCACCATCGAGTCAAGCGTATCTAGGTTATCTTAACCCTGTGTTGGGACAACTCAATCCCACAAACGCACTCTATGGGGTACCCTACCCCGGAAATCCATACACTCTATGGGGACAGCAAAATGTTCTACAACTTGGACCCCTACTTATAGTCCCTCAAGTCCCTCCACCCCCGTTTCGACCACCCCCACCTCCAATTGGAGGCGGCGAGTCCCCACACAAATCTGGAGGAGGTGGTCCTCGACCTTCCGGTGGAGGACCACCTCATTCCGGCCATCATGGCCTACCCCCCCGGCAGCAGTTGCGGAGGACCACCTCATTCCGGCCATCATGGCCTACCCCCCCGGCAGCAGTTGCGGAGGACCATCCCATCCTAGTGGTGGTGGCGGCCCTCCACCTCATGGCAGAGGACCATCCCATCCTGGTGGTGGTGGCGGAGGACCATCCCATCCTGGTGGTGGTGGTGGAGGACCATCCCATCCTAGTGGTGGTGTTGGAGGATCACCTTACGATGGTGGTGGTGGTGGAGGACCACCCTACTATGGTGGAGGTGGTGGAGGAGACCTTTACCCTTCCGGCGGCGGTGGTGGACCACCACCCCCTCCCGACGAAGGTGGTGGAGGCCCACCCTATTCCGGTAGTGGTGACGGACCACCACCTCCTCCCGACGGAGGCAGTGGAGGCCCATCCTATCCTGGAAGTGGTGGTGGACCCCCACCATTTGGAGGTGGCCCACCCCCTCTCGGCGGCGGAGGAGGGCCCCCACCTTATGGGAACATGCCACCTTTTTATGGTAATGTACCACCTTTTTACGGTGGTGGACCTACTTACGGTCCAGGTGGCACACCCCCTTATGGTCATCCTCCGGGAACACCTACAATTAGTCGATTCAAGGTCCCACCAGTCCACACATGCCTTATCAGTACTATCAGTACCCCTAGCTGAACCAATAGCTACCCTTTTTTGCTACTTTGGACTTACCTGACTTGTCTCATCTGACGAATGATCCCATTTTCCATGGGCATAACTGGACACCCATTCCGGTTAAGTTACCATCAGATATCCCCAAATTTGATGGAAAACCTGGCGAGGATCCTAACAACCATGTTATGACCTACCATTTATGGTGTTCATCCAACTCCTTGATGAATGACTCGATCCGTCTTAGGTTATTTCAATGGACTCTCACCGGTCCAGCTACCAAGTGGTACATTGAGTTACTACCCAATTCTTTTCCCGATTTTTTATCACTTGCTATGTCGTTTTTGACCCACTTCCAGTTTCCCATTCGCTATGAGACTGGTACAAACTTATTGACCTCCCTTCTCCAGAACACTGCCACTCATATTTTCGATCATATTCATGAATGGAGGCGAAGACGACGTCTTATTAAGGCTCATATTCCAGACCAACTCTTAGCTGACTGGTTTACAAAGTCACTTTTACCCATCGTAGCTCGAGACGTACCTATGGGGGGAGCTATCATTGAGGAACAGGATATTTCCCGCTCCCATTACTTAGACTTGGTATATGCTCAATCTGGCACATTGTATGAAATTTTTCCTAATGCGCCTCATCCTATGTACCATCCCGCAAAACCAACCAAGGGACCAAAAACTAATGGCATCATTGGTTCCCTTTCCTCCTAGCTTTCTATTTCAACTGATGGCTCTTCGAACCCCCAAGGTTCTTCCCCATCACCACCACAGGATGGAAATAGCACTACCAAGTCCACCACTCCTGCTTCCACCGAAGAGGTGAATTATGTGCAATCAGCTTCATCTCTGAAGTCCGGTGGTAAGAAGAAGAACAAAGGGAAACCTTATAAATATTCTAATTAATAGGATCCCAAGCCTAGTCAGG
Organism: Larix kaempferi; assembly: GCA_027924585.1. Lineage (NCBI taxonomy): Eukaryota > Viridiplantae > Streptophyta > Pinopsida > Pinales > Pinaceae > Larix > Larix kaempferi. The sequence goes on along the minus strand of BSBM01000431.1, from coordinate 9,987,928 downwards.
AAGACACCAAACAGAAGAGGAAGTTAAAGTATCCTTTTTTATTGTGCAGTGGAGACCATTTCTCAAAAGAATGTCCCCACCAAGACGAAGTTCAGAAGTTTCTTAAGGGAAACTCTACTACCGCAGTTCTCAACGATCCCTTCCCCACTCAAAACCAGCAACTCATTGCACACACCTCTCCTTCCCAAGGAGAAACATCCTCCACCGCACATGTTCTCATGATGCATAGTGAGACTGTCAACTTGAACACCCATTCTCATTCGTATGACTCTGTCCCGGAAAAGGAACCTATTGGAAGTAATACTGAAAAAGCTTCCACTTCGATTCTCGATGTCACCGTATCGTCTGCTTCTCTCACCATTGAGAATCCCTCTTTTGAGTCAGTGTTGCGTCCGCCCAAGAGCACGATTAGAAAATCTGTTCTTAATCCTAATGCTCAGGCCGCTCAGAACTAAAATATTGTAGAGGACCTGGCACAAGCCCCTTGTGCTATGTTGACGCTCGAGGTCTTGCAAAACTGTCCTAACCAGTGCAAGACTCTCCTCACTGCCATCAGAGCGGTTGATCCAGATTCATCGAATACCATCATGTTCCGGCTGGAATATTTTAAACCGAGACTTTCCCATTAGTTGGCATTTCAAGTTGCCACACACATTGTTGGGAATACAATCCATCGTACCATTTTGGATGAGGGTGCCTCTACTTCAGTCATGTCGATCCCATGCTGGAGAGCCATTGGCTCTCCCGAGTTGAATCGTTCTCCTACCACTTTGAAAGCATTCGACAGATGTGGCTTTCAACGTCATGGGTTGTTACAAGCTTTAGCAGTCGAGTTGGGGGGCAAGACCCCAACCATTAATGTCGAAGTTGTCATTGCCCCATTAGATTACAACATTCTGCTTGGTCGTAATTGGTTTTACGCCATGACTATAGTCGCATCATCTGTCTTCCGCATAGTACAATTCCCTCATCAAGGCCAAATTGTTACTATCGACCAACTGGATTTCTACACACCTGACACCGCTACTCATCCGGGTGATAACGTTCCATTACTTGGATAGTCTTCGCATCAGTATGAGAGCGTGGGGGTTGGCCTCATTAAGGACTCATCCCTTATGGGTGTTTTTTCCTACTTTGTATCCCCCAAATCATGTTGCCACGGTGAACATGATCTCCTCGCAGATTCCCGAATCTATGGAATCATGGCTTGTACCTGATGAAGCCACCACACACTTGATTGGAGACACTATGCCTCTTTCACCTGCCTAACTTACATACAAGGCTATCCAGTCAGCTCCGGAGGACCACTTAGCTATGGTCTCCACCTCTTGTTCTCTACAGCGGACATCATCCGATCCTCTGCTGCAGAATTTTCATTCTGATGAGTCCATTATGGAAATCATGAGTGCAAATGATCTTCCGTGGGAAGACCTCCATCATCGTTCGTCTTTCCTTCCTCCCTGGGATGCTGTCGAGAACAGCATTAGCACCATCTTTACACCATATTTCTACCCTTGCTCTTATTCCTCGATACTCACATGTCAAACGGACTCTGAAGGAAACTTGACCAACATCAAGCCTACCATTTCGATCGACATATCAGCTACTCCTGGTGTAATGGAACACATTCGTTTAGGCCAGAAGTGTTCCCCTAAAGAGATCACAACGTTTATGGCCTTGTTCAAGCAATTTCGAGACGTGTTTGCTTGGAATTATGAGGAGATTCCTGGGATAGACCCTGCTATTGTTTCACACACGATTCAAACCTATCCCGATGCCAAACCAGTCCGACAAAAGTTGCGATCGGTGCACCCCAGAAAGACTGCGGCAATCAAGGTAGAGATTGAAAAGCTCTTGAAAGCTGGTTTTATTTACCCTGTCCCATTGACAGAATGGGTCTCAAACATACTCCCTGTCGCTAAAAAGCAGGGTACCATTCGCGTCTGTGTCGATTATCAGGATCTCAACAAGGCTTGTCCCAAGGACAATTACCCGACCCCCTTTATCGACCAGATCATCGACAATTGTGCGGGAAGCGTCATCTTTTCATTCATGGATGGCTTTTCTGGCTACAACCAAATTGAGATCCACCTGGCTGATCAACACAAGATAGCTTTCATCTGTCCTTGCGGTACGTTTTCTTATTGCAAGCTCCCTTTTGGTCTTACAAATGTTGGTGCCACGTTCCAGTGGGCTATGTCATATGCCTTTCATGACATGAAGGACTTTGTGGAACCTTACTTGGACGATCTACCTTCCCATTCATGGCAGCGCGAGTACCACATTGATCATCTGATGACGGTTTTCCTCAGATGCAGGCGGTTATAACATCTGCCTGAACCCTCACAAGTGCATCTTCTGTGTCAAGTTTGGACGAATCCTCAGTTTCATAGTCTCGAAAGATGGGATCTGCATTGATCCCCTGAAGGTGGTATCCATCATCGTTCTTCCACCTCCCACCGACATAACGAAACTTCAAAGTTTGCAAGGGAAGGAAACTTATTTAAAGCGTTTTGTCTGTAATTTCACGCAAAAGACGCTATTCTACATGAGATTGATGAAGAAATATGTCCCATTGCTATGAATAAAATAATAATAAAATAAACATCAACACACACATATATATGTATATATGTGTTGATGTTTATTTTATTATTATACCAAATGCGGTGAACGAATCCGTTCACTAAGTTAATAGTCGAATCGGACTCTCATGTTGAATGATAAATAGGAATAATATATTTGATGATATAAAGATGATGTCTTTTACAAGATAGACTTTCCCGTATTTATAATTGTTTAAAGGGTGTCCAATGCAACTCTTCATAAAGAGTTACACCATTTCACTAATTAATTATATTATTATATTATACTTGTTTGTTGTTATTATTATTATTATTTATATATATATATGTGTGTGTGTGTGTGTGTTGATGTTTATTTTATTATTATTTTATTCATAGCATTACCTCTCTCTTAGAAAGGCTTTGTCCTCAAAGCCTTATAACGTTGTCGCACCGTTCCTTATGACGTCGTAGCTGACGAAACATGTCGGTATGAACTTCTAAGTGTAGAGCATAACTTCCGATATGTGGATGGGTCAGTCAATCCCAAATTGATTTGTTGCTGACTATTGGGATTCCCCATTGATCTGTCTTTAAGAGCTTTGATCACATTAGTACCATCGTCTTTCGACATTTCCCACTTTTCAGAATATCGGTTTTTATGGTTGGGGTGTCTATAGGGAATTTTCACAATGTCATTTTCTTTTACGAGTGTCGTCTTTTGAGCATTGATCTGAGCTGGTACTTTTATTTTCGTCTCTTGAGGTTTTAAGGTTTGATTCTGTATCTTTTCCAACTTGTTTCCTAACTACTTGTTATCATTTTGAAACTTCTTAATCAATTCGACTTGCAATTTTCTGTCATCTTCAGATGTCTTAAGTTGTTCCTTAAGATCTTCATTATTACTTTTGATACAACTATTTTCTTCCTGCTTGTCTGGAAGTTTCCCTTCAATGTCGTCCATAGATTGTTCTATCTTCCGGCTATTTTTCAACTTCTTAATTTTTGTGACTAGTATCTTGTTATGACTTCTTAGTCTAAAAATTTCTTCAGCATTGTTGGATAATGCTTTATTATTCTCCGCGATCTCTGACTTATGTGTCTTTTTAGAGTCGTCATTTTGTTGTTGAATAACTTTTATCTGTTGTCGACACTGGCTGACCTCTGATTCTTGACTTTCTAGTTTATGTCGTAACTTCATTAGTTCTTCATCTTTGTCGCTAACGATTTTGTTCAAGCGTATTATTTCTGCTTCGTAATTATTTATTTCCTTCTTTATATCTTGATTTCCTAACCTCTGATTGAATTTATTTTCAGCTTTTAATTCATCAATTTGCGCATTCAATTTTTCTATATGCTTTTCCTCGTCAGAGATTTTTATTTCATTGTCCCTTTCTTGTAATTCAATTCTTATTTTTGAACTGTTATTTATGTTGCGCAATTCTTCATTGTCTTTTAGATAACGTTTTAACGCGGCTTCTAATTTTTCTCGCAAATCGGCTTCCATGGTTTCTGACTTCTTCGACGGTGGGATGATTTCCTTTGATTTCTTTGGTGATAACCGATCTTCAAATTTTATTTTATTTTTTTTAACAATAATTGCTTTGCCCTTATAATAATTATTATTATTTAAATGTAATAATAATATTATTTTAATATTATATATTTCCCAAACAATTGTAATATTTTACAATTATGGACCAATATTAATTAATCTCCACATTGGTTAACCTTTTGCTTTAGATTAATTTCTTTGTGGATTGTGTGTAGATTAGGTGGTTGGGAAGAATGATTGTTACCTTCCCCACCCAAGTTCAAATCTCACTTTTGGTTTGTTCTTAGGGAATAAAACCAAACCCACTTGCACCTTAAAACCATGTGCGGTTTCACTTCTTACTTTTACTTTTTACTTTTACTCACTTCTAAACTTTACTTTTACTTTTTTTTTTTCCTTTTCACTTCTTCTCACTTGTTTTTTATTTATTTCTATATTCTATTTTCTTCTTTTTTACTTGTCTTTCTTTTTTTCTTTTTATTTTCTTTTACTTTTTCCTTTTTATTTCTTTTTTTTTTTTCTTTTTTACTTCTTTGGGCCACTGGCCTGGTTTTGGACAATATCCTAGATTGGTGGCTACAAGCCTCGCTCTGATACCAAATGCGGTGATTCACTAAGTTAATAGTCGAATCCGACTCTCATATTGAATAATAGATAAGAATAATATATTTGATGATATAAAGATGATGTCTTTTACAAGATAGACTTTCCCGTATTTATAATTGTTTAAAGGGTGTCTAATGCAACTCTTCATAAAGAGTTACACCATTTCACTAATTAATTATATTATTATATTATTCTTGTTTGTTGTTATTATTATTATTTATATATATATGTGTGTGTGTGTTGATGTTTATTTTATTATTATTTTATTCATAGCACCCATTATATGGGATGACCAAGCTCAACAATCTTTTGAAAGCTTAAAACATGCTATCACGCATGCCCCTGTACTCCAGCCGCCCAATTACTACAAGGATTATATTCTTTATCTTGCTGCATCTGCTACCACGATCGCCATGGTCTTGGTTCAAGAAGACAACAATGCCCAGGAGCATGTGATATACTACGCAAGTAAGGGTCTCATTAACGCAAAAACCCATTATTCACATGTCGAGAAACTCGCTCTCATGGCAGTCATTGCCATCCAAAATTTTTGACATTACATCTTGCTTCGCACCACCACCATCATTGCCGATTCAAACCCATGTACCACGTTTTGACATGTTAGGTGTTTGGGGGCAAGTATTCATGCTGGATCATGATACTGCAAGAATTTGATATCCTTTTTGAAAAGGCTAAGTCGAAAAAGTCTTTGATGTTTGCTGAGCTTATCTGTGATCTTCCCCGGGCTGATGTCAATTTTGATCCCAATGATTCTCTCCCAAACAAATCATTATTCCTCATTAGCACGTCTGATCCATGGTATGGGGATATTACTTTATATCTTCAGACCCAACGTTTCATCCCTCAACTCTCACGAGACGATCGTCGTCGCATATGCCACCATGCAAAGTATTATCTAATCATCAATGATACTTTGTGTCGTTGTGGTATCGATTCTATCCTTCGACGTTGTCTCACTCATGAAGAGGTTGAACACGTTCTAAATGACTATCATGCTGGGGCGTGTGGTGGTCATCTCTCTGGGATGGCTACAGCCCAAAAAATACTTCACGTAGGATATTTTTGGCCATCTATCTTCAAAGTTTGTATCGAGGCCGTAAAAAAATGTCCTCCATGCCAACACTTCCAAACTAAGAAGTGCACCCACCTTGCCCCATTACACCTGGTTATTGTTGTTGGCCCCTTCGCTAAATGGGGGCGTCGACTTTAAGCATTGTAAGCTTACCTCGGGCGGGGGGAATGGTTACATCATCGTAGCTGTGGATTACTTCACAAAGTGGGTCAAGGCTATGCCTACATACATGGATGACGAAAAAACTGCTGCACTCTTCATGTTTAATCATGTTATAGCACGGTTTGGCGTTCCTCAAGCTATAGTTACTGACCATGGTTCTCACTTCATGAACCATATGGTTGATGAGTTGAGCACTAGATTGGGTTTTCACCATGAAAACTCAACACCGTACTACCCACAATCCAATGGACAAGTAGAGGCCATCAACAACGTCTTGAAAACCATGATCCAACGCATGGTGGGTATGCACAAGTCCAACTGGCATAATATGCTCTTCCCCACACTATGGGATTATCAAACTTTCGTTAAGACCGCCACTGGATTTACTCCCTTCCAACTAGTGTATGGATTGGAGGCCGTCCTTCCGATTGAGTGCGAGATTCCATCCCTCAAACTTGTAGTTGAACTTCTCCCCAACACTACTACTGAGGAAGAATGCTTCCTCTACCTAGCTAAACTCGACGAGACCCATCGCGATGCCATTCTTGCCAACGAGGCTCATAAGAAATGCATCAAAGCATAGTATGACAAGTTGGTAGAACCTCGCGTCTATAGCGAACGTGATTTGGTTCTTACATACGACCAAAGACATGATAAGCTAGGGGAAGGAAAGTTTGAGTCGATGTGGCATGGACCCTACATAGTGAAACGCATCTTAGAGAAGGGAGCTTACAAGCTTGAAGACTATGACGGGATATTTTAGGTGAACCCCGCAATGGGCTTTACCTGAAGAGGTACTATGCCTGAGTTTTTCATGCATGAGTACTTTGTATATATTGTACATGGCGTGTGTGTTTTTGTGTGGCGTGACGCTTTGTTTTTGCATGCTTAGGTATTGCTTCGTTTCTTATACCTTGTTCTGTCTGCGTGTGCAGATGGCAACTTGCTACGGATTCGCGGATGGCGCCAGTCGACATACCCGTAACCTTACTTAGGTATCCTGGGTGCTCTATTCTCCCACCGGCGAGCTTATCGGCTCAGGAGGAATGTGTCTAGGTTTTGCAACCAACAATGCTGCGAAATATCAGGCAGTCATTGGAACCCTAACCGATGCTATTTCTTTGGGTATGGACCACGGTGTTATCCATTTGGATTCTTAACTGGTGGTCCCTCATCTTAACTGGGTTTACATCATCCACGATCCTACCCTACTCCGTCTCTACAAATGAGTTCATCTTCTGGAAAGGTCCTTCCAATCCATTCAGTACCTGCACATTCCACGAGACGTGAACACAGTTTCCAACTCCATGGCCAACTCCATCTTAGATTGGTACATTTCACACACATGAGCGTATTCATGAACATGTAAAAGTAGACATAATATGTAAATAATTCATTGTATAAGCAAACACATAAACAATATCACATCATTTATCCATTAAACACATAATGTATAAAGCCACCAAAATGTCTATATATATATATAATCAAGATAACGTAGTGCTAATACAAAAGTCTGAAGCACAACGGATTTCAGTGAGTCTTTACAAAATCTGAAGCCTGATAGCTTTCAGTAGTATAAAATCTGAGGCTCACATATCTCTTAGTACATACATAATAACATCATGTGGCCTGACACCTGGCTCGTGCACCTCTATGTCTAGCAGCCCTCGCCTGCTGGACATGGAAGCAGTCAACTTCCCTCGCCACCTTGTGGAGTAGCGTACCAAAACGCATAGTCACACCGATTGTGTACCTCTACATGGGCCTCGGAAACTCATGTACTACTGCATTGGGGATGTTCAATGTAAACCTTGTAAGGTTCTAATAGACGTCATCCATCTCCACGATGGCATCGTGCATGGTTGAGGATACTGGTGGTGCCTCTCCTCTCCTCGCTAGTAGTGAGACTCCCACTGGCTATGAAGGGCCCGCATCTGCACACACATGTTATTAACTCATCAGCACTATCCAAAAAAATTATAAATACACAAAATTAAATGTACAAGGGTCATTGTTCTTACCGATGTCTCCCCACTCTGCCTCCTCAGGTAGCGCTAGGTTTGGGTCCTCCCTGAAATCCATACCACTATATGGGTAGTCCTCTATCATGAGTAGCTGGCCTTCCAACCAGGTGAAGAATCCAGGACCATACCATGGTGGGCCATCACCTATGTCCATCGGACCATGTGTGGATCCTTGGGATCCCTGTCATCCACAGTCACCTGTGGGCGTAGAAGGGAAACCCGCTCCAACAAGAATGAGATCACTATCAATCCATACCCGAACTGCTTGCGCTCTCCACACCGACATTTGGTCAGTTGAGCTCGTAGGTTGGTGAGGAGTCCCTCACACCAATTTAACACCTTCGGAGACATGCAGTCCTCTGCATACAACATCTGGGACCTAGTCGCTAGATGAGCCGCTTAGCTCCCTGCTATCCTCACTATGGTGAAAAGTATAGGTCGCAGTAGACGATCTCGCATCTCTTTGATGGGGATCTTCCCACTAGAAGCACAATCATGTGGAGTATAGCTTTGAACAATCAAGTTGTCTACTGTCTGGTCAATCCCCCATGATCTGATAAGGGCCACATTGTCCCCCCTCTAGGACAATCCAGTCAAGAAGTAGATGTCCTCGACATCTATAGTCAATATGTGCTGTCTGATCATGAAGTACTACTGTGTTGCATCCCAACAATGGACCATATGTTCTACCAGTAGGACTTGGGCCCTCATGCCCTGAACATTGAAGAAATTCTGTAGCCCACAGTTCCACAATGCCTCTACACATAATGGGTCATTTGTTGCTTGCACATCATCTACCTCATGTTCTCTCTCACGCCACTCTAGAACCATATTGGTGGCCACAAACCTATCAATAGGAGCATTTAAACATCATTAAAGCTCACCTAAACCATTAAAACTTTTTCTTGTGGCTTGGTTTTGATTTGTGGGATGGACGTTTCCACCGTCGCACCCCGTCCTTATGGACAGAGCGACATCGTCGCAAGACACCCTTGCGAGCTTTGCGATGACCCAGCTTCGTCGCAGTTCCCACAAGGGAGACCTACGACGACCCGAGGGCACACAAAATCCCCACAAAACAACCCCAAAACCCTAAAAAATGAACAAAAATTGAAATTCTAAACCACTAGAAATATGTTGGCTGAGATTTAGGGTTACCTGCTATGAACGGCTCGTGAAATGGTTGCTCATAGCTCTTGCAATCGACGAATGAAATTCTGCTCCAAATGGCACTTTCTTCTCCCCAATTTGGCAAATGAACAATGGTAACTATATTTGATCATTTTTTCTGTTTTATAAACAAAAGGAAATATTCTTTTTCAAATATTAGATGCTCTTTCGGTTATTTGCTATAGTTTGGATCATTTTACTGCATTTGAATGCATGGTTGACTATTTGAACTAGTTTTCAAGCGTGCAAGAGACGTTAAGTGTTCCATTTGCACCGTTTTCACATTGTTGCGATCATCTCAGGTATGAACAACCCCTTGAATGTTTTGTCGTTATTTTTCATCTATTGGATTTTGATTATTTAATGATGATGAGCTTAGTATTTTCTCTTTCTCGTGCTCTTAAAACCATGAAAATAAGTCACCGAGTTATGATTTATCACTTTTCTGGGCTTGTTAAACTCCTACGGAAAAGGAACCCCCCCAGAGTCTATCTTTAAGCTCTTTTCAGGCTCTTGAAATACGAAAATATTGCCAAGCGAACTTGTCACGTTCACGCTTGTTAAAGGCTTTGAATGGTCATCTCCCTAGTGGTAGTTTACCCCTTTTTCGGACCAGGGGGCACTATTTACGACAAAAGGAATACTCCAGCCAATCATGACTGGAAGAGTCCTCTCCCTCATATTTTTACCCTTTTTCAGGTGATGAGGCTAACTTTACGAAAAAGGACCGTTGGAGTCTTCTTTAGTTCTTTTCAGACTCTCTAAACATGAAATGATGACTGAGTTTACCTTCTATGGACTCATTAAACTCTAACATTGAAGGGCCCGCCATGGGACAAACCCCTCCTCTCCCAGGTTCAAAAAACATTTGGGATTGGACTCATCTATGAGATGAGTTATACCAAGCATCTGGTTACCCTCATCAAGCTCATAAAAACACATGAGGCACTCATCATTCATGATGGGGAAAAGGGAAAGCTTTTATGTTACACCCTTTATTTGTAGTATTACCTAGTCGTTCTTGAACATGGCACTTATTTGCATTTGGATACTGTACTTGGATCATCTGTTTGTCCTCGAGTCTTACCCGCTTCATGATTCTAGTCACTCCTTTGAGTCATTCAAAGAACACATCCATCATCGATTGCATTAAGAAGTTAGTATCATACTCATCATGTCAATATTGCCAATTCATGCCATGCCCATGTTCAAGAATATTTTCACCACTCATTTTTTACAATCAATACACCTTCCACCATGTCAATCTATTCTGAGTCAGTCCTATATGTTATTGTACCATCCTATCTACTCCAAACATTTGTTGTCGTGTTTCATGTCGATTATGGGGGATTCATCATGGCCCTCCTTCAACGGATTCATCCTTGTCGACTTCAAATCACTATCCAAGGATTGAATCTAGAAACCAATTGAGTACCTTGGGCCTGCATGCCTCAATGGCAAGTTACCTCGCTTTCGACATGAGTTTACATCATTGGCTCTTGATTGAAATATTTTGTTAAGTGTTCAACTTCAACTCATTTATTCACGCTTGATGATATGTACTGTGATACCTTGGGAATCATTGACATTAATGGTGATTTCCCTCACGCTTTTTAATGGTATACATAAATCGTCGGTAATCAAGTGGTTTCTACCATGTTCGACGTCAAGACATTTGTAATCATATGGATAGATTCGTATCATTGTGGGTTCGGCTTGAAGACCCTGGGGAGTCATGTTTTACCTAGGTTGCGATGGATATTGTTTTGAGTCATATTACATGGATCCACATTTGTATTAGTCATGGATGTGTTATCATCTCATCATGGATCTACGCTTGTGTCTAGTATCCATGATTGTGTTCAGTCAGCCATTACTACCATGGATCTGCAATGCATTGGTCGTCAGCCATGTTGTACGTCATATGAGACTATATACTCATAGTCAGTTGTACTGCAGTAGTGTCCTTCGTCTGACGAGCCATTGCCATTCCTTCTATCAAAGCATTTCACCTGTCCAATTTTCAAACAGCTTCATGCTTTGGGGGGCATTCTATTACACCTAAAATCTTACCATCTTGAGACTCAGTGTAAACATCCCTAAAGTTTCCTTGACTAAGTCATTAACCTGGAAGAGATGCTAACCCTTTTATACTAGGTTTTGAGAGGTCGTCGCATGTTGTCCTCATGCAACCTGCGATGTCGCAGGTTGTCCTCTTACAGACTGTAATGTCACAGGTTGTCCTCTTACAGATTGCAACGATGTCAGTTAATGGACTAAAATAGCTTCTTCGAGCCCATTATCGAAGCTAGCTTATGTGTATCCCTATCCCTAGCCTTTGGGGAAGCTGGCATTCGGTTCCTAGCCTCTTGGAAGGATCCCCTATCTCTCTCCTACCATATCTCAACATACCCTATCCACTTAGTCCTATATAATTGAAGCTCACTCCCATTGCAAGGGGAGGAAGTCTATAGTATCTAATTGTTGGTGAAATTAGTTTAGGAGAGATCTCTACTCATCCTTGAGAGATCCATCATCCCTTTGGAGGCTTTGGAATTGGCTTGATCAGAGAAGGATTGCTACGTTAAGTCATTGGTTGTAATCTCTTCATCCCATGTATTTCCCTTTCAATACAGTAATATAAGTGCTTTCCACCAAATCTCATTGTGTTAATGATATATTGTGTAGTTTGCTTACTTAAATCTATTATTGTGTAGGTGCATTTTACTACTTGTTTGTTGTGTTGCCTTGATAGGTTTTGCAACTTGGATCTGAAGGCCATCAAGATTGGAGCAGCATTCAAGGAAAAAGGATCAGCGATTCATAAGGTAATATCATCTAGTTCCTTGATCTCTAATTATATCTAGGAGAGTTATTTATGTTATGTCTTTATTTGTTCTAGACTCACGTTGAGCTAGGGAGATCAGGCCTCGAGTCCGCTCTTGGTATATTGTCTATCAAACACATGTAAAAATATTACCCAGATTTCTCATTACTTATCTTAATAAAAATGTGAAAATCATGCTAAGGAAAATGGATATAACAGTCCCTTGAACACAAATTAACAGAGAACAAATATAACTATTACGGAAACGCAGATAGTTATAACAACTACAGAATTTACACCCATTGACTTGGGCCACTGCCGAAAAATAAAACATATTATTTTAAATCCTCTCAGTGAGAAATGTATTACAAAGATAGGAATTCCCCACCATAGCAGGTAGAGGATTAATAGTAAAAGTACACTAGAAGGATCTTACATCTGATTGAAGAACACCGCTTACCGGGTAACTTGGCAGGAGATGCAAGCCTTCGAGTCCATCCTGAAGGTGCCTTGGATACTTGCAAGTTACCAGCAACAGTAACACTGAACATTTACAGTAACCTTTTGAAAAAAAGATAAAACACATTTAGAAGCCTAAAACTTACCCTACATGGTAGAAAGAAACTCCCCTTCGAGATAGCAGTGAATTGAGACTCACCGCGAGAGTTTCGAGAGATAATTTTTAAGGTTCAAACATTGTAGAAATCAGCTGGGCATTCCAATCACAGCTAGAGTTTCAACCAAAAGGAAAGGGATAGAACCAGGAGAGTTCGAGCTCCCACGACTTTGCTACAATCGGTACAGGGTGGTCTAAGTCCCCAATGAATAAAAGAGTGTGAGGGTGCCAGCCCATGTACAACTTGTAGGGTTCGATCTTACAAGTGTCATAATGCAAATTACAACATGGCAATGCAAATTACAACATGGAAAGGATAGCCCGAAGGGAGAGATAAAGTAGCCTATGCCTTGATAAAAGGCCAAATAAGGTTCCTAATCGATTGATTGGTCATAAGGTAATATGATGTAAAAAACTTTGGATAAAAAACATTGGAAAACGCGTCAGGACTAATACAATCAAACAAAGCTATTTCTATAGTCCCTGTTGCTTGGCAAGCCGACAGGGACTAAAAAATGTAGAGTTTTTGGTTTCATATGGGGCTCGGTTAAAAAATTACGGCAACATTATCTGAGATTCTTCTTTTTCAATCTATGGTGAATTAAATGTTACGAAGGGATGAGTCTAAGTATATGTGAGACGTGCCATTTTAAGAGATTTTAGTTTTAAAATTTAATTTTTATTATTTTTAAATTATGACAATAAAAAGCACTCCTTCAGGGATTTATGTCCCACCGAAGATGTCCTCCACCAATCAAAAAATAGATTATTGTATTTTAGAAATTCTTAAATTTACGAGGAGGAACTGCATGGATTTTATTGAAACTCGACGTTTCAATCTCACTCTAAGATCATCCTCAGGAGTTTAATGCTCGAGGGTGTGAAGAAAGAGGATCTAAGATGCCAATGATCCAAGGGTAAATAGGTTTTAAATTGATGGTGTGGAGAGATCTAGGTTTGGTTAGATTTGCCCAATTTTTTTAAACTAAAGTTGAATTATTATTATCTAAAGTTTTTTAAAGGTTTTTTCTTAAGATTACTGGATTTTGTTTTAATTTTAAATTCTTAATTCGTTGTGATGATGGGTAAGCTAGCTAAAGTTTAATTATTATTATCTAAAGTCTTTAAAGGTTTTTTCCTAAGATTACTACATTTTGTTTTAATTTTTAATTTTTAATTCTTAATTCGTTGTGATGATGGGTAAGCTAGCTAAATTAAAGGTTCTATGTGAATGGAGTTTTATGTTAAAAAGGAAAACTATATAAAAGTTATTTATGAGGGGAAGACAAGGAGCTATAGAGTTATTAACCTATCTAGGTTTTAGATGGAAAGAGGTTCTTAACCCTTACTTTTTAAGGAAATTAAAAGGTCTTAAGGACAAGGCCATAAGGGAGGAAATTTCTAAGCTAAAGAATCTAACTACAAATTAAGGGTTTTCTGAGTGTTTCTTCTTGTTATTATTATTGTGAAGAGAGTGAAGAAGGGGTAACCAAGTATTGTTGAGTTTGGTTCTGTCATTCCTATTTAGACATTCATGGTTTAGATTAATCTCAATTTTCTTTCTCATCTTCCTTTTGGTTAGGTTGCCTTCGTTTGCAACTATCGTGGCTTTCTCAACAAAAATATGGTGTTGGGTGAAGTGTGCATGTTCTGTTAAGGTAGATTTATTATGCCCATCATTCCTAAGGTCAGCTTCATGTTGTTTAAGTCTTGTTTCTATGGACCTTCCTGTTTCACTGATGTATGGTTTTCCACAAGAGCAAGGAACTGAGTATACACCTTTGCAAGTTATAGCTTCTATGAGTTCTCTTAGGGAGTCAACCATCTTCGTAATAGTGTTGGGAGGGGTGAAGAAGACCCTAATTCCTTTCCTCCTAATGGTTTTTTCTAATCTATATGTGGTTCCTTTAATGTAGGGGAGAAAGATTTTTATTTCATTGTTCTTTGTGCTCTCTTCTTTTCCTTCTCCTTTTATATTCTTATTCTTATTATTTTTATTTTTATTGGTGTTCAATACGACCTTTTTAATTTGTTTATCATCATATCCATTCATCCTAAAAACGTTGGCTATATGTTCTAGTTCTTGTTCAATGTGGTCTTTATCTGAGATTCTATGGGCCCTTGTAACTAGCATAGTGATAATGCCAGTTTTTTTTTGGGGGGGGAATGATGGGAATTTGCATGAAGGTACCTTTCTGTGTGTGTGTGTGTGTTTTTCTCTGCACTTTGTGTGCTATTGAACCATCTTATTTCTCTGACACTAAAAGGTACAGAAAAGGTAGACTATTGTTTGTTTCCATCTCCATGGTGAACTTGATACTATTGTTTTGGTTATTGAGATGTGCAAGGAATTTCTCTAGGTTGCTTTTTCCATGGGGCCAAACTACGTATGTGTCATCTACAGAACACTTCCATCTTTTAGGCTTGAGGGGAAATGAATCTATGGATATTCTCTCAAATATTTCCATGTAGAGGTTTGCGACGATGGGTGATAGGGGTGATCCCATTGCAATGCCTGCTACTTGTTCATAGAATTATTTTTGGAAAGTGAAGTAGGTAGAGCGAAGACAGACCTCAACAAGTTTCGTCGTGTCGTTGTTGGTAAGTTCTCTTATGGTTTAATGGATTCACTAACATGTATCTTTGTATATAGAGATACAACGTCAAATCTCACAAGGATGTCATCCTTGTTGAGTTTTTCTTTACCAATCTCCTCTATCCAACTAGTGGAGTCCTTAACGAAGGAATCAATTTTTCCTACTAAGGGCTTAAGGAGGTTTGCTAGGAATTTTGCTAATCTGTATGTGGGTGATCCAATTGTGTTAACAATTGGGCAAAGGGGTGATCCAGGTTTATGGATTTTTGGAAGTCCGTAAATGTGTGGGACTATACTGTCTCCGAGGTAAAGTTTTCTTTTGATTTTTTCTTCTAGCCTTGAGGTTCTTGATCACGTTGGTCATGGTTTTACAGATTAGCTTGCTAGGGTCTTTGTCCAGCTTCTTATAACTCCCACATGCGAGTTGTTCTTTCATTTTCTTTACATAGTCGTCTGTATTAAGTATGACCATGGCATTACCTTTATCTGCCATAATGATTTTGATTTCCTTGTTTGTTCTTAGGTTGTGTAATGCGTCCATCTCAGCTTTGGATATTTTGAGTCTTGGTGGTTTGGCTCACCTAATGATGATCGCACACTCCTGCCTAATCTCTTCTGTTGCGTTCTTGAGAAGGCCTATGATCACATTTTCTATGTTGCAGATTAGATCTTTACCGTGTATTGTTCTTGGCGCAATAGCAAAGTTTAGGCTGTATTCTAAGACCTTGCATGTGTCATCATCTAAGGCGAGGTTAGATAGGTTGATAACATTTTTTTTCTGAGTGCTCTATGTGTTTTGTGTGTTCTGAGTGCTCTATGTGTTTTGTGTGTTCTAAGTGCTCTTCTTTTGGGGGCAGTGGGGTCCATCATCACGTTTTTTCATGTATTTCTTCTTTTTGGGGCAGCGTGGTCCATCAAAAGTATGCCGAGTGGGTACTCGTTGGATGTGGAATTGAATTCCCCATCCAACGACTACTCGTGATCGAAATTTGAGTGAATACACAGGGAGATAAGTTGAAAATACGAATTGAAGAAGTAGTTTTTTCACTTTGACATTTTTACCTTTTTATTTTTTTACCCAAAAATGGTGATTCATCCCCCATGGTTGAAATCAACACCTTGAATCCTATTGGTTTATTTTTATAGTACATTTCTTGTTAATTTTTTATCATTAATTCAATATACTCTAGGATCTTTACTAAGAGAATAACATGTATAGCATATCAAGCATGTCAATCATGTCAATCATAACAAGAGGCAAACATAAGAGACAATAGACACACAGAGTTTTCGTGGGGAAAAACCTAAGGTGAAAAACCCCACAACTTCCTCAGAGATAGATAGAGCAATAATACAACCAAAGTACAAGAGATAGTCTTCTCCTAGCAGATGATCCTCCTCCTCACATGTGCGCCACTTTCCGAGTGATGTAGAAGTGAGTAATGAGATGTCCAAATAAAGATCTCCCGATCTCTATTTATACTTGTCCTGTCCTGCCCAATAAACTAATGGGGCTGACTTGTCTAGCTTAGTCTAATAACCCATGGTTAACTTAATCAGGGCCGACCCCACACATGGTGGTCTAATAACCCATCGGCAAGTTACGACACTTGCGACACTTGTCAATACAAATGACGACACTTCCTTATAGAGGAATAACACATATCTATAAGAGTACAATATACATAGATGAAATACATAGGTGAAATACATTCCGAAGTTACATATACATCTACACTCCCTCTTAACAAGGAAGGCATTTCTCGACAGAGATCTGCTAGCACAAGTCTTCTTCTCTGGATCATCATCAGCGAATCATCGTCATCGTCACTGCTGCTACTATCTCAATCAATCTATGAATCTACTCATCATAGGAAGTTCTACAGAGCCAATCCTTTTTCATACTGGATGTAGGTCTACCACCTGCAGGTCTTCATCATCACTGGCCATACTATGGAATTCTCAGGACTTATTACGTGCGTCACAAAACCTTGCAAGAGCATCCCAGGCTGTTACAGGCACACGGCTCTGACCTATAGGATCTCCCAGGGACAGATTACATGTGACCCCACCACAAAACCTCGTAAGAGCATCCCAGGCTGTTACGGGCACACAGCTCTGACCTATAGGATCTCCCAGGGCGCTATTATATGTGGTCACCACAAAACCTCAGAAGAGCATCCCAGGCTGTTATGGGCACATAGATACGACCTATAGGATCTCCCAGGGTGCTATTATATGTCCTCCTAGAGCAATGCCTTGAAAGAGCATCCCAGGCTATTATAGGTACACAACTCCGACCTATAGGATCTCCCAGACATGCTCATCTGCACAACTTGTTCCACAGCCACAGAGTATCATCCTGATACTTACCATACATCATCCTGATGTACTCATGATCATCTTGATCATCATCACTGCATCGTCCTCATGCATGTCATCTGGAGCAACATCCTGAAGCTCATCATCTATGATCATCCTGATCATCATCACTGCATCGTCCTGATGCATGTCATCTGGAGCAACATCTTGAAGCTCATCATCTATGATCATCCTGATCATACAATGCATCCATCTGATGCATACATAGTATCTACCTGATACATATCATCATACATGATCTACTTGATCATACAATGTATCCACCTGATACATCTACAAATACATACACATGATCCAACTAATCATATCCAGCATCCAACATGATGCATACATACATACATATAAATGATCCAACTGATCATATCCAGCATCCAACATGATGCATACATACATACATATAAATGATCCACCTGATCATATCCAGAAGCCAGCATGATGCATACATACATACATAAATGATCCAACTGATCATACAGAGCAAAAACTAGAGCATCATCTTGATGCTCATCATCCAGCGCTTATATCCATAGCCATGGGAAGGATCCTCCTCTCACCATGCTTGGAATGGCTCCAGCAAATGTGTCCATCACTTCTTCCTCGAAGTGTCGTCAATCTGAAGAACACCAAGCCTCTCTCTAAAGTACTCGAACTTCACTTTGGCTAGTGGTTTCATCAGCACATCCACAACCTGCTCATCTGTCGCAACATACAGGAGCTTCACTGCTCCTCTCTGCACCATATCCCTGATATACTGATATTTGATCTCAATGTGCTTCGACCTGTCGTGGAACACCGGGTTCTCAAACAGCTTCACACAACTCTGGTTGTCACAAAAGATACCAGTAGCATCCAATGGGAGATCAAATAACTCAGACAGTAGCTTCCGGAGCCATACTGCCTCACAACTAGCCAAACAAGCTGCAACATACTCTACTTCGGCTGTACTCAGTGCTATGCAGGACTACTTCCTGCTAAACCAAGAGATCACACCTTATCCCATACTGAAGCAGCACCCAGAAGCACTCTTCCTATCTGCAGCACTTCCTGCCCAATCTGAATCAACATAACCCCACAGGTTAAACTTTTGATTCGCATCATACTTGAGCCCATAATCAATTGTACCCTTCAAGTACCTCAGAATATGCTTTACAACAACCAGGTGAACACCTCTGGGATCCATTAGGAACTAGCTCAATGTGTTCACCGCAAAGCAAATATCTAGTCTCGTGTTCATAAGGTACATCAAGGACCCAATCATCTGACGATACACTGTGACATCAACCGGATCAGATGAAGCATCACATAGAAGCTTCATGTTCGATGCCATAGGTGTGGCCATGGCCTTGCAGTCCATCATCCTGAACCTCTTCAGGATCTCCACTGCATATTTCCCTTGTCCAAGGAAGATTCCATCTGTACTCTACCACACCTCCATGCTTAGAAAATAGTGCATCATCCCCAAGTCCTTCATCTCAAACTCGGCTACAAGCTTCCTCTTGGTATCGGAAATCAAACTATCATTACCTGTTACAAACAGATCATCTACATACAACAGTAGTATCACAGGATTGCCTTCCTCAACCTTGTAGTAAAGGTTGGAATCCGCTTTACTCTTGGTAAATCCCAAACTGGATAGAAAGTTGTCTATCCTACCATACCAAGTCCTAGGAGCTTGCTTCAAGCCATACAAGGCTTTCTTCAACCTACACACGTATGACTTCCTGTCATGTGTCTCGAAACCAAGTGGCTGCTCCACATATACTTCCTCCTCGACTACACCATTCAAGAAAGCAGTCTTGACATCCATCTAGTGTATCTTCCATTTCATCACTGCAGCCAGAGCAAGTACAGATCTAATGGAAGTGTATCTGGATACAGGAGCAAAAGTTTCTTCATAGTTGATTCCTTCTTTCTGGGAGAAGCCACGAGCTACAAATCTCACTTTGTATTTCTCTATGCTTCCATCTGCAGCATGCTTGATCTTGTAGATTCATTTGGAAGTCACAAAATACTTCCCATCAGGTCTTGGGACCACATCCCAAACATCATTCTTCATGATCGACTGATATTCTTCGACCATGGCATCCTTCCATTCTTTCTTTTCCGCTGCCTCTTCATAACTGGAAGGTTCTTTGTTCATAATATCACAGAGTAAAGCAACATAGCTAGTATGCAATCTAGTTCTCTTCTTTGCTCTGTGTTATTCTTCTGGAATGCCATATATTTCTACATCTTGAATGAGCTCTCTAGCCCATGCAGGTTTCCTCTTGTGAGAGTCCTTCTCACAAGGTGGATTTATAGGTTCTTACGGATCTTCAATTTCACGATCAGCATCTAGAATTGCTTCAGTCATGGTAGTGTCTTGAAATCCGGTTTCCTTTGGTTCTTCATGATCTTCAATAGGTGTCTTCCTTGATTTGATGAATGTTGAGTTTTCATCAAATGTTACATCCCTGCTGACATCAATCTTCTTGAACCCTGGAAAGTATATTCTATAAGCCTTCAAGCTTTCACTGTAACCATCAAAGATACCCTTCTTTCCTGAAGGATCTAGCTTTGTCCTCTTTTCCTTTGGAACATGTGTATATACTGGACAACCAAATATCTTGAGATGGCTGACTTCAGGTTTCTTACCAGAGAAGACCTCTTATGGTGTCTTGTTGTCCAATATCTTGTGAGGTGTTCTGTTCTACACATACACAGCTGTTGTAGCTGCTTCTGCCCATAGATGCATATGCATATCCTGTTCATGCAGCATTGCTCGTGCTGCTTCCATGATTGTTCTATTCTTTCTTTTTGCAACTCCATTCTGTTGTGGATTGTAGGGAGCAGTCAACTCCCTCTTAATTCCTGAATCACTGCATAGTTTCTTGAAATCACCTGAAGTGAATTCACCGCCATTGTTGGATCTGAATGTCTTGATCTTCTTGTCAGTTTGATTCTCCATCAAGGTTTTGAATTCCTTGAACTTATCAAATACTTCATCTTTGTTTTTCAAGAAGTAGACCCAAGTCTTCCTGGAGAAATCATCAATGAAAGAGACATAGTATACATACCCGCTTATTGAAATGGATGACATTGGACTGCATACATCGGAGTGGATAATTTCCAAGATCCCTTTTGCTTTGCTTTCACTGCTTGGAAATTCCTTCTTAATGTTCTTTCCTTTTGCACATCCTTTGCAAACACCTTCATGATTTGACTCGATTTCAGGAATACCTTCTACAGCTTTGCTTGCAATTGGTAGTGCTCTGTAGTGCACATGTGCAAGCCTTCAATGCCAAAGTTCACTTGGCTCCATGGATTCATGTACCATGGCATGTTCAAGTTGTCCCTTCAATTTGTACAATCCTCCCTCTTGCTCTCCAATCACCACTGCATCATCAATAGTTTTTCCCTTTGGCCACATTAGGACTTGGCCATCTACAAATGCAACCCTCATGCCTTTTGCATCCAATGCAGAGATGGAGAGTAGGTTCTTCTTGAGCCCAAGTACAAATAAAACATCTTTCATCTTCAAAGACTTCCCAAAGTCTAGATTGTAGGAGGCTTCCCCACTTCCTTTGATAGGGTATTGATAATCATCCCCAAGTTTCACCTTATGGGGTGATTCATGTTCAGATAAATTTACAAAAGATTCTTTGAGCCCATTCATGTGTTTAGAATCTCCACTGTCAATTAACCAATCATTACAACCATGAGAAATAGTACCTGTGAGTGCAGAGATTAGAACATATTCATCTTCGCTTGATGAGTCATCACTTTCTTCTCTAGCCTTCTTCCTGGGGGATTCATCATCCTCGGCAGCATGAGCATGATATTTCCTTTTGTTATTCTTCTTCTTGTTGTTGAAGTTGTTGTTGTTGTTGTCCCTTTTGTTCTTGAGACAATCTGCAGCAAAGTGACCCTTCTCATTACATGTGAAGCATCTTAGATCCTTCTTATTCTTTTGATGATAGTGAGTGGATCTCTTGTGCTGAGAGTGCTCCTTCTTAGGCTTGCTTCTTTTGGTGTGAGCTGCAAGAGCTTGATCTTCACTTCCCATCTTTTCTTCTCAGGCTACGAGCCTAGCCTCTTCTTGTGAACATTCCTCCCACAATCTACTAAAGGAGACCAACTTCTTTCTTGCATAGATTCCTTGGATAAAGGAATCCCATGACCTAGGTAGGCCATTTAGTGTGGTCATGACAACTTTGACATTGTCCACAATTTCATCCACAGCTTCAAGTTGTTCCTTGATATAAGAGACCTTCGAAAAATAAGATTAAATGGTCTCTCCATCCTAAATCTTTACCCCTTTCAATTGGTTCCACAGGGTCATCTTCCGATTTATGTTCTTCCCTTCAAATAGCTTGGTTAGGGAATCAAACATCTCTTTGGGTGTCTTCAGAGATGACACATGTGGGATGAGATGGTCCTTGATAGAATCAACAATGATTCTCTTTGCCTTGACCAAGTTCTTCTTGTGAAGAGCCTTAGCCTCTTCTCCCTCTGGGACAGGGACCTTTTCACTTATATAAGTGTCCAACTCATTTTCTTCCAAGATTAACCCAATCCTATACTTCCAAGCTCGAAAGTTATCAGCCCCTTCAAGCTTGTCCTCAAGCTTGGTGTGGTGAGACATCTTAAAGAGTACTTCAAATGGAAATAGAGAAGATATAGCTCTTACCACTTGATTTGTTGAAAACTGGATCTGGTCCTGGATTAGGGTTTGTCAGAGAAACCCTAAAAATTTAAAATGTGAATTTCAACTTTCTGAAAGGATAGAAAGATGAACATTGATGAGATGATCAGCCTGGTATATTCAAAATTTGAGATCTACAAAGTTTCACCCTTCAGAAATGCCTTTTACTCTTCCTGGATTCACTAGGGAGGACCCTGAATTAGGGTTTGAGTTTCCCGGAGCTTCACCCAACCAAAAATCTCGATCCAAAGCTCTAAAATTTGATTTTTCCAAGGAGCTTCCAGCTATGTTTTCAGATTTCAAAAATTCATATTTTTGTGGAAACTCTAATTTTTAGGGCCAAAACTGAAAGTGCTCAGAATTGAATTCTAATTGGACAGATAGATTCTCCTTGATGAGTAGAGTCAATATACCTTACCTCTTTTCCAAAATCTATGGAGAGAAACCCAATAAACAAGAAACCCTAGTTTCTACCACTGCACATTGTCTTCTTCTCAGGGAAGCTTTGATACCATGTTAATTTTTGAGCATTAATTCAATATACTCTAGGATGTTTACTGAGAGAATAACATGTACAGCATATCAATCATATCAAGCATGTAAATCATGTCAATCATAACAAGAGGCAAACATAAGAGACAATAGACACACAGAGTTTCCGTGGGGAAAACCCTAAGGTGAAAAACCCCACAACTTCCTCAGAGATAGATAGAGCAATAATACAACCAAAGTACAAGAGATAGTCTTCTCCTAGCAGATGATCCTCCTCCTCACATGTGCACCACTTTCTGAGTGATGTAGAAGTGAGTAATGAGATGTCCAAATCGAGATCTCCCGATATCTAT
Organism: Larix kaempferi; assembly: GCA_027924585.1. Lineage (NCBI taxonomy): Eukaryota > Viridiplantae > Streptophyta > Pinopsida > Pinales > Pinaceae > Larix > Larix kaempferi. The sequence goes on along the minus strand of BSBM01000431.1, from coordinate 9,964,801 downwards.
TTATACTTGTCCTGTCCTGCCCAATAAACTAATGGGGCTGACTTGTCTAGCTTAGTCTAACAACCCATGGTTAACTTAATCAGGGTCGATCCCACACATGGTGTTCTAATAACCCATCGGCAAGTTACGACACTTGTCAATACAAATGACGACACTTCCTTATAGAGGAATAACACATCTCTATAAGAGTACAATATACATAGATGAAATACATAGGTGAAATACATTTCGAAGTTACATATACATCAACATTTCTTTTGTTTTGAGGCCCATTTTTTACCTCAAAATTTCTCTAATGTTAGGTGCAGTCTAACAACCTTTTCCGATAGTTTTTGGATTTTCGACTAGGTTCTCCTCAGCTCGGCTCTAGCTAGCGAAAGACTCATCGCGTTGAATAGGGATTTGTTTTTGTCAGTATGCACTTTATGTTTGATGATGGAGAAATAGGGGATCAAATTATTGTGTCTACAGTTCTTTAGGAATTCGAAGTCAGCAAATTTCTTAGCAATCTTCATGCATGTAGTTTTCAAAGCTTCACCTCTTTTAGGGTATCCCTTCCGTGGGGGTTTCTATCTGTCGAAAGTTCGCCATACACAATGAAACTCGACGTTTCAATCTCACTGCATTGATTTGATTGAAACTCAACATTTCGATCTCACTCTCATATCATCCTAAGGAGTTTAATGCTCGAGAGTGTGAAGAAAGAGGAGCTAAGATGCCAAGGATCCAAGGATCCAAGGATAAATAGGTTTTAAATGATGGTGTGGAGAGATCTAGGTTTGTCAACTATTCTACAATTCAAAATTACTAAATTAAAATTGAAATAGGAGACTAAAATATCCAAATTTAATTAATATTTATTTGTTAGATTTGCCCATTTTTTATACTTTGAATTATTATTATCTAAAGTTTTTTCAAGATCTTTTCCTAAGATTACTAGATTTTGTTTTAATTTTAAAATTAAAAATTTTAATTCGTTGTGATGATGGGTAAGCTAGCTAAATTAAAGGTTCTATGTGAATGGAGTTTTATTTTATAAAGGAAAACTATATAAAGGTTATTGATGAGAGGACGATATGGAGCTCTAGAATTATTAACCTATCTAGATTTTAGATGGAAAGAGGTTCTCATCCCTCACTTTTTAAGGAAACTAAAAGGTCTTAAGGACAAGGCCCTAGGAACATGTCATGCATCCTTTTAAGGAATCAATTTATAAGTAATATACAAGAAGATGTCTACATCATAGTAATAAAATTGAACCATGAATATGACACCTTTCACCTCATTTTTTTTATTGGAAGGATGAACGGTAAGAAGAGATTACATCTCCCCCCAAGTATTATAATAGGTTGTTCGCTAAAATTAAAAATAATAATTAGTGTAAGGCATTATTGTTTGTTTAGTATGATTGTAAATATAACAACACTAGACCCTAACTAAGTGTATGTTTTTATAAATCACTTTCAAAGAAATGGTAGAATCAATTGACTTTTTAGATTTTTGTTACCTTTGAATGTGGTATTCACGGACAAGTTAGTTATCAATCTAATCATATGCTTTCCTTGTCCTCCATTTGTCTTAAAAGGAGATCGATCGTGGTCTCTTTCATACATGAAAATATTGGATTTTATAAATTTCTTGCATCAAAAGAATCTAGTTGTGGCCCTTCGTGATTTTGATTTGATAGAATGATATTTCGTTGAGATATTAAATTAAAAATATTAAAAAATTAATAGTATTAATTTATTTTTTTTCTTATTTTAAAAATTAAAGTGTTTTTAATATTTGGAAAATTAAACAATAATTGTATTTTTAATTAATTAAGAATTGATTTATTTTGGCTAATTTTAACACTGGAAAATCACACCATATGAAATAAAAGAAATAAATATTGTCGTCATGATTCATGACGTGATGGGCTATAATGCGAATGAAAGGGTGGTTATGGTTATTCGTAGTCCACATTCTATTTCTCCTCCTAGTCCATTTCCTTCTCTTCAACATTTTGGCAAGGAATTGTAGACTATTAACTTAGTGGCTCTCCCTTCACGACAACTCTATGACTCTATTGGTCTTTCTGGCATGGGGTGATATAAGGAAATTGGCATGGCTTGTCCGCAACAGTGGAATAGAGGGTATGAAAGTGAGAGACTAACGAATCTAGTGACTTCAGTAATGAGAAGGGTTGTCAATTCGGCTTTCCATAGACTAGTTCAAGAAAACATCCAAAATGACATTTCCAATGCTGAAGCCGAAGCCTGTCTCGAACGGAGTTTCATCTCTGTTGAGTATGTTCGAGTGGAATATGAGCAGTGGGTTTCCGACCCCGGAAACAACCGCTCTCGAACCTCATTGTATCAAAGAAGCAATGACACCTTGTGGATTCAGGAGTGTCTTATTGGAAAAGCTCTGATCGAGAGGGGCGAGGCTTACAATTAAATCCTTATGCAACATGGCAACACACAGGAGAGGCTTGGTAGGTTGGAGATGAAGGTCAACGCGATGGATAGAAATCTATATTTGATGGCTTGCAGTCTCAGTATGGACATTGGACACCAGCCTCACTCAGGGAACCATGTCCCCCTGCTACTATTCCTTCTGATAGTACTAATGGTCCTAGATAAGCTTCAAAAGTTTAGTAAAGATTATCACTTTGATAGGAAAGTTGTTTCAATAGTTTTTAAGTTTATTAGATTGTGTTAACAATCAAATTGGCACCCTTAACTAAGTGAAGGAGCAACATATGTTTACCATGCACCCGCGACAAGAAGTCATGACACAAATTCAATTAGAGACGAATCCTCTCTGAGAAATGCATTAATTGTGTTTAAATCATCCTAAGTGGAGCAAAAAGCCTAAAAACTATTCAAAAGTGGGTTTTCACTTGAAAATAATTAAAATGAGGAAGGAGCAACATATGTTTACCATGCACCCGCGACAGGAAGTCATGACACAAATTCAATCAGAGACGAATCCTCTCTGAGAAATGCATTAAAATGCATTAATTGTGTTTAAATCATCCTAAGTGGAGCAAAAAGCCTAAAAACTATTCAAAAGTGCGTTTTCACTTGAAAATAATTAAAATGAGGAAAATGACTAATCCCACATTTAGAAGAAAAGCCTAAGGCCCATTTCCCAATGCTATATAAGAAAGGCATGGGAGGCATGGTAAAGGGAGAAAAAAAGAGCAAAGGCATGTTGAGGAGATTCTGAAGGAAGGAGAAGAGCTCCAAGTCTTCAAAAGCAAGGATGAAGGAAGGAGAATTTATGGCAAAGGAGGAGGATTCACACCAGGATTCCTGGTAATCATGTATCTTCTCCATTTTTTTAGCATGAATTGATTCAAGTTTCTGCCATTTAAGAGTTTTTTATGCTTTTTGCTCCACTTAGGATTATTTAAACACAATTAATGCATTTCTCAGAGAGGATTCGTCTCTGATTGAATTTGTGTCATGACTTCCTGTCGCGGGTGCATGGTAAACATATGTTGCTCCTTCACTTAGTTAAGGGTGCCAATTTGATTGTTAACATCTTTATTTGATCCACTTATGTGTGAACATGTAACAAAATCATTTAATACAATCTCTCTTGGTGCAACCACATATTTGACCACTACCTCAAGGTGACCCCATGGCTTCAAGCTAGGCCCTCACAGGAATTGAACCTTTCCCACTCGTGAAAAACTCCTTGCTCTTCATCAATGGATCCAACCCCTTTGGGCCTTAAATTTGAAGGACATGGGGTGGGATTTGATCCACTTATATGTGCATAGGTCACGTGATCATTTAATACAATCTCTCTGGGTGCAATTACACGTTCGACCACTACGTCAAGGTGACCTCGTGGATTTAGGATATCCCCTCACGGGGATTGAACCTTTCCCAGTGGTGAAAAAATCCTCCCTCTTCACCAATAGATCCAACCCATTTGGGTATTTAAAATTTGAAGGATATAGGGGCGAGCTTTGATCCACTTATGTAGGCATGGGTCACGAGATCATTTAATACAATCTCTCTGGGTGTAACCACATGTTTGATCACTACCTCAAGGTGACCTTGTGGCTTTAGGCTAGGCCCTCAGGAGAATTGAACATTTCCCACTGGTGATTTTCGAATTGAAGGACATGGGGGTGGGATTTGATCCACTTATGTGTGCACGAGTCACAAGATCATTTAATACAATCTGTCTAGGTGCAACCACACGTTCGACCACTACCTCAAGGTGACCCCATGGCTTTAGGCTAGGTCCTTACGGGAATTCAACATTGCCCACTAGTGAAAATATCCTTGGTATTCACCAATGGATCCAACCCATTTGGGCAATTCTCAATATAATTATTAAAACATATATAAAACTAAATTTTAATAAATGGTTTAATATGTTTTTATTTTCATCATTAAATAATTTTATAAACACCACACATTTCATCAAAATCACACAAGATATTCAATCTACAACTTTAATTGAAACATAATTATTTATGGAATCGTCTTAGGAGTTTTCCTCTTTGCCATATTTAATATTTAAGTTATTCAATGTGATTAAGCTTGCATAGCAACAATTCATAACCAATTTTTTATATGTTAGAATACTCTACATGGTAGTAATGCAATGCAAATGTTTATAGAAATGAAGGGGTATGATTGATATTAGTTTAATGTAAATAAGCCATTTAGCACTCATAGCATTATACATTCATTGGAAAATTAAAAGTTGTATTCTCTTGGGGTTTTCACTCAATGAACTTCTGACATAGTAGCATGTGTCTTCATGGGATATTAAATAATACCCTTACCTCCAAAATCCGTTTTTTTAACTCCCCTCCCAATACACATTTCCAAAATTAAAATACCCTTATTTTCACTAGATATTTTATATATTCATTTTCTCCATCACATTTTAAAAGCTTGTTTTAATTTTTGTTACTATTATAGTGACATTCCACAACTCTTATAAGCATTGGAAACTTTGTGGGAGTAGATATTTTGAAATGCAATAGACTTCACAAACAATGGTTAATGGTTGCAATAGACTTCATACTAGCTGCACACACAGATCATCCATATTCAAACACAAGTTAGACTTCACACATAATCAAATTCACACCACCTTCATACATAATTCATACATATTCAAACACTAGATTGACTTCACACATAGTCTAACCCACACCATATGTGGGGGGAGTGGGCTAGGGTTTCTTGGAGCGAGCTAGGGTTTCCTAAAGAGGGTTAGGGTTTCATGCAAAATGAAGTGTTTCTGCAATTACTGGACTTTTCGCAGGTTACCTTTTTTGAGGTCTGGTATGATTTTTAGTTGTGTTGTTTTTTTCCTGGTGTAGTCGGGTGTTTTTTATAAGATGGTAGTTGATGTCATGGAATTTTCGGAGGACAATGTGGATTCCTCCAGTGGCATCTTTCGAAAAAGCATAGAGATGAGGGAATGTTGTCGTGCCCATGTGACTCTGGCTTCCGGTTCGGTCTTGCATGTTAGGTCATTTTCAATTGATGGTCATTGGTCAGCTAGTGATAGCTTGTGTAGAGGTGTCGATGTGGTAATCCATTGTCCTATTTTTTCTTTATCCTCACTTGACATTGTGCCGTGGTTTTCAGGGGATAAGTCGTCTTGTTAGGAAACAATTGTTTCATTTCTTTCTGTTCTTGGTGGATAGCTTGTTGCTTCTCAAGGTAAGGGTCCTAGTGCTTATGTTTTTCCTCCTGCCTTGGAGTTGATTTTGGGTGGGAATCCTCCAAAGTGTGGTCTATTGGCTAGTGAGAAGGTGTCTTTTGATGTTTTGGGGTCTCAGGGGTTTGGTGGTGGGTTGGACGAAGGGTGTTCGAAGTTTGGTGTAGCCTGGAAGGGAGGTTCTAGTATTTTGTCTGGTTTCCCAGGCTAGAGATCGCCAGGTCTGAAAAAATTCTTGCTCTTCATCTATGGATCCAACCCATTTGGGCCTTAATTTGAAGGACATGGGGTGGGATTTGATCCACTTATATGTGCATAGGTCACGTGATTATTTAATACAATCTCTCTGGGTGCAACCACATGTTCAACCACTACGTCAAGGTGACCTCATGGATTTAGGATATCCCCTCACAGGGATTGAACCTTTCCCACTGGTGAAAAAATCCTCCCTCTTCACCAATAGATCCAACCCATTTGGGCATTTAAACTTTGAAGGATATGGGGGCAAGCTTTGATCCACTTATGTAGGCATGGGTCACGCGATCCTTTAATACAATCTCTTTGGGTGTAACCACATGTTTGATCACTACCTTGAGGTGACCTTATGGCTTTAGACTAGGCCCTCGAGAGAATTGAACATTGCCCACTGGTGATTTTCGAATTGAAGGACACGAGGGTGGGATTTGATCCACTTATGTGTGCACGAGTCACAAGATCATTTAATACAATCTCTCTAGGTGCAACCACATGTTCGAACACTACCTCAAGGTGACCCCATGGCTTCAGGCTAAGTCCTTACAGGAATTGATCATTCCCCACTAGTGAAAATATTCTTGGTATTCACCAATAGATCCAACCCCTTTGGGCGATTCTCAATATAATTATTAAAACAGATATAAAACTAAATTTTAGTAAATGGTTTAATATGTTTTTATTTTCATCATTAAATAATTTTATAAACACCACACATTTCATCAAAATCACACAAGATATTCAATCTACAACTTTAATTTAAACATAATTATCTATGGAATCGTTTTAGGAGTTTTCCTCTTTGCCATATTTAATATTTAAGTTATTCAATGTGATTAAGCTTGCATAGCAACAATTCATAACCAATTTTTTATATGTTAGAATACTCTACATGGTAGTAATGCAATGCAAATGTCTATAGAAATGAAGGGGTGTGATTGATATTAGTTTAATGTTGATAATCCATTTAGCATTCATAGCATTATACATTCATTGGAAAATTAAAAGTTGTATTTTGTTGGGGTTTTCACGCAATGAACTTATGACATGGTAGCATCAGGGTATTTTTTAAGGATTCTAATATTATACTTAAGTATAGTATCCTAGGCAATCATTTTGGATTGAAAAAAACATGTATATAGATAGGTAGGCGAATATTAAATATGAAACATACAATTTACTACTAAAATGTGTAAATTTTGGCGAATATTATGATAAAAAAAACATATTTTATGTATATATAGGCGATATTAGAGACTAAAAATGACCAAATAGTGAATTTATTTTTTGAAAAACAGCCCAAAAAATAGCCAATTGGCGAAATTTCGCCCCTAAAAATTACCCTGGGTAGCATGTGTCTTCATGGGATATTAAATAATACCCTTACCTCCAAAATCCATTTGTTTAACTCCCCTCCCAGTACACCTTTCCAATTAAAATACCCTTATTTTCACTAGATATTTTATATATTCATTTTTTCCATCACATTTTAAAAACTTGTTTTAATTTCTGTTACTATTATAGTGACATTCCACAACTCTTATAAGCATTGGAAACTTTGTGGGAGTAGATATTTTGAAATGCAATAGACTTCACAAACAATGGTTAATGGTTGCAATAGACTTCATACTAGCTGCACACACAGATCATCCATATTCAAACACAAGTCGGACTTCACACATAATCAAATTCACACCACCTTCATACATATTCAAACACTAGATTGACTTCACACATAGTCTAACCCACACCATATGTGGGGGGAGTGGGATAGGGTTCTTGGAGCGAGATAGGGTTTCCTGAAGAGGGTTAGGGTTTCATGCAAAATGAAGTGTTTCTGCAGTTCCTTGACTTTTCGCAGGTTACCTTTTTCGGGGTTTGGTATGCTTTTTAGTTTTGTTCTTGTTTTCCTGGTGTAGTCGGGTGTTTTTGATAAGATGGTGGTTGATGTTATGGAATTTTCAGAGGATGATGTGGATTCCTCCAGTGGCATCTTTCGAAAAAGCATAGATATGAGGGAACTTTGTCGTGCCTAGGTGACTCTGGCTTCCGGTTCGGTCTTGCATGTTAGGTCATTTTCAATTGATGGTCATTGGTCGGCCGGTGGTAGCTTGTGTAGAGGTGCCGATGTGGTAATCCATTGTCCTGTTTTTTCTTTATCCCCACTTGATAGTGTGTCGTGTTTTTCGGGGGATAAGTCATCTTGTTAGGAAACAACTGTTATGTTTCTTTCTGTGCTCGGTGGATAGCATGCTTCTTCTCAAGGTAAGGGTCCTAGTGCTTCTGCTTTTCCTCTTGCCTTGGAGTTGATTTTGGGTGGGAATCCTCCAAAGTGTGTTATATTGGCTAGTGAGAAGGTGTCTTTTGATGTTTTGGGGTCTCAGGGGTTTGGTGGTGGGTTGGACGAAGGGTTTTCGAATTTTGGTGTATCCTGGAAGGGAGGTTCTCGTATTTTGTCTGGTTCTCGGGCTAGAGATCGCTAGGCCTGAAAAACATTGAAATCTTTTAAAGATCCCATCCATATGGTCCTTGGGAAGGACATCAATATGAATCGGGTGGAGAGTATGGTAAAGCAGGCTCTTATTGGTCATCTGCAGTCTCTCTCTCTCTCTCTCTCTCTCTCTCTCTCTCTCTCTCTCTCTCTCTCTCTCATCTGGATATGATTCAATGGATAAAGGATAGGTGGAATCCTGTAGTGGGATATTTCCCTAAGATAAGTATGCTGGTTAATGGGTGGTTTGTGTTACATTTTCTTTCTAACAAGCATGTTGAATAGATCCTAGCTCTTCCATGGGTGTTTGACCATGGATCTCTAGTTCTTGATTGTTGGCATATGAATTTCAACCTAGTGAAGGAACTCATGACGAAGAGACATCTTTGGTTGCAACTCCTGGGATTTCCACTTTAGGACACGACCAATTTTGGAATCTACCGCCAATATGGTAGGTTGTTATATTACGATGGAAGACAATATGTTATTTGGTGAGGAAAAGAGGGTGGCTTCGATCTTGGTAGAGGTGGACATATCCTGGGGTTTTCCTGCGGAGTTAAAAATGCAGTGGGGTGAGTTGTTGTTTCTTCAAAGGCTTGACTATCTCAAAGTGCCCTTCCGTTGTTTTATCTATCGAAATATGGGTCATTTGAAATATAGTTTCCTAATGTCAAAGGTGGGTTCGACTGTGGAAAGGCCTTCGGTATTCGAGGATTTATCTAGGGAGAGTTCGGAGGATGAGGATATGAAGTGGAAGTCTAGTACCAAAAAGGATATGTTGGCTGGGGTGGCTCCCATTTCTTCTGTGGATGTGACAGATTTCCTAAGTAAGTTGAAATATTTTTTCCTTGAATTTTATGATTCTCTGTCTTTTGAAGTCTTGGATTCATTACATATGAAGGAGGGTAGTAAAGGTTCTTGTTTAGGTTTTTGGGGGGATGATGGTTATTTTGTACCTATTGATGGTAATCCCCCATCCAATGTTCGGGAATCCTCACCTGAGGATAAGGTTGTGTCTTTTTCGAATGAGGATACTTGTTCAGGTGGTTTTTGCCCAGTTTTAGCTTCTGTTGATAGACCGTTCGATGCTTCCTCAGTGGACCCAAATGTTCCTAGGGATGATTGTGGGGATGAGACTCTGGGTTTCATTCAATCTCCTAGGGGTTTTTAGTTGTTTTGAAAGCCTTTGTTGGGGGGACAATCCTCTCTCATTCCAGTGCTAGTTTCTTACTGTCATGTGGGTGGTGGTGTGGACAAGGTGTTACTTGATGAGGATTTTCCTAGTATTTTGGCTCATGCTTCTTCAGAGCCCCACTTAGACTCTCCTTCTGATGCCTTGACCCTCAATCATGGGGTTTTGAAGGCTATTGGTCCCTCCTTTAAGGAATTCTTGACTCAGACGCATCTTCTAGTCATTTTAGATAAGCCTTCACAACCAGATATGTCCCACATCTCTTCCATCTAATGCACGAATGTGACTATTCGATGCAAGAAAAATAAAAAAGGGTATTTTGAAGGATGAGGGGTTTGATTCTAATAATGACAGTCCTTCAACGATGGATTATGATCCATTTTCTGTCAGGTTAGACAACATAACAGATTCAACCTCTCTTTAGGGTTTGTATGTTTCTCCTAGGGTCCTTAGAGCACATTTGACCCCCAAGCAGGTTAATCGATGATTATTATGTCCTACAATATAATGGAACTTGGGGGTAGGACAAATTTTAGTGCCCTTAAGCATTTATTTAGCTTTACCAAGGTTGATTTGGTGATGGTTCAAGAAAATATGAGCTATAGTTCTAAGGCTATTGATTATTTTTTGAAGACCCATGGTGGTAATGTTGTGCTCTGGATTCCTTGGGTCTCTAGGGTGGGATTTTAGGTATCTGGAACCCTTCCATAGATGAATTTAATCCATTCATATCTCCTATAGGTATACTCTTGATTGGGAATATCGAGGGGTTTGATTATCCTGTGAAGGTGGTTAACTGTTATGCTCCCTATATTGGAAGAGAAGCTTATTGGGAAAAGATGGAGAACCATGGTATTTTACATTAGGAGTTTTTTTTTTGTTGGAAACCTCAATTTTACCCTCTTTTCCAGTGAGGTTTGGGGAGTGGATCCCTAATTGGATCCCTTGGATGAATGTTTTGGTCATTTATTCCATAGGTCAAACCTCATCGATGTCCTTCCTAGTCCTTTGACACCTACTTGGAGGAATGGTAGGATTGGGAGGGATGGTGTCTCTAAGAGACTTGATAGGTTCTACATTTAGGAATGCCTCTCTGAAGCAGTGTGCAGATATAGGTCCTAGTCTGTAAACTCAATCATTTCAGATCATCTTCCTACCTATATTCAATTAGATTGGATCATTTTATTCATCACTACCCCTTTAAATTTAACCATGTTTGGCTTGAGGACCTTTATTTTCATTCTTTGGTTAAGGAGTATTGGTCCTCTTCTTTAGTGGATATTGATATGTCTGCTATGGATTTGTTGGTTTCTAAATTGAAGGGCTTAAAAAAATAGTTACTCAATGGGAGAAACAAAAGAAGATGAATAGCTCTTAGGACCTATTGCAGCTAGAGGAAGATATTGAAGCTATTTTTTCTAAAAATTCCTCGGGTATTCTCTCAATGGAGGAAATGTGTCAGTTGATGGATCTAGAAACCAAGAAAGAAAAATTCCTAAGAATCCAAGAAGAGACATGGAGGATTAAAAGAACATCCATCTGGCTGAAGCAGAGTGATTCAAACACTAAGATATTTCATAAGTATGCCAATTAAAGAAGGAATTTCAATGCAATTTGGGATATTAAGGACACCGAGGGGAAGTTCATTAGTTCCCAGAAAGATTTAGAAAAAGTCATTGTTTCTCATTTTTCAAATATCTTTATGGGTCCTAAATGTACCAATATCTCATCCCAATTAAATAGGATTTAGAATTATCCAAGGTTCTTCTATGAGGAAGAAGGATTTCATATTGGTAGAGAAGTCTCTTTGGAAGAATTAGAAGTGATTTTAAAAAAGTATGCTAGGTCTAAAAGTTTTGGCCCTGATGGATGGACAATTGAGTTGCTTTCTGAGTTTTTTTATTTGATGGGGCAAGAGTTCTGGGATGTGGTTGAAGAGTCTATGGTGAATAGTTACATCTCAGGTGCCCTAAATTCTACCTTCATTTTTCTTATACCAAAGAACTCAAAGATTGAATCCTTTGATGAATATAGATCGATTGCACTATGTAATCTAGTCTATAAAATTATTTCCAAGGTTATGGAAAATAGGATAAAATAAAAGCTAGTTGAATGTATGTCTCAAGAATAATTTGGTTTCTTGAATAATAGACAAATCCTAGATGCTATTGGGGTCACCAAAGAATGCATACATTCCATTAAAACAAAGAAATAGATGTTCTTATTCTCAAAATGGACCTGATGAAAGCTTATGGTATAATTGATTAGGTCTTCCTCAAATTGGCTCATCTCTCAAATTGGACTACCTTTGTTGGTGACAGACTAGATAATATCTTGTGTCTCCTCTACAATTTTTTTCCTATTTTGGTCAATGGGTGTCCTTCATTCCTTTTCAAAAGCTCTAGGGGCCTCTGAAAAGGATGCTCCTTATCTCCATTATTATTCCTTCTTGTGGTGGAAGGTCTCAATAGACTAATTGGGAAAGCTAAGTAGGACAAGATTATGACTGGTGTTAAAGTGACTTATGTTCACTTTATTACACACTTGTTGTTTGTGGATGATGTTTTATTATTTGGCATTGGGTCTGTTGAAGAGTGGAGATCCTTCCATGATATTATAAAACTCTTTTGTGAGGAAACAGGAATGGACGCCAGCCTCCAAAAATCTTATTTCTTTTATCATGTTGTGAATGCAGATACTTTGGCCTAGATCCAGCTCTTTCTTCCATATAAATTTGAGTCTCTTTTGGATGGATTCAAATATTTGGGGTATTTCCTTAATCCAAATCACTATGTCAAGTTAGATTGGTTGTGGCTTCTTAAAAAACTAGAAAAAGGATCGATTGTCGTGTTTTCAAATGGCTTTCCTTGGGAGGAAGGATGAATCTTGTGAAGTCTGTGTTGGAAAATGTACCCATGTATTGGATTCCCCTTGCAAATATTCATGTGTCTATCATTCACAGTATGAGAAAGAATATGATGCACATTTTATGGTCTAGTAATGTGGACAAGGCAAAGTTTCACTTGGTCAATTGGGAAAGAATTTCTTTACCAAAATATTTGGGAGGGTGGGGTATCAAGAACTTGTTATGGTTCAACACTACCTTGAGTCTAAAAAGTATGTGGAGAGGCCTTTTTGGGTAGGGCCCCTGGAAGAACTTACTTCATGCTAAGTACCTAAAAAATCTCCCTATTGTTTAGTGGATTAGATACAACAAAAAATATTTGTCTCAAGCCTCAAACTTTTGGTATGGTTTTCTGAAGGCCTACCCATGGATGGGTTCAGGGATTTCCTAGAGGGTGGGGAATGGTAAAATGATCCATTTTGGGGGTGGATCCCTTTGTTGGTGGAGAGGATTTCTACAGACTATCTCAGCCTCTTATTAATCAATTAGCAACTTGTGGTTGTTTTAGAATAGCACATGTTAGGAATTTGATAAATGGCATCCATTCTTACTGGTTTTTTGTAGGTGATTTGGGTTTATCATGCAAATTGGAAAATGAATGGAATCAATTTATAATTGAATTAAGTCATCTAGGTATTAGACTCACTGAGGAAGATGATTGTTCGGTGTGGGTGATCAGTAACAAAATTGATGGGCAGATAAATGCAAAATGTGTCTATAATATAATTGTTGCAGATTCTGTTGATTCTATAGGAAAGTGGTGGTATAAAAAGATTTGGAAATGGAACATACCTCAAAAAATAAAACATTTTATTTGGTTGTGTCTGGAGAATAGGATCCTGACTTGGTACAATCTAAACATCAAAGGTTTTGTTGGTCCTAATATGTGTTCTCTTTGCAAACATAATTCTGATTATGTTAACCATCTCTTTTTAGATTGTTCTTTCACTCATTCTGTTTGGTCATAGGTTTTTTCAATATTACATATTTTTCATTCCTAGAAGGAATTAAATTTTGAAGATAATATAAGAGCTTGGGTTCAACAATTTCCTCAACATAAGGAACTTCCATCCTTTCTGTGTTGGTGCATATGGAAAGCCAGGAACCTCTAGATTTTTTAATGTACTTTGATACAAGCTTAGGTGTCCAACATTAAAATTCTCAGTTTATACAAAGCATACCATACAAATTAAGGGGGGGAGGAAGCAAAAAGTTGTTTCAGAGCTTGCTTTACCAACTAAAGGTATTATTGGCTTCTTTGATGGTGCTTCCAGTGCTGGCCATGGTGGATGTGGTATGGTGATTAGAGTCTTTTAGAGTAAACAACTCTTATTATGGATGGGATGTAGTGTTGGTCCTAATACTTGAGCATAGTTTTTTCGCTCTGTCAAGTCTCCTTCTGTTTGCTAAATACAAGAATTTGTCTTCACTTCAAATTTTCGGGGATTCCAAAATTGTGGTGGATTGGGCCAACAACAAGACTACTCTTCATGTGGAAAATCTTGATTAGTGGTGTGAAAGAATAAAGCTTCTCAAGGCTTACTTCTCTCATTTATCCTTCACACATATTTACAAGTCCCTCAACCAGCTGGCAGACCAAGTGTCAAAAAGAGTTGTGAATGCAATGATAGGGTATTCTCTTTTATGAAGAATTTGAGGATTCCATTAAGGTTGGTGAAGTTTCCCTCAAAGCTTACTAGATGGCATATAATATATGTCCTAAATTGATGTTGTATTTTGCTCTCTCATGAGTTGTTTAGATTTGTTTTTATGTTTTTGGTAGGGAGCTTTGCTTTTTGTATTATGATTTTTGCAGTATGTCATGATCTTTTGTATAGACTGTATTGGTTTTGAAAGATATACTTATGTATTTTGTAATTATAACTTTGATTCAAGCATGAATTGAACCCAGGTGGATGGAATAAAATCCATCTATCCCCACCAATGGACCATCGTATCCTTGACAAAAAGATCACCCATCTCAATAGAGCTCTAACCCAAAGTATCTTAATAGAACATGTATTAAATTATCAACATGGAACCATGCCGCCATCATTGAGCTCTACCTCAAACTATCTTTTAGTACAATTGCATAGAACATGTATTATTATCAACATGGAACCGTGTGCCCAACATTACACAGAGATAGAAACAAGGGGTCGTCCTACAACTACTCCCTTTGCCCTACCCTGCCGAGTTAGTGGAGACCTCAGAGGGGCATAATTATTCCCTTGGTCCCCTCGGGAGAAAGACAGGAAGAAATTTAGACATTTTGGTAGGCACTTTAGAAAAACTATTGTTGGTACCTGGTGTAAGGTTATTCGTTTCAGAACACGGAAAGCAAAGAGAAAGATAGACAGGACACTGCGAGAAAAAAAGGGTGGTCCCGGATGCTTTGCAGTGCTTTTTGTTTTGAGTGCCTCTGTCTACACAAAAAGGGAGGCTGGTGAGTCATGAGGTTTCTTTAAGGGATTCCTACACTTTACCTGTTATTTGTTCCATCAAATAATGGAATAATATTCTTCATTTTCGGAATCCTGCGATCCGTTTCCCCTCACCTCTTCTCCCCGCTGTACTGGAACTCATTCAGAATTCTGATCAGCCAGCTTTTTCACGTGCTATCTGTGCCCTCTCTGCCTGTATACTTCAATGGATTCCCTGCTTCAATCATCTGTTCAAATTCATCCAAGCTTCAAGAAATTTCGGTTTACAGATGGGTTTCAGAATTTCTATATCATGCTATCAGGCAAAACCCATGTAATGATTAGCGTTATATTCGATCATGCATGCAGCTCAAGCGCTTCCATGGAGGTATCATGTTATCAGGCAAAACCCATGTAATGATTAGCGTTATATTCGGTCATGCATGCAGCTCAAGCGCGTCCATGGAGGAGAGAATTGAATGGAAGAACAAGAAACATAATGATTTTAGTATGATGATTGTGCAGAAAGTGTGATAGTGGCACGATTCAATCGGATTACTTCTGTTGATTTCTGCGTCCAACACTGTGATCGAATTGAGCCGTGCCAATATCACACTGGGACCTTCCCAGTGTAGTCCAATTATACTGTGTTTTTTTTTCATATTTCTTCACTTTATAAGTGCGTGCTTGACTGGTAGGTTGAGCCATGCCAATATCACACTGGGACCTTCCCAGTGTAGTCCAATTATACTGTGTTTTTTTTCCATATTTCTTGACTTTTATTAGTGCGTGCTTGACTGGTAGGTTTAGAGGGGTGGTGATGTATTTTATTAGGTTCAGTTCCCTGAGAGTGTGTCCTGTTCAATCGTTTAAGTTGTCAAGGTCTATATGACATTTACAATATAGTAAGTGAGTTTAAGTAGATTGTACTTTTTTTTGGTATCTATATTTTAATCTTTAGTATGGTCGGATTTTAAGTAATTTTATTTAGTTTCAATTCGAATAGTCATATAGAACAAGACTAGTTGTAATAGTGCTAATTGAATTTGACTTCTTTCTCCGTACTTCATATTTCACTAGTTCTTACTTCTTATTTACTTTTCCATAAAAGATCTCCATTTTTCCTCCATTTCTTCTTCAATACTTACTTTTTATTTACTTCTCCATAAAAGTAAGATGATAATGCACTTTCTCCATTTCGTCTTCATAGGTAGAAAATGATCAACTTCAGATTGGTTCTTCTAAAAGGGTGGTAAATTTTATTAGGTTTAATTCTGCTAAAAGGATGTTATATTTTATTAGGTTTAATTCCTGAAGAGTGTGACACATGTTCTATTTATAAGTTTTCAGGATATACATGACATTTACAATACAGTGTAAAGTGGTATCTCACTGTTTTTATAGATGTAAAATGATATTTCATCTTTTGATAGACAAAAAAGGATCAATATGGCATTTACAATACAGTGGAAAATGGTAATTTTCGAAGTAAAATGAAATCTTAAAATGAAATCCTTTTCACATTAATAATAACATAGTAAGAAAGCACTGGATCACTATGACATTTATATACAGTGGAAAATGGTATCGTTCAAAGTAAAAAGATATCTCAAAATGAAATCCTTTTCACATTAATATTAACATAGTAAGAAAGCAGTGGATCAATATGACATTTACATACAGTGGAAAATGGTATCTTTCAAAGTAAAATGATATCTCAAATTGAAATCCCATCTTTTGACACCAATATTAACATACAGTAAGAAAGCAGTGGATTAATATGACATTTACAATACAGTGGAAAATGGTAGCATTCACAGTAAAATGATATCTCATATGAAATCCCATCTTTTGACACCAATATTAACATAGTAAGAGAGCAGTGGATCAATATGACATTTACAATACAGTGGAAAATGGTATCATTCAAAGTAAAAAAGAATTGGAAAATGGTATCATTCAAAGTAAAATATCTTTTGATACCAATATTAACATAGTAAGAAAGCACTGGATAATATGGCATTTACACTACAGTGGAGAATGGTATTTTTCAAAGTAAAATGATCTCTCAAATGAAATCCCATCTTTTGACACCAATATTAACATAGTAAGAAAGCAGTGGACATATAGCATTTACAATACATTGAAAAATGGTATCATTCAATGTATAATATCTTTAGACACTAATATTAACAGAGTAAGAAAGCAGTTGATCAATATGCCATTAACAATACAGTGAAAAATGGTATCTTTCAAAGTAAAATGATATCTCAAAATGAAATCCCATCTTTTGACACCAATATTAACACAGTAAGAAAGCAGTTTCCGTTTTTCTTATGTGATTTTGCTGATTGGTGGAGTAATTAACATAAAAATTTAAGCAATAATTTCTGTACACTACTGTTTTTCAGGCCTTTTTCTCAGTTCTTCTTAGTAATGGATTAATTAACATATACATTCATGCAATAAAAATTAACGATACTGTTTTCTTAAGCTTTTTCTTCAATGCAATGTGTTTCATATTTATTCATCTTGAGCATTGCATGGTTTCTCTCTGGTCCTTATATTTGCTGCCATATGTTTATGTCTGGTTTCACATTCTTGTTAGGCAAATATTGTCTGGTTTAACATTCTTGTTAGGCAAATATTGTCTGGTTTAACTCCTGACTTCAAATTTATCAGACAGAAAGCGAGCCACATGGTCTAAAATGCTGATCGAATTCATGCCATTTCAATGTAGAAGAAGCGCCTTAATATCACTTCAAAACAAATCAAATCAGGCACAATTTTCACAAAAATATAAACAGCACAAGAGATAGTTTTGCAGCTCATTGGTTGTCTCAGTTTCGCAGCTCTTTGATTGAGCCAACCAACACATCAAATCAAATCATGGACCATTTCACAAGAAGGATATAAACAGCACAAGGGATAGTTTTGCCAGTCTTTGATGGAGCCGACCAACCCAAGAATGGAAAGATCCAGCTTAAGCATATATCAGTGCTTTCCAGTACTTGTTCCTTCTCACATGATGGGATTGGTGGGATTCTCCTCTCTGACTTGTTATTCACATAATGCATTACAACTTACAAGTCGTTAGTGCAATGGTATATCCTTCTCGTGGATTTCACATCAATAATTATTCATTCTGTTTGCATTCACAATCAGTCAAATCACTTTATATAACATGTTAAAAAATTGTGCAACTTTACAAATGTTTTGCAATGGTTAAATGCAGGGATTATTTAGTGAGTAAGATGCCGCCTTTTTTCTGCTTATGGATGGAGAGGAATTCAGAAGGGAGGGTTGATGTGTAATTTTTCAGAGATGCATAAAGAGGGTCTTTAGATACTTTACCAGGAGGATCAGAACTCAATATCTCAAAAGCAAAAATCATATATATATAAAATTGTGCAACTTTACAAATGTTTCCCAATGATTAAATGCACAGATTATTTAGTAAGTTAAGATAAGTTATCGAGAGGAATATGGAAGGATTGATGTGTAATTTTTCCGAGATACATAAAGAAAGTTTTTTATACTCTACCAAGAAATTTCAATAAATAAAAATTAATAATTTTGCAAATATATAATAATAATGTATTTTAAAATTGTTTTTATATTATAAATATTTTTTTATTATGAAGATGAAGATGAAGATGGTAGTTAAAGTTCATTGAGATTAATTCTATTCTATGAGACCTTGAAAGAAGGTTAGGGAGCTTGTATTGTAGCAAAGATTGTGAAACTGGGATCTAATGTGGATGTATGCACGACATTTTAAGAGAAAGTGATGATCAATGCTCGTGATTTTCATCATCAACACTGGTAGTCTCATATAGATGGCAAATCCTTTCCACCCATGGTGTTTTAAGAATTGTCCAAGGCCTTGTTTCACTATGAAGCTCATGAGAGTTCGTTCTTATCTTGGCTATGTTAATTTTCTTCTTTGAACTAGTTAAAACGGAGAGGTAATTTTAATCTTCCACATTAGGGTTAGTAGCCTCCTTATAGTATTTTAATTTTTCTTTAACCTCTAATTCTTTCTCGCCCCATTTTTACTCTTTAAACTTAGATGTGATAATATTTTCAATATTATTGATATATTGCAAAGTAACATTTTCATGAACCCCCCAATGGTTTAACCAAGCCATGGTGTTTTTATACCAGCCTCTCTTGAGTTGAAGTTGGTCTTGACTAGATTTTAGAGCAATTTTAGGAACTCTGTGGTCTCCCATGTTATTTATCATGTACTTGTACATCATGTACCTAGTCATGGCAATGCTCTAGATGAGGAAAAGACCCACTTCTAGAAGGAGAATATGGTAGGGTGTATTGCTTTTAATTTTGAGGTTATATGTTATGAAACATTTATGGATTTGCTCATTCTTTCTCTAGGATTCTCTAGAGATGTTGTAACCCCAAACTTCACAATTGTACAAGATAACAAGAGTGATGAGAGCTTCAAAAAGAAACTTCTTTTTATACCACATCACAAATTTTGTTGATTTATAGTTGTTTTCAAAGGGTGATTCCATGAATGTGGTTCACGGTTTTTGGCAAGCGGTGTGAAAACAATTTGTGCATACGGACCTTGATCGAGGGTTTAAAAATACCTCGATCAAGGGCTTGAAAATACCTTGATCGAGGGTTTAACATAGACCTCGATTGAGGGTTGGGTTAAATCCTCAATCAAGGTATTGCTCGATCAAGCTATTGAAACGAAATTAAAAAAAATAAAAACAAGCCGGTGGGCCGATCCAAGCCAAAGCGACTGACAACGATTGAAGCAGAAGCTCGACCAAGGACTTGAGACCATCATCACCTAGCCACCGATCCACGTCATCAACTCCACCGGGTAGGTGGACCATAAACCTCATCTTTTTTATTTTTTAAATAAATTTTATTTCTTGTTTGTTTTTTCTAAGTTTATATCAACCGGCTGCGTTTATGCTGCCGGTTTTATTTCTAAATGTGTATTGGCAAGCAGAAATGCTATCGGATTACACATTTGGAAATAAAATCAGTCGGGTTGTTTTTTTTCAATAAATTTAACCAAATTGTGTAAAAAAAAAACCATTGAAACCTAAATTTTTTTATACCTATGAACCTAGGAATTACTAAGAACCATGTGAAAACTGATTGAAAAACCGAGTGAAAACATGTGTAACAAAACCAATTACATTAGGTTAAATATGTTTTAAATTTAAGTTTAATTTATTTATTGAATTTTTTTAAATATTTATGTTTATATCAACCCTATCGTTTATGCTTCCGGTTTTATTTTAAAATGTGTATTGGCAAGCATAAATGCTACCCGATTTTTTTCAATCCTTTGAGAATGCAGGAGGATTGAAAAAAATTAAAAAAACACGCAATTGAAAACACTTGTAACAAAACCAATTACATTAGGTTAAATATGTTTTAAATTTTAAATTTAAGTTTTATTTATTTATTCAAGTTCTAAATATCTATGTTTATATCAACCGATAGCATTTACGCTACCGGTTTTATTTTAAAATGTGTATTGGCAAGATGAAATGCTACCTATTTTTTTCAATCCTTTGAAAATGCCAGGAGGATTGAAAAAGAAAAACACATTTGAAAATAAAACTGAACATAAACGTTGCCGGTTTTTTTCCAATAAATTTCAATAAGGTCATATAACCATGTAACAAGAACCAAATTATAACATTAAAAAAAACATAAATGAAAACCTTTAAAATTGAAATTGAAATTGTAGTTTGCAATTTCAATTTCAAATTGATGAAATTGCAAATTCCAATTGCAATTGAAATTTGAAATTTGAAATTGAAATTGAAATTTGAAATTGAAATTGAAATTGAAATTGAAATTGAAATTTGAAATTTGAAATTGAATTTGATATTTGACATTTGAAATTGAAATTGATATTGGAAATTGGAAATGGAAATGGAAATGGAATTGAAATTTGGAATTGGAATTGGAATTTGAAATTGAATTTGAAATTTGAAATTTGAAATTGAAATTGAAATTTGAAATTGAAAATTGAAATCGAAATCAAAATCTTAATTGAAATTTTAAATTAAATTAAAATTTGAAATTAAATTGAAAATTGAAATGTGAAAATTAAATTAAATTAAAAATGAAAACAAAACTGAAATTGAAATTGAAATTGAACTTGAACTTGAACTTGAACTTGAAATTGAAATTGCAATTGCAATTTGAAATTTGAAATTGAATTTCAATTTCAATTTGAAATTTGAAATTTGAAATTTGAAATTTGAAATTTGAAATTTGAAATTGAAATTGAAATTGAAATTAGAAATTGAAATTGGAAATTGGAAATGGAAATGGAATTGGAATTGGAATTTTAAATTGAAATTGAAATTGAAATTGAAATTGATATTTGAAATTTGAAATTTAAATTGAATTTGAAATTTAAATTGAAATTTGAAATTTGAAATTGAAATTTAAATTGAAATTTGAATTTGAAATTTGAAATTTGAAATTGAAATTGAAATTGAAATTTGAAATTTGAAATTTGAAATT
Organism: Larix kaempferi; assembly: GCA_027924585.1. Lineage (NCBI taxonomy): Eukaryota > Viridiplantae > Streptophyta > Pinopsida > Pinales > Pinaceae > Larix > Larix kaempferi. The sequence goes on along the minus strand of BSBM01000431.1, from coordinate 9,943,325 downwards.
GAAAATGAAAATGGAAATGGAAATGAAATTGAAATTGAAATTGGAAATTGAAATTGAAGTTGGAATTGGAATTGGAATTGAAATTTGAAATTGAAATTAAAATTTGAAATTAAATTGAAACTTGAAATTGATATTGAAAATGAAATTGGAATTTGGAATTTGAAATTTGAAAATGAAAATGAAATTGAAATCGAAATCAAAATCGGAATTTGGAATTGGAATTTGAAACCCAAACCGAAATCCAAATTTGAAATCGAAATCCGAAATCGAATCAAAATCGAAATCGAAATTGAAAATTCAAATTGAAATTGAAATTGGAATCGGAAATTGGAATTTGAAATTGCAATTGAAATTGAAATTGAATTTGGAATTGGAATTGGAATTGGAAATTTGGATTTGAAATTTGAAATTGAAATTGAAATTCGAATTCGAAATTCGAAATTCAAAATTTGAAATTTGAAATTGAAATTTAAAATTTGAAATTTGAAAATGAAATTTGAATTTTGAAATTTGAAATTGAAATTTGAATTTGAATTTGAATTTGAATTTGAATTTGAATTGAAATTGAAAATTTAAATAGGATGGTTATCAGGTTTGGGGACATAGCCCAGCCATCCCAGCTTGCTACATAGGCCAGGAAAGGGATTGCAGACTTCTTGTTCACTTCCACGGGTAGTGCTATTGTTGTTGTGCAGGGAGAGACATCCAGACCACCCCTTGCACCTCCACATCCAGAGATAGAGTGGGTGGATGATGATCTACTCAACTTTCTTGATGAGGAGGCCTTATGGGGTATGCTCGGTTAGCTCGAGATGCATACTTTTGGCTGTATTGTAGATGCAGCGATCCAGGACATGTATATTTTTGTACAATTATGTATGCTTTCTTGTTATCTCATATTATACGTCGTAAATTGAATTCTCAATAATACTTAAGGGTGTTTTTTATTGCTTCATGCAGGGGACCACATTCATGGATGAGCTCTTTCGTAGTGAGCCATCAATCATTGGTCGTCCGTGAGGTCCATATGTCTGTCCTAACCCACTGGACACAGTCATCGAGGTAAGTTATAATTTATGTTCCAATTAAATTTGTGTTTATTAATCTCAATTTATAATTTAAGTTTTAATTCTTGGTTCGAGATTTTATGTTTTAGATTCTAACTTTGAATTTCAAATTGTACAGGGTAGAGGCAAGGCCATTGCTCGAGATGATACACATGAGGACCACCAAGGTCCTGACCAACCAGACGAAGACACAAAGGTAAGTTTTAATTTATGTTCCAATTCAATTCACATTTAGTTTAATTTCAATTTATACTTTATGTTTTAATTCTTGAATTATAGTTTATGTTTTAGTTTTAATTTTTAATTTCTAACTTATTACATGTAATGACATCTTACACAAGCATCACTACAGGTGGGAATCAATGTTGCAATAACTTTCTCATTTGATTGTGATGTAGCTCCTCCACGTGGTCCTGATGAGGGCCCATCGACCCAGGTTCCGAACCAGGTGCCAGATATCACCATTGAATTGAGTCAGGTGAGTTTCACGTCCATCCATTAAATTTTTTCAATTCTTGTTGAATATTATACATTGGTCAAAATCTAACTAACATACAGAGTTCACAATTTTAATTTTTACAATATGTTGAGATCGATGTCTTCTTTCATAGTTTACCGCCTCAAGGCTAAAGGTCTACTGCAAGTGAAGGCGGACACAGCGACAGGGATGATCAAGGGCCTAGTGGTGGTAGCGGCCAATGACTTGATGATGTATACATTTTCATGTTTTGGATGATGTATACATTTTCATGTTTTGGATATTTTCACGTTTTGGACATGATGTATACATTTTCATGTTTTGGATATGGACGTTTATCATATATATGGACTTTTATCATATATTGAATTTTGGATATTTTGTTATAGATTTTGTATATTTTATCATATTGACCTTCATGTGTATTTTGTATCTTGATTTGAAATCAATCATCTTTCATATTACATATAGATATAGTTATTACAGTTACAAATTTGTTTTGTCGATTTAATTGTAAATTTAATGTACATTGATTACAATATAAAAGTTCGATCTCAATTACATTACAATTTAAAATTTAAATTACAATTACATTACAGTCTACACATTACAATTCAGTTACATTTTACACATTGCAATTCAATTACAATTTAAAATAAAAATTAAAAATAAAAATTTAATGTGTAATTTCAATTGAAAATTCAATGTGTGGTTACAATTTAAAAGTTCAATTTCAATTGCATTACAGTTGCAAATTCAAAATTTAAAATTCAATTACATTACAATTTAAAATTTAAATTACAATTACATTACAGTCTACACATTACAATTCAATTACAATTTACACATTGCAATTCAATTACAATTTAAAATTTAATATGTAATTTCAATTGAATATTCAATGTGTAGTTACAATTTAAAAGTTCAATTTCAATTACATTACAATTGCATTTGAAATCAAAATTTAAAATCCGAATTCATTACAATTTAAAATTTAAATTACAATTTTACATTGTATAGGTGTATTTTAAATTACAATTATATTAAGGTTTTTTTTTTCATCCAGGAAAATAGCTATATTTTTATTAAAAATATATATATGTAAATGTGTCCATACAATCCTCCATAAAGGAGATAGCCAATATCCGACTGCCATAAACCATACAAACCGAAAAGTAGGTCACCAAATATCCATAACAACAACCAGGAGATGCCAAATGGAAACCAAAGAGTGTCAACACAAGAGACGCAGCTCTCCATCCAGAAGGAAAAGGAACCAAAAAGATGTACATAGAGCCGAAACTAATACAAAATAGAAAGAGGAAGCAACCAAGAAGAAAAAAGCCCGCCAAAAAAATACCCCTGCCGACAAAAAAAAGACCCCAATTACCAACAAGAGGATGCCAATAGGGGAATACGCCCACAAGAACTAAGAATCGAGTGGGACCAATACTCAAAATTGATACAACCACCGACAGCCGTCAAAGCCTGCTTGGACAAAAAATCAGCTACTACGTTGTGCTCTCGAAACAAGTGGTTGATTGATAACAGATGGAATTCCTTTAGTAGAGATTCTTCCATATCCATCCACGGATATTATATTAAGGTTGTATAGGTGTTGCATCTCCTTTTTTATATCAAATAGAAGTTTGTGGTGTGTATGGAACATTCTAGATAGAAGTGGGAACATCTATTGTTCAACATCTTTCATAAAGTCAAGATGGCTACAAAGCATTCTTTAATTGTTAGGAGTGTAGACAAGGCATTGAAATGATGCATACATGCAATTTTTTTACATTATTATGGTTTTGTTACTATATAAAGATTTTAATTCAAGTTAAGGTGGAATAGCATGCGTTAGTGAGGATTAATATTCACTGGTAAGCATATGGAAGATGGCTACTTTGCTTGTATAACATACTGAAGGACTAAACCCTTTCATTGTTGCTTCATCTTCATGGTGGACCTCTCAAGATTGAAACGACCTCCTCCATTACAACTCTAAAAACTTTATTTGAAGAGTTAAGGACGTATGACCCTCCCTTAAGTGACTCCATGAATGGATACATGCAACTTAGGGATCTTTCTTGGAGGATTTAGTTTCTATCCATCCACATAAACTTTCAATAAAAATTTGTTTCCTAGAACTGCTATCAAATAAAATTTACCCATTTCATAAGGTTAGGTGGTTGTATTTTAATAAATCTTGTTTTTAAGAGATTCTGATTCTTTAACACATGTTTATCCTAGATATTGATAATATTCAACCATCTAGTATCTTTAATCTTGATTTTAAAGCACCTAAAAAAATATTTATAAAACTATTATGGAAGAAGTTCATGGAGCACTAGTACATTCAATTGTATTCAAAGTATAAATGTGCTTGTCACATTGGAGCACCATGACCCAATTTTCACAGAAACCTCCCATCTAGTATCTTTAATATTGGCGTTAAAGAATCTAAATATATATATATATATATAAAACTATTGGTAACCTTGCAAAAAAAGTCTATATAAACAAGGGAAAAAAAACTTCCACAAAAATCTCCAATAAAATCTTCAACAAGCCAGCGTGACAGCTATGTCAATTTTGCAAGTGGCATGTGTAATTCATTCATCTAGCCAATGGGTTATAGGAATGCAAGTCTCCATAATATGATCATGGTCAGCTGCTTCCATCTTCCATCTCTCTAGCTCACCTCTCTTCACCTTGATTTATGTTAGATGTATCTGAGCTGCCACCACCAAATGACTGTATTGGCATGATATATATTCAGGCATAAAATCTCTGCAAATAATATAAGGACCATGTTTTTCACTCTTTCAAAAAAGTGGCTCATCAGAACTAGGTCTCCAATTCGGTACATGAACTCTCCATCTTGATAGGGTCACACCAACCTGCTTTTAATTTGTGTGCACTACATCAAATAATAGGCCACATTTTCTTGATTGTCGAGGGGTGTAATGACAACGAATACATCACCTGTAAGGGAAATTACAATTATTATTCAAATGTCCTACGTGCATTTCTACAGGATTTGTATATGTGCAATATATAATGAACTAATTAATAATGAAGTCTTGTAGCTTCCCTAACGACATCAGAAACTTGATCATGATCTAGTGAGACCACTACCTCGTCAATGTGCCACTCTTTCCATGTCGAAATCAGATGTGGGCCCTTTGGATTAAGAGGGACATATTTCCATGGTTTCACATATACATAATTTTCACAGTGATGAAGCCCGCATCCATTTGCATAATGCAAAATTTGCAAAAAAAACATACTTCCTTGTTTCAATGGCGAATATGTTTCCCATGTATTTACTCCAAATAGAATGTAATTCCCTAGTACCAGGTATGGTCTCACAATACCACAGCATGGATCTATTCACGTCACCAAGGGAAACATCCCAAAAGAACCTGCATGGAATTCGATTTGTCATATAAGTTCGTACTCAGCAGGTGTTTTTTTGGAAATGATGATATAATGTTATTAGCTTATTAATTGAGTTTGGATTTTATTACCTGTGCACCGGCCTTGTTTGTTCGCAACCTTGATGTCTGAAATGTTGTGTGCACCAATCAACTACTTATGTGGATCATTTGAGTCAGGTTGCACCATGACTCATCTGGTACCTCTGAAATGCTCATTTCACACATGCACCTACTCCATCATGTTCACCCTTTCCATGCCCTGTTTCAAAAAAGCTCCAGGTGTGTTGGACTCCTGTCTCTTTGTGAAGGTGACTCAACTAGTAAAAAGAGCTTGTCGATTTGAACTGCCCTACACACCCATCTGACCAAATCCATTGTTCAGTAAATGATACACCTCTCTGTCTGAATGAATCGTAAATCAACCCAAAGCGGTGTTGAACAAACAATGTGTCATGCTCACAATCATCATTAACATAAAAATGGTACTCCTTGATCACTTCGTGTGACTGAGGAGTGGTATCCCTACCATCAATGCTTTCCTGAGCATGCATGTACAATACATGTACGAAGATAGACACCTGGTCAGAGTGATAGTACTCACTATGTATGTCTCTCTGAGGAGAAAATGTGTAGTTCTCAGCAAATTCTACCACTGATAAGATTGTGCCCGGATCAAATACCTGACGAGAATGTTTGAATTATGAAGCTTTCCACCTGGACCTATGGGAGTGCTTTATGTATTTATTAATTTGACTTTGAAACTTCTACATGAAATCTGAAACAAGAATCTCATACTCAAGCAAGTAGATCCTCTTAGATGGAACAGATGAAGAAGAGGATGGATTAATGGAGACATACTAGTACCTCTTCCACATAACTGTGATATCTGACAATCCAGGGTGTGTGGGATCGATAGGAAATTTCCTATGGAACAATTTCAAATCACTGCATTCAAGGCATCTTCTCCCACCAACACACCTCTTAGTGAAAAACAATTGTTCATGATTCATGTTGCATAGTATCATACAAATAAAATATGGCATTGTGTGAGGAGTCGGTTCACCGTTCCAATGCCTTTTGCAAAAGTCCAAAAATGTGTCATAGTATAGTTGGAATTCAACATGGTATTGGCAACAACAAGTGTCATGAATTATATTTGGCCTAATATACCACAGTTTCAATTTGTTGAACATGCTAAATGATATCTGAACACCAGGATTGGTTTCTCATAATTCCTTGAAAAGTGCAACTCCTGTCATCTCCATCACATGCTTACAGTGCTCCTAATAAATGCCTCTGGATAAACGTTTTCGTAGGACATGATTTCAATCCAGAATAGCATGAGAATGGCTATCCCAAAACTCTATCACCTTCTCTCTAATTCCCTCTACCATCCTGCCTCGATAGGTTTCCCTACAAATAAGAGCCCAACAAGCAACTTCATCATTTTCATATGTATGAACCCTGAATTTAGTATATTTGAACAATATTCTTTTTGAAACTTTGAGCGATGATGCCACTGTTGCTACCATTCGATTTCTTGAGGTGCTAGGTTCCACAACAACCGTTGTAATTTCCCTACGAGCATCTAGGATATCATCATTTATTGATTTTCCAAATGAAGATAATGCAGTTCTTACATTTTCTATTGCATTCTCGCATGTCTTTTTTGTTTTAGCATCTTGAAAACCCAGCAACTTTGTGGCACGTTCCAATTTTTTGTGTTTTATCAACCCATGTAGGATTTGAGCTTGTGCCATCACTGAATGTTGTTCAAAATATGACTTGATTATGTTACCCACATGCTCTCTAACTGCCCGACTAGGGATCGGGTTCTCGAGCTCTTCTCGTGCAACAACAACTTCACAATTATCTGGACAATTTCCAACCCCACTGCAACTCCCAATTATACTTGAAATGTGAGAGGGAAAAGTGTCTTGTGATGGTTGATCAGGATCATGAGGGGGAATAGGTTCATGTGATTCTTGATCATAATGATGTGATGGATGACCATAATCTATCCTACATAGTCAAAATTCATGTGAAGGGAATTTCAATCAGAAATGCACTATGCAAGGAGTTTAATTTTAAAACACCAAATTGAAGTGTTTTAAAATGCGAAAGACACAAATGCAACTCAAGAATTTAATTTGTCCATCATCATAATATTTAAATTTTATTTTCATTGTAGAATTGCATGGCATTAATGTGATAACATTAGCATTATTATATTATTATTGCACTAACTCATATGCATAACATACACACACTCATTCCCCCATGACAGGTGCCCCACCCAGTCCAACGTCGATGCACATGGCCACACTCAGCCACCACCTCAGTAGGTCTTCATGTGGCATGCCGCGTGGAAATATGATTTTTGACCGTATGCACCTGCTTAAACAGTGTCCTCTTCAAGTACAGGACTTCCATCATGTTTCAAGGAGTCCATATCACCCTGTACCGAGCTTAAACGATTTGGAAGTCAGGTTTTTAATGGTAATAATGCAGTAAGGTGGTGGAAGTGGCGTCTTGCACACCTTGGATGTGCGCAGACTTAACACAAGATTGCTAAAACGCAAATCTTGTCCCATATATAACATTCTTCCACACCGCCATTCTTCATCTTGTTGTTCTTTCTGTATTATGGTACTTTCACAGGCTCCTCCTCCTTGTTGATCTTTCTACAATTTCAAAGTGCAAATGGTTCGAACCAAGGTCACCCAATGCAAAACTGAGCATGGACCATGTCGCACTCATATTTTGCGTGATTTGAAGGAGCTTGGTAAGGTGCAGGGTTTCTTCGAACAGGAGGTCCTGGACTCTGCTTGTGTAAGAACTCTGCGCCTGGAAAATTGTCTAAAGAGAAAGAGAGAGTGCCCCTCTCTCATATTTTCGGATGCAAAATTGGGTGGCCTTGTTGACGACTTTGGCTCAACTAGCATGCATGAAACATGTCACACCAAGACATTACAAGTCCTCTAGACCACCAAAGCTCTGCTCTCATTATCCATGGACGACTGCATCAAGGGACTTCTCACTCCCGAATGTGGAGTCGTGTCGCTCGCTTCCCAAGTGTCAATCCTGAATGACATCCTCTGTTCCTTGTTTCAGTATCAGCACGACAAGATGGGATTCCTCAATGCGAAAGTGGATGCACTCGCCTGAGCCATTAATGGTAATACCTTCACTCTCCCACAACCTTAACAGGTGGCATCCACCCAGCTAGTCTATAGGCGTTTCCCAGACACTATTCACAACAAGGAGACTAGTGCCCTTCCAGGCGTCAATTCCTCTTCTACCCTTATGTCTAATGAGGAGCAATCACTCGATTAACTCTCTTAGTTTTAAATTTCCTTCTTTTTTTAGTTAATGTGGTCATAACCCCCAACATGTGGGGAGAATTTGTAGCTTTAAAACCTTCAAACCTCTCTAGTTTTGATTAGCTCTACACTTGATAGACTCTAAGCACATTCATCAGGCATGCCTTCACGGACATCTGATTTTTGGACTGCTCTGATATGTACAGCTTTTAGTTTTTAATTTAATAGAATTCTAACCTTACAAAAAAAATACACACACTCATTATTCTTTGATTTGTAAGCTCCTAGATTTGATTATTGAATTGATTATAATTCTTTGTTATGGTACTATAAGGAAAAAAAATATAACTTATCCCTGCATTCATGCATAGAAAAAGTTCGTACAAGAATTGAAAATACATTAAAAACAAGAAAATTGTTTGTAACTTGAATTCAAAATAACTAAATATGTATTTAACTTTAAATTGTACATTTAGCTTGGGAATTGTTAGTAAAGTTTAAAAATCAAGTATGTATTTAACTTGATAATTGTTAATAACTTGATAGTTGTACATTTAACTTTAAAATTGCTAGTAACAAGAAATTTGTTGTGAAAATTTAAAAAATGAAAATTGACTGTCACTTGAAAATTATCCATTTTAACTTGAAAATTGTTACAAATTATTACACATTGTTATGTATATTTATAAGAACAAGATTTGATTTTTTTAGTGCAGGTTTAATATATTATAATATACACATACCACACAGCACATACTAAATCTAATTAGATTAATGATAGGAAGAATTTGAGATTTGACAAAATCTACAACCCTTTATTGTTATTGAATCTTCAAACTATTACATAACTATCACAATGTTCATTTTTATTGGTGTCATTGTATTTTTCAACTACTACACAACTATCACAATGTTCATTTTATTTGATCATGTCATTGAATTTTCCAACTACTACATAATTATCACAATGTTCATTTTATTTGTTGTCATTGAATTTTACAACTACTACATAACTATCAAAATGTTCATTTTATTTGTTTTCAAATTGAATTTTCCAACTAATACATAGCTATGCATTTAACTTGAAAATTGTTACAAATTTTGAAATATAAATAACATATAACTTACTATAAGGACAAAAATATAACTTATCCCTACATTCATGCATAGAAAAAGTTGGTATAAGAATTGAAAATACATTAAAAACAAGAAAATTGGTTGTAACTTGAATTCAAAATAACTAAATATGTATTTAACTTGAAATTGTACATTTAGCTTGAGAATTGTTAGTAAAGTTTGAAAATCAAATATATGTATTTAACTTGATAATTGTTAATAACTTGATAGTTGTACATTTAACATTAAAATTGCTAGTAACTTGAAATTTGTTACATGGAAATTAACAAATTGAAAATTGCTAGTCCCAGTTGCTAATTCCCCTAGTTACAAAAAAAAAAAACTTGAATTCAAAATAACTAAATATGTATTTAACTTGAAATTGTACATTTAGCTTGAGAATTGTTAGTAAAGTTTGAAAATCAAATATGTATTTAACTTGATAGTTGTACATTTAACTTTAAAATTACTAATAACTTGAAATTTGTTATATGGAAATTAACAAATTGAAAAGTGTTAATGACTTGAGAGTTGGAGCTCACATGAGGCTATACAAATATTTTTTTGTAATTCCTTATTATGGTACTATAAGGAAATAAATATAACTTATCCCTACATTCATGCATAGAAAAAGTTAGTACAAGAATTGAATAAAAACAAGAAAATTGTTTGTAACTTGAATTCAAAATAGCTAAATATGTATTTAACTTGAACTTGTACATTTAGCTTGAGAATTGTTAGTAAAGTTTGAAAATCAAGTATGTATTTAACTTTACAATTGTTAATAACTTGATAGTTGTACATTTAACTTTAAAATTGCTACTAACTTGAAATTTGTTATATAGAAATTAACAGATTGAAAATTTCTTTTGACTTGAAAATTATCCATTTAACTTGAAATTTTTTACAACTTATTACACATTGTTATGTATATTTATAAGAACAAGATTTTATTTTTTTAGTGCATGTTTAAGATATTATGATATTCACATACCACATAGCACATAGAAAATCTAATTGGATCAATGATAGGAATAATTTAAGATTTGACAAAATCTACAACCCTTTTATTGTTATTGAATCTTCAAATTATTACATAACTATCACAATGCTCATTTTTATTGTTGTCATTGTATTTTCCAACTGCTACACAACTATCACAATGTTCATTTTATTTGATCATGTCATTTAATTTTCCAACTACTACATAATTATCACAATGTTCATTTTATTTGTTGTCATTGAATTTTACAACTATTACATAACTATCAAAATGTTCATTTTATTTGTTTTCAAATTGAATTTTCCAACCAATACATAACTATCCATTTAACTTGAAAATTGTTACAAATTTTGAAATATAAATAACATATAACCTACTATAAGGAAGAAAAAAAAAATATAACTTATCCTTGCATTCATGCATAGAAAAAGTTGGTACAAGAATTGAAAATACATTAAAAACAAGATAATTGAATTTTCCAACTACTAAATAATTATCACAATTTTCATTTTATTTGTTGTCATTGAATTTTACAACTGCTACATAACTATCAAAATGTTCATTTCATTTGTTTTCAAATTGAATTTTCCAACTAATACATAACTATCACAATTTTCATTTTAAATAAAATGGGGGTTCTAAAATGAGACATTAATAGTTATTCCAATCAACAAATGTTAATTGAGCTCACATGCGCTATACAAGTATTTTTTTAACAAATAACAAAACAAGAATTGAAATTACATTTAACTTGAAATTGTTAGTAACTTAGAAAAATGAAAATAGCTAAGTAACATACATTTTAGCTTGAAAATTGTTAGTAACTTGAAAAGTGTACATTTAATTTGAAATTTGTTATATTAAAGTTAGAAAATTGTACATTTTACTTGAAAATTTGTAATAACTTGAAAATTGTACATTTTACTTGAAATTTTTTAATAACTTGAAAATTGGATTCAAGTGTACAGTTAATTTGAAAATTGTTGCATTAGCATTGAAAATTGTTAGTCACTTGAAAATTATCCATTTAACTTGAAAATTGTTACAAATTTTGAAATATAAATAACAAAGTTAAGAAATAAATCAGAATCTCATTACAAACAAAATAGTGAAGAAATTCTTAGGAAATAGTTAAAAAAATTGAAAATTGTTACCAATTTGTTAATCTAAATAACAAATTGTTAAGAATCTTATTACAAACAAAATATAGTAAGGCTAAAATGAAAAAAATAGTTAGTATATAACTAATTATTAGAGAAATATAAAATATGAAATTTAAATTATGTAACATGTAATTGAAAAATTACCTTGGTTGTCCTCCATTGGAATTTGTTGCACCAAAGGTGCATCTTCTTCTTCTCTCAACCTTGTTTTTTGTTGCCTCATCATTTCTCTATTCTTTTCACGCTCTTCATCCTCGTTTTGTTCATGAGCATGCTTCCTTTGTCGTTTTCTTTTACTCCCCATCAAGCTTGAATGACAACAAACAAATATTTCTTCCAATTGTTATAACAAATAACAATATGTTAATATGGAATTTGAAGTAGATCTACAAAGAACTTCCTACATGTGTAAATAACTCTAATTGAACAACATAAAATTCACATAGATCTAATTGAAATTAAACTAACAATGATTTAAACAAGTGTTGTTGGGTAATTGTTTAGTGGTTATATAGAGTTTGGTTGTTGTTTTTGTATGGGAATGGTGGTTGGACAACATTAATTGTCCAACTCCTTTCCCGGGCTCTTTTTTATTTTTTTGTTTACAAAGACAAACCCTTGATCGAGGTTTTTTATTACAAAACCTCGATCAAGGGCTTGAAGAGACCTCGATTGAGGTCTCTTCAAGCCCTCGATCGAGGTATTTCAAAAAACTCGATCGAGCTAATACCTTGATGGGGGGTGTTATCTCCCAAATTGACCACCGTCATTTTGGATGACAGAATGGGTAAAAATCTTTATTTCTATAATTCATGGCCTTCAAAATTCAAAATCTCAGTTTTCGGCAGTTAACTAAGTCTGTGGAAGTTTACTTAACTGCCGAAACAGGCCAGTTTCATCAGCTAATTTGGTTTGCCAGAATGATTTTAGTTGCCGAAAATGTTTCCATGTGTAAATTTAAAAAAAGATTGTGCTCTGGAAAAATACTACCAGCTATATTACAACGACCAGTAAAGCTAAAGGACTAAAAGCAGCAGAATTGTCAAGGAATTGGCAAAAAATAATTATTGCACAGAGCAGTGAATGGAAATTGGAGGAATATTTTTGCTGAAATCGCGTGATCTTGCGGGGAAATTTTGACGGCCTTCCCGAACTCCAAATTCATATCTGGAAGCACCAATGGATAGCTTATGATCTGTAGATCAAAATCAACTATTCGAACATGCAAAACGAACATCGGACGGTTGAGAAAATTGATTTTTTCCAAAGGCAATTTTTTCAGGAATCCTACAGGTTTCGGCAGCTTAGGCGAGCCCCACAGAGCTCATTAGCTGCCGAAAGGTCTGACTTCCGGCGGCTAAGGCACGAAATCAGCAGAAAGCAGCGTTTTGGGTTTTAATTTTTGAAACAGTTACAGCTTTCGGCAGCTTAGGCGAGCCCCACAGAGCTCATTAGCTGCCGAAAGGTCTGACTTCCGGCGGCTAAGGCACGAAATCAGCAGAATAGTTAGCTGCCAAAAGCCTGTTTTTTGCAAAGGTTCTCTAATTCCGCCCAGAACTCAGTTTTGATTCGTTGAATTGACAGAAATGAATGGATTATAAAGTATTTTATCTATATCTCAGAGGTTTTGAGCGATTTTTGAACCAGTGGGTACTTTTGATTAAGTTTCAAACCTTGTTTGGAGAAGCATCTCTATAAGTCGACTACCACATCATGAAAATCAAATCTGTGGCGCGCCCAACTCAGTTCACCGAGCCTTGGAAGGCTGCTTCATTTCACCAACCATCGAGTCGTTGAAGGAGATCTCCATATCAGAATTTCCTTGATTTTAGGGATTAGTCCCTATTTTTTTGCTTTTTACTATTAGTTAGTGTTTTAGTTAATTAAACAGATCCATGCTTTTAGGATCTGGGAACTGCTTTGTAAAGGCTATAAAGCCTGAAAACTGAGACTGAAAGATGGTTCGAGCTTGGAGAGACTTTGCCATATGTTTTGGTTGCTTGTTATAATAAAAAATCACAGTTTCCTCTTGTTGTTGTGATCAGATATTTTCATCCACCATTGTTCTGCACTCTTTTCAAATTAGCTTAGCCTGTGCTCATGATTTGGATTGAGGAACTTCCTATTGCTGTGTGTGACCCGATGTTATGCATGTATTTGGTTGCATAAACCCTGCATGTTAATATACTTGGTTGTCTCAGCAATATTCTACATACCATTTCTGTTATTTATCATCTGATTTACAGTTTCTAAGAGCACTGGCTCATTTAACTATTTGATAAGCAACCTTTCCATCGAGCTATTGTGGTATCCCATCGATCCATTTACTGAGAAGGGTATTGAATTCTTAAGTTACCAAGCATACTTAGCCATAACCACTAAGTAGTTTCTTGGAGAGCTAACAGGGGGCCTTAAAAACAGGCCCATGGCCCTTTTCTCTACAAAAAGAAAATTTTGTGTGTCTTTCAGGGGCTTAAATTATGTCATTAAATGCACACTAATGGGTGGATTTGATATCGTTATATTCATCAATGAATCCTCCATCCATGGACATATAATTTACGAATTTTTATTTTCGTATGTCATTCTTTTAAAAAAAAATTCTAAAGCTTACCTTGAAAATCCTTCTCGACAACTTCAAATGAGCTCAAAGATAAATCAACAACATTCAAACTACACATCCAAAAAAATTGAAAAAATATACAAGCACTACATCAGTGCGTCCTCTTCAAAAGGGTATTTTTAGTCTTGCAATTTATGTAAACAATCAAAAGATTTTGCGCACACACGCACATGCGTGCAAAATGCGGCTGAAATTTTCACTAGTCGGTCTCGAAAAATAATAATAAATATAATTTTTCGAGAAAAAATAAAAAAAAAATATCTACACATTAGTGCATTCTGTCTAGATCATGTTCACATATTTCATTTTTTTAAATTATTAATTTAACATTAAATTATTTTGCACACACACAAGCCACTTGTTAATTGCTCTTAAAATTTTTAAGAACACACGTTTCATTAAATGAAAATTTGACACAATAAATGACATTGGTATATTTAAAAAAATATATCATTGGAAAGCTAACATAATTCTCTACCTTTCGTTTTTTAACCGCATGTCAAAATTCATATGGAAAATATGAGTTTTGAGGGCTTGAATTTAACACATGAGTAAAATTTCCATTTTTCATCGCCATATTTGGCAAAAAAGAGTTACCCATCTTCATGGAATCACCCCAAGACCAAAATAAGCTTTCCACCCTCCATTAATCCTTTTCTCAATGCCATAGTTCCAATTAAGCTTGTGATGAATATAAATTCCAAGATATTTGTGGGAAGACACTTCCTCCAAGCTGCTATTAGCATATGCAAAAGTAGTGTAAGTAACCTTCTTGGACTTGTTAATCATAACTATTGTTTTGTCGGTGTAATAGGAATATCAATATTATAGCATAAATCCTTGAGAATTCTTAATTGTTTATCAAGATCAAAGGGGAAACTTTCCATAAGAACAATATCATGAGCATAGAGAAGGAGGATGATTACTATTGTAGCTAAGGTCATGCCAGCACAACCTGCTTCTTCTAAAAAACCTTCTAGTTTATCGATGTATATGCCAAAAAGGGTAGGGGAGAGGGGGCCACATTGCTTAATTGCAATATTACAGTTAATATCTTTCGACCACCCCTTAGTGCTCTTAAATTTTGCAATGAGAGTCTCATACAACCTTATCATAGTAGCTCTCAGCTCGAAAGGAACATTTAGCTCTTCTAATCTATTCCACAAGTTATTTCTAGGAACTGTGTCGGAAGATTCCCTAAAGTCAACAAAGCAACAAAGGAGATTGGATTTACTATCACAGCATTCCTCCGCAATGATCATAATCGTAACGAGGTGGTCCGTGGTAGAGTGATTTCTTCTAATGCCTGCCCAACCTTTAACCCGATTACCTTCACTTTCTAGCCATACAATGATTTTCTTTTCTAAAACAATACCGTAAAGCTTGGCTAAGAGAGGGCTAATCATAATGGTTCGATAATCGGAGGGGTTATTTTTATCACCACTTTTAAATATAGGAATAATGAGACTCTAAGTCCGAATATTAGGGAAACCTTTCTTGACCACTAGATTGAAGAGCTTGTGTATGTGGGGAATGAGGACCAACCCGCCAATTTTTAAGATTTATGTTCGGTATCCTTCAATGTCCTTAGCTTTTCCATTTGCGAGACGCTTGACTTCGAAATCAATGTCTAATGAGAAAACTTATTCCATTGTAAGGAGGGTTTGAATGTTATAATGACATCTAGGATTTCATAAAACTTTTTAAGATAGGCATTCCAATCTTTAAAAAAAAAAAATCATTATCTTATTATTATAAATACATAAAATTATAAATATTTTGAAAAAAATATAATTATTGAATAGTTAAAAAACAGAGTTTAAATTGATTTATATTAATTTATTTGATTATAATTTTTTATATTTTTATGGTTAAATTTAACTATTTTTAAAATTTTATGAATTTCAATTTTTTCAATTTAATTTATTATCAAAAGTGGTAACAACAATAACAACATTGAACAAAGCAAAGATGAAGATGATGGGCTGCCATTTTGCCTCATTTTTGTCATGGTTTGAGCTTAGATTGATTATCATTTTGCTTGCTACCTTCATTTTTTTAGGTAAATATTATGGTTTCAATCATGGTTACAAGCGTTTACAAATTATTTTGATATTGCATGGTCAATCAAGGTGAAAATATGGTTTATTTGTCATTTCTTTATGATTAATAATGTACATTCATTTAATGAGAATTGGCACATTATATTTTATTACCTTGGCCTTATTTTGATTTTTTTTTATGAATTATAGGTCTCGTTCTCGTTCTTGTACCCATCACTATGTGTCGACTCAGCAGTCATGGCGTTGAACTTTCAAACTATTTAGCTTAGCATCATGTTTCAAGGTAGTTAGCTTTTACAATTATGTAGAAGCAACGTTGTGAACTTTCAAAGTATTATGTCTATTCAGTAGTTAGTAAATAGTTGTTGAGATTAATTTGTTTTGAATCTTATTTCATTTGCACATACTCTGTTCTTTAGTTATAAGTAACGATAAGGTTTTGAAGAATTAAGATAGTGTAAATTAATTTTAATTTGTCTTTGTAGTTAGAATCAAATTAGATATTGAAATAGATAGTTTGATTAACCATTAATTGTTACATCCACAATTTTTTACTATTTTTCTTGTTAGATAAAATCTCATTCTGTTTTCAATATTTAAAAGAAAATACAAAAAATAAACTTGTAGAATCTAGACTCGTGTAAAGATAATTATAGTTTTTTTTATATGAGACCAATTACTTTTAAGAATCTTTTTAAATTTAATTCACATATATCAATTTTTTTTTAGGAATTAAGGGGTTCTAACTAGATTTTGTAGGTTAGCTTAGTTATTGTTCATGCAAGTTTAAGTTTGATTGATTTTCATAGAGTTAATTTCTTTATCATTAGAACTGTGTTTGAATTCTGTCAATAATAATTTTCTTAGGAAATTTGTATGTGTGGCATTTTTTCTAGTTTTTAATATGTGTTTGAATTAATAGAGTATATCTAGTTTATTTATTGCTTTTTGTTTAACATTAGATTATAGATTACATTAAAGGTATGTTTTCTTCATAAAAGATTTTTCTTAGAAATTATCATAGTTTCATAAAATAGTTTATTAATTTCTCATACTACTTCTTATACTAGTTTTGATTTTGATTTGAAAGCATTTAGTCATCATCTTTCTTTTGTAAATCATTACATTAGTTAGTTTGCACTGAATAGGCTCAGATTCTACATATATTGTGCTTGCACGTCTAAGTTTACGAGCCCTAGTTGATAATTTAAATGTGATTATTAATAAGCATATATTAGGCATGATAGAAGGCATTGACTAAGTGCATACCCTTAGCTTCATAATCTTCTGAATATGAAGATGATTTGGATGAAGTCTCTATTTTATCTCATTGATTCTATATACTCAAAATCAGCTATACGAATTATCTAACATAAAGCTTCTTGATTGATTGATTGATTGATTGTTGTTGTTGTTATTGTTGTTTTATATCAAATAAATGCATGCTTCTTGACTGCCTTTACCTACTTACACTCATAGTCGTGTGATGCAACATTGTAAAGAATGGTTCTCTATGTAGCTATGGAGGATGCATAGAGATGGTAAGAATCAATACATTTGTTCATGTAATTACTCCAACATGTGTTAGAATAACACTTATCTGTGTTATTCTCTCTACTTTTGTGTCGGGATGGAGATCGATCTCCACAAATCCTAGATTCACATAGATTATTTGTTGGCATTTTTATTGCAGGTTTTAAATTGTGGGTTTTTACTTCATCAAATTTCTTAAATCTTCGTTGCTAAAAGACCGAGGATTGAATCCCATAGTGAGGTGGCTTGGAGTCTTGGTCATGGGAGGAGGGGCGGGGACAATGACTTGGGTGGATGACACAGGCAGTTTCTTGCTTGTGGTCACACTCGTGCTAGTTGTCGTGGGCAATTTCCTAATGCCGAGTGAAATTTTCCATTATTTTGGGTTTAACCAACTCCACGAATAATAGTGAGGGTTTACAGGGAGTGTTCGAGAGTGAAATTTTCTATTCTTATGTTTTTGACCTCTAAAGATAATTGTTAGTGTTTACATGGAGTGTTTGGGAATATTTGGGTATTTGTATAACAATGGAGGTAAAAATGAGAAATGATTGGTTTACTTGCAAATAGAAAGAAGAAATCTCAATTAGATAAGGATGGAATAACAAATGTCAATTAGATAGAGAAAGAATAACAAATCCATATTAATTTAACATTTGTTTTATTAAAACTATAAAAATATTCTTTTAGAGTGGGGTTAAAAACAAGATTTGCTTATAAATAAACATAAGTTTAGATCACAAATATGGTACAGATGAAATGTGACGTGTTATGGAATTCTGCTAGTAATAGAGTGGTTAGTCTTTTTTATTTTGGTCTTATTGAAATTTATAAATTTGTTTTCGAAGTGAAATAAAAACTTGAAATTAAAAACATCGTCTTCATAATCATTTTAGAAACTTTATAAAATCCCAAGTCAAATTTCTTAAATCCCCCTTGTTAAAAGATCGGGAATTGAATCCCATGATGAGGTGGCTTGGAGTCTTGGCTATGGGAGGAGGAGTAGGGGTGGCCAGCACAGGGGGTTTCCTATTGGCGATCATCTATGTGTTGGTAATGGTAGTCACTTCTCAAAATTATACATGGGTGAACATCAATAGGAAAATGGTAAGGGAAATGGGATTTTGATCCTTATCGACGTTCAACGTTCACAAGTTATGTAGTGTGCTAATATTATGTTTACGTATTCTTCATCTTTTGTAAGAATGTAAAGTATGAATTTCTTTAGACAATTCTTAAAACATCATGGTCAACAGAATTTGTCATATTTGTGACATTAAGATGGTTGAAATCAAAAATATTTTCTTTAAAATGTCCTATGTACACCCACTTTATGTCTCAATTTTAATTTCAAAAAAAATGTTACAATACTGAACTTCCTAACTATTTTTGACAATAAAAATAAAATTTAAATCATCGTCGTGATCATTGCTTCTCTATGATGTCATCATCATCAAAGAATCAACTATAAGATGTAAATGAATATAATCATCGTCATCATCACCACAATCAAAGCAACTTTAAAATGTAAATGAATATATTTATTTGGTATTTGTCTTATAAATATGGCCACATTTACACCATTATTATTGGGCTTATTAGGTGGTGTAGTTAGTGGTCATCATCATTGAAACATCTAAAAAATTTAAACCAACATAGATCCATCTTAAACCTGGATCTATCAAGCACCGAGAGGGATCCAATTTCTTGAGGTGTAATTTTCTTTTATCTTAATTTTTTTACACATCAAGAAAAAATTTACACCTTAAGAAATTGGATCCCTCTCGGTGTTTAATGGATCCAAGCTTAAGATGGATTTATGTTGGTTTTAATTTTTTTATTTTATGAGCCAGCGTGATTTTTTTTAAATACTTTTTATTTTTGGTAACTTACACTACGTAACGTTACACCGTCTCCCCTATACTGAATTGTAAAGCACCTCATTACTGTCGGTGCAATGAATATATTTATTTAGTGGCATCATCATAAGAACAACTATAAAATTTAGATAAATAATGTATTTTGTATTATTTTAGGCAAATATACATCATTATTAATAGGCTAATTTGGTTGTTTGGTGACACTTCTTTACTCTGGTTAGTTAATTATGTATTTGGTAATTGCCTTAGACAAATAGACATCATTATTATTATGATTGGGTGGTTTGGTGACACTTCTTTATTATGGCTAGTTAAGTGGTAGGAAACTTAATAAATTCCCAAAAATTAATTTTTAGATGTAGTTTGGGTGGTTGGGAGGAATGATTGTTGCCGTCCCCACCGAGGTAATTCAATTGTTGTAAGTGGCATGATGTTCTTGTTGAGCCCCTATGTAATGAATGTAATTCTAGCCATACTTTGATTCTCTCGAATAACAGGTGTTGACATATTTTTTTATGAATGTAGCTCTTCGATGAACCACCATTGAAAAAAGTGATATTTTTCATCATCATCATCATCATCATCATTTTAATTGGTAACACTTCTTTATTATGATTAGTTAGGTGAAAGGAGAGTTAATAAATTCTTAAGGATATATATTGAACTAAGATTCCTTGTCCTCTTGTCTCTCGTACCCTTAGTAAATTGATATATATGTGTGTGGAAACGGTAATACGAATACAATGATATAATATAAACATATATCATATTAACGTATCATATCATATAATATATAATGTAACGGGAATAGGTAGAAGGCAATAAAGTAATGCGTATTATATTTTATTTTATTAAAACTTAACTTACGCGAGTGGGGAGAAAACAAAATAAGTGGAGAGGATATAATGCATAAAGTAAAGGAGATAAGTTGAAGGCATTAAAGTAATATGTATTATATTTTATTTTATTAAAACTTGGTTATTTGATGGAAGAAAAAAAACAAAGTAAAGTGGAGGACTAATATGTAATTAGAGTGTAATTAGAGGATAAGGTTGTTTGAAAGGAATGGGATGGGAGGCTAAAGTGCACTATAGTAAAGGAGATAAGTTGAAGGCATTAAAGTAATATGTATTACATTTTATTTTATTAAAACTTGGTTATTTCATGGAAGAAGAAAAAACAAAGTAAAGTGGAGGACTAATATGTAATTAGAGGATAAGGTTGTTTGAAAGGAATGGGATGGGAGGCGAAAGTGCACTATAGGGGAACGATGAATAAGATAAAGGCATAATATTGGGGAAGGGGATATAACTTTCTTCATGAGAATAAATAAGTGTGTAGAATAATAAAATATAGTAAAAAAAACTTTGTATAAAGAATAAGGAGATAAAAATAGTAACAGAAGAGAGAGTTAGTGAATGTTTGGATGGAGAATAATTCAATATAAAGTGAAGGAGACCTATTGATTCATCCATTAAGACATTTAAAATGATTGAGAGTTGATTTTATTATTTATTATTCTTTATAGTTTTTATTCATTTTAGGGGTTATAAAGATAGATAATTCTCTTATATTGATTTTGTTGACTATTCGGTGAAGTGGGGAAAATGAAGGAGTTAGGTTTACTAATATACTTAATCGGAAATTGGATAAAAACTCAATAGTGGTGTATTTATCATTTGATTGAATATATTGTAAGTGGAAACCAATTGAGGGAAGTTTGTTAAGTAATTGTCCATAAATCCATATGTATACTCCTCTTAGCCTAAGGTAGCAATGACATGTGCTTTAGGAAAGAAGAGTGTCTAAGAGAAAGGATTGGTGGTAATACCAAACTCAGCTAAACACAAATTTGAGTAGCTTATTTGAAAAAAGTGTTGGTTATAGGTGTCTATTGGTTGTGAGTATTATTTTTATGGTGTTGAGCTCAACACCTTCCCCAAGTCTTAGGAACTTGGGGATTCCTCCTAGTTTGAAAGCTTAACTCATGATGATGTATCTTTTGTATTGTAACTAAGGAAGTGATCTCAAATGGATCAATATATAATTTTTCATCTATTTTGGTGTTTTCCGGGTGGAAAATTTGAAGGAATTAACTTGCAGGTCTCACTTTGCAGATTTGGGGTCCAAAACCTTATGGGGCCTGTTTGAGGGCTTAAACGATGTTTTTTTGGGTCAAAATTTCATTGCTTCTGTTATGCCCCTTCATGTTATTCTACACTTTGATACCTTTACAATGGTATAAGAATCACCTCAATCAGAGTCTGTATGAGGAAGTTATGCCTCCCACAAGGTGACCTATCCAGTTGACCACCATGGTACCGAGTGGATTCCAGGCCAGCTCTCATTTCTCACACATGCAGAGCTAGTCATGCATGGAATTTCAAGAACAAATTGTAGAAGGTCCAAAAACCTAACCCTATTTGGGAATTGGGGCATGAAAAAACCCTAGATGACTATCGTGCTATGTTAAATACCGTGTCATTAGAAAAAGAAGGGGTTCCATTCTTATGATGCTATTGTATTGTGCCATAGTTGAGCAACATCATAGGAGTGGGTATTAGAGAAGAACATAGGAAGTAGGAGATCTTGTAGTGGCCATTATGGTTGCGGAGTCATAAGTAACTCCATAGAGAGTACCTTTTCCTTTGTATTTGCATTCTATATAAAAGAGAAAGGCATAGTCCTCACTTCTAGCTAGATTTTCCTGCATAGTGAGCTTTCCTAGGGTAAATCTTGTGTTGATTGTGTAATTCTTTAATCTAATTATTTTTTCCTTTTACTTTTAGTTATTTAGCATTTAGTAGAAATAAGCTAATAAAAATAACTAGTTTGTAAGATTTGTTGTGATGAAGTGTTCCAGAGGAATATCTACAACAGTTTACGGACCATATTGGTATTAGAGTAGTTTTGTTTGGGGTTTTGAGGAAAATTGAAGATCTAGTGGTAGAATAAAGAAAAATTCTTGAAACCCTAGCCATGGCAGATGAGTTTGGTGAAGAAGCGGTGGGAAATTATGAGCAACAACTTACAAACCTGGAAGTACAAGTCGTCGACATGTCACGCAACATGTCAATCCTCATGGTCGCTCTTGAGAGAAAGCCTTTCTGTGATTTTGGAGGCTTTAACTTAGAGATTAGATCATAGGAGATATCAAAGATAAAGGCAATCCAAAAAAAGGAGCTGAGGAAAGAGACCGAGAAAGAGAAATCGAGTTCCAGTGTCATTACCCCTTCCTATTCTTTATTTAAGATGGAAGTGAAATATATGAGGAGCATAATAAAATTTCATTTGCTCGACTGAAATTAGAGGGTCATGCATTAGCTTGGTGGGAAATCCACATGGAGGCACTTAGGCTAGAGGGTGACCCACTAGTAACTAGGTGGGAGGATTTAAAAACCCTCATTAAGTCTCAGTTCAACCCTATTTGGAATGTAGAGGACCAGTGGATCTATTGGCATTATTTTAGGCAAAGGCAAGGGAAGAGTGCGCAAGAGTACACCACCAAATTTAGGAATATGGCTATCATATTCAGTATCTCACCCAAGAATCCATATGTACTCTTGAAGTATTTAGGGGGTCTACACAGTTGTTTACAAAAGCAAGTGATGCTCTCCAATCCTAAGACAATTGATGAAGCATGTGTACAAACACAGTACCTGGAAAATATTGGACATAAGAAAGGACAACTAAGTGGTTCCAAACACAAACAGAACCAAGATACCTCCAAGGAGGGGAAGAATAAGTGGAAAGGAAAAGATAAGAATCTTACAATAATGGAACATCAATGCAAGGATCCAAAAAACCAATGTAACCATTGTAACATCGATGGTCACACTGAAGAAAAGTGTTGGAAGCTACATTC
This sequence comes from Larix kaempferi, assembly GCA_027924585.1. Taxonomy (NCBI): domain Eukaryota; kingdom Viridiplantae; phylum Streptophyta; class Pinopsida; order Pinales; family Pinaceae; genus Larix; species Larix kaempferi. The sequence goes on along the minus strand of BSBM01000431.1, from coordinate 9,919,771 downwards.
AGATATGAACCTTAAGAACTGCAAGAAGGATGTTAAGAAGAAGAACCTTCTAGCCACATATTCAAGCAAAGAGGTAGAGAGAAGACCATATGTGGATGAGAATATTGTCTGCACTTCAATGCAGAAGGAGGTGAATCTGAGTAGCCTTCATCACAAGGAAGAGAGGGAGATGACAAAAACTTTTCCACATCAAGATTCATGTCAAGAAGACCAAGGTCAATGCTCTATTTGATTCTAGTTCTCAGGCCAATACCATAGCATAATATATACTAAGTAATCTTGGATTGGAAGTACATGATCACCCTATCCCATACCCATTGGGATGGGTTAATAAGGATACAAAAAATTATGATTACAAAATAGTGCAAGATTAAATTTTCCATATGTGTAGATTATATTGATGATGTGGACGTAGACATAGTACACCTTGATGTTTGTGGTGTATCTTTTGGAATCCCCTACATGTATCGGAGGCATGCGATCTTCATGAGGAGAGCAAATCAATACCGCTTGATCAAGGATGGAAAATATTTCATCATCAATTTGCATAAAGGTAAATCGAAGATCTCATTGGTAAGTGCTAACCAAGCAAAGAAGTTGATTAGTTCAAGTGGAAATTTTGTGTTTCTTTTCGTAAGACATAACCAATAAGAAGGTGAATCAGTAAAAGTAAAGGCATCTTTGGATGGATGTACCAAAGAGAATAAAAACCAATTGGAGAACCTTTTGCAGGAATACATAGAAGTGTTCTAGGAGCCTAGAGGGATACCTCCTAAGAGGGAAGTGGATCATGAGATACAACTACTACCATATTCTCCATTGTCGAAGATCAGATTGTACAGACAGTCTATTCTTGAGGCAGAATAAATGAAGAAGCATGCAGGAATAGGGAGTAATCCAACCAAGCACCTCGCCTTATGGGTCACCTATTTTCCTAGTACATGTTAACCCTTGAGATGCTCTTGGATGTTAACAGAACTATGCCAATGCACCGTAGAACTAAAATTTTATTTAGATTTTACAATTTTTTTAGTTTAAGGAAAAGAACCTTTAGGATTTCGCTCAATTTTCTCAAATACTCTGGATAGCTAGATAGGATGACTATAAGACTCACAACTTAAGAGGAATTTCCCCATTTGTATTCAGATATATTTATTTAAGAGTGATGGATGGAATAATATATGTATAAGGAAACAAAATGAAATATACAAGGCATTCAGATGAATAATTCTTGCAAACTCTATGGAAAGGAAAACATAGTGAGCATAAGTGAATTCGACAATTAACAATGGTAAATATGACCCTTGTAAAGTGCATAGCACATGATAACTACAATTCTAACATATTAAACAACAATGAATACTTCAAGAACCATTCAATACATTAAAAATTCATAAGAAGAAAATTGGTCATTAAAATGAAATCGATTCCATTCAAAGATACACACCACACGTATACTTTGAACATGATAAAATAGCTTGCTGCCAAGGGATTTTACTAATGATAAGAAAGATATTACATAGTCTAAAATGTATATGGAATTAGAAGGAAGAACACAACACATAAGTGTTTCACTGACTGATACAAAATGGAAGTTTGAATCTCTTTGAGTTTAGTGTCTCTCTCATAATCTACCCTCTATCCTGGAGTATTTTCCTGTGATTGTGTACCCTTTAGAATTATTAACAATATCTCTCAAAATAAGTGAAGATATCCTTTTCCAATGGGTCACTCTTTTCTTTTATAGCTTCTCCTTCCTTCAAAACCACTTCTTGATACTGCCTCAAAAATATTGATCTTGATACTACTTCTTGAATCTTGAAAACTTTACCATGGTAAATCCTCAACCACTTGATTTAACCCTGTTGAGTTGGCTTTGGGTTAATGCTTTTCCTTGCGTTGGTAAAATTACCTTGGCATATTGAGCAATTTGGTTCCAAGGTTTTCCCATAGGATGCTTATGAGCATTCATATCCCATACTACTACATATAGACTTGTATACTACTCATAAGATGGAGGTGGAATATTTTTGAAGATCATCTTCTAACTTTCTAAGAGCCCAAACTCATTATACAATAGATCCACAATGGCTTGCCCCTTTAGATACCCTTGCATGCCATATAATTTAGTGTCATTATTCATGCTTTCAGCTAATAACTCCTTATACCCCTCTTATGTGTATAAGTCTCCATGTCCATCCCATGGTAATCCTTTCTGCAATGCATCATTAAAAATACATTTGAAGGAAGTAATTTCTCTTAGCAAATTATGTTCCATTACTTGTGCTATCTTCATTAGATTCCTCTTAGTCACCACATTATTTAATTCTATGATGATATTGGTCCTACCATTGATCCTCAATATTTGTAACTCAACTATGATTCTACTATTAAAAAAATTGATCACATCCTTGTCTATATCTGGTTTATTTTCCAACTCAACTAATGCCCACTTGATGTCTATTGTGGAAGTAGTAGTCAAATCCAACTCATCTTGTATCAACACAAAATGATTCCAAAACTTAGAAATATTTGTTGGTATATTGTTCCATAATATATGTTTGGCTCCCCTTAGGGATGTCATTCTTTTGAGCTTTTTTAAGCTTGATCCAAATATGCCTGCAATTGAACCTTTTCATTTTGAGCCTGTATAACAAGGGCTTATCTGTTTTTAACCATATCACTCAATGTTCCAATTTTATCCTCCTTGGTCCTGAGCTGATTTTTTAGGTAATTTACCTCAACTTGTTTAGCATCTAGGTCATGTTGGAACCAAAGGTTATGTAGGTTCATCACACCTCTAGATATTCTGTAGATATTTAGTCGAAAGTCCACATTCAACTAGCAGAGCAGTCATCTGTATGCTCGACTGAGTAGTCAATTGATCGGTCAATTGAATGGTCGATGAGCCAATTGATTGGATGGTCGACTTGACTAGAACAACCGACTAATCAAGGGAACATTGTGGTCTTTCGGGAAATGGTTAGAACCAATGACCCTTACTTGTGGATTTGATCTCCATCCATTCAAGGAAGTTTCTTAGATCTAGAGACTACAAAATAACGACCCTATAGGTTGTATTGATATACTGAACTGTATTTTCTAATAATGCATTGCGATGTTCTGATCATAATGCGTTGTGCAAAAGTGTTGTAAATGGTGTATGCTATTTTTTGGATATCCTTATCCCTTCTGCTATTTTCTATTATATGTGTTGTTGTTCAAAGGGTTTCCCGACATGGTATCGTAGCTATTGATTTTGACCTAGCATGTTGTACTCGAACCATGTTGAGTCAGATCTAGGTTTGATCGACTCGAGGATGAAGATTTGTCAACTGAAACCTTTGAAATTGGATTGGATCTATAAGATATTAGAAGGATGGATTCCAATATAGAACCTGTTATTTTGAATGACCATAAATATGCAATTTGGGCACCAGATATGGAAACGTTGTTGAAGAGTAGGGGACTCTGGAAATATACCAAGACTGTTATTCTAGATCCAATGGATGACCAGGCTAAGTTTGTCATTGATGGAAAGAAGAATGAGGTTGTTGGGATCATTACAACCTACATTTCAAGGGAGATTCACTTTCATACAAATGGGTTCGACTGTCCTCATGTTGTCTGGAATATGTTGATGTCGTTTTTTGATAAGGATAATGAAAGTCAAGTGATGTAGATAGAGAAAGAGTTGATCTCTCTATAACCCCATTTGGCTTGTATCAAAGAGCTACAACTGAAATTGGGATAATGTGTACAAATTTTTCCAAAGGAGGATGGACAACTCATTGAACTAGTCCTAATGAATTCGAAAACACATTATGATATGTTCTTCTCCTCATTTCTTGCTAGTTGGATGTCATGCAAGGAAGATGGTAAGGAATTTTCCTTTGATACTTTGATCAACAAAACCTACTTGATGAAGGGAATCTTGGTATTAGACACCAGCTCACTTTCTCAAAGGAAAGCTCAAGAAAAATTATAAAGAACGGGGTCAACCAGACACCTTGAATAAATTGCAAGAGTGTATTGACCAACCTACTAAATTAAATACTTACGATTTGACATCGAACAAGATGAATAGGAAGAAGAAAACATTTTACCATTGTGGAAAGGTGGGACACATGGGGAAAACCTGCTAGAAGAAGACAAAGGATTTGGAAGAAAAGGTCAAGCATATTGAAGAAGATGTGTTAGTTTTCCACTCGATCAACCGATTTGCAAATAATTTCATCTTTTCTGTCAGCACTTCCCATGCATTACATTCCCACACCACTCAAACCGAGTGGTTAGTTGATTCTGGTTGTACTCATCATATGGATAAGGATGCTTCTCTGCTCTCTTCCTTAAGTGGTGATTCAGAACATAAATTTTATGTTGTCGATGATTATAGCTTCACACTCGGTGGCAGTAGAGATGTTGAATGTTGAAATGGTAGAATCTCCAATGTTTATCACGTGCCTAGCTTGAGCATGAATCCAAACTGGAAAATTTTTTGCTCAACTTACCCAAATTGGAAAAATTGTTGAGCTTTGGTCATATCATTTTATCATAAAGGATTTGATGCATGGGGGTGCATTTGTTGCTATAGGATATCTAGATCCCAAATTTGGGCTATATATTTTTTGTCTCTCCCATACATGATTCTGGACAGACTTCTCTTGTTTCTCAAAACAACGAACAAAGTCAAATATGACATGAACGACTTAGAGATCTAAACTTTCAAAGTTTGAATATGATGGTAACAAATAATATGGTTATTGTTCTCCTAAAGACCATTCCACCAGATGGAGTTTGTAGAGGATGTGTGCTTGGAAAGCATCATCATGCACCCTTTGATTTTGGGAAAGCATGGTGAGCACATGACAGATTAGAAATTATTCACAGTGATATTTGTTGCATGAACAAACCATCATTAGCAGTCGCGAAGTATATTTTAACCTTTATTGATGATTTCTCCAGGTTTACATGGGTCTATTTCTTGAAGAATAAGATTCATGTCTTTGAAAGATTCAAGGAATTTGGGGCATTGGCTAAGAAGTAATGTGATCAACCTATTAAATGTTTGAGATCAGAAAATGGCGTAGAATATGTGAGTCAACAGTTTGAAGGTTACCCAGCACAGAATGGTATCTCTTGGAAGATATTTGTCCCTCACACCCCTCAATAGAATGGAGTGGCATAAAGGTGTTGATGTATTTGTAACTTTGGGATATATTCTTCTATGTATTACACTTGTACCTTATTATATTCATGATGGAGATCTATTATTCCTCCAATCAGAAGTGTTGTCATTTGTATTTGTAAGTGTCGCAAGTGTCATAAGTGTTGCAAGTGTCCCAACTTATATTTGTTGGGTTATTAGGCCACCAGTGTGGGGTCGGCCCTAGTTGAGTCATGTGGATGGGTTATTAGGCTTCCTTAGGAAGTCGGCCCTATTAGGTTATTGGCAGGTCAAGTCAGTGTATAAATAGAGAGTGAGTGTGTCTCATTCTATTCATTCACTCACTCATCCAACTCGCATTAGTTGAGAGAGGAGTGCGCACTAGTGGAGGAGGAGTAGCTGCTGGAGAGATCTATCTTTTGGGTTTGATCATTGTGATCTTGTATTTTGGCTTATTCTATCTCTGAGGAAGTTGAGGGGTTTTTCACCTTCTTGGTTTTCCCTGAGGAAAATCTGTGTCTCTTGTGTTTATGATTGTTATGTTGTGCATGTTATTCTCTTAGTAGGATCCTAAGATAATGTTTGAATGAAATTATTGAAAAAATTAACATGGTATCAGAGTCGTGCTAAGAAGAAGACATTGTGCAGCTACGGAAGCTAGGGATTCTTAATTTTTGGGTTTCTCTCCACAGATCATCAAAGGAAGGAGGCTAGAATGACTCTCCTTGGAAGGGCACATCTTTCTGTCAATACATAATTCAATTGTAAGCACTTTCAGTTTTTGGCCTGTCACTATTGCGGGAAATTAGGGTTTCAGAGAAAGTTGGAATTTTTGGAATCCGAGACCATGACTGGATGCCCCTCAAGATAATAGAATTTTAGAGATCAATATCAAACTTTTTGGTTGGGAAGAAGGCCAAGCTTCATCAAACCCTAAATCGGGATTTTGATTAGAAAGGTGGAAAATTAGGGTTTCAACAAAAGTTAAAATTTTTGGAATCTGTGACCATGGCTGGATGCTCCTTAGAAAATTCAAAGTTTAGAGCACAAGATCGAATTTTTGGCTGGGTAGAACCCCGCGCATTATCAAACCCTAGTTCAGGATCTTGTCTAGAAAATATGGAAGTTTCAAAGGCAATTTTGAGGGGTCAAATTTTGCATATTTCAAATTTAAAGTATACCAGCTTGATCAGCTCAGCAAGGTGCATCTTTCTATCCTTTCATAAGTTTGGAGTTCCAAGTTTGAATTTTTAGGGTTTCTTTGACAAACCCTAATCCAGCTCCAGATCCAGTTTTCAGCAAATCAAGTGGTAAGACCTAAATATTTTATTTTCATTTGAGTTTCTCATTAAGATGTCTCACCACACCAAGCTTGAGGATAAGCTTGAAGGAGTTGACAACTTCCGAGCATGGAAGTATAGGATTGGGTTAAAATCCTAGAAGAGAATGATTTGGACACCTACACAAAAGAAGAGGTTCCAGTTCCAAAGGGAGATGAGGCCAAGACCTTACACAAGAAGAATGTAATGTTCCTTGTTAGGAATTTTATTAAAATTGCAATTTTTCACTTTTTTCCCTAGTTAGACCCTTGACTAGTTTTGATCTCTAGGTCCCAAATTTGCCCCAAATGATCCCAAATCTTCTGAGAAGGTATATGAATGATATTAGAACATAAATATGTGTTTCAGGGATGCCTTTGGACCTTTAAAATACTTCTGCAAATCCTCTTTCAATTCTGGTCAATGTAGGTAACTTTACTAGTGATTTCCCTTTGACTAGTATTGGTCTCTAGGTCTCAAATTGACTCCAAATCCCTTCAAATCTTCAAGGAAGGTGTATGAATGATATTAGTACTTGAATATGATTTTTAGGGATGAAATATGGTCACCAAAATACCTCTGCAAACTCTCTTAAGATTCTGGACCAAGTATGCAATTTTACTAGTAATTTGGGGTTCAAATCCCCCTGAGGTAAGTACTGAAAATGGATTCCCAAATGCCTCCAAACCCACTCAAATTTATGAACAGAGGTATGTAATGTGTTAATTATTTTATTAAAGTCTCATATTCACCATTAATGGATTATTTCAAATGTTCTCACCCTCTCCCATTCAACTGCAAAAATCCCCAATTCGACCCTTGGGGAAATGGCACTATTTCACCTCCCAATACAACTAAACTGAGTAAAAATGCTTCAAATGCTCAAGTACAGTACATGAAACTTGTAGAAGACATCCATGACAGTATATTGATCACAAATATATCAGATAATCATCCATTCATTCGAAATCATCATCAATACATTGGCTCACAACAAGGTAGTGGGGAAATGGCATTGTTCTTCCATTAAAAATGAGATTTATACATTTCTACTTGGAATTTCGACCTGAAACTTTTTGGAGATGAAGAACAGAGTATTTAATTCATATTACAAAATAAATGGGGCATTAAAATCTTCCCCAAAGATTACAATAGCTCACCAAAAATGCCCTCCCTCAAGGATCAAGAATATGCCATCAAAACTGGAAATGGTTGAAGGAGTGAGCTGCAATAGAAGAAACCATGAGCTGCCCTGTATCTTACACCTGCAAATAAAGACTCCATTAAATCTCCAAATGAAAGGTCGGAATGGCCTTTCCAATTACCAACTTGGATGGGAATCTTTCACCCTCGAAATTGGCCAAGGCAAGAAACTAGTCATCCACTAGCTCTCCCTCTTCACAAATGCAATTGCAAATTCTACAAATGATCAAAATCCGGTTTAATTCTTTGTTATTGACATTTATAAACTTCTAATTTCCTCCATGGGTCGAATTCCTTCCAAGAGACTCATGCCAACTCAAGTTGGGAAGAGATTCCAAAGAACGCCACTTGTACAACAATTCCTAGTCTCCCACTTCCACCAAATCACATGTGGAAGCATCTTAGCTGACCTAACACCCTTGAGCGCCCTCTTGGAGTCTATTTTTAGCCCTGACATGTCATATATGTCATATGTCATCCTTCAGGTCTGATTTGTGTCATAGGTGTCAGAGCATCTTCATCATTGTTGTCATGGAGCTAGGGAATCTAGCCCAAGTGTCTCACTAGCTCCAAATTGCCTCTTCCTCTTCCATGGGAGTTGCTCTTCCTCTATATTTAGACCTTGGATGAGTCATGAAATGAATAATACCTTTTGGACTCCCCCAAGTATGTTACCATTCACCTTGAATTCGAATTGGTGAGAGAATGATGCCAAGTGTAGTGGGGAAATCTAGCCATATGTGGGTCCCACTTCCTCTATGTGTCTTCATGATGAAATGCCACTTTGATTTTCACTTGTATATATTTATTTAGCTCCTTTATTAAATATTTATTCCATTCTAATGTTCAAACATCATTTATTATCCCCATTATTTCAAATCCCAAAGCTTCCACCCCAAACCTAGGAAACTAGTAATTTTCCTCCTTGGCAATTATTTGACCTTTAACATCAATTTTACAAACTCTAATGAATATGGCCAATGTGATTAGGCCATTGTGACCCAATTCCAAATTTGGGACATGAAAAAGAACTTGGTCAAAGCCAAGAGGATCATTGATGATTCTATAAAAGACCATCTCATACCTCATGTGTCTTCCCTAAAGACACCTAAGGAGATGTTTGACTCCTTGACTAATTTGTTTGAAGGAAAGAATATAAATCGGAAGATGACTCTACGGAATCAATTGAAAGGGGTAAAGTTCCAGACTAGAGAGACCATCCAATCCTACTTTACTAAGGTATCTCAAATCAAAGAACAACTTGAAGCTGTGGATGAAGTAGTGGAGAATGGAGAAATTGTCATGACCACATTGAATGGCCTACCTAGGTCATGGGACTCCTTCATCCAAGGTATTTGTGCTAGGAATAAATTGATCTCTTTCAGTAGACTATGGGAGGAATGTTCACAAGAGGAAGCTAGGCTTGCGGCCCGAGAAGAAAAGATGGGAAGTGAATACCAAGCCCTCACAACACACACTAAGGGAATTAAGTTCAAGAGGGAGAAATCTTATAGCAAGAAACATCATCACTTCCATCAGAAGAAAAAAGATCTCTCTCATGTTCGATGCTTCACTTGTGATGATAAAGGACATTATTCCTCAGAATGTCCCAAGAATAAACAAAGCTTCAACAACACGAAGAAGAATAAAAACAAGAAGAGATATCATGCTTATGCTGCTGAGGATGATGAACCTCCTAGAAAGAAGGCTAGGGAAGAAAGTGAAGACTCATCAAGTGACGATGAATATGTCTTAATCTCTACTCTCACAAGCACTATTTCCCATGGATGTGATGATTGGCTTATTGATAGTGGGGCTTCCAAACACATGTTTGGGTTTAAAGAATCCTTTATAGATCTATCTAAACATGAGTTACCTCATAAGGTGAAACTTGGGGATGACTACCAATATCCTATAAAAGGAAGTGGTGAATCCTTCTACAAACTAGACTCTGGGAAGTACTTAAAGATGCAAGATGTTCTATATGTACCTAGACTCAAAAAGAATCTTCTCTCCATATCATCTTTAGATGCAAAAGGGATGAGAGTTGCATTTGTGGATGGCCAAGTACTTATGTGGCCTAAAGGTAAGACCATTGATGATGCAGTAGTGATTGGAGAGCAAGAGGGAGGATTGTACAAATTGAAGGGACAACCTAAACATGCCATGGTACATGAATCCATGGAGCCAAGTGAACTTTGGCATAGAAGTCTTGCTCATGTGCATTATAGGGCACTACCAATTGCAAGCAAAGCAGTATAAGGTCTTCTTGAAATCCAGTCAAAGCATGAACGTGTTTGCAAAGGGTGTGCAAAAGGAAAGAACACAAAGAAGGCATTTCCAAGCAGTGAAATCAAAGCAAAAGAAATCTTGGATATTGTCCACTCAGCTGTATGCGAACCAATGTCATCCAGCTCTCTGAGTGGGTATGTATATTATGTTTCTTTCATTGATGATTTATCTAGGAAGACTTGGGTTTATTTCTTGAAGAACAAAGATGAAGTGTTTGATAAGTTCAAGGAATTCAAAGCCTTGATAGAAAATCAAACTGATAAGAAGATCAGGATCTTTAGATCCGACAATGGCGGAGAATTCACTTCAGGGGATATCAAGAAGTTATGCAATGATTCAGGGATTAAGAGGGAGTTGACCACTCCTTACAATCCACAACAAAATGGGGTTGCAGAAAGGAAGAATAGAAAAATCATGGAAGCAGCACAGGCAATGCTTCATGACCAAGATCTACCCATGCACTTATGGGCAGAAGCAACAAGAACAACAGTATATGTACAAAATAGAACACCACACAAGATTCTTGACAACAAGACACCAGAAGATAAGAGACCAGAAGTTAGCCATCTCAGAATATTTGGCTGTCCAGTATTCACACACATTCCAAAAGAAAAGAGGACAAAGCTAGATCCTTCAGGAAAGAAGGGTATATTTGTGGGGTACAGTGAAAGCTCGAAGGCTTATAGAATCTACTTTCTAGGATTCAAGAAGATTGACATCAGCAGGGATGTGACTTTTGATGAAAACTCAGCTTACATCAAATCAAGGAAGGCACATGTTGAAGACTATGAAGAACCAAGGATACCCATAACACAAGACACCACTATGAATGAAATAATACCAAAAGTGGATCGTGAAATAGAAGATCCACAAGAACCTGTAGATCCACACCGTGAGAAGAACTCTCATAAGAGGAAACCTGCATGGGCTAGGGAGCTCATTCAAGATGTAGAAAGGTATGGTATTCCAGAGGAAGAACACAGAGAAAGGAAAAGGACAAGATCACACACCAACTATGTTGCCTTACTCTGTGACATTATGAACAAAGAACCTTCCAATTATGAAGAAGCAGTGGAAAAGAAAGAATGGAAGGATGCCATGGTCGAGGAATACCAGTCGATCATGAAGAATGATGTTTGGGATGTGGTCCCAACACTAGATGGGAAGTCTATTGTGACTTCCAAGTGGATCGATAAGATAAAGCATGTTGCAGATGGTAGCATAGAGAAATACAAGGCAATATTTGTAGCCCGTGGCTTCTCCCAGAAAGAGAGGATAGATTATGAAGAGAATTTTTCTCCTGTAGCCAGATACACTTCCATCAGAACAGTACTTTCCCTAGCTGCAGGGATGAAGTGAAAGATACACCAGATGGATGTCAAGACAACTTTCTTGAATGGTGTAATCAAAGAGGAAGTGTATGTGGAGCAACCACTTGGTTTTGAGATACATGACAGGAATTCATATGTGTGCAGATTGAAGAAAGCCTTGTATGGATTGAAGCAAGCTCCTAGGACATGGTACGGCAGGATAGACATCTTCCTATCCAGTTTGGGCTTTACCAAGAGTAAAGCGGATTCCAAACTTTATTACAAGGTTGAGGAAGGAAATCTATTGATACTCCTATTGTATGTGGATGACCTGTTTGTGACAGGCGAGGATAGATTGATTTCCGACACGAAGAGGAAGCTTGCTACCGATTTCGAGATGAAGGACTTGGGCATGATGCATTACTTTCTAGATATGGAGATGTGGCAGAGTGCAGATGGAATCTTCCTTGGACAAGGGAAGTATGCAGTAGAGATCCTGAAGCGGTTCGGGATGATGGATTGCAAGGCCATGGCCACACCTATGGCATCAAACCTGAAGCTATTGAGTGATGCTTCATCAGAGTCGATTGATGTCATGGTGTCTCGTCAAATGATTGGGTCCTTGATGTACCTGACGAACACGAGACCAGATATTTTCTTTGCGGTGAACACCTTGAGCTAGTTTCTGACATATCCTAGACATGTTCACCTGATTACTGTAAAGCATATTCTGAGGTACCTGAAGGGTGCGATTGATTATGGGCTCAAATATTATGCAAATCAAAATTTTAACCTGGAGGGTTATGTTGATTCAAATTGGGTAGGTAGTGCTGCAGATAGGAAGAGCACTTCAGGGTGCTGCTTCAGTATGGGATTAGGTGTGATCTCTTGGTTTAGCAGGAAATAGTCCTGCGTAGCACTGAGTACAGCCGAAGCAGAGTATGTCACAACTTGTTCTGCCAATTGTGAGGAAGTATGGCTTAGGAAGCTACTGTCTGAGTTAGTTGATCTCTCATTGGATGCTACCTGTATCTTCTATGACAACTAGAGTTGTGTGAAGTTGTCTGAGAACTCGGTGTTCCATGATAGGTCGAAGCACATCGAGATCAAATATCACTATATCAGGGATATGGTGTAGAGAGGAGCAGTGAAGCTCCTGTATGTTGCGACGGATGAGCAGATTGCAGATGTGTTGACCAAACCACTAGCCAGAGTGAAGTTTGAGTACTTAAGAGAGAGCCTTGTTGTTCTTCAGATAGAAGATACTTCGAGGAAGAAGTGATGAGACACATTTGCAGGAGCCATTCCAAGCATGGTGGTAGGAGGATCCTTCCCATGACTATGGATGTAAGTGTTGTGTGATGAGCATCAGGACGATGCTCCAGTTTCTGCTATGATGATGATCATGATGATCATGTGATGATGATATGCATCAGGATGATGTACCATATGATGATGATCAGTATGATCATGAGTATCAGGATGATACTCCGCGGACAGATTGTACAAGTAGCATGTAAAAGATCCTGAGAGATCCAATAGTCTGTGCTCGGATGCTCTTTCGAGGTTTTGCTACAGGTAGCATAGAAAAGATCTTGGGAGATACGATAGTCTGTGCTCAGATGCTCCTTCAAGGTTTTGCTACAGGTTGGGCATGGACAAGTTGTGCAGGTAGCATAGAAAAGATCCTAGGAGATCCGTGCTGTGAATATTTAATTAATATTATTATTTATAAATTAATAGATTATTAGGTTACTAAGTGAAAGGGCGTAACCCTTCACTATGCTTCCTCAAGCCCTATAAAAGGAGATCTTATTGTAATTTATCAACATCATTAAATATATTATTCCTATTTATCATTCAATATGAAAGTCGGATTCGACTCTTAACTCCTTAACCGGACACGGTTAACTTCGTAACCGGACACGGTTGCTGCATTTGGTATCAGAGCGGATTCGCTCTTGCACTCTGAGCTCGGACTCGGCTCATCAATTCTTACTTAAGCTCAGACTCAGCTCATCAATTCTTGATTTCTTCACTCCTCTGCTCTCCACTTCTCTCTCAAACTCCATCCTTCCGCTCCACCACCGCAATATCCACGCATTCCCCATATGCTGCTCCTCTCCTACCCGCACGTAGCTCCACCATCTCCATCTCTCCAACGCTTCTCTCCACACCACCTACACGCTTCCCCAACTGCCCCTTCACACCGTCATCCCACCCATCACCCATCCTCTCTCCCATCGCCCTTCTGCTCTCTAAAATCTCCACACAACTGCCTCCACCTACACCTTCCCGCTCACCACTCACCATGCTACCGCTCCTTTCCATTCCACGACCTGCAACCAAATAAATAAATAAATAAATAAATTATAATATATTTGTTAGAAAAACAGGATCGCAGAGCAATAACAATAAACATAAATGCAAATATAATCACACACACATTACAAGAGAGACACAGATATATCATGGTTCACCCCAACTTGGGCTATGTCCACACTGAAATTTTCCAGTCCTTATTATTATGCCGTCCAGCAAAGTGAAGGGATACAAACTACAGCACAATCGCTGCACTTCCTCTTCACTGTCTCACAGTATCTCTTCCGATCTCAGGGATCTTTACAATGCATAAAACCTAATACATCAACCCTAGCCGTATTGCAATATCTTTCTTTTATAAGGGAAATACAATAGGAAAATACCACGGGATACCCAAAACCATGGACCCGAAAACTATTGGTGAAAACAACCCCAAAATTTTTTCTCGGGGGCGTTGCCCCAAACCCCAAGGTAAGGGAATGAGTGTACAGTCCTCTAGGGTGCACGGCTGTGACAATATCATCTATGAGACTAGAAGATATGGCTCCACAACCAACAATATTATATTAATTCAAATATATTGTAATATAATATATTTTATTATAAAAATAAAAATAAAAAGTCAAATATTATATTTAATATTATAATATTTGTTTTAAAAAAAAACTATATACAAAATATTATATAGTTTATGAAATAATAATAATAATTAATTAATTAATATATTATTATTCAAAATTTCACCTTAAAAGGCCAAAATAGTGTTTTACAAACGTCCATGGCATCTTATAGTAAGAGTGACGAATTCATAGATCTCCTTGAGGAAATCCTTAAAGACAAATGAAATAAAGAAAACTATGGACGAAACATTTAAAGTAAATGTAGATGGAGGTGAAAATCACATAGAAGAAGCCACCCAAGTTGATGAAAAACAGGGAGATAGAGTAGGCCAGTATGTCACAATCACAAACACACGAAGGACATATATCATCACAAAGATGGCTATAAAGAACATCAAGGGAAGCAACTATAATATCTATCAGACACAAGATAAGACCGGTGTTCTTATGAGCATTATAAGCACAAGGGGCCCGTTCAAGGGAACTGACACAAAATGTGTTGGGGATAACAAAACAAAAATAATTAAGGTCGTAATGTATGTTGAGCATGTTCAATTGACGACAAACATAGTGAAAAGAAGCAATCACACAAGTAGAAATAGCGTAAACAAAACTTCACCAAGTTCGTACTTATTGCAAATACCAAGACATAATAATCAAAATGAGGCAATGGTCGTAATCAAAATCGCACCTCTCAAGTCATCAGTGCGACATAGAGCTAGAATAAAAGACGACATTTGGAAAATACTCAAGCTTTGAGGACAAAGCTTTCCTAAGGGGATCGCAATGCTGTGAATATTTAATTAATATTATTATTTATAAATTAATAGATTATTAGGTTACTAAGTGAAAGGGCGCAACCCTTCACTATGCTTCCTCAAGCCCTATAAAAGGCAATGATCTTATTGTAATTTATCAACATCATCAAATATATTATTCCTATTTATCATTCAATATGAAAGTCGGATTCGACTCTTAACTCCTTAACCGGACACGGTTAACTCCGCAACCGGACACGGTTGCTGCAATCCGATAGTTTGTGCTCGGATTCTCTTTCAAGGTTTTGCTACAAGTAGCATGGAAAATATCCTGGGAGATCCTATAGTCTGTGCTAGGATTCTCTTTCGAGGTTTTGCTACTAGAGGCATGTAATTAGTCCTAGAGATCCAATATGTTGAGCTATTTGCTCGTAAAAGTCCTGGTATTCTCTTTAGAGTTCTTGCAAGTTGCAAGACACTCTTTTAAGGTTTTGCCTAACCACATAGAAAAGATCCTGGGAGATCCTATAGTCTGTGCTGGGATGGTCTTTCGAGGTTTTGTGGTGGTGGTCACATAGAAAAGATCCTAGGAGATCCGATAGTCTGTGCTTGGATTCTCTTTTGAGGTTTTGTGACGATCACATGTAAAAGATCCTGGGAGATCCGATAGTCTATGCTCGGATGCTCTTTCAAGGTTTTGTTGACGCACGTAATCAGTCCTAAGGATTCCACAGTATGTCCAAAGATGATGAAGACCTACAGGAGGCTAGGCCTACAACCAACATGAAAAAGGGTTGACTCTATAGAACTTCCTATGACGAGAACAATTATGAGATAGCCCAGTGATCGAGATGTCGATGTATAGCAGCAGTGATGATGATGCTCCGTGATCCAGTGACGATGATCCAGCTCCAGAATTGAAGACTTGCGCCGATAGGTATTGATGACCTGTGTCTAGAGAATACCTTCCTAGTTAAGAGTGAGTGTTGATGTATTTGTAAGTTCAGAAGATATTCTTCTATGTATTACACTTGTACCTTATTATATTCATGATGGAGATGTATTATTCCTCCAATCAGAGGTGTCGTCATTTGTATTTGTAAGTGTCGCAAGTGTCCCAACTTATATTTGATGGGTTATTAGACCACCAGTGTGGGGTTGGCTCTAATTGAGTCATGTGGATGGGTTATTAGGCTTCCTTAGGAAGTCGGCCCTGTTAGGTTATTGGCAGGTCAAGTCAGTGTATAAATAGAGAGTGAGTGTGTCTCATTCTATTCATTCACTCACTCATCCAACTCGCATTAGTTGAGAGAGGAGTGCGCACTAGTAGAGGAGGAGTAGTTGCTGGAGACATCTATCTTTTGGGTTTGATCATTGTGATCTTGTATTGTGGCTTATTCTATATCTGAGGAAGTTGCGGGGTTTTTCACCTTCTTGGTTTTCCCCAAGGAAACTCTGTGTCTCTTGTGTTTATGATTGTTATATTGTGCATGTTATTCTCTTAGTAGGATCCTAAGATAATGTTTGAATGAATTTATCAAAAAAATTAACAAAAGGAAGAATAAAAATTTGGTATAAATGGCCCGATGTCTCCTGTTGGCCAAAACCTATTGACAAAATTTTGGGCAGAATTTGTTTATTGCTCAAACTATCTCCTAAACCTTATTTCGACTAGAGCTATCGACGACATGTCTCTAGTCAAGAAGTGGAGAGGAAGAAAGCCTTTTTTAGGACACCTTTGAACCTTTGGATGTGTTTCTTAGGAACACAACAATGATAATTGAAGGAATAAATTGGACAGAAAGATTCTTGCTTGCATCATGATGGGTTATTCTGATGACTCAAAATCCTATTGTTTGTTTGACCCTTTTAAATAATAGATTATCTTGAGAAAGAATGTGATCTTTGATGAGAAAATTCTAGGTTTTAATTTATTGAAATATTCCTCTGGCGTGTTGCCTCGTGGTCCTTTGGATATTCTTGAAGAATTTGGATCAACTGTACCTTCCTTTCAAGTTTCGTCTAGATAGTCTACCTTTGTTCCAAATTCGACTGGTATTCGGTCTACAGTCATTGACGATGTCAAACTAGATACAAAATATTTTGAAACCAACCGACATGGTTCATTGATGACTTATTTACCTCGGTGGGATGCTAATACTATTGAAGTTGCTAGACCTAATGTTGGTGATGGAAGTATTAGTTGGCATACCCAGAGTAACAAATAAAATGGAAATGTTGCCTTGATGGATCGTGTTTTTGAAACCTGTGATATCGACACCTATGTTGATTCTTATGAACAACCCGAATGGGAGAATGTTATGTCTACTGAAATTGATTCCTTATTGAAGAATTATACTTGTGATTTAGTTCCTTGACAACATGGAAAAAATGTTGTGAAGTGTCGATGGGTTTACAAGTCCAAGTTATCAAAATCAATATCAAACATTGTGAATATGATCACAATATTTATGTATTACATGGTCATGATGATACTTTGATTGTTGCATTGTATGTTTATGATTTAGTCATAATTGGAAACAATGTCGACTTAATTTTAAATTTGAAGCAACAACTTGTTGATACCTTTGAAATGTCTGACCTTGGTCTTTTGCATTTCTTTTTGGGAATTCAAGTGATACAAATGAATGATGGTATCTTTATTTATCAATACAAATATGCTTTGAATATTTTGAAATGATCCAAAATGAACGATTGTAAGTCTTGTGCTACACATTTTTATTTGGGTGTCAAATTGTTTAAGGACTGTGAATATCCTCAGGTCAATGCCACACTTTATCGACAGTTGGTTGGTATTTTGATATACCTAATTTATAGTCATCCTGGCATCTCCTTTGTTGTTAGTGTGGTTTATCAGTTCATGTAAACTACAAAATAAATCCACTAGAAAGCTACAAAGCAAATTGTTTGATACATTAAGGGTACTTATCAATTTGGTATCAAATATTGCCGTAGTATAGATACTCTGGTTGGTTTTATTGATTCTGACTGCACCAATAATGTTGTTTACAAAAACTCCACTTATGGATATGTGTTTCGACTTAGTTCTGGACCCTTGGTCTAATCATGTAAGAAACATAAGGTAGTCTCTCTTTTGATTGTAGAAGTAGAGTATCATGGAGATTTAAATGTAGGTACATAGGAAATTTGGACCCATCAGCTATTGTAAGAGATTGGTTTTCCTATTCAAGCCTCAATTGTTATTTATTGTGACAATCAGAGTGCAATTCAAGCCACTAATAATCCTGTTACACACAACAAAATGAAACATGTTGAACTTCATGTCCACTGCTTGAGACAATTAATACAGGACAATGTTTTCACTTTTTTTATTGTAGGACAGATGATCATGTTGATGATATCTTTATGAAGCCTTTACCAAAAGCTAAGTTTATAAATATTTAGGCCATGCTTGAGCTTCAAGCAGTTGCAATTATGGTGGATTTTCAGAGAACATAATTTCACCTCCTAAACCTCCAGAGCGTAGTGATTAAGGGGGAGTGTCAACACCAAAGGAAATTCAGGTTCATCACACCTCTAGATATTATGTAGATAGTCAGTCAAAAGTCCACAGTTGACTTACAAAGAAGTAGACTATATGCTTGGCTGAGTGGTCAACTGATCGATCTACTGAATGGTAGACGAGGTAGTTGATTTGTTGTTTGGCTCAACTAGAACAACCAACTAATTAAGGGAACAAAACGGTCTTTCAAGAAACAATTAGAACTGAGGATCCTTATTTGTGGACTAGATCTCCGTTAATTCAAGGAAGTTTGTTAGATCTGGAGAATATAAAAGAATGGCCCTATGGGTTTTATTGATATACTGAACAATATTTTCTAATAATGCATTGTGATGTTCTAATCATAATGCAATGTGCTTAAGTGTTGTAAATGGTGTCTATCGACACCACCTCTATTCTTAGAATATCCTTATCCCTTTTGCTATTCTTTGTTATCTATTATGTTGTTCAAAGGGTTTCCCAATAGGTCAACCATGATCTTGGATGATCCTAAGGATAGACTCTATTGAAGTAGTCTATGATGTGCCAACCAGAGTAGTCTGTGGTGTGATGGTTATCTTTTCTAGATCCAATCTGGAAATCTATAACTCCATATCAATATTTTTTATTTGTATTGATACATGACATTATTTTAGTCCAATTTTTTTTGTAGATCCTCTCCTTCCTTTCTTGCATGGCCAATAGCTATGGTGTTTGAACTTGATTTGTATATGTTAGATTAATCTTTTTCTTTAACACCTGTACCTCATTGTATTTATGTTGAATCAAGGATTGTACCAGTGTGGGATTCTTAGGATATACACCCAAAGTAACTATCTTTTGCCCCATCTCCTTCATAGTTATTTGTTTAGACTTGGTGGCTATCTTCTCCTGCTTCCATTTTTTTTCAATTTTATTTACCAAGGTCTACATATTTTTGACATTTGCAGAAGACTGAATCACATCTATGCATAGAATTTCATTGGTTTTCCAATGGAAATCCACCTTATTAATTGGATTTATCTCATTTATATTGAAATTTATTTGGGTGAATTTATATTTTGTTGAGGTTTGAACCTTTGGTACTTTTGGCTCCAACATGGTGAAATTAAAAGTCCCCTCCTTATAATCTATAGAAGATAACAACTTGGTTTGGGACTTTTCTCCCAAATTTAAGGATATATATCTCTCCTAATATCCACATTTTGATGATTAATATCCATACATTGATTTAATAGAGTAGGCCATGACTAAAAGGACCCCTCTACTACAAAAGCTTTCTATATTGTTGCTGGTGCAAGCAACATTGATGATGTGGGATATTCAATGGTAACTGAAGGATCTCTTGGTGTTGTCTCAGACTCGCTTGAGGCTATTCCAAACTCAAACAATGATGCTTGTTGACCATCAAATTCTATCATTGCAACCTATGTGCTACCTTCTTCCTTAATCCTAGTCTTCTTGCTAGATTTCTTCGTCTAAAGGTCATCAATGTCCATATCATAATGCACATATGAAAGTGTTAATTTAGTCCCTAGTTCTTGCTTTTGTAGGGTTTGAGCCTCAATAGATTGGGATATTGATTTTCCTTCTTAAGTTTGTGGTTGATTTTGAGTATTTGTCAATATCACTTTACTAACCTCTTCCCATGTTTCTATATTGGAATCCTTTTTAAAATATTCATTAGTCTCATTATTATAGGAATATGCTTTGTTCTCCTGCCTATCCTTTGAAATCACCTGATGAGGATCATACACCTACTTCTACCCCTTTAGAAAATTCAACTATGCCAAGATCTCTTATATTATAGTTTGAGCAGTCCTAGACTTCACTAGGAAAGGCCCCATTAACTTTGTCAGCTTGAATGTGATTGGATGTGTGTTCTTGGAAATGCGTAGCTTATCTAAGTTGAATCTTTGCCTTATGTACTCGAAAGCAAAGATTCTATGGGTAAAGAATGTTCATAGAAGATAAGGTTATTCCTCAAACCCATAGACCCTGAGAATTGTATGATCTTCAGAAAGATGTCAATATCCTACCCTAGTATCAAGAATCAGCTGTAGAAGTTTCTTGAACTCTAGGAATACCCTTGGAGGAGGCAACATACATGAATTTATCAACAAAATAACTTAAACCTTTATTATTCGGTTGGTTCTTGACTATTGGAGTCCATTCAATAAGAGGCCACATAACACCTGTACTATCTTTTCCAGGCCCTCAAAATATGGAAAATTGTGATACAACATGAGATAGGCCAGATAAGATTGGTATCTAAAGTATTTAGTGATATGGAAATTAGCAAGATGGATATGGATAGTTTGAGTTAGAAACTGGCAGTAGTCAAATTTGGCAAACATTATATCAGAGGGAGGAAGCAAGGTAGCCATAAACCCTAATAAAGTATCATCAACAACTTTATCATTATCGTAAACTAACAATTGACACCTTATATCTATAGCCTTTCTTGAAATTTTAGGGAATATGCTAGACTTATAGGGTAATGGACCAATAGGTAACAAGGCATCTTTAACCAGGTAGCTATCAGTAATTTAAATTTATTAGACTGACTCAAGGCTTGGTATATTGGGTCCAAAGCATCATCATCAAATGTCTATAAATATGGGTGATTTGGAAACAACAACATTTGGGCAATTGAATCTATGTTAATTGGACAAATGGTTCTTGAACCACCAGCAGACATAACTCGCATGTTCTCAATTGAATAGTTATATGAACACCAGGTTTCAAACTTGGGAAAATGATAAGTTTGTGGTACTAAAACACAAGCTAGGTTAGATTCCAACAGATGTAGGAAATCATGGGCATTGTTATAGTTGAGTTGGGTTTCTTTAATTAACTGATAAAGGTCAAATATGGACACAACAAGGTAGAAAACATCACGTTACCTATTTATAAAATGCTCATCATTGGGGTTTCTTTTCTTAGAGGGCTAAGGTAACTTAGGGGTCAACATTATAGCCATTCTACTGATTAAGTGGGCTAATTAAATATATAAAAGGGATCAGGGAAACAAGTTAAACAGGGTTACCAGTTTGGTTTAGGTGTTCACGATAAGAGACAATGTGTAGGTGTGTTCATTATTAGTTGCAATGTGGATATGTAGTTCCCCTTTTCCATAAAAAACAATTAATGTTAACATGTCATTTTGACCTTTATAAACAATAATTTTAATTTTCCATATCTCACCTTTCTATTCATAAAAAATTTGATGATGTCATCATGTCATCACCTTGGCCCCATGGCCATGTGGAAACCTATGGTTAATCCATGTGTCACCTATGTGCCCTTTCAGCAATTCCATGTGTGCATAACCAGCGTGATCCCTTTGTCCACGTGTCACCTTCCATTTTATCCATATGGCACTAGGTCCTCATTGGCATGTTCCAATTGTCTCCAACTTGGCATGACACTTGTCCTTGGTAGGTCATGGAAGCTCTATCCCACTATGCATAGCGGTTTCATCTCACAGGATGAGTGGTATTGACAACTTGCCACTATGATGCAAAACCAACCAAGTTATGCCACTTGTAAACAGTGGTTTGGCAATTTCACATTATTTATTCGGATTAAACTCCATAAAGATTCATACAAAATGGATTAGGACTATTGATCTAGTCTATGATCAACAATTTGGTCCCT
Organism: Larix kaempferi; assembly: GCA_027924585.1. Taxonomy (NCBI): domain Eukaryota; kingdom Viridiplantae; phylum Streptophyta; class Pinopsida; order Pinales; family Pinaceae; genus Larix; species Larix kaempferi. The sequence continues at coordinate 9,897,597 of BSBM01000431.1, read as the reverse complement.
CCTCATTTCACTAGAGGAAAGTTCAATTTAAAATGGATTAATTTTAGGACCACCAAGGGTTATTTCAAATAATGTGATTTTCGTTCGATTAGTGATGGGTGTCCTCATCATGAGTTTAACATAGAGAGAGAGATTTCCATGACCATTCAATACATCTAAAGCATGTTTGAAATATATATTATTGAAGATAATAAAGATACCAATCATATACATTTGGAATTTTAAAAATAACAATACAATATATCAATATACTCATTATTTATTTATGGAATATGGAATAAAAATTAGTTGATGGGGATAATATTCAGTATCACAATTGTCAATTCATTTATAAAAATTATAAAATTATTACAAAACAAAATAAGGATTATGTTTATATTAATGTAAATAATCCTTTAAGAATATGCCATGTGGGTGATTTCAAAAACTTATAATCTAACATTCCATGGACTTTAAACGGTTTGGAAGTTTAGGTTTCTGTCGTGTTCTAAAATTCAATTCAATTTTACCGTTGGTTTGTTGATATGGCCGAACATACAATTGAATTAAGGAAAGTCAGTGCCGTCGTTGAACCGATAATTAAATTAAGGAGAGTCGTGGCGTGTATTATAATGCTTAAAACTAATTCAGCGATATATTAGGTGGGATTAAATCGGATTGAAATTTGAAATGTATGTTCTAATTGGTTTTTTAATTAATTAATTTAATTTTTAGAATTATGAAAAATTATGTATTATTGAATAAATAATGATTTATAATATTTAGTTAATTTTTGCTAATTCACTTGGTTAAGTTATGGATTTCTTTAACAAAGCGACTCGAGTTCAATTCTTCTTAAATGTGACTTAGTTGAGAGGCGACACCCAAAAACCCAATCAAATTATAGATACCAGGAGGGAATATTATATACTCTTATAATTGAGACTATAATTAAGATTATTGTAATAAGATCATATACTTTTAAATAACATCTAAAGATATCTTCTATTACTAAATAAGTGGGTGAATATATTTATACAATTATTAAATAGATTTATATCAATTTTTACAAGTGAAGGTATTAATGGTATGAGAATACGTTTTCTAAGAAAAGAAAAAAGAGATTTACATCTCGTTTCTTTCTAAAATAAAATAAAATAACTTAAAATAATAATAATTAAAATATAATATTATTTAAAAGAAATAACGTATATTTTTAAAATATAATATCATTTAAAAAAAATACGTATATTTTTAAAATATAATATCATTTAAAAAAAATACATATATTTTTAAAATATAATCTCATTTAAAAAAATATGTATATTTGTATTGGTTTGTAGTAAACTATGTTTAGGTATTGAAAAATTAAATTGAAAACAAAGTTATATACTTAAAATTAAAAAATTTGTTACGTTTTTTTTATCTCTTTAGTGTCCTTTAGAGGATGGGAGACAACTTGATATAGTTTTTTTTGTAATTCTCCATTAATCACATTGGTTTCTACATGCAGTCGCAATCATCCTCGATCTGTAATCCACAATCTGCAGAGCGGAACTCAGAACTACGTAAGCCTAATTTCACAAACCCGACAATTTTACCTTTCTGACTTCCACAATCCACAATCCGTATTGCAGAACTCGGAATTGCGGAAGTCCAACTTCACAATTCTGACAAATTTGCTTTTCCAACTTCCGCAATCCGCATTGCGGAACCCAGGAACCCAGGAATGCGAAAGTCCAACTTCGCCGCTCCGAAAATTCCCCACTTCCGAAATCCGCAATCCGGGATCTGCTGTGGGTGCAGAAAGGAGGAATGCTAACCATGCAAATCCAAAGGTTGGTCTCGTCCTCTGCACTCCGCAATCTGCATTACAGATGCAGAAATGCGGAACCACACCTCCTGCACTTGCAAACTTCCCAAGCTTCTAACTTCCTCATCCTTAAGCCAAATTGGACAAGTCTAGTACCATTGGAAATCTCTTAGAGATATCTATCCAATGATGTAATCCCCTACCACAGCTGAGGACTCTAACCTTGTCATTTTCCCAACTGAAGTCTTGCCTAAATGTTCCCCAATATGCCTTCAACTTCTTGCAAGGAACTATGCTTTCCTTCTGCCATGACTTCATCCTTCACCTGACCCACAAAGGGGTCATGAAACACCACAGGGACTATCTAATTCCTTCCCCATGTCCAGGTGAAGTCATACCGTCCATCAAAAGTGTATGCAATGCTTAACAAAACACATATAATGAAACTAAAACTAATCAATACATCTACAACCTGCAAGGTTAGTTGTACATTAAACTAATGTGATAAATGAAGCATTCAAACATGAACTCAACCTCCTACCTAGGCCTATTCATAACCTTCATACTGATCAATTTCATGCAATCATTCATTCAAATAACTTGAACATAACAAATAGGCATAACACATGAAATATCATCATGTAACACCACAACGAGCACTTATCTTTGAACTGAAGTTGTCCAAGCAACTGGCTAAGTGAGAGCAATGTTCCACCTAACCTTAGGTCTCTATCCAACCTATAATATTTCAGCTGAGAGACCACCCCTGAGCTGGGTTGTGTATCCACTAAGGAGGACTAAATAGGCCCTCTCACATTCAAGGTTCCATCCCAATGCTAAGCCAACCTACAATTGGGTTTATCAAGCATGTAAGGGAAACATGCTCATGCTAATCCAACCTGCAGTTGGGTTTATCAAGCATGCAAAGGAAACATACCTACATTAATCCAACCTACAGTTGGGTTTATCAATCATTCCAGGGAAACATACTTATGCTAATCCAGCCTGCAGTTGGGTTTATCAAGCATACCAGGGTATAGGGAGGATGATGCTAAGCTAGTGAGCTCAACCACAGAGCTGCAGGCATCTCAAGACACTTGGCACTCATGGCACCCACATTACCTACCACACCCAACAAAAGGAAGACCCACTTCTCTACTACATAGTCCCTCAAGGCCCCTTCCATCTAGTTCTATTCATGGTGGGCATAGAAAGGTCCAACTGTTGTTTCCTATGAGATCTCAGCCTTCACATGGTTTATCAAGAAGATCCCTCCCTAGGTTTGACCTTTCACTATGTTATCCAGCTGGGCTCTTCTCAGGGTTGCGTCGTAAGCTTTATCCTGCAACTCGGTCCTCTACCAACAGATCCAAGTGTTCTCATGGGTCACTGAGCTTCTCGCGCTCTGTAATTCATCACATGGTTTTCTCTCATGGATTTCCCAAATAGATGAGGCTTACACGTAGGGTTTCTATGGGCATTCGACTCTGTAATTTCGGCTTACATAGGAATCACGATTTTTCCTTCCTTGCTTCATGGCTTGCTTTGCCATGCATGAAGAATGAATGAATCCCCCCAGTTTTGGGTCAACAACGGGATAGGAAAACAGGTTTCTTGAATTCCCAGGTGGTTAAGTGTCTTAAGGGACAAGTAACGCAGGCCATACCCTACCATACGGATTCGTAGGGCATGCTCCATACTCAATCATACTCATGAACAGGGTTTCTCAACCACCCTCTTACAACAACATTAAATGTGAGCATGGAGGTCAAAAGGGTTCACAATTTGACAAGATGAAACATGGGTTCCAATCCCACAACCCCCTCACCTCTCCCTAGTGGATACACATGGTCCCTTCTCACTAGTTGCCTCCTTAGCCAGTTTTCTTGGTATTTTAATTGCAATAATAAATATTTACATCATTTACAATGCCTTATGGCTTAATAACACATGGGTAATCAAAATGTCAAATACTTTCCTTCTAAATAAAACTTGGACATCCTCTAGTGGGGCCTTGGCCTTGAGCTTCGCACTAGGGAAAACACACATTGCATGTACAATATTTACATTGAAGCCAATAAACCCTAAGGGTCAAAATAGGGGTATTACAACTCCCTCCCCCTTAGAACAACACCATCCTCGATGTTCTCAAAACTAAACAAAAATGGGAATGCCTCTCTCATGGCATCCTCCAGCTCCCATGTAGCCTCTTCGAGACTAAGGTGCTTCCATTGCACATTCACCTGTCTGATGGCTCTGTTTTGGAGCAAAGTGACCTTCCTATCGAGGATGTGCATAGGATCCACTTGGAACTCTCCCTCAGGTTCCACCTATATAGCATGCCAATCAATTATGTGATTATGATCATGTACATATTTCTTAAGAAAAGCGACACAAAAAACATTATGAGCTCTCATGTTAGCAGGAAATGCAATCCTATATGCAATTGGTCCTATCCTATTAAGGAATTCAAATGGCCCACAATATCTTGGTGCCAACTTGGCACAACTTCCCAACTTCATGGAACTTTTCCTTAGTTTCATTCTCAGGTAAACATGATCCTCAATCTGAAACTCCTTATGCAGTCTTCAAATCTGCATAACTCTTCTTCATGTCTTGATTTGCCTTCAAATTCTTCCTGATCTTAGCAATTTCCTCTTCCATCTCCTTGATCATTTATGGTCCAAGCACTACTCCGTTCACTGGAATATCCCAACTCACTGGAGTTTTGCATCATTTGCCATGCAATACCTCAAAAGGACTCATTCTCAAGGATGCTTGATATCCATCGTTGTATGCAAATTCTACCAAGTGTAGGTAGTCTTCCCACTTGGATGACTTATCCATCACATACATCCTTAACATGTCTTCAAGAATATGATTCACCCTCTCAGTTTGAACATCTGTTTGAGGATGATATGTTGTATTGAAATTCAACCTAGTTCCCAATTCTTGAAATAGTCCTTTCCAAAAATTGGAAGTGAATTTTGTATCACGGTTAGAGATTATTGCCTTAGGCAATCCATGCAACCTGAATATATCATTCATGAAGATATTTGCAATGTCACTTGTCTTATGAGTGGACTTGACTAGAATAAAGTGAGATACCTTTCATAGCTTGCCCACCACTACCATGATTGAATCATGCTTTCTTACCATCATTGGAAAACCTATTATAAAATCCATAGAAATCACTTCCCACTTCCATTATGGAATGGGAAAAAGATACAACAATCCTACTGGATGTTGATGTTCTGCCTTGACTTGTTGGCACCTTTGACACCTAGCAATGTACTTTGCTATGTCCTTCTTCATTCCATGCCAAAAGTACTACTTTCTCGTTGTTGTTATAGTCTTCTGATATCCTGGGTGTCTAGAACATGGCATTTGATGTATCTCATCCATCACGAGCTTCTTCAATTCTACACAATTTGGAATGTACATTCTGGTACCCTGATAAATGAGAACATCACCTTCACCAATCTGATATCCTGTACATGTTTCATCCACATTTCCTTGCTGCAATTTATCTTTGATTTGAAGGTAAGCTTCATCGTTGGTTTGAGCTTCAAGAAACCTTGCCTTCAAATTTGATGTACACATACTTACTGCTGCAACATGGAATCTCCTGCTAAGTGCATATGCAACCTTATTCTCCTTACCTTTCACATGTTTAATTTCCAAGTCAAATTCACAAAGAAAATCCATCCACCTAGTTTGCCTAGCATTCAGATTTGGCTGGTCAAACAAGTATTTCAAGCTCATGTGATCTGTCCTAATCTCAAATCTTCTTCCCAAGAGGTAATGTCTCCATCTCTTGATAGCATGAACTATGGTTGCTAGCTCTAAGTCATGTGTGGCATAGTTCTTCTCATGCTCCTTTAGCTTTCTTGACTCATAGAAAATTAAAAATCCCTCTTGCATGAGCACTCCACATATACCTTCAATGCAAGCATCTATGCACACTACAAAATCTTTGTTTGGATCTGTAATCTTCAAAACTAGGGCACTGGTAAGAAACCTCTTTAACTGCTGAAATTTTTTCTCACACTTTTCAGACCATACAAACTTGATACTCTTCCTCTGCAAGGAAGTGATTGGATGAGATATACTGAAGAAGCCTTCAATGAACCTTCTGTAGTATCCTGCAAGACCCATAAAATACCTTACATCTGCCACATTCTTTGGAGTAGGCCAGTCCATTATGGATTCAATCTTCTCTAGATCCACTGCCATACCTTCTTCTGAAATGATATGACCTAAGTGTTGCACCTTCTTTTGATAGAATTCACACTTGCTTAGCTTTGCATACAGTTGGTGTTCTCTAAGGAATTGCAACACCATCCTTAAATATTCATTATGTTCTTCTTCATTCCTTAAATAAACAAGAATGTCATCTAAGAACACAATTACAAACTTGTCCAAATATTTGTTGAAGACACTATTCATGATGCACATGAATATAGCAGGTGCATTGGTAAGACCAAATGGCACCACAGTGAATTCATAATGGCCATATCTAGTTTTGAAATTTGTCTTGTGAATGTCTTCTTCCTTTATCCTCACTTGATGGTAGCCAGACCTCAAGTCAATCTTGGAAAACACCCTAGCTTCCTTCATCTGATCAAAAAAATCATCAATCCTTCCAAATGGGTACTTTTTCTTGACTGTCACCTTATTTAGCTTCCTGTAATATATACACAGTCTCAAAGTCCCATCCTTCTTCTTGACAAATAACATAGGTGCACCCCAAGGAGATACACTCGGCCTGATATAACCTTTGTCCATTAATTCTTACAGCTGCATCTTTAAATCTACCAATTCTGGTGTGCTCATCCTGTAAGGAGCTTTGGAAATTGGTGTTGCCCCTGCAAACAAGATTAATGGAAAAATAAATATCTCTCTTGGGTGGCAGTCCTGGCACTTCATCAAGGAACACATCTTGGAACTCTTGCAACAGTTGGAAGTATTCTATCCTTGGTCCCTTGTCCTCTGATGAACCAGATATGTGAACTGCATACAGTTGACAACCTTTCTTATAAAACTTCTACAACTACAGGGCTGAAATATGTCTTATTTAAACTTGCTTGGGAATCCCTCTTACCAACCTTGGTCTTCCCTCTTCATCAAGGCATTCAAGTACCTTCTCATAGAAATCAATCTTGGCTATGTGTCTTTCTAACTAGTCCATACCTATTAGGGCATCATAGGATCCTAATGGTAGAACATTTAAATTTTCTTTTGTGAGGAGTCCATTCAACTCTATGGGGCACTCCATCACTACTTCACTCACTTTTCTCTTGGTACCAGTGGCTAACTTAACTAGCCAAGGATTACTATGCTTCACTTTATTAAGAGAACAACCTTCAACCACCTTAGGGTACACATAACTATGAGTAGATCCTGGATCAATCAAAACATAAATAGATTGCTTAGCAATCTTACCTTCTACCACTGTTGATTGATGGTCTGTTTGATGGTCATTCAATGCTGCATAGATTCAGGGTGTTTCCCTTGCCATATCTTCCACTATAGTTGCTTCTCCTAAGTTGTGCAAGATCCGGGAATTATCCCTCTGATGTGGAAAATCTCTAAGCATGTGGTTTCATCCACATCCCAAACACTGAAGTGATCCTTTTGATGCCTTTTATGTTGCTACTGCTGGCTTGAATCCACTCCTTTCTTGTTGTCCCTGTAGAAAATTTTTGGGTCAATTTCTGAATGGTGGTTTGGGTCCGATTTTTCTTTGTACAAACCTCCCTCTAGGATTTCCTTTCCATGCTGGTTGAACCTATTATTTTCCTCCGCTCTGCTCATAATAATGCATTGCCATCCTAATGGCTTCATCAAGGCTTGGTGGATTGACAAACTCAATCCTTTCTCTGAAATTCTGGGGTAGACTACCAAGCTTAAACATTGGATTTTCACTCTTTCATCCTTGATGTAATCTACGTACCTCAACAACTCCAAAAACTTATGGACATGCTCTTCCATGGAACTTTTTTCCAACTTGAGTTCATTAAACTCTTTCCTCTTGCTATCATAATAGCTAGCTGATAGGTATTTTTCCTTGAAGTACCTTTGGAACCTCTCTCAGCTAATCCTCCTTTCATTGATCTTCTTCACTTGCATGAGGTGTTCCCACCAGATTGAAGCTCTTCCATGTAGATTGTAAATGGTAACTCTAGCCTTTTCATTCTTTGAATAATCATGCATTCTGAAGTACTTCTTCATTCCAAGAAGCCATCCCTCTGCCTCTTGACTTGTCTTACCTTCTCCCTCAAAGGTGGGAGGCCTTGATTTCCTAAATTCTCCCTGTGGGACCCCTCTGAATTTCTTTCTTCTCTTCATTTTGCTGGAAGTGTATCTTGGTATTCTTTGAGAGTCTCTGGAGTCACATGACCTATTGTAAAGAGATCTTGAGGAGTCTATTCTATGCCTTCTGCTCACATATCTCCTTCTAGGGCTTGGATTACTCTTCCTAGAACGACCTCTAGAACGGATACCTGCATCTCTTTCTCCTCTTCCCACATTGCTTGGGTTAGACCCAATATTTATCCTCTGGTGCATGTCAGTAAGGCTCTGCAAAATGGCAACATTGAGCTAATGTTGTTGTTCCTGAGCCTTCATCAATTTCTCATTGAATCTCACCATGGTTTCAACCAAGTTCTGGGGAGTTATATGCTCTCTTCTTCCATTGGATTCAGTTTTAGTATGTGCTTCTTGCACATTCTCACCCAACACATCTTCCCCATGCTCATAAGGATGCTCATAAGGATCTTGGGAATCATTTATGCTCACCATTTACCTTCCTTCTTGTACGTTGCCTTTGTTGTACAATTCAAATACTAACTGTTGCAATCACTGTGCATGATGGAAATGTTTATTAGGAATTATAAGAATGCATATAAAACATAAACATCCATGCAAATTTGGAATTTACTCATTGGACAGAAGAATAAGAATTTTTTTGTTAAAACAGCGCCATGGGCGCTTCTCTACCTGTAAATTCATTCATGCAATCGGCCCAAGCAGTCCCAGTCCTGTAAATTTAGCAATGATACCACTTTGTCACGTTCCCCAATCCCCTTAGTTCCCTTTAGAGGATGGGATACAATCTAATACGTTGTTTTATCAATTCTTCATTAATCCCATTGGTTTCTACATGCAGCCGCAATCATCCTCGATCCACAAACCACAATATGCAATCCTCGATTCGCAGTGCGGAACTAGGAACTGTGGAAGCCTAATTTCACAAACCCGATGATTTTACCTTTTTGACTTATGCAATCCGCAATCTGTATTGAGGAACTCGAAACTGCGGAAGTACAACTTCACAATTCTGACGAATTTGCTTTTCCAACTTCCGCAATCTGCATTGCGGAACTCGGGAATGCAGAAGTCCAACTTAGCCGCTTCAGAAATTTCCCCCTTTCGACTTCCACAATCCGCGATCTACTGTGGGTGCAGAAAGGTGAAAGGCTAACGATGGAAATCCAAAGGTTGGTCCCGTCCTCCACAATCCAAAATCCGCATTGTGGATGTGGAAATGCGGAACCACACCTCATGCACCTGCAAACTTCCAAATCTTCTAACTTCTGCATCCTTAATCCAAATTGGACAAGTCTGGTACCATTAGAAATCTCTTGGAGATATCTATCCACTGATGTAATCCCTTGCCACATCTGAGGACTCTAACCTTGTCATTTTCCCAACTGAAGCCTTTCACAAAATTTCCCCAATATGCCTTCAACTTCCTGCAAGGAACTATGCCTGCCTTCTGCCATGACTTCATCCTTCACCTGACCCACAAAGGGGTCATGAAACACCATAGGGATTATCTAATTCCTTCCCCATGTCCAGGTGAAGTCATACAGTCCATCAAAAGTGTATGTAATGCTTAACAAAACACATGTAATGAAACTAAAACTAGTCAATACATCTACAACTTGCAAGGTTAGCTGTACATTAAACTCATGTGAATAATGAAGCATTCAAACATGAACTCAACCTCATACCCAGGCCTATTCATAACCTTCATACTGATCAATTTCATCCAATAATTCATTCAAATAACTTGAACATAACAAATATGTATAACACATGAAATATCAGCATTTAACACCACAAGGAGCACTTATCTTTGAACTAAAGATGCCAAGCAACTGGTTAAGTGAGAGTGACGTTCCACCCAACCTTAGGTATTTGTCTAACCTATACTCTTTCAGTTGAGAGACCACCCCCGAGATGGGTTGTGTATCTACTAAGGAGGACTAAATAGGTCCTCTCGCAGTCAAGGTTCATCCCAATGCTAATCCAACCTATAGTTGGTTTTATCAAGCATGCAAGGGAAACATGCTCATGCTAAGACAACCTACAGTTGGGTTTATCAAGCATGCAAAGGAAACATACCCATGCTAAGCCAACCTACAATTGGGTTTATCAAGCATTCCAGGGAAACATATTAATGCTAATCCAACCTGCAGTTGGGTTATCAAGTATACCAATGCACAAGGTGGATGATGCTAAGCCAATGAGCTCAACCACATAGTTGCAGGCATCTCAAGACACACAGCACTCATGGCACCCACATTACCTACCACAACCAACACAAGGAAGACCCCCTTCTCTGCTGCACAATCCCTTAGGCCCGCTTCCCTCTAGTGCTATTTAGGGTGGGCATAGAAAGGTCTAACTGTTGTGTCTTATGATATCGCATCTTTCATCGGTTTTATCAAGCAGATCCCACCCTAGGTTTGACCTTTCAATCTATTATCCAGCTGGGATCTTCTCAGGGTTGCGGCCTAAGATTTATCCCACAATTCAGTTCTCTTCCAACATATACAAGTGTTGTCATGGGTCACTGAGCTTCTCATGCTCTGTAATTCATCACAGGGTTTTCTCTCATGTATTTCCCAAACAAATGAGGCTTACATGCACGGTTTCTTTGGGCATTCGACTCTGCAATTTTGGCTTACACAGAAATTGTGATTTTCCCTTCCTCGCTTCACGGCTTGCTCTGCCATGCATGATGAATGAATGAATCCCCCTGGTTCTAGGTCAATAGTAGGATAGGAAATCAAGGTCCCTGAATTCCCAGGTGGTTAAGTATCTTAAGGGACAAGTAACGCAGGCCATACCCTTCCATACGGATTCGCAGGGCATGCTCCATACTCAATCACCCTCATTAACATGGCTTCTCAACCACCCTCTTACAACAACATTAAATGTCAGCATGGAGGTCAAACGGGTTCACAAATTGACAAGTGGCAACATGGGTTCCAATCCCACAACCCCCTCACCTCTCCCTAGTGGATACACATGGCCTCTTCTCATTGGTTTCCTCCTTAGCCATTTTTCTTGGTATTTTAATTGCAATAATAAATATTTACATCATTTATAATGTCTCATGGCTTAATAACACATGGGTAATCAAAATTTCAAATAATTTCCTTCTAAATAAAACCTAGACATCCTCTAGTGGGCCTTGGCCTTGAGCTCCACACTAGGGCAAACGCACATTGCATGTACAATATTTACATTGAATCCAATAAACCCTAAGGATCAAAATAGGCGTATTACAAAATTAAAGATTACTCTGAAACAAAGTTATATATTTAAAAAAAAAATTATATATATTGATGTGTAAACATTTTTTTCATAACAAAATATATAAAACTAACTTCTCTTGTGATATTTCACTCCACAACTACTCGCAAGTGTCACTAATAAGCCTGGGTGATTTGAACTCGTGACCTCTATTTACAACATATCTTCATATCAAGCTAATCACCAATAAACCACACCCATACGAACTAAAAGAACTTCAGAACCTAAAACTTCATACAAGAAGAATGATAAATAATTTTATGATCATGGTTTTCATAGATACGATATTAACCAAGAAACAACACTATCTTTTTATCTCTTTAGGTGGATGATGTCATTATCATCTATTTTAATTTAGTTTTTCTTTATGTTGATGATGTCATTTATTTTAATTTAGTTTATATTATTTAGTTAAAAATAATTTGTTATATATTTTAAGTTTAAAAAACTTAACTTTATTTCATTATTTTTTAAAGTTTTACACTTTGAAATGAGAATTTAATCTTTACTTTATTATTTTTAAAGATTTTACATATTTAAGATAGAGACTAATTAGCTTAAATATACTTTCGATTTACTTATAAATTCATAATGAAGATTTACAAACCTCCCCACCTCTATTTAATCAGGGATGAAATTCAATGTTATATGTGGTTCTCTATTCCTTGATGCAACTTTTTGCTATTAATTGGTTGAGTATTGTATATTTGACACATACTTTGCATGGTATCTCGTATAATAGTTGATCATGTTACTGGTTTGTGGAAGATCTTCATGAATCTACTAGAAAAATGCCAAGAAAATTTGAAACATTGTCAATGTATACAAAAATTACCGAATTTCGATAAAGTTGAAAACCTAAAATAAATAGACTACTTCGTTATGATTATATAAAGTTCTCGCAATAAAATTTACATTGAACTCAAGGAGCTTTTCGAGGAGAGGTTTTCACCTCGGGATATTTGATCCCTCTCGGTGCTTGATAGAGTCTAGGATTTGGATCTAGGCTGGTTGAGACCAACCCATCACAACCTAACAAGAGACACGAGGTGGCAATGTCGGGCCCATCACAACCTAACAAGAGCCACGAGGTGGCAATGTCCCCGACATTGCCATCTTATTTTGGGAGACTGCTTTGACAAGCCATGTAAGTAAGATTAACATTTGATTACACACATCTTTTAGGGGTTGATTTCAAGGTGAGGGCTTGTGTAGGATGAAAGGGATAAATTCACCAAGTAATATTGAAATTTATAATAATCGTAAAGTGAACTCACAAAACAATATTATTATTAAAAATTATAGTAATGTTATCAAATACAAATTGAAGAGTCATGCACAATCTAAGCAAGTTCTGTGAACAAAGTCAACTGACATCAGTGAAATCTATATAAAATCTTAGAACAAGAATTTTTAAAATAGATCTGATACCTTATTTATTAAAATAATAATAATTTTAAGTTACATTATTCTATAAACACAGGTTCCAACAACCTGAAATTTTCATGCAGTTTTCATTAAAAAAAATTGATACTACTATGGTACTTAAGTAAATGGATTGAGCACTCTACATGGCACTACAACTTTGACTTAATTAAATGGATTGAGCACTCTACATGGCACCGTAACTTGACAAAGTTTGAGATATATGAAGCTAAAAGGGATTTATTATTCAACAAAAACAAAACCTATGAGGACCTAACATTTTTGTTCCTTTTTAGTTAAAGGGACAATGAACGATATATCCCATGACCGAATGTGCAACCAATTTGTTATCCCATGATCAAATATACAATCAATTTGTTAAAGAGGTTCCAGAAAATAAAATAGAACTCAAACATAGAAATATTAAAACATTCCCAGAAAAACAATACAAACACTGCTTAATATGTTTTTTCAAGTTATAATACTATATCACTATGTATTACAATGGATTGAATAGCTTCAGAACTTGGAATATACTGTATTTATCATCTCTGATGCTTGTTTGAACTACATTGATATGCATTTTACGCAGTATAGCTTTTGGGCCTGAAGAGTTTTCATTGAATATATCCTTTTTTCTTTCTATGTGTCTCTAGAAGCTAAGTGTTCTCTGGTTTAGGCTGGGAGATGGGCTTGTCACCTTTATTTTTATGTTTACCTAGATTTAAAAATTCATTTCTATATATAAACATTACATAATCATATAAATTACAAGACAATAAATATAAACATTACATAACCATATAAATTACAGGACAATATAAATGTATTCTAGTTCAATATTTGAATGATGCATCCAGAGGTAGTAAATATACTTTCTTTCTTACAATGCACAAGAAAAAAACAAAACAAAGAGTTGTAGAGGAATGTTAAATTACCTTTCAAAAAGTTCTTACAGTACTAAATTGGCCTTTAGATTCTAGAATTTTTCATTTAGTATGACATAGATTGGTCACTTAAGATATCTTTGCGATAACATTTGTAAATTTATATTAAACCTTGATTCTCGTTCTCATGGCTATCCCAAAGCTATCAAATCTGTATTTTTGGTAGATCATTTACTTAGAAAAATTAGAATTGTTACCCATTACCCAGAACTTGTCATTCACACCGGTATATTTATCTATTAGAGATACACGAACCGACACCCTTATTTATTTGTTCAGAAACCGCTTTGGACCAAAGATCCAGTCTTGGATTTGGGTCTTCCTGATTTCAGTTGGGTGGGAGGCGGGGCCTCAACACCATAAAAATTTCATCCTTCTCACTATTTAATAAATCTAAGTTTAATATGAATCAAATCTAGTTACATCCTTAATCAAACACGGACAAGCTAAGATCAATGAAAATAGCTAAAGTCCTAAAATAACAGCTCTTGTTAGGCCAAAGACAGTTTCTTCACAACTATCTCAGTGTGAATTTCCTATTTTGATTAGGAGTGGGAGAAGTTCAGGTCTCAAAAGTAACTCTTTGTTATTACACCCAGGTTCACGGGGTGGCTTGAGAGGTTGGCATGAGCTAGTTAGGATTTGCTAATCATTACAATTCGCTACATAAAATTTCAAATTTTAATCATGAAAATTCAGCACAAAATTTCAGGAAGCCCCAACAATCTAGACACTCTCCTTGTGATCTCAGTCTCAGGGGGGTGAAAATTGACCCTAGAAACGTTGTTCTCTAGCTAGTGGGCGGAAAATCACTAAACCCAAGACTGATCTTACTGGGTAGAATTCCTAGAATTTAAGCATAAAATAGTATGAAATGCTTGAATGACCACGGTTACTATGTAAAATGATTTTGTTGTGAGTGTAGGTACTGGGAATTTTTTCTGATTATTTTGGTGGGATAAGCCTTGGGGCTAGATATGCAGTGTATATCTGGTAAGTATAATAAGTCAATGTTTTTAAAATGAATCTTTTCAAAAGAATTTGGTAAAATTTTGGGTATGAAAATAATAATTTATCCCTAGAATATATTTGAATGAAAAAAAAATGGGTAAGAAAATACAAATTTATCTTTTAAAAAAAATATATATATAAAGTTGTAGTTAAAACATCTCTATACTAATTAGTAATTAATTGATTTATCCATGTATTATCCATATTATGAGTTTTTTTCTTTATTTCTATTAAAAACATAAACTATGAATATGATAAAAAAAATGTTTTATTGATGTGCATATATATAATAATCACAGAAGAAAATTTATAGATAAAATGTCCTCCTTGCAGCGTCATAGTCACTGGTTCACATGGATCTCCTCCCAGGAGAACAAAATCCAAGTCCAAATTGAAATCCCAATGTTTTTCAAAAACATAAAAATATAGTCTTTTATTAATCAGACTTATGTGTTTCTATTGGCGGGCATGATGAGGGTCTTTTTCACGTCTTTTTAGAGGCATTGTGAAAATTTATGTTAATGATATGGATCTTTGTAAATATATATAAATTCCTTTGTAAGATTAAACGCAGTAGAAGTTTATTTATGACTCTGACGTTGTGAAAGTGGTTTTGATGGATTTTGGGAAGTTGGGTAAATGTTCTTGTTTCATATGCATGAAACTATTTTGTGATTTTTGATATGCCTCTTGTGGATGTTTAAACCCTTATTGATATATTTTCAAGAATGATATGTCACTTGTTTGGAACTTTGCATTAAATAAATTGATCTTTTAATGGATTTGTAAAGAAATATCCCCACTAAACTCACATACATTTAAATTTGCGTAGAAATTTCATCAATATTTGAAGTCTTTATGAATGATTACAATTTTATTGAATGTGGCATATGCAAAATTTTCAGCTATGATGATTTTTTCCAAACTCTACCAAACAAAGTTTTGAAAACCCTAATTTCAATATACTGGATAATCAAACCTCGAATTCCTTATTGTATTTATATGAATTTATCGCCTAAAAAATTAAAAAACTAGCTTTACTTTTGTTACAACGTAATCTTCCACCTTGTGAGCATCAGCTTTCTTTGGCCTGTAGGATCCATTTCACTGACTTAGATTCACTTTATATCCTTCATACATATTTTTTCCTCATTTTTCCTCTGACCCGCTTGTTGCATCATTATAGCAAGCGTACCCGCGAGTTGCATCAGTATAGCCCGCGGGTATCAAGTAAAATGGTAAAAATCACTAGTTTATTACTTTTTACTCCCAAAAAGCGGTCATTGGGTGACCTTTGGCTCTCCATCTGCCCAAGTAACGTCTCGATGTGTCCTTTCACTTACCTTTGAGAGGACTATATATTGAGCACATATGGATTATGGACGGGAGGAGAAAGAAGAGTAAGAGAACTCTAGTGGATTTTTGCCCTATCTTGAGTCTACACTCATTGATCCTTGTAGTTGTGAACCCTTTATGTTCAACTTCCAAACTCCTATCTAGTTTGAGTTTGCCATTCATGGAGGATTGAAGTGGTGGAGGCACAAGTGGATTGATCCAGATCTTGGTTCAGATTGGTTTCCGGCAAGAGGTTGTATCACTTTGTACTTCTTCTTGTTTGTTAATAGAAATACTCATAGTCTCGTCCATTAATGTTGTAAATGTTGTTTATCTTACATTGGGTTGCATTTACTTGTTATATCATGGACCATTGTTATTAATGATGTTAATGTCGTTTATATATTATATGTACTTGTTGTATATTGGCTGTCAAGACTAATTTCCAGATTCAAGTGCATGGATTGAAAAAGCTCCAACGGGGATCTACATCAAACATTTGGATCGAGGTTGGTTATCTTCTTCACTATCTTAGCATTGTCATTTATATAGCATAGTTCTGAGAATTGAGTTGATTTCTGGTAGTCATCTATCTATTGTGGTATACCCCAAGCCATAGTGAGTTTTCTCCAACACAGAAATGGTGACTCCGATGGGGAAAACATCCATCTTGGGGATTTTTTGAGCATTCGTCCATAATTAGAGTTGCTGTTTGTCGAAGCTCTGTGTCACTTATCTGCCGTTGAGATACACTATAGAAAAATTGCTTTTTCTGAGCCATTGGACTCTCTGTTTTCCAATTTACCTTTCCTCACCCACGGGATAGCTTAGCTCTGCCCGTGTATACTCGCCTCTGTTTACTCTACTACTCATGGGTACCTGCAGGTATTCCTTTGACAGTAGTGTACAACTCCGACTTTTGTTGGTTTATGACCTTTGGTTGTTGCTGGGTTGGTTTTGGTTGATCCTGAGTCTTTGTTGGCCTGTTTCTTGATTGTTCCATGCCTTGGTTGTGACCAGAACTCTCTGTTTCTCTTGGTTGAGCCTTGTTGGTTTTTTACCCATCTTTGGATTTAGCCTTGTTGGTTTTTTCCTTTTGAGCTCATTCCTTTGGCTGAGTCTTACTGTTTGGTATCCGCAAGGTTGTCTTAGTGATCTCCTTGGCATATCAGTGACTAGATAGTAGGATTTTGCTTGCATTTTTCATTTCCATATATTGAAAAATACAAAAAAAACTACACATAGTTTTTTGCATTTTCCTTTCATTTATAAGAGAAAATACAAAAAAAAAAAAAATTCTGTTATGTATTGCATCTTGCATTGAGTGCTTTCTGCCTTCATTTAGATTCTGATTGTGCATTGAAAAATATAAAAGGATTGCATATTTATTTCGAAATCGTTGGTTTGATTGTGCATATTAGGGGCATTGTTTTCATTGGATAGATGAGTCTAGGATTTGATGATTTTGCATACTATTGAGTCTTACACATCACTAGTTTCACGATCATATCCCTTGAGTAATCACAGCCATTAAAATTAACGCTTAATCTTAAAATTGATTAGACCGATTTTATTTATAGGGTACACCAACTAGCATAGGTTTAGAGTCTTGGAATAGATCTTTGTGAGTTAACAATCCAAGACTACTAGATGAAACATTAGGTGTCTGACGAGGGAGTGGAGGAGTCCATGGTATAGATTGGTGTTCTCAGGAAGCTCTACTCAATCCAGAGTTAAGCACGAGGTCACAAGAGGTTGGTTGAAGGGATATCCCTTTGATACCAGTTGAACATGAGAGATATTTACAGGATTTGTTCGTATCTGGGGACTCTTGGGGGATTTGAACCTCATTGAGTTTCGGGCTCAGCTACCCTGCCCATACGACGGATCCACCTGCGACTGTCCCCCTGAGCATTGGTTATATTGCGGTGACCATAGTTGCCTTACCTAGGTATCGCATAGGGTACTTGCAGTGGTTATACTGTTCGTGTCTTGAGTCAAATAGGGATTGGACAACACAGTTGTTTGTTGCTGAGGGTTACGGTCCTTTGCACACAGTGAAGCCTGGGTGTCTCTATAAGTGATTTTGTTACCTCCGGCTATAGTTTGGGAGTATCAAGCCTCTCCTAGGAGAGACATACCGGCTCTAGTGTCAGGAGCTCATTTAGCCACTCTGTTTGTCTGCTCTTGGCTGTAGTTTCTCTAGGTGTGTGCTTTTGATTTACTGTTTTTTGATCGATAATTGGCCTTTAGGGGACATTTTGATTATATATTCTCCCCCGGAGATATCGTGGCATGGAGCCCTACTCTCCGTCGATCCCATCGGTTGGCTGGTTTAAATCCGATCGAGGTTTCACACCGTATTGCTAGAGGACGTCGGAGGGCTCCCTCTGAGTCTTTGGATTCTTACGAGACATACGTCCAAGATGTCATGACTGCTACACATTCTGATACTAAGGAAAAACCTTCGACTCCATCGGGTAGAGTTGACCACACTCCCGATCCCCATACTCCTCATGAGGCATGGGGAGGTGATCCACCTAAGACTCAACCTGGTTCGATTTGGCCTAATCCACTTGAACAAGATCCGTTTGATCCTTCGAATCCAGATAATTATCTTCACGGGATGCCAACCTTACTCGAGGACGAAGAACAGGATGATCCATTCGTTCCTTCATTTCCATGCAGTTATAGATACGGGATGCTAGATTTACATGACGACACTGGTCCTACAATCAACCCGACAACACTCTCTTTTGGTATGCCTAGTCATAGTATAGTTGAACCTTCCACTACGTTTGGTAGTCACGCTGGCACTAGTCATGGTGTTAGCCATACTATACCCACTGGGGGCACTACCCTAGCCGGGGGCACTACGTTGTCTACTCACACACATAGTATGGGGACTGGTCACGTTCCTCCTAACAATGCTAATGTTGGAAGACGACCACCTCCTAGGATTTCCCAACCTAATAGGAACGTTGTTTGAAACACGACTTTCCATCCACCACCTAATACACGTGCCGCTACTTGTCAACCCAGGACTACTTTTACGAATGTTAATGCTCCTCCCAACCACGGGGGTGGACATATGCCGCATACTTTTGCGTCCACTGTCACCACTAGTAATGCTAATGTAAGGGGTGGGAATATCTCCTATCCACATGGACATCATGCCACCATCCATGCTACTAGTCACACCAATGTTGGGGTTGGGAATACTTCTCATGCTTCTGGTCACCACACGACTGCTCAAGCTAATCCTAATGTTGGGGGTGGGAACATACCATACCATTATGGTCATTACAACACGGTTCCCGCTATGAATAGTACATATATGCCCCATACTCATGGTGGCAACCCTTACTACAACACAGTCAGTGTTGGCCACCAGTATAACCCACCACCCCAATATGGTGCCCAAAACATGCACATACCTATTTACTCTCAAATGGGTCAGGCAGGAGGAGGTTATCAATCCTATGGCCATGGGCAAGCTTATGGTCTATCAGGTCCTTATTATCAGTAGTTTAATCCTCATGGTCGAGCTTTTGGTCCATCTTATAACACGGTTCCGTTTAACCAACCTTTCATGGGGGCTTATAATCAATCTTTCCAGCCTCAGCTCCCGTTCCTTGCACGCTTGAATCTTCTGGATCTTTTGAAGCTCATGAATGATCCGGTGTGTCACGACCCTACTTGGCCCCCGGTCCCTACCAAGCTCCCTTCGGACATTCCTAAGTTTGAGGGGAAAGGTGGTGAGGACCCAGGAGATCATGTCACGACATTTCACCTTTGGTGCTCCTCCAACTCATTGAATCACGATTCCGTTAGATTGCGACTATTTCAATGCACCCTCACGAGGGCAACCGCGAAGTGGTACGTCGAGTTGCCTGGAAACACCTATAGGGGTTTTAACGAGATCCCTTTGGTTTTCTTAGATCATTTCCAGTTTCCGTTTCTCTATGATACTTGCACTAAACTTTTATCTACCTTCCGTCAGAACAAGGCCACACATATTTCTGACCATGTTCAAGAGTGGCGTCAGCGGAAGAGGTTAGTGAAAGCCAACATTCCTCCAGAGTTCCTGTTGGAATGGTTCCTCAAGTCTCTACTCCCATACATTGCTAAGGATGTTTCGACGTCCGGCATTGTGAAAGAGGAACAAGCTATCTTGAAAGTCCAGCAGTTAGACTTATTATACTCTCAGTCTGGAATTTTGTATGACATCATCCCTAATGCACCGCGTACACGTTATGATCCCATGTCAGTTCCTAGACCGCATGCCGAGGGAATCGTTGGATCTGCAAGCACTCACCCATAGATCTGGTAACTAATCAAATGCAGAATTTGTCGCTAAACTAGTCTACTCCCGAACAGGTTCACACCTTGTCCACTTCCACCCCATCATCCGATGTACACAGTGTGCAAACGACGAACCAATCAGGTAACCAGCAACCTGGTGGTAAGAAAAACGGGAGAAATAATCGTAAGGGTGGAAACAATGGGAATAACAATAGAAATTGCAATAACCCCCCGTAAGGATAATGCCAACCCTCCTTGGGAAGGCGGAAATGCTGGTGAGGATCGTAAACCTAGGCGTAAGGTGAAGTTTCCTTGCAAACTTTGTGGGGAAGACCATCTTACTCACTTATGTCCTTGTATTGAAGAAGCATCGAAGCACTTGGCACAAAGCCTAGCTGTGTTGAAGGATCCCCTACCTCATCACCAAAACATGGCTTCACATGCTCCCACCACTGGTTATGGACCTACTGAGATGACAACGTCTGCTTCCAATACTAGTGGTTATGGATGTGTGAACATGGTTCGGTCAGAGGTTAGTGTTGCCACTCGTCAGCGCGATTATGATGCTCCACAACCCAATTTGGGGAGTGAGCCTCCCCCTCCTCCTGAGAATTCCTTGCATATCGAGAAGCCCTCTATTATGCCATGGATACCGAAAGGTCTTCTTAAGCACTCTACGCATAGTCCTAATGCTCGAGTCGCCCACAACTACTCCATCGTAGAATATTTGGGCCAAACTCCGTGTGCCAGCTTCAACCAGATTCAAATCAAACCCGAGGATCAACATAAGACAGCTTTTATTTGTCCTTGGGGAACGTTTGCATATCAGAAAATTCCCTTCGGCCTTAAAAACGCTAGAGCTACATTTTAGCGTGCCATGACCTATGCCTTTCACGATATTAAAAAGATTATGGAGGTTTTCTTGGATGATCTTGCCGGCCATTCCTGCAAGAGGATGGACCACCCCAAGCACCTTCGAATGATTCTTGAATGATGTATACGATACAAGATTCGATTGAATCCTAACAAATGCATCTTTGCTGTAAGGATGGGTCTCCTTTTGGGATTCATAGTTTCAAAAGAGGGTATTAGAGTCGATCCTCTAAAAGTTGAGGCAATACTTCAGTTGCCTCCTCCGCGCAATTTGTTACAACTTCAGAGCCTCCAAGGGAGAGCCACTTTTCTACGTCGTTTCGTAGTCAATTATGCTAATCTTACCAAAGGTTTCGCGTGCTTATTGAATAAGGACACACCTTTTATCTGGGATGAGCGAGCCCAGCAGTCTTTCGATGCCCTTAAGAAAGCTTTGGTATCGGCCCCTGTGCTTAGTCCACCAAACTTCGCACGGGATTTTATCCTTTATGTGGCCGCGTATCAAGAGACAATTGGCATGGTCTTGGTTCAGGTTGATGATGCGCTTGTCTAGCATGTCATCTATTATATTGGTCGAAATCTAGTAGATGCTGAGCTAAGGTATACTCATGTGGAAAAGCTGGCGCTTGCGACTGTTCATTCAGTCTAGCGGTTATGACATTACATTTTGCTTAGAACGACCACAGTTGTCGCGCATATCAATCCGTTTCAGTTCGTGCTATCATGACACCTTATCGGGGGGAAGTACAATAAATGGATTGTTATCCTTCAGGAGTTCGATCTCGATTTTGCTTTTGCGAAGTCAGTGAAATCGTTGGTATTTGCTGAGCTTATGTCGGACCTTTCAAGACTTGATGAGGATGTCATTCATGAAGATTCCTTTGTGGATGAGCACTTATTTCTTATCTCGTCTGAAGACCCTTGGTATGGGGATGTCATTCTATATCTCCAAACTTTGAAGTTTCCTCCGCACTATTCACGAGATGAGTGACGGCATGTAAAACATCATGCTAAAGATTATACTATCCTCGGTGACACTTTGTATCGCCTAGGAAAGGATTCTATCCTCCGTCGTTGCTTAACTCACAAAGAAGTGGAGCGGGTGCTTAATGATTGCCATGCTGGGGCATGTGGCGGTCACTTATCCGAGCTTGCCATAGCCCAACGTATTATGCGAGCTGGTTATTTTTGGCCTTCCATCTTTAAGGATTGTGTTAAGGCTGTGAAGAGATGTCACACTTGCCAGGTGTTTTCTCGGAACATACGCTCGCATCCAGCGCCCCTTCATCCGGTCGTCACCGTCGGTCCGTTCACCAAGTGGGGGGTGGATTTCATGGATTGCAAACCAGCTTCAGCTGGGGGGCATCACCATATCATAGTGGCCATGGACTATTTTTCCAAATGGGCTGAAGCCATGCCTACCGTTAAAGTTGATGGTGCTACAGTAGCCCACTTCGTATTCAATCAAATTATAACTCGGTTCGGTATTCCGAAAGAGATTGTCACTGACCATGGCAGTCACTTTCAGAACAAGATGATGGAGGATTTGTCTCTCAAGCTTGGGTTTCGTCATGAACACTCATCTTCTTATTATCCCCAAGTGAATGGTCAAGTAGAAGTAGTCAATAAGTCTTTGAATACCATTCTCCAATGTACCATCCAACACAGCAAGACCAATTGGCACATCATGTTATATCCTACTTTGTGGGCGTACCGAACCGTAGTCAAGACTGCCACCGGGTTCTCACCGTTTCAGCTAGTTCACGGTGTGGAGTCACTTTTACCGATTGAATGTGAGATCCCTTCGCTTCAACTGGCCATAGAGCTCCTCCCTGATACGATGGGTCTTGAGCAACATTTAATCCACCTTGAGCAACTTGACGAGCAACGTCGAGATGTCGCTGTGGTTATAGATGCCAACAAACATCGTATTAAGGTTTAGTATGATAGGTCTATCCGTCCCCAGCAATATGTTGAAGGTGACTTGGTCCTCTTATATGACCAAGATAAAGAACCCCTAGGGCAGGCAAGTTTAACCCCATGTGGCATGGTCCTTACATCGTGAGGCGTGTCCTGGAAAAAGGAGCCTATGAATTAGAAGACTATGAGGGGATTGTCTTGAAGGAGCCTAGAAATGGGCTCTACCTCAAGCGGTATTACGCTTGAACCTCTGGTTCAAGATGATACTTTTGTATACTATTGCATAGTTGCTTCTGTACATAGTTTAGATTTCTTTTGGTTTTCGGGTCTGCTGATTAGCTTCTGTTTGATTGACAGATGTCAGCAGAGTTTCCTACATTCTTAGGGTTCGCGGATGGTGCTATCTGTCATACGCAGCAGCTTGCTTCTGCTGCCTGGGTTATTTTCTCACCTGACCACCTAGTTGTGTCCTCAGGAGGTGCTTTTCTTGGTCCTACATCTAACAATGTGGCTAAGTATAGTGCCATCATTGAGCTACTTCGGGATGGCATTTCCCATGGTGTCCAATCTTTAGAAGTCCGCCTGGATTCACAACTAGTTGTGTCTCGGCTGAATGAGCAGTACCGTGTGTGAGATCCTGCGCTACTACGGAAATTCCTAAGGGCAAGACTCTTGGAATGACATTTTGTTTCAATTACATACATACATGTTCCGAGAAGTGTTAATCATATATCTGATGCATACGCTAACTATGTATTAGATTGGCCTTTGTCACATTCACCATGAAGCACACAAATATAAGAAGACATTCATACATTTGTACATACACACATATAGTAGAACTAGAGAACCAAAGTTATATATATATAAATATGTCCAAAAATGGTAGTGTCATACAAAACTAGAGCCTGTAGCCCTACAAAATATACATATCAATACAAAAATGAGATCCTGAGATATCTACTCCCTACGAGGAGGCCTAGCTGCTGCCCCGACAGGATGTGTCTCATAGAAATACTGAACTGCATTGGCTACCCGCTGCAGTAGCCGCACCCAGTCACCCGGAACCCCCACTACTTGGCGCTGCATGGCCTCAGGTAGTCTCGCCACCTCTATCTGTGGAACCCTAGCAACCATCCGTGTGAGGTTGCGCCGCAAGGTCTGTAGAGTGCGTCCTGCTACAGCATCGCCTGCATCCTCACCCCTACCCCAACGACCATGTCTCGGGAAGCCATCGGGTCTCACTGGGCCTTTTTCTGCGAGCAAATAGTCAACCATTAGCATATGATACTACCACCAAAAATATTTTTGCATTTACATCTATAATAAAAAATCCATAAAAATTTAATACAAAAAAAACCTAAAAAGAGTACTCACCAATGTCTCCGAACGCTGCGTCTGGTGGAAGTGGCATGTCCCTATCCTGGCGGAAGTCTATCCCTGCATAGGGGTAGTCCTCTATGGCAATGACCTGTTGGTCCCACTAGTGGAAGAAATCCTCGGTATATGGTGATGCCAGATGGCCACCACCTTGTCGTGTCAAGACCTCAGCCCACTGGGTCAGGGATGGATCCCAGAGACTATGAGGAGGGGCATCCACCCTCGGACTAAGCCCTAGAACCCTCTCAAAGAAGAAGTTGCATAGGATACTCCCATACCTGAAGTTTTTGGCCTTCCCTTCTTTGCATTCTATCAGTTGGGTCTTCATAGACCCTAGCAGTGTGGTACACCAGTCAAATACTATAGGCTGCATGCATTGTGATGCATAGAACATCACTCGCCTAGATTCCTGGTGCAGAGCTTTGGATCCGGTGATCCACACTAAGGTAGCCACAATGATCTTCATGCTCAGATTCACTATGGCATTGATGGGCACCTGACTTCCCACCGTGTGTGTGCTTGCAGGGAAATATCGCGCTATGTAGTCAAGGATGGTGATCCCACCACCCACAGTCTGAGACCGAAGACTAGCCTCCTCACCTCAATGGGACAAACTAGTAATGAAGTAGATGTCCTCCACTTCCAGTGTGAGGATTTTTCCATTGAGATTGAAGTTCTGTGCATCAACATCCCAATAGTCGATCAAGCGACAGAGTAATAGGTTTTGGGCCCTCAAACCCCCTATACTCCAAAATTTGTACAACCCACATTTTTGCAATGCCTGCTATGCTTGCACATCGTTGCACACAACCTCATCAACTTGGTCATGCTCCCTATCCCTCCACTCTAGAACCATCCTGGAGTGGAGAAAAACAAGCATTTTAGTCAAATTCTTTTAAAAAACCAACTACACAGCTGTACCCATGGGCTAACTTGTATACAGGTGTGGGTACCCGCTGTTAGTCTATGTATTGACTGCGAATATCTTGCCCTACCCACGACCTGCATAGCTACAGCCCACGGGTAGCACCGAAGCCATTTAGGGCTTGGCCAAACTAAAAATCCCACCGCTGAAAATTAAAATGAAAGCATTGAAATGAAAGGTATGGATGAGACTACCAACCTACTCCGGATGGTTCGATGAACGGTCGCTCGTAGCTCCCAGAATCGGCAACTGAACTTTCAGGTGAAAACTAACCACAAAGCTCCAAATGGGTGAATAGTAAAAATGAATTGTAAATTGTAATTTTTTATTACTATTTATAATTTTTAGGACCCACTTGTCTATAGTTTTTACCGTGTGGTGCCGTTATGGACTAATATACTGTCTTGGAGTAGTATTTTTTAATCAGATTTCTTCGGCGAAAGTTGTTCTGAACCATTTCACACCTACGGCAGGTACGTTTCACACCTGGCATATAGGTTAGATGTCATTTTCATGTGCATTATGAATTGGACCTGTTGACCACTTTCATAAACCGTAGGTGTGACCCCGCTTCGTAACTGACACAGAACCTTCACACTGCTATAGAAGTGTCATTATGCGACGGTAGGGCTTTTTCGAACATGGGTACCCTAGTTAGAACCCCTTTATGCATTTTGGTGCCCATGCTGTTGTTTGTCCTTAGGATTGGGAGTCCTTTGTAGCTACGCCATGACATTGCGATAAAGACTCATACTCTACTTTGTCTTATGTTGGCCATCTCCCCTAAGGACTCCCCTCACTTATATCATGTTGTCATTGCATTGCATCATCCTGCTTGCCGCTTGAGCCTTGTGCCGGCTCCCTCTTACTCAATTGTTAGCATGGTGCCTGAGCACTTTTCCCTGTCGAGCCCTATAGAGCTTATATTTTCCCTTCACAATTTGATGACCCTTTGGCCCTAAGGGAACACCCCCCCGAGTGTCCACATCCTGCATGCACTTCCTTGCATTGATCATAGGTATGTTCCACTGCTTGAAACTAGTCTGCTAGCTATTTGACACTCGTTCCCTCACTTGTTGTACTATAAGCAATTTTATTCTTTTTCAAGATTTTCCCAAATATGAAAAAGACCAAAAAAATCAAATATTCCAAAAATCCGGACGGGATTATGGTTACTACTTCTTGTTGGCAGTTGTTGTGTCACCTTTGAACAGAGCATTCATTCCACTCTGTACATTATGAGTCAGGACTATATTTGGACCTTAGGAGCTGTACTTGTCTCTCAGTTTTCTCCACCGATTGGTTAAGATTCTAGTCATTATGGAGCCCTTTGTAATGCCTCCTGCATTGCACAGTTTATGTCAAGTCTATGCTACCTGAGTCTATCCATCTACTCATGCTCTTGTTGAAAGGAAGTCCTGAACCAGTGTCGGCCACTCCTCAGATCTCTTGACTATTGCATGTCGGCCATCCTTATTGAGTCAGTCCATTTCAACTGAGTTCTTCCAAATATTTCAGCATAGCTGGTACCTCGTGCTAGTTGATGGGGGATGCCTTAATTCCCTCCTTCCAGCGAGTCTCATTCCGTCGACTTCAACCCATTTATTCTGGGACTTGAGGCTTAGAGTTCGATTGAGTACCTTGAGGCTTGCAATCATTAGTGGTAGGTTCTCTCGCCATCAACAGTTTTGGGAATACATTAATGTCCCCTGATCGATGGATTCATCCTAGTATTCGACTTCAACTCATTTATTCACACTCCGATGATTGTGCTCTGTGCTTTGATGCCCATTTTCATTATTGGTGGGTTATCTCATGTCTGTTAATGATATACATCATTGACCGGTAATTAGACAATGTCACATCAGGTTCAACCCCAATTCCTTTATTCACTTGATGGGACTTGCACCGTCGAAGACTTGTGTAGAATACCCCAAGCGATAGTGGCATTCAGTATGCTACTTATGACTTTGACTTTATATATGAGATATCACCTCTCAGATATCAACAGATTGTACCTCCATTTTGCACCAATTGTTTCCTTTTCAGCAGGAGACCATATCTTACTGTAGAGGGATCATGGCTATGATCACTTATGACATGTATTCACTATGTACTGCCTATTCATGGCCATTGTATCATATTGTTGTACTATCGACATGTATTCAGGGATACTATTGTATTATGACGAGTGAGTTGCTCTTTCCACTTATGTCTCCATCACTCCACTTCTGAGTTTTATAATGTATTTCGGCCATCGTAGCATCAATCTCTGACCTCACACATTAGGGGGCATCTATTACAACGTAATATTCCACCTTGTGAGCATCAGATTTCTTTGGCTTGTAGGATCCATTTCACTGACTTAGATTCACTTTATATCCTTCATACATATTTTTTCCTCATTTTTCCTCTGACCCACTTGTTGCATCATTATAGCAAGCGTACCTGCGAGTTGCATCACTATAGCCCATGGGTATCAAGTAAAATGGTAAAAATCACTAGTTTATTACTTTTTACTCCCAAAAAGTGGTCATTGGGTGACCTTTGGCTCTCCATCTTCCCAAGTAACGTCTCGATGTGTCCTTTCACTTACCTTTGAGAGGACTATATATTGAGCACATATGGCTTATGGACGGGAGGAGAAAGAAGAGCAAGAGAACTCTAGTGGATTTTTGCTCTATCTTGACTCTACACTTATTGATCCTTGTAGTTGTGAACCCTTTATGTTCACCTTCCAAACTCCTATCTAGTTTGAGTTTGCCATTCATGGAGGATTGAAGTGGTGGAGGCACAAGTGGATTGATCCAGATCTTGGTTCAGATTGGTTGTCGGCAAGAGGTCGTATCACTTTGTACTTCTTCCTGTTTATTAATAGAAATACTCATATTCTCGTCCATTAATGTTGTAAATGTTGTTTATCTTACATTGGGTTGCATTTACTTGTTATATCAACGACCATTTCTATTGATGATGTTAATGCCGTTTATATATTATATGTACTTGTTGTATATTGGTTTTCAAGACTAATTTGCATATTCAAGTGCATGGATTGAAAAAGCTCCAACGGGGATCTACATCAAACGTTTGGATCAAGGTTGGTTATCTTCTTCACTATCTTAGCATTGCCATTTATATAGCATAGTTATGAGAATTGAGTTAATTTCTGGTAGTCATATGTCTGTTGTGGTATACCCCAAGCCATAGTGAGTTTTCTCCAACACAACTTTACAGATAAATGGGTCGATAATAATTTTCTTTGGGAGGGAAGTTAAATGGAGTATGAATAATGAAGAAAATTGCTGCATGTAAGGTATGTGGGGGCAAATAGTGTTAAATTAATGTAACTTCAAAGAATATTCTACTTGTATTTTATTATTGTAATTTCGTCGGGGATGTTTT
Organism: Larix kaempferi; assembly: GCA_027924585.1. Taxonomy (NCBI): domain Eukaryota; kingdom Viridiplantae; phylum Streptophyta; class Pinopsida; order Pinales; family Pinaceae; genus Larix; species Larix kaempferi. Next base: position 9,868,673 of record BSBM01000431.1, on the reverse strand, counting down.
ATCTCCATTCAGAGATGTTATTATTATATTTGGTCATGTAAAAGTCATGAGGTTAAACCTCCATTGTAAGTCGGGTCGTTAGTACCCAAAAGAATATAATATAAATATTATATTGAGCCTTCCTAGAGAGGTTGGTCCAGTTAGATTATTAGGTCCGGCCTAGTTGGATTAAAAGTTAAGTGAAAAATAAATTATAAATAGAGAGTGAGTTACCTCATTTATACATTCACTCACTTGTGCAATTCACATTAGTGGAGAGAGAGAGATCCGCGAAGGAGAAGGAGGAGTGGCTTGAGTCCAGAGTTTGGTCTTTTTGTCTCTCTTATTTGTGAGACATATTTTTGGGGCATTGTACTTGATCATCTATACGGAGGAAGTTCTTGCCGGGTTTTCTTACCCTTGAGGGTTTCCTAGGATAAATTGTTTTGTGCTTTGTGATTGTGCATCTTTCATAGATCCTTATTATGCTACTATTGTGAATAATGTATTGAATTCTAATGAATTTTCAATCTAGTCTATGGTAGCATATAATCTTAACATGGTATTAGAGCTTTCCTGAAAGAGCAACTTTCACAAGGTAAAACTCTCTCTCTCTCTCTCTCTCTCTCTCTCTCTCTCTCTCTCCGGAAGTGAAAAAATAGGGCTTCTCATTTGGAATTTTGGAGTGCAATTAGCATAGGAAGGTGCACCTCTCCAAGATAGAAATTTTGATAACAAGATCGAAATTTTTGAGTGGGTGAAACTCTCGAAAAGTCAAACCCTAGTTTGAATTTGGACCAGAAACTGCAAAAAACCAGAAAAAGCCAAAAACTGCAGTTCAGAATTTCGCAAGTCAATTTTCAAGGGTGAAATTTTGAAATCTTCAAAAACCAAGTGTACCAACATACTTGCCTCAATCAAGCGCATCTTTTGTGAGTTTAATTTTTTATTTTGAGACTTTTTTTTTGGTTATTCTTTGCTCTTTGGGTTAAGATGGAACCAAGCACTAAGATTGATGACAAGTTGGAAGGAATAGATAATTTTTATGCTTGGAAGTATAGGATTGGACTCATTCTAGAAGAGAATGATCTTTCAGAATTTGTTAAAGAAGTTGTACCAGAACCCAAAGAAGCTGAAGCTAAGGAAAAGCATAAGAAGAACATGATTAGGGCTATGAGGATCATAACAGACTCCATAAAAGATCACTTGATCCCTCACGTGTCCTCCAAGAAGACTCCAAAGGAGATTTTTGATGTCCTAACAAGAATGTATGAAGGAAGAAACATAAATCGGAAGATGAATTTGAGATCCCAACTCAAAAGTACAAAGATGAGCCAAGGAGAATCTATCCAGGAATATTTTACAAGGGTCTCCCAAATCAAAGAACAACTAGAAGAAATTGGAGAAACCCTTGATGAATATGAGTTGGTGATGACTGCTCTCAATGGTCTTACTAGACCTTGGGACTCTTTTATCCATGCTATGTGTGCAAGAAAGGAAAGTCTACTATTTGAAGTAGTATGGGAAGAATGTGTCCAAGAGGAGGCTAGAGTGGAAAATCGAGAAGCAGTACGCATAGATGACGATCAAGCTCTATCTACCCATACTAAGAGAGGAAAGGGAAAGCCTCATTTCAAGAAGGAAAATCATAAGGAGTCCCATCCTCCTAATAAGTTTCAAAAGAATAAGAAGGGAAACTACAAGCGAAGAGACTTATTTTCTTATCAATCTTTCCGTTGTGATAAGATGGGACATATTGCCAAAGATTGTCCTGAGAGAAAAGAAGAAGTCAAGAAGAAGAGCAACAAAAGACATCAAGCTCATTTTGTAGAATATGAAGAATAAGAAGAATCTTGAAGAAAAGGAATCCCCTTAGAAAGTTTCAACATACAAGCTTGATTCATGAACTCTGATGATGGAGTATAGTTCACTATCAAACATTCCAGTAATCCCTGCAAGAAGAATAGGATCAAAAGAGATCCTACCAAACAAACAAAGATAAGTATTTGAATTGTCATTTTTGTTTAAATGATAGTATCCAATTGTATACACATTTATTTAGGATGTGTGTTAGAATGTTTGCAGTGACATGCATGTGATGGGTAAGTAGCCTATGGTGCTATACAACATTCAACTGCTACTTATCTAGAGTGAAACCTCTTTGTTGACATATTGGGAGTAGTGCACGCTCTTAATAATTTTATGGTAGAGATGGAAAGCATCTAGAAAGTTACCATATGAATGTGGGATATGGATGAATGTTGTAGCATTGGCTAAGATAGTGTGACTTATGTTTTTATGCATATATTTGGAAACTATGAAGTGTTTCTAACCATGCTATTGAATTTGACTTGTAGGAAGTATCGTACATGATCACCTACAAATAAAGAAATGATGAGACTTGTTCCATAGAACAAGTGGCGATGGTTCAACTATAAACAAAATTTATAGAGGAATTCAACTATGACAAGATGTTGCTCTAGTAGCCAGACTCATGGTGTGATCAAGATATTGAGCAACCTGCAGGACTCAAAGAACCACATGTGTGAAGATTAAAGAAAACTTTCTATGAGATAGAATGATGAGATCAAGGATCACATAGAGTGATGAGACATCAACCTTTTCTATGAGGTTGAAAATGAAAAAATCATAGATGGGTGCAAGAGAGAACTTGCAACAAAATTCAAGATATTTGGTTGTCCAGTTTTTTGTTCATATTCGAAAAGAGAAAAGGACCAAGTTGGATCCTTCGAAAAGAAAGGAATCTTTGTTGGATACTGTGAGGTCTCCAAGGAGGATCTATATACCAGGCTATCATCACATGGAGATTAGCAGCGATGTGACATCTAATGAAGATGCAACTCTTAAGAAATCCAGAAAGTGCCAACATGAATAAGTATATGAAGAATATGTACTTCCTAGAGTTTCAGAGGGTGCAACCTCTCCCGATGATGAGACTCCAGAAGATCATGATATGTTGGAGCCCCAAGAACCTCCATCCATGACTATATCTCGCAAGAGAAAACCAGCTTGGGCTTGTGAAATTATTCAAGATGCTGAGAAGTATGGAGCTCCAAAAGGATCCACAAGAGAAAGCAAGAGGCAAAATCCATTTTCCAGTTATGTGTCTTTGATGTGTGATCTTGTAGACAAAGAATCTACTTGCTTCGAAGAGGCCATTCAAAAGAAAAAATGGGTGGAAGCTATGACGGAATAATACTAGTCAATAATGAAGAATGATGTGTGGAACATAGTTCCCAAACCAGAATGTAAAAGTGTGGTATCTTCCAAATGGATATACAAGATAAAACATGTTGCGGATGGAAGTATTGAGAAATACAAAGCTAGGATTGTGGCTCGAGGATTCTCTAAAAAGGAAGGAATCGATTAAGAGGAAACATTTGTTCATGTACCAAGGTAGACTTCAATTAGAACCATCATGGCACTTGCAACCACGATGAAGTGGAAGTTACACCAGATGGATCTGAAAACGGCTTTCTTGAATGGTGTTATTGAGGAGAAAGTGTACATAGAACAAACACAAGGTTTTGAGGTTGAAAACAAAGAGATGCATGTCTATAAATTAAAGAAGGATCTGTATGGATTGAAGCAATCTCCAAGAGCTTGGTATGGAAGAATTGATAGTTTTCTTACGAGCTTGGGCTTTACTAAGAGTAAAGCTTATCCTAACCTTTACTTCAAGGTTATGGATGATGAACCAGTCATATTATTGCTATATGTGGATGACTTGTTCTTGACAGGTAGTGAGAAGAGAATCTCAGAGTGCAAAGAGAAGCTCGCTGCATAATTCGAGATGAAAGACCTTGGCTTAATGCATTATTTTCTAGGTATCGAGGTATGGCAGAGCCCAGAGGGAATCTTCCTTAATCAAGGGAAGTATGCAGTAGAAATATTGAAAATATTTGATATGTTGGAGTGCAAATCCATGACCATACCCATGGATACCAACTTGAAGTTATTATCTAATACTTCATCAGAATCAGTGGATGTGACCCTATACAGGAAGATTATTGGGTCGTTGATGTATCTGACGAATACCAAGCCAGATATATGCTTTGTTGTGAACACCTTGAGTCAATATCTGGTAGATCCCAAACGAGTTCACCTTGTAGCTACAAAGCATGTCATGAGGTACCTAAAAGGTACAATAGACTATGGTCTCAATTATACTCAAGATCATGAGTTCAGATTGTTTGGATATACAGATTCAGATTGGGAAGGAAGTGTCTCGGACAGGAAGAGCACTTCAGGCGGTTGTTACAATCTGGGGTCAGCCATGATCTCATGGCTAAGAAGGAAGTAGTCCAGTGTGGCTCTCAGCACTGCAGAGGCACAGTATATTGAAGCCTGTTCTGTGAGTTGTGAAGCTATATGGATTCAGAAGTTGTTATCAGGTCCGTTTGATCTGGAGTTGGATACCACAGTGATTCTATGTGATAAACAGAGTTGTATAAAGATGAACCCTGTGTTCCATGAGAAGTCAAAACACATAGAAATACAGTATTTATACATATGTGATATGGTGCAAAAGGGAGCTATAAATCTCCAATATGTGAGTACGGATGAGTAGGTTGCAAATGTGTTGAGTAAGCCTCTGTCTCGTGTGAAGTTTGAGCACTTATGTGACAAGATTGGTATAGTCTGTAAGGAATTCCATCGAAAGGGGGAGTAGTGGTGATGATACTTTGGTGCAGTGGGATCGATCATGCCTAGACATAGATGTCTTAAATGATTGTGGTGGGATCGATCATCCCAAGACATATATGTCTTAAATGATTGTGGTGGGATCGATCATCCCTAGACAGAGATGTCTTAAATGATTGTGGTGGGATCAACCATCCCTAGACAGAGATGTCTTAAATGATTGTGGTGGGATCGATCATCCCTAAACAAAGATGTCTTAAATGATTGTGGTGGGATTGATCATCCCTAGACAAAGATCCCGAGTTCCGAAAGGAAGGATAGTCTTAAATGTTGACCCTTAGACTGAATCCCTGGTTCTGAAAGGAAGGATTGTCTACGAGTGTTGGACTTAATCCCTAGTTCCGAAAGGAAGGATTTTCCATGATCCCAGTTCCGTAAGGAAGGATCACCAGTGTTGATGGATTGAATCCCTAGTTCCTTAAGGAAGGATTGTCCATGATCCAAGTTCTGTAAGGAAGGATCACCAATGTTGATGGATTGAATCCACGGTTCCGTAAGGAAGGATCACAGAGTTGTTTAGATTGAATCTCGAGTTCTGAAAGGAAGGATTGTCCATGATCCTTGTTCCGAAAGGAAGGATCACCAGAATTGTTGGACTAAATCCCAAGTTCCAAAAGGAAGGATCATATGTGTGTTGTAGGTGTTGATGCTCTTGATGATGTCCCAGTACTGTAGATGAGGATGCTCCAATGCTGCATATGATGAGGTTCTAGGATGCTCCATTGTTGCAGATGATGATGTTCCAATACTGAAGATGAGGATGCTCCAGTGCTGGAGATGATGATGTTCCAGTGCTGAAGATGAGGATGCTCCAATGCTACAGATGATGATGTTTCAGTACTGAATATGAGGATGCTCCAATGCGCAGACGATGATACTTCAACTCTATACTGAAGATGATGTTGATGATGTTGCAGTAGTTGTTCCAGTTGCTGATGATGATGTTGAAGAACTTCCAATGATTTATAGATGTATCAAATGATGTTGTTGTTGATTCCCTCCTCCCTCTGATGATGTTGTGTAGAGTTACACATGCAGATGTTTTTTGTCAGTAGAATACCCTTCTTGTTAAGGGGGAGTGTTAAATTAATGTAACTTCAAAGAATATTCTACTTGTATTTTATTATTGTAATTCCGTCGGGGATGTTTTATCTCCGTTCGGAGATGTTATTATTATATTTGGTCATGTAAAAGTCATGAGGTTAAACCTCCATTGTAATTCGGGTCATTAGTACCCAAAAGAATATAATATAAATATTATACTGATTCTTTCTAGAGAGGTCGGCTCAGTTAGGTTATTAGGGCCGACCTAGTTGGATTAAAATTTAAGTGAAAAATAAAGTATAAATAGAGAGTGAGTTCCCTCATTTATACATTCACTCACTTGTGCAATTCGCATTAGTGGAGAGAGAGATATCTACGAAGGAGAAGGAGGAGTGGATTGAGTCCATAGTTTGGTCTTTTTGTCTCTCTTATTTGTGAGACATATATTTGGGGCATTGTACTTAATCATCTATATTGAGGAAGTTCTTGCTGGGTTTTCTTCCCCTTGAGGGTTTCACAGGCTAAAAAATGTTGTGCTTTGTGATTGTGCATCTTTCAGAGATCCTTATTATGCTGCTATTGTGAATAATGTATTGAATGCTAATGAATTTGAAATCCAATCTATGGTAGCATATAATCTTAACAAATACCAGGGAGCAGTCAAAGAGGCATGTGCACCCGACACACCCACTTTTTTTCTTGTGTCCTCCATTTTCACATCAGCAGGCCCAGGAGCATGTGATGAGCTTTCTCTCTAATAATATCGATCCAACCACAGACAGATTCATCAAATCACATGGCTGCACATTTCCCCCGGGCCTCTGGAAATTGAATTCAATCAATTTTCAATAATAATGTTTGCTACCAACCCACATGGAACATATTTAGTATTTTATTAATCAGAATTCTGTGTTTCTATTGACGGGCATGATGAGGGTATTTTTCACGTCTTTTTCGAGGCACTGGTAAGCATGGGAGGAAGCAGGATGAGCCAAGCTTATATGAGAAATATTTATTAAAAAGAAAACCTATTTTATCACCAGCTTGGTGGCCATGGCCGACCTGGGCCACAAGGTGAGGAATAAAAACATTAAACTACTCTTCTCTTATACCGACAACATCAACACAAACATAAACGCAACCCTCATGACAACAAAACCCAGTATAAATTCAATATGCAATGCACGCTCACAACCCTCACGACAACGAAACCTAGTATAAATGCAATATGCAATGCATGCTCACCCAAGAGTTTTCTTGGCAACTCTTCTGCCAGTCGCGCCCAATTGAGGCAGGTAGAAATGCCAACCCTGCCTAGTCTCTTAGAAAGAGGAGCTAGGTTTTTGCTCCCCACTTCCCTTGCACAAACCAGTCCCAAATATACCAATGTTTCCATACCTGTAAGCTCTGCAACGCCCTCCCATCCTCCGGAGCTACGTTGCCTCAAAGAGCCGCACCTCAAGAACCCTACAAATCACAATAAGAAATGCAATGAGAACAATGAGAATCCATGGCAGAAGGAAATATATTAGATAATAAAACCTTTTTCAAGGCTAAGGAAGGAAATGAGAAGAAGATAGCCTGGAATAATGTAACAAACAGACTGAGTGGGAGGTGGATCCACCATTATGAACAGTCTTCGACCTCCACCTGAAAGCTTAGCATGCTTAGCATGTTGAGGAATCTGGAGAGAGATTACAATGTTGGGAGGAGGAAAATGAGCGACGGACTGGAAAACCAGGTTTTTGTGAAGGCTATGGAATGGTGTAGCAATAGACATGTGGCCACCATGCAAGCTTGACCGTCATACAAACCCACCAAAATACCTTTTCAAAATATTAAACAACCTGCACAGGTTGAGATTTGGAACGAATTGGTTGTCTTTTATCTTACGCGCTCATAAATCTACAATTAACGACCCTTTTTATCACAAGGTTATCGTGGTCACCACAAATCTATTTCCTTTTATATGATCATGGTCACTAATGTAAAGAATGCCTTCTTCCATTTAATATGATCTCAAACCTTTAATAAAATATACCATGAATCACCATTCTTGGTTCCTTTTTTAGTTTATTTATCTCTGAACAAAAAATTATTAAAATAAAATTCCATAAAGTGCCTTTATAAAAAATTATTATTATAATATTTTTTTATTACCTGTCCTCAATGCCTAATCCTCATCCAATGCTCTTATAAAAGGCATTTATCTCCATTCCATCAAAATAATATATTTTCTTAAAACAAAGGGCGCACCTATTCCATATTAAAATAATAGATCTCCTTTTAATATTAATTGGTTTGCTTTCCATTTTTCAGGCCTTTTAATCTTCATTTTTGAACACCTATGCTTCCTTGGACCTTTGCGTTTACGCATAGGATTATAATTTTACTCAATCTCCATGCTACGCAGTCTTTTATTTACTCTTTATTTGACTTGACATGTGGGATTTGACTTCGAGACTTTCTGCTCACAACTTAATACAACACTCAAGCACTCGAACTAATTCATCGAATTCATTTTTATTTTATAATATTATAAAATTGATATATGAAATTTAAAAATATATATCTATATATTTCAATATTCATATAAATTATTTTCTCTTATTATAAAATTGATATATGAAATTTAAAAATATATATCTATGTATTTCAATATTCATATAAAATTCAAAATATTTGAAAGAGACATGTATATTATGTATTTTTTTAATATAGATTTAATAAATAATAGTTATAAATAATAATTAATAATAATAAAAAATTTGTTTCAATGGAATATGTTAAAAATGGATGAATCACAACATCCTATATTAAAATCAAACAATATAGAATAAAATGTAAATAAAAATACAATAAACATAATATTAAAAAAATAAAATAATAAAATACAAACAAAATAAGTGTAGATAAAGTATAAATAAAATTTACATAAATAAAATATTTACAAATAAATATGAATAACATGAACATTTATTATTATAAACAAAGATATGATAAATACATATTATTAAAGGAAATTATATAATAAAATATATTATCACATTAGATTCTAATTAACTATATATGTGATTGCAATCATAACTCACTATCTATCATATTTTTTTTTTTTTCAGAGAAAAAAAAGTCTACTATTGATATTCATTAATAGAATCAAATAGTACAAAAAAGTTCCTGATCCATCCAGCTGGAACCTTCTGAGATAACTAAAAAAGTTATCTTACAAAATCTGGTCTACAAAAATATGATGTGCCTATCCCATATAGGTTATATCAAATCTGAGCATACATGACAGATAACCAAGCACTCGGCTTATTACATCCCAATATACAAACCAAAATACAGATCCAGCAATATCATTAATACATATATAGTCAAAAGCATCATCAGCAGATCAGTCATAGAAATAGATTGAACCACAGTCCAGCATGTGTCCCTCACACCAATCCTCCCAAATCAAGTGACCTTCACAACCATCTAGTGCTTGTTTTGAAAGCTTGTCCGCCATATAGTTGTGTTCACGATAAATGTGTTCAAAGATGATATTCTGCTGTTTTTGAATTTCAAAAAGAGTCCTGGAGTCCCAGTGTCTCAGATTTAAAACATTTAGCTTGAATTTGCCTTCTGCCCATTTGATGGTTACCTGAGAGTCACCATATACCTTTATGTTGTTCAGTCCAAAGATGTTGGCAACCTTTAGAACACACCATAGTGCAATTAATTCTGCCTTTATGTTTGTACCCTTTCCACAATTGAGCTTGAAGGAATAGAAATGAGATTCATTTAGATAAATTACTCCACCTATTGCACAGATACCTGCTTGAGAAGCACCATCAAAAAACAAAGCAGGACGATCCACCTTGAGATTAAAAGTACTAACTCTGTCAGTTTTCAACATCTTCTCATCCAATTTGCAGGAGTTATACATCTTGAGAGCTGTCAAGCAACAATTGATATGGTCTGGTGAAGAATTTCTGAAGATGGCACAATTTCTGGCATGCCAGATTGCCCAGGGTATGCATACAACCAGAAAGAAGTGTTTTTTGCAATGTCTATACCAGTGTAAGAAACATGAGTTAAAATCCCCAATGGCCCAGCACTGTGTAATTTTAAAATTTATAGATATCATTTCCCAAATTTTGCGAGAGAAAGAGCACTGTACAAACAGGTGCAATCTAGTTTCAGCTTCATTTCTGCAGAGAACACAATAACTTGGACCTGTCCATCCACGCTTACATAGGTTATCCCAGTTTTTTAACTTATTTTGTAAAATCAGCCAGGAAAAACATTTTAATTTGACTGGGATGTGCCACTGCCAAATCTTCAAATACCACCAGTCCGGCGGGAATATATATTTGTGTTGGAGAATCCTTTTGTAAGCAGCTTTAGCCGTGACAGTGCCAGTATCAGTGTTGCCATTCCATACCAACTTATCTTCAGAATTATTTAATTGGACACCAGCAGAGTTCAATGATTTTGTAAAATTATCCCAAATGCTAGCAAGATACCCAGATAGACCAATCTCCTAAGCTGATAACCACTTCGAGCTTCCAGCAATGCCATAATTCCGACGATGAATCATGTTTAAAGTAGAAAGACCAATGACTTGTAAATATTGAGGAATAATAGGAGGAAGACCCTGGTCCTGTTCAAGCCCAATAATGGGGTCGACCCCAACCCTGATATGTGTCCCAGACCCAACATGCCATACTAGGTCACTTTTAATCCAATGAAAAACTTTCATGAATCCTCTCCACATAGGAGAAAAATCCCAGTTTGTTAATTTTGGATTTCTGATCCAGGTGCTGACATCTGTCTTAATATATTTTATATGAAGAATTTTAGACCAAAGGGAGATGCCATGGATACCCCGCCAAAATTTTTTTAATCTGAGAGCTATATTAAACACCTCCAAATCTTTTATACCCCAGCCTCCGAATTTATATGGTCTTGCTAGAGATTCAGCTGCTACCATTGGAATCTTTCCACTGTACGCAGTCCCATTCCACAGAAAGTTGAAAAAATATCTCTTAATAGATTTAATGATGGAGATAGGGACTTCTAACATAGAGAACCAGTACACAGGTATGCTGGAAAGCACCGACTGCACCAGAATAAGCTTTCCACCGATTGACAACAATCTATAGGACCACTACGCAATTCTATCTTCTATTTTTTTTAACAGCCAATGCCAATCACGGATCAGATAATTGTTTGGTTTAAGGATATAACCCAAATATTTAAAACCCTGTCCAAAAGAAGAACAATTATATGGCAAGACAGATCTAATGTCTCTTAACTGCCCTTCTTGAAGATCATGATGTATAAAGCTGGATTTGGCCTCACTGACAAGCATACCTGTTGCACTGCTGAAAGTAGTAATGATGTTCTTGTACATAAACCATTCTTCCACTGTGTCATTACCTCCTACAAGAACATCATCTGCAAACATCAAATGTGTGAAAACACAGTCTTTTGAGAAATTGATACCTTTGATCTGACCTTCCATCAATGCCTTGTTTACCAGTCTGCTAAAACCATCCATTATCAATATGAACAGAAGTGGAGATAAGGGGCAGCCCTGTCTCAAACCCCTGGAACAACTGAAAAATTCAGTAGGGCTACCATTCACCAAAACTGATATATTCATAGATCTAATGCATGCCATAATCCACTTAATGATAACTGGGGGCATGCCAATCCTGATAAGAATCAATCTGATGTATGCCCAGTTAGCCCTATCATAGGCTTTGACTAGATCCATCTTAAGCAGTATGGCTTTCTTCTTATGTATCTTGATGCTGTGAATCAACTCTTGTGTAATGCCTATTGCATCATGTATCTGTCTCCCCTCTAAGAAGCCAAATTGCTCCTCAGAGATGTGTGCAGAGAGTACCTTCTTCAATCTGTCTGCAATAATTTTTGAAATAAGCTTGTATAATAAATTGCAGAGAGCAATAGGTTGAAAATCTCCAAATGTAGCTGGCTTATCTTTTTTAGGTATCAAAGTAACAAAAGTAGAATTTAGTCCACCTGGGATGTAGCCATTTGTCATGGAATAATTTACCATCTCCAATAGTTCCTCACCCAATAACTCAAAAAAGTGAATATAGAGCTCCACTGGCCAACCATCCGGCCCAGGAGCTTTGTCTTTTGCAAACAGTTTCAATGTCTGCTCAAGTTCTTCCTTTGTAACCTTGCATTTAATGTTATCTGCAGCTTGTTCATCAAAAAACCTAGGGTATAATGATGCCACTTCTATCTGAGCTCTTTGACATACTTCCTCAGGATCAGAGTATATATTTTTGAAATACTTATAAGCTTCAGACTTAATGTTGTCGATACCTGTGCACTGTATCCCATTGTCATCCTGTATTTCCCAAATATACTTAGACCGCCGCCTAGCTGAAGCAAATGCATGAAAAAACTTAGTATTATTATCACCTAGGGAAATCCAGACTGCTCGGCTTTTTAGTCTCCATGCTTTTTCTTCTTGCAAGATAATTTCTTCCTTTTTCAGCTCCAACTTCTTCAATATTTCAAAATCATCCATAGAAATGGTATTGTTAATATTTGCAATAATGGCATCCTGTAATTGTGATTCTAACTGAAGTAACTCAATCTTATCTGTCTGTTTCTTATCTCTGATCCATTTTATAACAACATCTTTTAATTTTCTCAACTTATAACAAAAATTCAGAACTGGATTTGCTTCGGAGACCTCACATTGAGTCCAGAAATTTCTAACCAAAAGACAGAATGTATTGTCTTCGAGCCATGTAGCATTGAATTTGAAGGGAATTAGATTAAACTGTTCAAATTGTTCCATCCGCAGAACAATGGGCCAGTGGTCCGAGAATTTGACAGTGTGAACCCATGACCTGTGCTTTGGAAAATATGTCAGCAGGTCCGCCTTAACAAGAAATCTGTCAATTCGCTTATGAACTCCTTCACATCCAAATCTACCATTTGTCCAAGTAGGAGATAACTTATGTGGCATGACATCAACAAAGTTTTTTTCCCTGAGCAGATTTAAAAAGAAATCCCCAAAATCATCCTTCCTGGCTGAGATGCCCCAGATTTCTGAAGCTTGATAAGTGAAATTTAAATCACCTGCCAAGATTAAATCAGGTGTATCCATAAGCCCCGAATCTCTCAATTTTGTCCAGAAAGTTTGCCTATCTCTGTATGGGGCATAGCAGTTGAGCATGGATATAGATTTTTTGCAACTACAAAATGTACCTTTTAATAAAATGCCCCAAGGAGTATGAAAGGCCTTTAATTCAAAAAAATTTGGATTCCAAGCTACAGCTATACCCCCGGATTGACCACTTGAACTGACAGCTGTAACCTCCCAGTCTGGCAAAATATTACAAAGCTTTTGAATGGCTACAGAATCCTCACACATAGTCTCCTGTATGAATATGATAGCAGGGCCAGTATCTTTTAACAGATTGGACAAGGCCTGAGCCCGAGACACCTTTCCCAATCCCCTAACATTTAATGATAGGAAAGACATCAAGAAGCATTTCTATAGGGGGTCACTGCTCTAAGCCCCAGGGTTTCAGACTTTTCATGTGTATCAGCTTCCTCCAACCTCTTAGAAATAGGTGTATATGAGTCAGGAATGTTCAAGGCATCTTTCTTCTTCTTACCTTTTCTAATGGTAACATTTTGTCTATTAAGTGATAGTAATGGATTGGCTTCAGACTCTCGGCTAGGGTTCTTAGTGTAGACTTGAAGAGGTGGGAATTCCTCCCCATACTTAGACATAAGATAACCACTGCTGGATAAAATATCTAAATCAGACTGATTGGGGAAATTTCCAAAGTTATTTTCACCCGAATCACCCTTCAAGATATATCTCTCAATGTCTTCGGAGCCAACAAGTGCGTCCCCCGATGCATCAGGTAAAGTTCCACCAGAACCTATGGGCTGATTTCCAGGCTGAAAATATATAGTGTTATTAACAAAGGAAGGATTTGATGTAGAGACCCCAAGGTGTTGTCTATCTGGGTGAAAATCAACCAAAGCAGAACCTGGGCTCGGGCTTGTCAAAGGGTTCACGGCAGAATCTGTAATAGCATCCAAATCAGTATTAGGGTTAGGGTTTGCTAATATGTTCCCAACAGATACATGATTAGGGTTCAAAGCAATTTCTGAGGTAGGGTTTGACATAGTGTTCACGACAGGGACAGATATAGGGTTTGACAATGTGTCACCAACAGGTGTCGCGAAAGAGAAACCCTTATCTGTAACTACAGAAGCCAAATCCTTAAATAACTTACGATTCACAAGAGAATCAGAGGGTCCTAGAGGCTTTTTTGTAACAGGTAACCCAGTGACAATATCATGTCGAAGATGTACTTCCCCTTTTGAGATACGGGAGGATAAGTTAAGTTCAGAAGATTCAAGGAAAGCTAACTCTTCATTTGACAGGTCTTGATAATTTAAAGAAGGGTCATTACAATACTTACCAGTTTCTTGTAATGCAGGAGATTGCAGGTCAATGCCAGGTGAAGAGAATTCCGACGAACTCTGAGAGCATTCACGCAAATTGGGGCAGGCCGCTTTTAGATGTCCAGTCTTGCGGCAGAAAAAACATCTAAATGGAATCTTATAGTAATCCAGCACTTGATGCCATTTCCGAGTGCCCCAAGCAATTATAATCTCTGCTGGAAGACCGTCTTTCATATCAACTTCGACCATCACCTTAGCAAACCGTCGGTCCATGCCAAACAGATTTTGTTTATCAAAACGGATAAACCTTCCCACTATATTTGCAATGCCTTTAATCACCTCCTCAGACCAAATTTCTATAGGCAGTCCTGGGAGGATCAACCACAGATGGCGCAGGGACTGTACTTCTTTGGAAGGATCAAAATTTAAATGCCAGCGTTTTATAAATAATGACCCCTTCTTGAATTCCCAAAAATTTGACAGAATTAGGTCCAGATGGGATGCCTCCGTGAAGGTGAACAGCATCCAACGATTTGGGAGCAAATTGATGCGGGGCGCTAATCCAGTGAGGGGAACCCACACCCTATTTACCCATTCAGCAATTTCCATTTTGTTGCCAGAAGCGAACTCAAATCTGCCAACTAAAGCTCGCTCAGACAAAATCCGAATTCTGTCAAGGTTATGATCTGAATCTATGTCAAACCTACAAATCTCACTCTGGGCTCTGATAGTCTTCAACAATCTCCTGTGTTTGGCCTTCCCACCCCGGATGCAGCCCCTATGCGGTGCATTGCCAGTGTCCAAGCCCGGTCGCACACCCCGACCAGAAGCTTCTGCCGACAAAGGAGGGTTTGTGGTTTGGGGAGCTTCTCCCAACGAAGACATAATACCAAACTTAATACACACCCTGCAGCTGCCGGTCACCACTCGGACACCTGTCGCCCACTTCACAGATAGTGGAACCTCCACCGATGGAGACGAGACCACCAAAATAGATCCAGCCAAAACTAGAAACAAAAATAGAATGGGACCCAATTTGAAACCTGGCACCAAAAAAGAAATAATACCCCGTTTCTGCAGGAAACCCGAAAACTCTAGTGGACGAGAAGAGATGAAGTCACCGGCTAAAAAACATACTTCCCACTTTTTTTCCTTGGCTGGTACTAAGCTGATTCATCAAATCAGCGGACTCCAAGTCGCCGAGAGACCCCAAATCATCAAATCAACTATCGTAGACAGATATTCCTGCAGAAAAAACATGAAACCCTAGGGGCAGCTCCATCCCTCTTTCAAATGCCCATTTAAAAGTAATAATTTATGATACTATCTATCATATTTATAAAAATAAATTAAAAAAATCAATTTTTAGGAATAAAATATCAATCATGAAACATTTTACCCATATTTAACATTTAAAATTTTTATTAAACATACAATCCAGTTATCTATAAATCCAACTATGAACCATAAAGTTTTATGACTTGCAACATATTAATCAAAATATTATTTATAATTCAAAACATATATTTATAAGTCAAAAATACAATCATTAACCAAAACGTTTTTATGTACATCGAGTCATTATAAATCAAAACATTTAAACATTATATAAGTTTAACTTTATCATATTTTTAAGTAGAGATTGTAGGCGAACAAATTGTACGTTTTTATGTACATCGAGTCATTATGAATCAAAACATTTAAACATTATATAAGTTTAACTTTATCATATTTTTAAGTAGAGATTGTAGACGAACAAATTGTACATATAGTATAGATTTTTAAATACAAATTGTAGAAGAACAATGTCTATGGTATAGATTTTTAAGTTTATCATTTTTATTACAGTTTTTTTTTTTCAATATTTTTTTTTATGATATTGAGATTTGAAAACAAAACAAGTTCATTTTCACATTTTAATACATTTTTTATTTTATATTATTAGTTTTAAGTTTCCTTTTTTTTTAAATTATTTTTTTCCAAAATAAATGTAAATATAAATATATATAGAAACATTTTAATAATAATTTATAAAAAAATTATTAATAAATTAGATATTAAAATTTGAGACATGAAATTTAAGTTGTGCAACTTGAGGGAGCGATGAAGGTGGAAGGTTTTATGGTGTTGTAAGGAAAGACTGTCAGATTCAGAATCTTTAGGGCAGGTTCGGACCTGGTTCCGGATCCCCTGTTGAAGCAGGTTTAACTAGAATGGAGGCGCCAGGGGGACAGGGAGGCTCTGCCTCCTGACCCCGGAGTGGTCGACGTGAAAGGAAAAGGGGCAGTGGAAGCTCCAAATACTTTTGCTGGTCAGGATGAAGCTAGGCATAACGGATTAATCAAAGAAACTATACTAGCTACTAGACCCCGGAAACCAGGGCAATGCATGCCAAAATCAAGAAAGATACCAAGACTTCAGATCAAATCTAATTGAATTAGAGAGGACATATAGTACATGAAGGAGCATGCTCTCAGTGGCAAATTCATTGGAATTCGGCCATCTGAAAAAGCTTTGTTATGGTGGATAAATACTACATGGAAACCCCAAGGTCACTTCGATCTCCAGCTCGGAGCTAAAGGGTTTTTCACGGTGGTTTTCTTTAATGAATCCGATCATACTAGGATTTTTGACAATGGTCCATACTTCTTTCATTCAGCAGGCCTGTACCTGAGGTCGTGGAAAGAACATTTCAACCCGAACAAGGAGAATCTTACCATAGCATCGGTTTGGATATGCCTATATTCCCTCCCAACGGAATACTGGAAAGAAGAGATCCTCACTGAAATTGGTAATATGCTGGGAGTGTTTGTTAAAGTGTCTGAACAAACGAAACAAATGAGATACACCTCGTATGCAAGAATGTGTATGTACATGGACATTTCCTAGGATCTACCCGAAGGGATCGAGATATCATGGGATGATGAGGAGTGGTTTCAAGCCATTGATTATGAGCAAATACCCTTCAGATGTAGACGGTGTCATGAACATGGCCATCTCTTCGAGGACTGTCCCCTTAACAAAAACCCAGGAATGGTCAGTAACCAGGATAAGAAACAAGAGGATGGGTTCACCAAAGTCATCAACAAGAAAAGATCAATCAAGAGGCCAGTTGGACTGGAGGTGAACAAGAAATCCCAAACTCACAACAGATATGCAGTCCTGCAGGCTAAAAAGGGAGATGAAACCTCTCAAGAAAACAGACTCAAGAAAATTTGGGCGCAAAGGTAAATACTATCTCTGATTCGGCACCGGAAGTAGCAATGGAAGAAGTTGAAATTCGGGATGAAGAAGGAGAGGAAACGACTTTCGAAGGGTTAGATCTGGAAATCTTGGAGGTGGTGGCCTCGGCAAAGGATCCAAATCCTCTTTCACAAACTCAAATCTCCATGTTAGAGAAAGCCATACTCAAAACTAAGCAACCCAAAGGCTTAGGAATCATGTCGGACCCCGTGAAAGAGTCAGTGGGAGGAAAAAAGAAAGGAAGGAAGGATAAACGGGGAAGGCACAGTAATGCGCAGAGAATTCAACTGCTAGGCTCTCAGTTGGTTACTTCAGGGTAGTATCCTACTATTGTTGTAGTTGCGACCAACCCTAAATAGTTTATTAATGTGGATTACAACCTGGAACATTAGAGGATGTAAAAGTCCTCTGAAAATCCGGCTTCTAAAAAGGAAAATTGAAGTGGAAAAACCTATGATAATGTTTCTTCAAGAAACAAAATGTTCTGTGGAATAACTTAAAGATATCGATAGGAAAGTGTGGCATAACTGTGAGGTAATGGCGATAGGTGCCAGAGGAGCAGTAGGGGGCATTGGTATCCTATGGAACCCAATGAAAATTTTTCTGTCAGGATTCTTTACTTCCCAGTATCACCTCACAGCTACTTTTCATGTGTTAGGGATGAAAACCTGTGGATTCCTCTCAAATGTGTATGGACCTGCAACGCTTAATCTGAAACTCTCTTTCTTGAATTCCCTGCAGACCCTCAAGGATCAGGTGGGATCTTCTCCCTGGATTTTGGGAGGAGACTTCAATTTGATTCGCCATCTTGAAGAGAAAAAAGGTGTTATTCGCCAGTTAAGTCCCATCAACGAGCACTTTAATAATACTATTGAAGCTCTGGGCCTGGTGGATATCAGAGCAGCTAATGGTACTTTTACATGGAATAATAAAAGGTCAGGGGACAGAAGTATTGCTTGTCGGCTGGATCGGTTCCTGGTTACGGAATCGATTATGATGGCGGGGGGGATTTTACGGTGGCGATTCTCCCATCAGCAGGTTCTGATCATTGGCCGGTCAGTCTGGAATGGTTGAGGATCGGGGAAACCTTCCGTAGACCCTTCAGATTTGAACAGTTTTGGTTGATCAACAAGGAGTTTCCCGAGAAAATAAAACAATGGTGGATGGATATTCCGACTATTGAGGGTATGTTGATGTACAAGTTCCAACAAAAGTCAAAAGCCTTAAAAGGTAAAATTAAGCATTGGAACTTGGAATCGTTTGGAAACATCTTCCAAGAAAAAATGCGGTTGGATATGAAAATGAAAGAAGTTCAGCAGAAAGGTATTTCTCAGGGTTTCTCGGAGGATTTAAAATAGGAAGAACAAACTCTGTTTCTGGAATTCAATGCTCGAGAGAGACAGGAGGAACTCCTCTGGAAATAAAAATCAAGGACTCAGTGGTTGCAGGAAGGGGAACAAAATACTAAATTCTTCCACAAAGCTGCCATCCAACACCGCCATGCGAATCGTGTGGTGCGTCTTAAAAGAAGGAATGGTACTTTCGCTGAATCTCAGGAAGATCTGGAAAATAATCTCAATGAATTCTTTGAAGACCTCCTGGAGGAACTAATGGTTATCAAGGATGATGCTCAATCCCAAATCTTGCAGGTTATTCCTAGGGTGATCAATGACGAGCACAATCTCATGCTGATGAAACCTATAGAGATGGAAGAGTTGGAGGAAATTGTTAAGCAAATGGCAGAAGATAAAGCGCCGGGCCCGGATGGTTTCACCACTAAATTCTTTCACGCATGCTAGGCTTGGATTAAGGAAGAAGTGCTAGATCTGGTGGAAAAATCTAGAAAGTCAGGGACTATTCTAAAAGCTCTCAATGCTACCCACCTGTCGCTCATCCCAAAAGAGTCAGGAACTGAAGATCCAGGAAAGTTTCACCCGATAGCCCTCTGCAATGTCATTTACAAGATAATTACCAAAGTAATAGCCAATAGATTACATCCTCTTCTCCTGCTTCTTATTTCCCCGGAGCAAGCAGGTTTTGTGGAAGGCCTCCAAATCACTGATGGGATCATTCTGGTACATGAGATTATTCACTCTCTTAAAACTGAGAAAATCCTTGGTATGTTACTCAAGCTTGATCTTTCTAAAGCTTATGATAGGATTAATTGGCATTTTCTTGATAAAATTCTGAGTAAATTTGGGTTCAATAGGGAGTGGACTAACTGGGTGATGAGTTTGGTATCTACTACCTTTTTTTCCATCATTGTGAATGCCACTCTTTCTAAGCCTTTCCAGGATTCTATAGGTATTAGGTAGGGTGACCCCCTCTCCCTTTTCTTGTTTATTAGTGTGGCCGAAGGGCTGGGTCAACTGCTCAAATCTTTGAAGGGAAGCAACCGAATCAAGGGACTTTCTCTCTGTGATGGTCTGGAATCCCAAACTCATCAGCAATTTGTGGATGATACTATGTTAATGGGCCCTCCCAGTGTGCAGGAAGCTAGAGGGGTCAAGGAGGGGTTGGACTTGTTTTTACTAGCTAGCAGCTTGGAGATTAATAAGGACAAGTCTCACATCTACTTCTTTAATACCCCGAGAATTAGCAGAAGGAATATTATCCGAATCCTTGAATTTTCAGAAGGGACTTTACCCTCCAAGTATTTGGGAGCTCCCCTGGCGGAATCCACCATTCGACAGATTTCTTGGAAAGATCTGCTTGACAAAATGAAGACTAAGCTGGAGCGCTGGACCTTTAGAACGTTGAACTTCCCAAGCCAAATCGTTCTGGTGAAATCGGTCCTCCAGGATATGCCGGTTTATTTGTTCTCTATCCTGGCAGCGCCTAAGACTGTCCTCAAACAAATTCGTAACATCCAGAGAAATTTCCTCTGGGGCGGCTCTGAGGGTCATCGAAAGTGGGCCTTGGTTGATTGGGATAACTTGTGCAGGCCAAAAATGATTGGCGGGTTAGGCCTTCGTGACCCAATGAGCTCCAATAGCATCATGGGCAGTAAAATTTGGTGGAAGTGGATTAATTACACAATGGAACCTTGGGGTAGATTATGGCATATGAAATATGCCCCTCGCTGGACGAAGCATCAGCTCATCCATTTTAATATGGAGTGTCCGGATTCAAGTATTTGGAAGGAGGCTTTGGAGAACAGGGATATTATCCATAAACACAGCTTTTGGGAAATCAGAGATGGGGCCTTAGCCCGGTTCAATGAGGATGCTTGGCAACAGTTGCCCTGTCTCGAAAATCTGATTACTAGCCATACTCTCCATTCTTACCTGGGTAATGATCCACCAAACATGGTGCAAGACTTCTGGGAAGTTAAAACGGAGGACATCCACTTCAGAGTATGGAAAACCAAGGATTGGTGGCAGGCCCTAACGCCGACGAGAACATTGAGGAATTCTACTTGGAACTTTCTAGGCGAAGAATTCCTATTCTGGATGGGGCCGACAAGATCAGATGGGGTTATTCCACTTCGGGGAAGTTCAATATAAAAGAAGCTCTGGGGTTATCGACGGGTTCTCATTTATTAGAAGCAGAGGAAAGATGGAAGAAAATATGGAAGGGCCAATGGTGGCCCAAAGTGGTAACTTTCTGTTGGATCCTTTTCCACTGACGAATTTTAACATGGGATAATTTGACACAAAGGGGTTTCGTAGGTCCTTCTATGTGCCCAATGTGTAGGAAGAATCTGGAGGCCATTAATCACTTGTTGGATGCCTACCCGTTTGCCTCATTCCTTTGGGATAAAGGAGGAGAATGCTTCTGTAAGACGACCATGGTTAGAGATAGACCGGATCTTTCGGTGGTGAACTGGCCTCCTAAAGTCTTCAAAAATGAAATCTTGAACAGGATGTGGGAGCTCTTCCCTGGTTTTGTGGTGTGGGTAACCTGGAAGGAGCAAAATCGGCGAATCTTTGAGGGAAAATATAATACCCCTATGGGGGTATGGTGCATTCTAGAAAAACATGTACAAGAATCTCTCACCTTGAGCCAGTGGAACCTGGATGTTATGAATAATTATACTCAAGAAAGAATAATTTTAAACGCTTGGGGGATTGTTAACATACCTATAAGCATTCACGGTCCGTGTAATTTGAATTCTCGTTCTCTTAGTCCGGAGCACTGGATTTGTCTGCCGGTTGGGGTGTTCAAGATTAACTTTGACGGTGCTATGAAAGGAAACCTTGGAGATGCTGGTTTTGGGGGTTTCATCCATCATAATGCTGGAAGTATCCTCGGGGTCTTTTGGGGTGACCTGGGAGAGAATACGAATAATGTGGCTGAGTTGGAAGGCTTGTTTAGTGGATGCAGGTGGGCTATGTAGAAGGGGTGGATGCCGCTGGAAGTTGAAGGAGATTCTTTCATTATAATCTCCATGGAAAGAAGGGTGTAGTGCGGGTCAGCCATTGTTAAAATTGCGAACAAATGGAGATGGGAAAGTCACCTCAGGGTACTGCAAACTCTAGTGCATGGCTCCTCATCTTTCCAATTTATGCATATTCGAAGAAAAGGTAATAAGGTGGTGGACGCCTTAGCCAATAAAGGTGTCAACACCGGCATCTCTTTTTACGGTGTAACCACTTCGAAAATAGAGGATAGGGAACTTAAAGAGAAGTGTAAAAAGTTGGTAGCAAAGGATAGAAGGCACATGGAGGGCTGCATGGTAGGAGGACGCATGGTAAGTACCTACGATGTGGATAGAAGGGCCCCCCTGGCTCGGATTGAAACCTCGATCCCTCACTTAATTATTGTGGTAGATGGTACTATTGAAGGCTTACATCACAGCTAGCCGGAAATGCGTCAGGGTGGGAGGAATCCTGAGAGCAGTAGAAACGCATTGGCAATCAATGCGGTTGCCATGTGGGATCCCACTAGCTGTATCCTCCAGCCAGAAAATGCTACCTCAGGGCATGGAACGATATCGGGGACAGATACGTCGGCAGAGTGGAATCGGAAGGCTTTTTGATGGTTCTGACAACTTAATGATTGTTTATAGTTGGTATGAGCGCCCAACGGTTATAAACCTCCTCCGTGCTCCGGACGGGAAATTAAGAAGTACTTCGCATAAATGGAGGTACGTGAATTCCCGATTTTGGGTGTGGGGAAGTACCTGTACATGAGATTTTTAGTTAAAGAGGAGGTACAAGATCACTAAAGGAATTTCTATGGCCATTGTGGTAGTGATGGTTTCGTATCATTACCTTGGGTGGACAATAAATGATCCTCCTCGAAGTTCCAATATAAGTATGGATTGTGTAGCGGGTTTTGGCGGTATTTCCTATCTTCTTACCCTGCTGTGGGGTAATTGTTGCGGTAATTTCATTTTTATGACTCTGTTTTTGTTGCGGGCTGTTTGGGTTTGGCCTCTCTTCTAGGGAGTTAATATGGCTCCACAGATGAGAGCGTGCAGTCGCAGAGGGGGAAGACGAAGTGGGAGTTCAGGACATCTGAGAGGCGATGGTCTAGAGGCTGGACTGTCCTCTTCCCACCGCAATTCAAAAGAGTGGGACTCGTCTGAACCTCAGCCATTTAATTGGAGTGCTTTGTATTTGGAGGGAACTCCTTCCAGCATTGGTTCCAATATTGCTTACAAGGAAATTGATTTGGTGAATGAAGTTGAATCCTAGCTCAGTCGGAAGGTTGTGGAGAGTCCATACTGGACGGTGTGAATCCTTCTGGTGCGAGAAATTCAAGCCCACAATCAGTTGATTCAGGGTATCTGTGAAGCTTTGAATATTATGAAAGGGGGCCAGCAAGCCAACTCCTCTGGGATCCATTTGATGAAGAAAGCGCTTAAAGAGGCTTCGGAGACCTCTCATGAAGGTATAAGAGACAAGGTGGAGATACCCACCGAGGGAAATCCGGCTTCGTAGGCTTTGAGGTTTGGCTTTCCGTTGCACCCCTCGGATATGGTGATGGCGGTCTGATTGTTGTCTACTTTTTGGGCGGCGACCGGTGTTTCTCCTGGTTATCGGAAGGCTCAAGTGGTTCATTTGCTATCCCCTCTGTGGGTCTTGGCTCAGGTGTTTCTAGTCTTTTGTTTTGTTAGACTGTTAGGTATGGTTATTTGCAGCTGTATGTTTCTTATTGGTAATTTCTGGGCGTTTGGTCCTGTTGTCAACTTTTGAGCTCGGACTCAACATGTGCTGCAATTTTCCTATCTTTTGGTCTTTTACTGAGAAGCCAGCCATGCCAGGTCTCTTCGGTGTGGTACGAGCCAGAGTATCTCATTTGTAATCTTTTTGTATTATATTTTGCCCCATTAATAGAAGGTTTCAAGCTTACTTACAAAAAAAAAAAAGATATTAAAATTTGATTTATCAATATATTTCTTATATTTACAATATCATAATTACAATCATACTTCATCACTTAGCTACTTGCTAATAAGCCACATATATGTGGGTTGAAATTTTATTTTTTAATATTGATTATTGATTATTGAATTTTTTAAAACATGTTTTTTATATTTACAAGATCATAATTACAATCATACATGATCACTTAGCTACTTGCGAATAAACCACATTTGTGGGTTGAAATTTTATTTTTTAATATTGATTATTGAATTTTATAAAACATATCTATTGTATCAATAATTTAATTAACACAAAAAATAAATATAAATATATATCTAATTTTCATAATATTCACTATACACCGTGTTAATTTAAATGATTTTTTTCATTATATAAATTTTTTTATATGTTAATTTCAATTAACCATAAAAATATGATTTTTCTACCATACACATAAAATATTTATATTTTAATTTTAATAAATAAAATGCTGATTTTAATTTAGTAAAAAAAATGAATGAAAAGTTAAGGTATGTGCATGCATGTTTCAGCTTTTCTAGCAATCAATGAAACAATTTAGCTGAGGTTTGACATGTATTTTCACAACAATCAGAGAAAGATCTCCTCTTCTGAATTTAATTTCTCTGGTTCTATTTTAAATGAGGTTAAGTGGGATGTCTCAAACCTTATGCCCTAAGGTCTAAAGGAACTGTGTAGGATTAGGGTTTATTACTCTTGTTAAAAGTAAATATAGGACAAGTAAGACCTTAAGGGAGGATTTTAATCTCAGTTTAATTGGAAGTTTGTCACCATCGGCTCTTTAACAAGGTGATCCAATAAAAAATTTGTCCTTAAATTGCATAGGGTTGGCCAGCAACAAAAAACAACTGGCATTAGCGAGATTGGTAGATTTAAATAGATCGGATGTGTTGGTTTACAGGAAACAATGTGTAGTGGGTTAGTACTAGTTGAAAGATTGGAGTGTTTTTTGGTAGGGTGGGAGTTTGTTTGGTTTGAAGAAAGAAGTTTATCAGGAGGATTATTAACCACCTGGAAAGTTAATTTGGAACTCTTAAATAGTTCACAATTAACTCAAGGATTGGAACTTCCTTTAACAGTAAGGAATTAGACCTGAAGTTTACCATTTTCAATCTTTATGGTCCTTATAACTGGAAAGTTGATTTTTGGGAGAGTTTTTTTAAGAAAAACCTCCTTTGGGATCTTCCCTACCTAATAGTTGGGTGACGATCCTTTCTATTACCCCTTAATTAATCTTGGGAAGCAATGGAAAACTGATCATAAATTGCCAACCCAGGGTTTGTAAAAACTTATGAGCTACCTGACAAGATCTATGCCAGACACTAATTTTGTTATGATCTTTGAAAGACAGAGGAATTTAATTAACCAATGGAAACAGAATAAAAAAATTCAAACCACTTGGTGGAAGAACACTAAATCAATTACCGCTACGAGCAACTTAGAGAAAGATCTTTGAAATTGACTATGCTATGAAACTATTAATCAACCAATCTCAATTAAATTCTCAACTACATTGTAGAAAAGTAATCTAATAGCAAACCCAAATCTAGCTAATCATCAACTCTGTAAAAGAATGATTATAAAATGATCCGACAGCTAATGCTAACCACAATAAAAATAACTAATCAAGATTGGAATTGCAGAAAAGAAAGGTGTGCCTCTACTTATCAAATCAGTGATCTAGAATTCCAAAAACCATTAACCAACATTCATCCACCAAGATATTGTTGTTTTCAACAACACTATTGAAGCAACAATATTATATTATTGTTCAACAACACTATTGAAGCAATTGTAATTGGACAAACAATTCAAATGCTCAAAAAACACACTACTCTAAAATTAGCACACCACTTTGTAAATCATAATAATTAACCACACCACTAAGTTGCAGAAAAGAAAATATATAAATTACAACAACACATGTCGTCACTAAACGCATCAGGAACCAATAGGAGCGATTTTATAAAATAATAAATTCTGGTTACATAAATGTTCAATAATTATGTGCAAATCATGGCTAATCCTCCCTTGGGGAAGATCGAGAGTTTTTATACATCAGAAACCCATGGGAAGGATTAACAACATAATATACAGTTATAACCAAATACCAAATATGGCTCAACACTTGATTCTCGAGTTGTTACATGAACCAATTTAGGAGGCCAATATCATGAGTCTCGGATGCTACTTCAAGATAAGGTAACCTAGATCATGCAAAATGATTGGGCGCGGTTTCTGGATGAATCATCAAATCCCCGACCATTTGAAGAGTTTACGTAACTGTTGAGTTGGCTACGGAATTTCTAACTTCCTAAGTTGGCTATGGAACCATTGACTCAATTCTACAACTCAACCACGACGATGATAAGCATAATGACTAGCAGGATCACATTAGATAATTGGGATTCTTTATCAAACCAAGTTCTATAGATGCTACTCCAAGAGATCTCTTGTATGCATGTTGTTATAAACTTGAGACTTATCTGCAAGCCTTTTAGCTTTCTACAGCTACTTTGTTCCGCAACTATCTTCAACGCGCTTTTCACAACCAAAAACTGTACCAACAATAGACCTAGAGCACCAACTCTTCATTAAGAAGTCATTGGAGCATAACCATACCCAAATTACTAGTAAATGAAAAATACTCAAGGAAAACATGATCATTTCTTACAAGTTCCAAAACTCGATAGGTTAGCCAAAACATAACTAGTAGAGGTATCGGAACTAGTCAAACGAGTGCAAAAAGGAGGTAAAAACAAGATGACAAAAAGTGCCATATACACAACCCTTCACTGGGAATCTAAACTCTACTTTGAACAGAGATGAGGTTTGGGGAATAAGAGCTAGAATGGAACCCTTATATGATGTTTTTCAGTATCAAATGGAGTCTATGGACCTAATTGACATAGAACCAACTGGGATCAAACCTACCTTGTTTAATAAGAGATCTAGAGAGGCATCAATATCAAAACGACTTGATCGATTCCTTTTTTCAGGGGAACTACTGAGGAAAGTTGAATGAGTAAGATACTGGAGGTTAACAGGAGGGGGTTCAAACAATTTTCCTATTCTATGTCATTTGGAAAAAGGAGAGAAGAAACTGGCTTCTCCTTTTAAGTTTAATCCCCAATGGTTGGAAAATGTAGAATATATTCGATTTGATAAGAGCTAACTGGAAAATATTTGATGCTTCATTGAATGTCTCATGTAGTAGACAGTTTGCAAATTCCTTAAGTGAAGAGAAGAAAATTTTAGTAGAATGGTCTATAAGAAAAATGAAGAACAAGGATATATGATTAAAAAATGTGGAATCTAAGATAGGATATTTCTATAATGATTGCGCAGGGGTTTTAAGCAGTAAGGATTTCCATGATTTAATAGACCTAGAAGTTAGCAGGAATAATATTTTAAAGGAAAAGGAAGTTGAAATCAGAATGAAGAGCATAGTTGTTTGGCTAAATTTAGGGGATGAGAATAATGCGTATTTCCATAAATTTGCTAACCAAAGGAAGAGATCCAATACAATCTAGGAATTAAACAAAGGAGATGGGGAAGCTATTAGGGGATTTGAAAATTTGGTAGCAGAAGGAGTAAAAATTTTCGAAGATATTTATTTTGAGCCAGATCAGAACAATCTTCCTGATATAGTTCAAACTTGTATGGAATTTCCTAAATGGATAAAGGATGAAGATAATAAATTACTCTATGTGCTAGTCACCATGGATGAGTTAGAAGCTACTTTAGTGAAAGAAAAAAAAGATAGAAGTACGGGTCTGTATGGTTGGACCTCAGAATTCTTTCTCTCCTTTTTTGACCTTTTGGGATTTGATTTACTAAGAGTAATTGAAATTTCAAGAACTTCGGGTAGAATGCTTGCATACTTCAACTCTATATTCATTGTTCTAATTCCAAAAGTGGATAATCATGTATCCTTTGGGGATTTACGACCGATTGCACTTTGTAATGCTCTTTATAAAATAATTTCAAATATCATAGAAGAAATACTTAAACCCTTCCTTGCTCTTCACATTTCACCGGAGCAGTTTGGATTTTTAGCTGATAGGAATATACATGAAGCAGTAGGAACTACACAGATGTCACATACCCAAATTTTGTAGTTAGAATTTTATTTTTTTTAATTTGCTAGTGGCCTGTTTGAGAATAAAATAAGATTAGTTAA
Source organism: Larix kaempferi (assembly GCA_027924585.1). Lineage (NCBI taxonomy): Eukaryota > Viridiplantae > Streptophyta > Pinopsida > Pinales > Pinaceae > Larix > Larix kaempferi. The sequence goes on along the minus strand of BSBM01000431.1, from coordinate 9,840,683 downwards.
AAAGTATTATACATGCTTTCGAAATCGTTTACTATCATATTTCTACAGTCAAACTCTCGAAAGGTCTTAGACACTACTTCCACATTGAAACCACGTCAATTGCAAAATGTAATAACCATACAACTTCCTTTCTTATTCAGAACAATTAGATGTTCGGAAAGACATTGTAACTATACACTATGTTTAACAAGAGTAAATTGTGTAAAATTAGTCACAGCAGATCTAATGAACAACTAAATCAATCACAACAGATGAACATAGAAAATATGGTGCAAAACTGTGCAAAACATGCAACAGTGCTCAATATCCCAGTAAGGGTGAATGAATTACTATACAAACTGTCACAATGATTGAGCAATTCGAATTTCCTAAGGAGGTCATTCGAATCACTGAATGGAGTAGCTTGACTCCAACTAGGAGTCCTCATCATCAATCAGTAGTGGTCATCAATGCACAAGAACCAGTCATCCAGGTGTCAATCTGAGTCTAACTGAGTGTAACAAGTGTAACTGAAGTGTGTAGCACTGATTAAGGGAAGGAGGCTCAATGGGGGGCGCATGGGAGACTAACTGAAGTCAGAACAAGTCATCTAGTCAAACTGGAGGTCCAACGGAAGTGAAACAGTCAGTCGGGAGTGAAACTAGCCTCAAATCAGGGAGAATCGGAGCTAACTGAATGTAACTAAAGTGGAACTGCAGTGGTAGGTGAACAAGTGCCCCCTTCTCTGGCAGTAGGTGAGAAGTGGGTGCCTTTCAGGATAGGAGGGCTGAAACTCTGAAATAAGTGGCTCCCGGGTGCTAGAATAAGGTGGATAAGGTGCTGGAGGCATCAACCTGGTGACTGGGATGCATGCAGAGTGCATGCAAACCCTAGAATTTTGCATGCAAACCCTAATTGCATGCAAGATCCTGAAAAAGATGATGTGGATATCCGAACACCCCCCCTCAAGCTAGACTATGATGTGCAAAAAATAATGTGGGGCCCTGGTAACTAAGACCAAAGGTCACCCCAATACAATAATCCAAAAAATGCTGAAAATAAACTAAGTGAGGAAAGAGGGAAAACCCAGTGGGAAGAAAGCCCCCCCTCAAGATAAAGCATAATAATGAATCAATCTGTCTCCACCATGATGGAACTCACCCCCAACAGTGAACGGAGGTAGCAGAACTTCTTCTCAGTGAAGCTCTTGGTGAAGATGTCTGCAATTTGCTCATCAGTAGGGCAATATTACAGAATGATGGTGCGGTCATGCACCAATTGTCGAATGTAATGCATATGAATCTCAATGTGTTTGGTCCTCTTCCGCTGAACTGGATCTGTGGAGATCTTGATAGCACTTTGATTGTCACAAAATAGGACAGTCGAAGTAGTGCCACCAAAACCAAACTCGAAAAGAATACCCTGCAACCAAACTACCTGAATGCAGGCATTGACTGCCCCTCGATACTCTGCCTCTGCTGAAGAAAGTGCAATGGCTGCTTGCTTTTTGCTGGACCAGCAAATAGCACCATGACCAATCATGAAAACATAACCGAAAGTGGACTTCCGATCAATGCTATCACCTGCCCAATCTGAATCAGTAAAACCAATGAAATCAAGCTCAGAATCTGCAGCATAATGTATGCCAAACTGTCTCGTACCTTGCACATACTACAAGATCCGCTTGGCTGCTCGCCAATGAAGCTCATGTGGCTGCTGCATATATCTTGACACGGCACTCACGGCATATGAGATATCAGGCCGTGAGTGTGTCAAATAAAGTAGTGAACCACTCAACTGTCGATACATACTGCAATCTGCAAGCGGTGTAGAATCTCCCTCCTCAAGACTGATTCCTGAGAGGAATGGGAATGGGGCTGCCTTACATTCAGCCATATTAAACTTCAATAACAGGTCGGAAACATATTTTTGCTGAGATATAGTGATCCCATCAAAATTTTGAGCTATCTCCAAGCCCAAAAAGTGACTCAGCAAGCCCAAATCGCTCATGTCAAAAGCTAGATTTAAGGTAGTTTTTAGCTTGTTTATTGAAGTAAGAGTGCTACCAGTAATGAGAAGATCATCAACATAAAGTACAATAACCAACAAATTACCTTTAACTCACTGAAGATACACATTCGGATCAGATTTGCATCTTTGGAAATTCTGAGAAAGAAGGAAGGAGTCCATCTTTGCGTACCAAGCTCTTGGGGCCTGTTTTAACTCGTACAAAGATTTCTTCAATCTGCAAACCAATGATGGATCTAATGTATAACCCTCTGGCTGCTGCATATATACCTCTTCAGCAAGGTCTCCATGTAAAAATGCACTCTTCACATCCATGTGGTGCACTTCCCAGTGCTTGGATGCGGCAATAGCTAAAACAAGGCGGATGGAATCCATCTTTGCAACCGGTGCAAAAGTCTCAGTGTAGTCCACTCCTTGGACTTGGGAGAAACCTTTTCCCATCAACCTTGCTTTGTATTTGCTGATAGTGCCATCAGAAGAAACTTTAGTACGCTAGACCCATTTACACTTCACTAATTTTCTTCCAGGTGGAAGAGAAACTAGCTCCCATGTGTTGTTCTTTTGAAGAGAACTGTACTCTTCATCCATGGCACTTTTCCATCTCGGATCTCGATGAGCAGAATAGTATGATGTAGGATCTGAACCAGCCATCAAATAACAAATCTCAGGAAGAAATGGATCAGCAATAGAAAGAGCCATACCTGCTCTTTGAAAGTCTCCTCTTGTCCGTCTCGGATCAGCAGGATTTCCAAGATTCGAACCAGCAAATTGTAGAGTGTTTTGGGCCCACTTTGGTAACTGAGGAGGATCATAATGGTCGGATTCCGAACCTGATATGTCATGATCATCATATGCTGCTACAATATCAGAAATATCAGAACTCATACCTTCATTATCGCTGCACGGATATTCTTCCGGTGAAGGCGGTGAATCGGCAGTCTTTTCCTCGACTAGTTGCAATTCTTGAAGCGGTTCTTCAAATTGCACACTGCGCTCTATGAATATCTTTTTAGATCTGATATCCATGAGTTTATATGCTTTTGATTCTTCCCCATATCCTATCAGTATGCACTCGGTACTTTGTGGATCCAAAGCTCGTCTCTTCTCAGAAGGAATTCTAGCCCATGCAGTAGAGCCAAAAACTCTCAAATTGGACACATCTGATTTGTGACCAAAGAATGCTTCGAAAGGAGTCATACCTTTCACGGATGAATGTGGAACACGGTTCTGTATATATGCAGCAACATTGATTGCTTTAGCCCAAAGATTTGCAGCCAAACCTTTTGATTCAATCATGCATGTAGCCATCTCCTTCAGTGACCGATTTTTCCTTTCCGCTACACCGTTCTGCTGGGGTGTGTAGGGAACTATAGGTTGGATCTGAATTCCGCTTTGGACACAAAGTTGCAGCAACTCGGATTTAATATATTCTCCACCATTATCAGATCTAAGAGCTTTGATCTTGCTTTCAGTGGCGGTCTCAACAGAAGCCTTAAAATCCTTGAATTTTCCAAGCACTTCTGACTTGTTTTTGAGAAAGAATACCCATGTAAAGCGGGAAAAATAGTCAATAAATGTCAAAACATACCTTGAACCATTTAATGACATATGGGGCAGCGGACCACTGATATCAGAATGGATCAATCCCAATATTGTAGAAGCTCTGCTAGCTTTGCCGCGATCGAATCTATGCTCGGGGTGCTTCCCAATGATGCAACCAGTGCATATTCCCTTCGAGGAACGGAGTTGTGGAAGCCCATATACCATGGATTTATTTGATAGCAGCAGCAAATATTTATAATTTAGATGTCCAAATATTTCATGCCAAATCCTACTAACCTCATTACCATGTGTGCGAAGAGCAGTGGGCTTTGCAAGCGAAATAAAGTGCGAAAACTCATAGCATTTTGCAGTGTGGTTTGCCTTTCCAACTGCAACGAGTCTTCCACTTTTGATATCAGAAATTTCAACTGTATTAGGGTTGAATGTAACTTGCTTCGGTTCACCAGTGTGTGTCATTTGATACACAGAAAGAAGATTTGAAGCCAAGGAAGGCACATAGAGAACATTCTGAAAGCTTCTATGATCTACATGAATCGTACCTTTGCCCTTTGAAGAAATTTTTGAGTCATCTCCCAAATGGATGGGGATGGAGCTGTTTGGATCGAATGAAGAAAAAGAATCAATATTTGCAGCCATATGATTCGATGCACCCGAAACTATCAAGAGAGTAGTGGGCTTCGAAATAGTTTCCATGAGTGCTTGTCCTCTTTCATGATCATCATTCCTATCCTTCTTCCTTGCACCGTCAGGAAGGGTTATGCTGTTCTTTTCCAAAAGGAGGGCCATTTTATCTATAGTCTTCTTCATACATGAACTTTTGGGATGAAAGCCACGGTTACAATAAGTACATTTAGATTTTTGGTTACCTTCTTTGCCCTTTTGCTTGGATTTCGAACTGGATGGTACATCCGTTTGTTTGCCTTTCTCCTTTTGCTTGTTAGGCTCGAATTTGGGCTTCTCCTTCTTCTGCTTTCCTTTACCATTTGTGATCTTGGGTCCTTGAACATATAGGGCTGAATCTTTGGAGCTTATGGACCCCATTTGAACCAACTTGTCATGCTCTTTTGTGACGAACTCAATGAAGGCATTCAAGGTAGGCATCTTCCGATTCGGGGTAGTTAGCCGACTGGAATTGAAAGTAGAGACAAATACCGAATAATCTTTACCAAGCTTGTTGAGAATGGAGAGGATCAATTGTTTATCCTCTTTGATAACTCCACTATTCTTCAACTGCATGTTCAAGTTCTTGAATTTTGTGAAGAATTCATTAATGGTCTTGAAATTCTCAGGACTAAGGCCAATCAAATCATTCTCTAATTGAAAATCCCTAAGTTCGTCCTACTTGCCAAATAGTGTTTCAAGTTGCTCCCATATAGCTTTTGGGGTCTTCAATCCGCTGAGATGGAAGTGAAGATCTTTGGAGATGGAGAGACAAAGAAGACCATAAGCTTCATCAAGCTTGTTGTAGTGTTTGGTTCGATCTGACACATTGTTTGGCTCCAATTCAAGACCAAGAGTGACTCGGTAGTAACCTTTTGAACGTAATATGATCTCCATATCATCTTTCCAATCAAAATAATTGAATGGGGTGAGGATAGGCTTTGAAGAAGAATATTCCATTGATAGGAGTGAGTCAAACTGATGTAGAAGGAGCTTGCATGCACAGTGTAGCGAATGCAATTGCTGTAGAGGAGCTTGCATGCACAATGTAGCGAATGCAATTGATGGAGACAATAAACCTACAAATCACAATAAACCAAGAACAATAAGGTCGAACAATCCACCCTTTTAGAGTTGCATCACACCTAGGATTGGAGATCAAACAATGTTGAATGGGTCCAATGTATCAGATCCAGGAATTATGTGGAAACTCAAGCTTCTGGAGTGGTATTGGAATTATTTTCAAGCTTTGCATGCACAAGAGCGAATTCCCTTGAGATATCTCATGCCAAAACTTTTTGCAATTTGAGCAATTCAGTCAAATCTTCTTGTAAAAACACCTGTAGAAAAGAGATCTTGTCCCTGCAATGGCTCTGATACCATGTAAAATTAGTCACAACAGATCTAATGAACAAGTAAATCAATCACAACAGATGAACATAGAAAATATGGTGCAAAACTGTGCAAAACATGCAGCAGTGCTCAATATCCCAGTAAGGGTGAATGAATTACTATACAAACTGTCACAATGATTGAGCAATTCGAATTGCCTAAGGAGGTCATTCGAATCACTGAATGGAGTAGCTTGACTTCAACTAGGAGTCCTCATCATCAATCAGTAGTGGTCATCAATGCACAAGAACCAGTCATCCAGGTGTCAATGTGAGTCTAATTGAGTGTAACAAGTGTAACTGAAGTGTGTAGCACTGATTAAAGGAAGGAGGCTCAATGGGGGGCACATGGGAGACTAACTGAAGTCAGAACAAGTCATCTAGTCAAACTGGAGGTCCAACGGAAGTGAAACAGTCAGTCGGGAGTGAAACTAGCCTCAAATCAGGGAGAATCGGAGCTAACTGAATGTAACTAAAGTGGAACTGCAGTGGTAGGTGAACAAGTGCGCCCTTCTCTGGCAGTAGGTGAGAAGTGGGTGCCTTTCAGGCTAGGAGGGCTGAAAATCTGAAATAAGTGGCTCCTGGGTGCTAGAATAAGGTGGATAAGGTGCTGGAGGCATCAACCTGGTGACTGGGATGCATGCAGAGTGCATGCAAACCCTAGAATTTTGCATGCAAACCCTAATTGCATGCAAGATCCTGAAAAAGATGATGTGGATATCCGAACAAATTGCTTCAACGAACTAAATCATATAAACATGTTAGTTCAAAAATCGAATATTAATATATTTAACTTGAAACCATTCATAGTAAACATAATATGCCTGAATTCAAACCAAAATACATTTATAAGGTCATCTTATGAATAAGACGAATTAACCTTGAAAATATCTTTTACCAAATCATCACTCGACAAACAACCCAACCATCATAAATGCACACATAAGAGGGACTGTATTTACGTGATTCACCCAATATATGGGCTACGTCCACCAAGGAGGGTCATATCTTTTATTATTCATCAAAAAGAGGTTTACATCTACAACCAATTGTTGCATTCTTCAATTCCCAACTTTCCCAAACTTTTCAATCAATCTAGATAGGGATCGCTCTATCAACAAGAGGAAAATAAACAATTACATTCCAAACTTCAATCTTTACAATTCGATCGAAAAGGCATAAACTCTAACAACAAATAAACCAGATTGCAAATTATACACATATAACCCTAGACTCTCATGGATCAAAATGATTTCAAATATATATGACAAGTTATATGTAAGATCAATGCTTAAAATAAACTAAGATCTATGTAGGGTTAATTCTTGGCATAATAATTTTTGTGGAAGTATATATACTTGTGATTAGCGATCTGAGATTTATAGGGCTCAATCTAAATATGATGGCAGCATACTATAAACCAATTTTTGGCAGTAAAACAATTTATACATGCATAATTTAAATTCTTATCAAATGACTTGTTACCGGGGTTCATCCCCAAGCATCTACACAGTCAGTATTCAACAATACATATACAATAATTATAGATCTATGAAAACATACAGATATGATCTAATATCTATCATAAGAGGGGCATATAGGGGCAAAAACCCAGATCTCTACGCAAATAACATGACGTGAATATATATAACGATGTAGCATATAAAACACACCCCACTATCTCGGCGCAATAACCAATAACCTGGAAATTAGCATAACAAATTAACTGAAACCCTAATTAGGAATTTGATCAACGCTAACCCATTCCAAGCAACCAAAAAAAATGCAATTGCATAGGTTCGATAATAAATAACATGCAGGAAGATTCCCAACACATTTTAATTACACACGAAGGGAGATCTTTACTGAGATTTATCTTCATACCGAAATTCAAACATATTATAGGTTACTAAGGTAGATTCATAATGTGTTTTAACTTCACACAGAGATGGGTACCAGCAACTCTGGACTGTGGTTTATCTACATACAGAGATTAAAGTTTTAATAGAACAAAGATACAAGGAAAAAGACACAAAATCTTTGTTCCTACACACACTATTCTCATATACAGAAATCACATTTTAAATCAAGTATAAAAATGTATACACAACCCTGCTCCTATGGCGCTTCTCTATTTACAGAGAATTTCTTTTAAACAAAGTAAATGTAAAAGACAAACAATCACTATACATATGTCGCTACTCTCATTTTACAGAGATTTCCAATTTAAATAACAAAAGTATGGAAATGGAACCACAAACTATGTTCCTACAAGCACTACTTTATGTACAGAGATCATGCAAGAAAAGCAATACATTAGGTAGAGATCTGCAGGGTTAATGCTAGCGCAAGGAAAACATGAGTTTCCAGCGTTTCACATATATCAAAGGGAACTGCAAGCAAGGTTATGCTTTCGTGGCAGTAAGGAATCCAAGGAGAGCTTCTACACTTCCATGACCGTAATAAAACAAAAAACATAGTTAATTTATAGCATAAATAACATATGGATCAAGCACTTGGCGCTGTCCTTTCCTTGAAATTCTACAAACAATAACCGATACAGGGATAAAATTAATACAGAGATCGCAGTAAAATTCCTTCCTATATAAATATCAAGTTGTGTGTGTATATATATATATATATATATATATATATATATATATATATATATATATATATATATATATATATATCCAGTAACCAGGGATCTAGCCTCCACGATGGGTCGTCCCTTCCCCAAATTACTACACCATAGCTAGCTATTCTACAGCAACAACATAATACGCACATATATCAAAATGATTATATGACCAACCAACAGGGATCTAGCCTCCATGATGGGTCGTCCTTTTGCAAATCATTGTGCCCTCACTTCTCCTTCGTATTCAGTAAGAAGATCTATATATACCCAACAATACTTTCACCCTATCGCAGAATAGCAGGATACCCATTTGCAAAAGAGCTACACCCAAGAGATGAAAAACAACCATCCAAAAAAAACATTCCCCCTTTGCATACTGTAGGGTCTGTATAAATAACGAAAAATCCCCAAACCGATTTATCAATCGGCGACAAATGGCATCAAGAAAATTTGTGCTCTCCTCCACCTGGGAGACACCGCCCAAGGAACTCTCCAACGAGTTCCTTAAAATGTGTAAGAGTGTTCCCCACTGGAGTTCGAGTTCCCTTATGAAGATATATCTTAACCATTTATAATATTATACTAATAACTCCAATATTTAAAAGAATTCATTCATACCACTTTTATCTTCATCATTTATAAGATTATACTAATAAATTCAATATTTAATATAAAACTTATTCGTAATACTTCTTTGGTATATATATATATATATATATATATATATATATATATATATATATAGGGTGTGTTTTGTATAATAACAAGGATACATTTCTATATACTTTTATTGTCTCTTGTAATATATAAATGACCCAAATTAAGATAATTAAGGTAAGCTTTTAAGCTTAAAGAACCTATAATTAAAATTAATTATTTCCCTCTTATCTTCAGACGATACTAAATATATATATTTTAGGTTTTCACTAACTGTACTAAGATAGTTTTAGCAATCACTTAGTTTATCTAGTGAAATTAGTTAGCTTAAGCTAAATACACGATCGTGGGTTTTGGTGACGATCTTAACCTTACCTCCCCTTAGTGAATTTAGTTGTTGTCATCTAAATGCGTCACCGCTCTTAATCTCCTAAGCTTTCACTTTACGACTTTAGGATTTGAACCACATACTTACAAGGTTTACTGGTGGGACCTTGGCCTTGAGCTCCTCAACAGTAAAAAATTACAATAAATAATTGTATTTACAAAATAGTAGGGTTTAAAGGAGGGATTTTAAATCCTCCTCCCCTTAAGAATAACATTGTCCTCGGTGTTCATACTTCTCAGCAATCCGTCTTCTCTTCCGGAGTCATCTTTTGCTTGCTTTCTCGTTTTGTTCTTTTTAACTTTCTTCGACTTCATGATTCCCACAAGTTTTTGTCGCCCATAACCTGCATTTTATGCAGTAAAACCAGGACTCCCAAAATTGTTCAGTATAACACCTCATAAATTCATAATCAAACTCAGAAACATAAACCATGATCCCTTTTTCACAACATAACATTTGCAATTCATGGAACATCACAAACACACATGATATAGGCTTGTTTTCAAATATTCAAGGGACTCATAAGAAATGAATATTTAATTATCCTTTTGTAGGAATTCTTTTACCCCCAATACGTGGACATTTTACTAGTCCTCAACTTGAGGTAGACATCTCTGTCAAAACCCAAAAATTTTGAAAAATTTAAAATTTTTAAATAATAGTAATTAACGTTATTAAATGCATTCCTTGATCTGTTTGATTAGTTAAAGTGATCATAAATGTGTCCAAATGATCTGTTATTAAACTTTAACTTTTTAATATGGGTTTCTTTTTCCGTTACTGATTGTTTTTCTGTTTTTGCAATCCACAAGGGGGGTTTTCCATAACAGACTGGGCTTACTTAGCTTCTGAGCTAATGCATCAAAATTGTCTTCCTCTTGCAGATACACAGGTAAGGTACAGGATGCTGCATTTAATTTTAACAGTATTATATTTCAAATATATGTACCAAGTCATTCAGTAAAAATCTAAGCATACTAGCCATGTTATCAAATGTTTACAGGTAGCATTTATCCTACGACCTCCATTTGATCTAGCTATTTAAGAATTGGAAATTTCTAGAGATAAAGATAGCTATTGATATGCATAAATTTCTTAACTAGAGCTTTGCAGTGTGACAGACATTTCATAATCGGTTCATTCTTTACTCCTCCATTATTATTGTATCAGTCATGTTTTGTAATTAGAATGATTGATACACATCGTAAAAATGTAGAGTTCTGAAGGTACCAATAGAAATATACTTTGCTTGTCTCTAACACTTACAGATATCCTGTAAAATTTCGTGTCTCCTTTTAAACATTTTCAGAAATGGTTTAGCTTGAGAAACTATTCTTATTTCTATGAATGTCAAAGTAATAGGAACTATGAGTCACCCAACAATGTCACTCTTATCATAACGACTTAGAAGAGATGCCATATCTGTTGTCTCTTCCCATGCTGATTAGGGTATGTGGAAATTATTGTTCTAAATCACTTATAACTTACATTACACCCTGATCCCTATAACTTTCATAATGCATACGTCTAGAATATTTCAAGACTGAGTTTTGATCAATGGTTATAGAACATGAATTATTAAGTCAAGGTTCTATCTATGCAACGTAAGAATTGAGGGTTTTATCTTCTTGTTTTTATCGTTAAAAGATAACATAGAAATTATGCTACTTCAACCTTTATGTATCGCCATGAATAGTTCCATTACTCATGCTAAGATTTTTATTTCTATAACAAATGATGAAAGTCTCACCATAACTTTGAACATATGGATAATGCATAATTTTCGTTGTTTGTAGGGAAAGCAATTAAGTTCACTAGTCGACTTCGAAGTTATTGTTTAACATGGATTATGTAAAGGGTGTAGAGATTTTAGTGTCTCGAACAATTTGGAATATTCATGTTGATTATCCTTTGATTGTAATGTACACACTATGATTTTTAATTGATATACCAATGATTTCAAACTCGTCGTCATACATTGATCCTCGACCCACTGCATGGAAAATATTTGAGGTGCTACGTGGTGTCTTTTGCTCCAAGTGTTGGTGATATAAAAAGTTGACTGAACCCTAGCTGGGCACTTCTCCCTCGCCTTCGGGCTCAGTCCTGTGAACCCTCTTGTCCAAATTTCACTGTGGTTCTGGAGTAACAGCTTCAATACTGCTACAGACTCTTCGTATTTCTCTATTTGTATGATTCGGGAGTCTGTATACCCTGCTATTTGGCATCCTTATAAGTTTATTAAACATTTATGGTTACCTTTGATGCTGTTACTGTTTGCTAATAGTTCCATGCTACTTCCCTCCTTCGTAATTATCCACTGTATCGTTGGGAGTCGTTGTATTCCTTGTTGTTGGCAGCTTATGAAATGGTTGGGACCTAGGGTTTTATCTTCGTGCCTCCAATACAAGTTTGGCCATGGTGTAAGGGTATCGTCTGACTAGTTTTCTGTCACGGCTTCCTTTATGGAAGGTAACCTTGGAGTTTCCCAGCCCGTTCCTTCTGGTGACCAAGGTGGGGTTTACTTGGCTCGTGGTTATCAACCTATCTCCTGTAATTGCATCTGCGTTCATCACTCCGGTAAGCTACAGGGTTTAATTTTGCTGTTTAAAAGTTACATAAATTTGTTTAAAGTCCAAACAAATATGAATAAGGTTTACAAATCTTACTCCTTTGTTGCAGGTCCCAGCTCCAATTACTGCATGGATGGCACCAGCTGCGACAACAGGCGTTTTCCGGGTAAGCCTAGTTCTTACCATGGCAATTTCCTCCTTGTGGGTTGTTTGGGCGGTAGGGTTTTGGTTTGACTTAAGGTCACGGCATCCTTGCAAAAATCTTGTAACTGTGTAATTTAAATGAAAAACCAAAGGGTTTAACCCTGTGTTGGGTTTGGATGTATAGCTTCAGTCGTTGTTGTGGCTATTGGAACTCCTTTCAGCACTTAGGTTGTTTTTATACAGAAGAGTTGTATTGTAATTTTAGAAGAGAACAAAGGCTTGTAAGCCTGTTCTGTAGGTGAGGTTACGACCTCGGTTTTTATGTTTCATTGTAACACTTTAAAAAAGGGTTTTGTTTTGGAAACGTTCAGGGTTCTTGAAAGTTAACTTAATATAAGTCCTGCCTGTACACATGCTTGTATAATGCATGCTTTCACTTTGTTCTAAGCTGTGTAAAGGGGTAGTAAATCTTCAGTTCTCCAAAACACTGTTACGGTGGATTGTGACTCGGCTGTAGGTAAAATGTTATATTAACAATGAGCAAAGATTTTGCTTATATGTTTCTTTTCCTGTGTATTGTAAGCTTTTATAATACGACTTATTACAGTCATTCTAAAGAAATGAGCTGAGTGTGGCTTGCGTTGTAAATTTCTATGTGTACATACTGCTTCTATTAAGAATTTAGGCTGCGGCCGTAGATGGGAACCTGGTCTTAAATCTTAGCGTTTATAATAATAGTGGAAACTGAGATGATAGGGTTTAGTTAGTTAAAAAGTTTACCGTTTTGATTCTGTTCTGTTGCTTGGTCTATCGTTGTTGATTAAGATTCTACTTGTAAATCTAGAGTAGTAGGGTTTTGTCCAAATTTTGCAGTCGAGATTTGGTCTTTTAATACTTATTATATTATCTTGATTATTATCCTGTTGGTAATTTGGGAGTAAGAAGGGAAATGATATTACTAGGTGGTTTGAGCTAGACAATGAGCTAACAGAGCTCTGCAAAATTAATTTGATTTTCAAGTAAAAACTGATTAGTTTTAATTAGGGTTTGTGCATTGGTGTAGATAACCTAACTGTTACTACAAAACCTCTGCAAGTTTATTTATCATGATATCAGTACTGTAACTTTTATTGTTGAAAGTATTTTTATTGTTTCCTTCGATTCTTTATTTAATTCTGTAAATTATAGAGTGTAATTTTTACCTGTAATCTTTACTTATCTTATTTAATAATTAAAACCAACTAGGCTTATATTAAGATAAATAAAATACTAAAAAAAAAACTTACAGTCATATCGAGTACTTGATAGATACGTTGTTATATGTGTAAAAATAAATTATTACCTAAGTATTGCTATATATTGAATACAGTATAAATACTTAAACAGTGGTAATTACTACTTAGCTGATAAAAATAATAACTCTGCTAAATCTAACTATGGCTATTTTGGGATTTTTTTAACTTTCTAATAATTACTCCTCGGACATATAGGAATTAATACAGCATACATCCATCTATATATAATAAACATAAAGGAAATAAATAACCATCTTAAAGCATTTAAAATAACAGAACCTGTATAAGCTGTGGACAACAACAGCAATGGGAGGCTGTTCCTCCCTACCAACTCCTGGAGAGTGCCCAGACAAAACTTCTCAGGACCCCCGAGCTTGCTCTGGTCTCCCTGGCTGGAACTAGGTGCAGCAGAATAATTCACTCAGCCCAAACAGCTACAATGGAACCAAGTTACTGCAGCATTCCTCTCCAAACAACCTCCTTACTGTTTTTCCCTCTTCCTCAATGGGACTCCTGAATAACATTCACCTGAATGTATTCTCCCTCCAGAACAATGTTGAACCCTCAGCTCAGTTCATTGAGTACTATTTAAAAGATTGCCTAGGTCTTTGTTGGGTTAACTGTCATTAATGAGCCACCTGCTCAGATTCCACTTTCTTGGGGAATCATGACCCCAAATATAGGGAAGTTGCCACCTGCAACTTAGGAAATGTTTGAGGATGCTGCCACTTGTCTTTTGCCTATCCACCTAGTTCCCTCCACCAGTTTGACCAGTAACCTCTTTTAACAGCTCTCCCATGCTGTTGTCTCCATAATTTATTTATTAATAATAAAATATTCTGATTTACATTCCATTTCTAGTGACTCTGCTGAGTCATCAATTCCTACTTAGCATTAAATTTAACATAATGTCTCGGGAATATAATAAAAATAATTACATTATTTTTATAAAATTGGGGTATGTGACATACACACCCCCTTAAAATGTAACATCGTCCTCGATGTTACTTATTCCTCATCCTCAGCCACCTACTAGAATAGATTTGGGTATGCTTCCCGCATCTTACTTTCCAGTTCCCAGGTAGCTTCTTCAGGACTAAGGTGCTTCCATTGCACCTTCAGCTGTCCAATTGTGCGGTTCCGCAGAGTAATTTCCCTCCTCCCGAGGATACAATCCGGTTCCACCAGAACTTCCCCTTCTGGTTCTACCTGTACAATGTTCCAATCAATAACATGAGTAGCATCATGAACATACTTTTTCAGAACAGAAATATGAAAAACATTGTGTACCTTTAAATTAGGTGGTAATGCTAGCTGATAAGCAACTTGACCAATTCTAGATAAAATTTCAAACGGACCACAGTAACGTGGCGCTAATTTTGCACAACTCCCCAGTCTTAGGGAGCTCTTCTTTGGTCTTACCTTGATGAACACATGTTCACCTACCTGGAACTGTTTAGGAGTTCTTTTTAAATCTACTTGACGCTTTTGCCGATCCTGGGCAATCTTCAAATTTTCCTGCACTTGTTTCACAACATGTTCCATTTCTTTTAATAATTCAGGACCTAACACTAATCTATCTACTGGATTATCCCAAGAGATAGGAGTGTTACATTTACGTCCATACAGAATTTCAAAAGGACTGAACTTAGCTGACGATTGATAGCTGTTATTGTATGCAAATTCTGCTAAATGTAAATAATCCTCCCACTTACCTAGTTGATCCTTAACATACATTCTTAGCAGATCTTCTAGTACCTGATTAAGTCTTTGAGTTTGTCCGTATGTCTGAGGATGGAAAGAAGTGCTGAAATTCAGTGTTGTGTTTAATCCTTTAAACAAGGATTTCCAAAAATTTCCTGTGAATTTAGGATCCCTGTCTGAAATAATAACTTTTGGGACCCCATGTAACCTAAAAATCTGTTTCAGAAATATATCAGCTATATTTGCAGCCTTGTAAGTGGTTTTAACAGGAATAAAGTGTGCTGATTTACTTAATTTATCTACTACCACCATAATTGAATCATTCTGATGCTGATTTTTGGGTAATCCCGTAATGAAATCTAAGCTGATTATTTCCCACTTCCAACTAGGAATAGGCAAAGGTTGAAATAACCCAGCTGGATGCTGGTGTTCTGTTTTTACCTGTTGACAGTCTAAACATCTAGCTATATACTCAGCTGTTTCAGATTTCATATTAGGCCAAAAATAATCTTTTCTCAACATAGTGACAGTTTTCTGGTAGCCTGGATGCCCTGAGTAAGGGGTTTTATGAACTTCATCCAGAATTAACAGTTTAACTTTAGGTACATTTGGAACATACAGCCTGTCTTTAAACAATAAAAATCCATCTTTATTTAAACTATAACCCTTTATCAAACTTTCTGTAGGTTGTTCTTTGGCTGTAGCTTGTAAATTTTGATAAACTTCATCAAATTTTGTCCCTTCAGCCATGTTCATTTAAATCAGAGGTATAAGTGCTGATAGCTGATATAAAATTCAGCCTTGCATTTCTGCTCAAAGCATCAGCCACCGTATTTTCCTTTCCTTTTATGTGCTGAATTTCAAAATCGTATTCACTTAAGAAGGCCAACCATCTGGCTTGCCTTGCATTTAAGTTAGGCTGGTCTAAAAGGTATTTTAGACCCTTATTATCAGTCATTAAGGTAAACTTTCTGCCTATTAAGTGGTGTTGCCACATCTTTAAAGCATGAATAACAGCAGCTAATTCTAAGTCATAAGTGGCATAATTCTTTTCATGAATTTTAAGCTTCCTGGACTCATAGGCAATGACATGTCCATCCTGAGTCAACACTCCGCCTAGACCGTCATTAAAAGCATCGGTGCAAACCACAAAATCTTTATTAGGATCTGCTATTCTTAGAATAGGCGCAGTTGTTAATAAAGTCTTTAATTTCTTAAAGCTTTCCTCACACTTCAAGTACCAATCAAACTTCTTGCCTTTCTTTTGCAAGGAAGTGATTAGGTTGGCTATCTTTGAAAAACCTTCAATGAATCTCCGGTAATAACCGGTAATTCCCATGAAGGACCTAACATCCGTTACGTCTTTTGGTACTGGCCAATCCTCGATTGCCCGGATCTTTTCAGGATCAACTGAAATCCCTTCCTTAGTCACTACGTGACCTAAGTACTGGATTTCATCCTTGAAGAAATCACACTTACTGAATTTTGCAAAGAGTTGTTGCTCTCGTGGTTCTTGTAAGACTATCCGTAAGTGTTCTTTATGCTCCTCTTCATTCTTAGAATAAATTAAAATGTCATCGATGAATACGACAACAAATTTATCTAAGTATTTATGCATTATGTTATTCATTAGGCACATAAAGACGGCTGGGGCGTTAGTAAGCCCAAATGGCATTACGACAAATTCATAATGTCCATACCTCGTTCTAAAAGTTGTTTTGAAAATGTCTTCTTCTTTAATCCTCACTTGATGATAACCCGATCTTAGGTCTATCTTAGAGAACACCGTAGCT
Organism: Larix kaempferi; assembly: GCA_027924585.1. Lineage (NCBI taxonomy): Eukaryota > Viridiplantae > Streptophyta > Pinopsida > Pinales > Pinaceae > Larix > Larix kaempferi. Next base: position 9,823,867 of record BSBM01000431.1, on the reverse strand, counting down.
CCACGTAGTTGATCAAACATATCATCTATGCGAGGCAATGGATATCTGTTTTTAATTGTCATCTTGTTCAATTGACGGTAATCTGTGCAAAGTCGCATAGTTCCGTCCTTCTTTTTAACAAAAATTACTGGTGCTCCCCAAGGGGACACACTGGGTCGAATGTAATTCTTATCTATTAACTCCTTTAACTAAGTTTTTAATTCGTTAAGCTCCAAAATATTCATACGATACGGAGCCTTTGAACTGGGTACAGCACCTAGTACCAGCTCAATTGTAAAGTCCAGTTCTCTCTTGGGAGGTAATCCTGGGATTTCCTCCGGGAATACATCAATAAATTCATTTACTACAGGAATATCCTCTACTGTTTTCTTGCTAACTTTAGAATTAACTGTCTCATCTGTAATAGTTACAGCATAGGCTTTGCACCCTTTTTTGACTGCTCTTTTAAGTTGTAAAGCATAAATCTGCCTGATTACAGTTTTCCTAGGAATACCCTTAACAGTTACAGGCTGTTCATTGTTCTTTACACAGGTAAAAGTTTTATCAAAACAGTTTAAAACTACCTTATGTTGTTCTAACCAATCCATACCAATAAGTATTTCATACGAGCCAAGTGTCAGAATATTTAATTTAACAGTAGTTCTAAAATCCTTCATATCTAGAGCACATTCCTTAACATAACAGTTTACCTTCCTTTTTTCCCCGGTAGCTAGTTGTACTAACCAAGAATTATCAAACCTTTCAACAGTCAGGTTACATTTTTCTACTAGCTGGGGTGAAATATAACTAAGACTAGCACCTGGATCTATTAAAATAGTTACAGGGATTTTGTTAATCATACCTCCTAGTTCCACCATGGAAGTTTGATAGTCAGCTTGGCGGTTCTCCAATGCTGCGTTGATTCAGTGCATAGTCCCTGCAAAGTCTCCAATAGTCATTTCATCTTGTATGGTGTGAATATTGCCATTTGGTTTCTTCCGATTTGGGCAAACTGAAGCATAGTGTGGGTCATTGCATTCCCAGCACTTAACAGGCTCCTTTCGTTCAAAATTTTTGGTGTAATTTCTATGATTGTTAGTAGCCTCCTTGCTGCCCTTGAAATTGTTGGAATGATTAGCAGCTCCATTTTTGTTTCCCTGGAAGCTTTTACCATTAAAATTATTTCCGTTCTTGTTATTCTTGAAATTTTTCTTGGGTACAAACTCCTTTTTCCTGTACTCAAGCTGATTACTATTCTTTTTAGCCTTCCAGTTAGCTATCCCTTCTTTCTTTTTATTCTGTTCAAAACATAAATTAGCCTTTCGCATAGCCTCTTCCAGAGTTTTGGGGTTATCATATTCAATTCTGTCCTTGATATGATATGGCAGGCAGCTAAGAAACCGCTGTATTTTAGGTTTCTCTTCAACAAAATACGGCACATATCTTAACAGACTTAAGAACTTACTGTTTAAGTCCTTCATAGGCATAGATCCTAGCTTCAGTTCATAAAATTCCTTGGCCCTCTCTTCATAGTACTGTTCAGACAGAAATTTCTTTTTGAAGTACCTTTTAAAGGTACTCCAATTGACTTCTCTTTCTTTGATCCCTTTGACCCTTTTCAAGTCTTGCCACCATATGTCCGCCTTTCCAGAAATATTATAGATAGCCATTCTTGCTTTCAGCTGATTTGAATAGTTGTATATTTGGAAATATTTTCTCATCCCAGATAACCAGGATTCTTCCTCTTCTCCTGTCTCAGATTCTCCATAGAAAGTTGGGGGTTTTATTTTCTTGAACTCCCCGGAAATCTCTTCATAAGGTCTGTACTTTTTCTTTCTGTTATGCAACTCAACTTCACTGCTGTCACTAGTAGTGTGATAGCTGTGTTGTTCCCTTCTTTCTTCAGATGATGAACTGTTGTCAGATGTAGCTGGTTTCATCCTTTTAGACCCTCTTTGATGACTAACTTCTTCAAATTCAGCTCTTTTGCTTCTTCCTTCTGTCTGAAATTTTTCTATCAATAATTGATTTAGCTGCTCTTGAGTTTTCAGAATCCTTTCAGTATCCTTCTTGACTGTTTCTATCTCCGTCTTTAAACCTTTTATGGTCTGCATCAGTTCTGAGGAGTGAGCAATTACCTCCTCTGTCACAGGTTCTCTCGACATCTGTCTTGTCGTAGTGTTTGGAGATCCTTCCTCAGCATATTCTCCTAGCTTTTCCATACCTGCCTGTTAGATTCAGAAAAAGGAAATTTTCTGCTCTGTATTTATGAAACAGAAATACAAGTTAGTACATTATATATATAAATTTTTCATTCATGGTCACTTTTTTGCGGAAACTAGTTGAGTCACATCAAGGCCTAGTGTATGAACCATGCTCTGATACCACATGTCAAAACCCAAAAATTTTGAAAAATTTAAAATTTTTAAATAATAGTAATTAACGTTATTAAATGCATTCCTTGATCTGTTTGATTAGTTAAAGTGATCATAAATGTGTCCAAATGATCTGTTATTAAACTTTAACTTTTTAATATGGGTTTCTTTTTCCGTTACTGATTGTTTTTCTGTTTTGGCAATCCACAAGGGGGGTTTGCCATAGCAGACTGGGCTTACTTAGCTTCTGAGCTAATGCATCAAAATTGTCTTCCTCTTGCAGATACATAGGTAAGGTACGGGACGTTGCATTTAATTTTAACAGTATTATATTTCAAATATCTGTACCAAATCATTCAGTAAAAATCTAAGCATACTAGCCAGGTTATCAAATGTTTACAGGTAGCATTTATCCTATGACCTCCATTTGATCTAGCTATTTAAGAATTGGAAATTTCTAGAGAGAAAGATAGCTATTGATATGCATAAATTTCTTAACTAGAGCTTTGCAGTATGATAGACATTTCATAATCTGTTCATTCTTTACTCCTCCATTATTATTGTATCAGTCATGTTTTGTAATTAGAATGATTGATACGCATCGTAAAAATGTAGAGTTCTGAAGGTACCAATAGAAATATGCTTTGTTTGTCTCTAACACTTACAGATATCCTGTAAAATTTCGTGTCTCCTTTTAAACATTTTCAGAAATGGTTTAGCTTGAGAAACTATTCTTATTTCTATGAATGTCAAAGTAATAAGAACTATGAGTCACCCAACAATGTCACTCTTATCATAACGACTTAGAAGAGATGCCATATCTGTTGTCTCTTCCCATGCTGATTAGGGTATGTGGAAATTATTGTTCTAAATCACTTATAACTTACATTACACCCTGATCCCTATAACTTTCATAATGCATACGTCTAGAATATTTCAAGACTGAGTTTTGATCAATGGTTATAGAACATGAATTATTAAGTCAAGGTTCTATCTATGCAACGTAAGAATTGAGGGTTTTATCTTCTTGTTTTTATCGTTAAAAGATAACATAGAAATTATGCTACTTCAACCTTTATGTATCGCCATGAATAGTTCCATTACTCATGCTAAGATTTTTATTTCTATAACAAATGATGAAAGTCTCACCATAACTTTGAACATATGGATAATGCATAATTTTCGTTGTTTGTAGGGCAAGCAATTAAGTTCACTAGTCGACTTCGAAGTTATTGTTTAACATGGATTATGTAAAGGGTGTAGAGATTTTAGTGTCTCGAACAATTTGGAATATTCATGTTGATTATCCTTTGATTGTAATGTACACACTATGATTTTTAATTGATATACCAATGATTTCAAACTCGTCGTAATACATTGATCCTCGACCCACAGCATGGAAAATATTTGAGGTGCTACGTGGTGTCTTTTGGTCCAAGTGTTGGTGATATAAAAAGTTGACTGAACCCTAGCTGGGCACTTCTCCCTCGCCTTCGGGCTCGGTCCTGTGAACCCTCCTGTCCAAATTTCACTGTGGTTCTGGAGTAACAGCTTCAATACTGCTACAGACTCTTCGTATTTCTCTATTTGTATCGTTCGGGAGTCTGTATACCCTGCTATTTGGAATCCTTATAAGTTTATTAAACATTTCTGGTTACCTTTGATGCTGTTACTGTTTGCTAATAGTTCCATGCTACTTCCCTCCTTCGTAATTATCCACTGTATCGTTGGGAGTCGTTGTATTCCTTGTTGTTGGCAGCTTATGAAATGGTTGTGACCTAGGGTTTTATCTTCGTGCCTCCAATACAAGTTTGGCCATGGTGTAAGGGTATCGTCTGACTAGTTTTCTGTCACGGCTTCCTTTATGGAAGGTAACCTTGGATTTTCCCAGCCCGTTCCTTCTGGTGACCAAGGTGGGGTTTACTTGGCTCGTGGTTATCAAACTGTCTCTTGTAATTGCATCTGCGTTCGTCACTCCGGTAAGCTACAGGGTTTAATTTTGCTGTTTAAAAGTTACATAAATTTGTTTAAAGTCCAAACAAATATGAATAAGGTTTACAAATCTTACTCCTTTGTTGCAGGTCCCAGCTCCAATTACTGCATGGATGGCACCAACTGCGACAGCAGGCGTTTTCCGGGTAAGCCTGGTTCTTACCATGGCAATTTCCTCCTTGTGGGTTGTTTGGGCAGTAGGGTTTTGGTTTGACTTAAGGTCACGGCAGCCTTGCAAAAATCTTGTAACTGTGTAATTTAAATGAAAAACCAAAGGGTTTAACCCTGTGTTGGGTTTGGATGTATAGCTTCAGTCGTTGTTATGGCTATTGGAACTCCTTTCGGCACTTAGGTTGTTTTTATACAGAAGAGTTGTATTGTAATTTTAGAAGAGAACAAAGGCTTGTAAGCCTGTTCTGTAGGTGAGGTTACGACCTCGGTTTTTATGTTTCATTGTAACACTTTAAAAAAGGGTTTTGTTTTGGAAACGCTCAGGGTTCTTGAAAGTTAACTTAATATAAGTCCTGCCTGTACACAGGATTGTATAATGCATGCTTTCTCTTTGTTCTAAGCTGTGTAAAGGGGTAGTAAATCTTCAGTTCTCCAAAACACTGTTACGGTGGATTGTGACTCGGCTGTAGGTAAAATGTTATATTAACAATGAGCAAAGATTTTGCTTATACGTTTCTTTTCCTGTGTATTGTAAGCTTTTATAATACGACTTATTACAATCATTCTAAAGAAATGAGCTGAGTGTGGCTTGCATTGTAAATTTCTATGTGTACATACTGCTTCTATTAAGAATTTAGGCTGCGGCCGTAGATGGGAACCTGGTCTTAAATCTTAGCGTTTATAATAATAGTGGAAACTGAGATGATAGGGATTAGTCAATTAAAAAGTTTACAATTTTGATTCTATTCTGTTGCTTGGTCTATCGTTGTTGATTAAGATTCTACTTGTAAATCTAGAGTAGTAGGGTTTTGTCCAAATTTTGCAGTCGAGATCTGGTTTTTTAATACTTATTATATTATCTTGATTATTATCCTGTTGGTAATTTGGGAGTAAGAAGGGAAATGATATTACTAGGTGCTTTGAGCTCGACAATGAGCTAACAGAGCTCTACATAATTAATTTGATTTTCAAGTAAAAACTAATTAGTTTTAATTAGGGTTTGTGCATTGGTGTAGATAACCTAACTGTTACTACAAAACCTCTGCAAGTTTATTTATCATGATATCAGTACTGTAACTTTTATTGTTGAAAGTATTTTTATTGTTTCCTTCGATTGTTTATTTAATTTTGTAAATTACAGAGTGCAATTTTTACCTGTAATCTTTACTTATCTTATTTAATAATTATAACCAACTAGGCTTATATTAAGATAAATAAAATACTAAAAAAAAAACTTACAGTCATATCGAGTACTTGATAGATACGTTGTTATATGTGTAAAAATAAATTACTACCTAAGTATTGCTATATATTGAATACATTATAAATACCTAAACAGTGGTAATTACTACTTAGCTGATAAACATAATAACTCTGTAAATCTAACTATGGCTATTCTGGGATTTTTTTAACTTTCTAATAATTACTCCTCGGACATATAGGAATTAATACAGCATACATCCATCTATATATAATAAACATAAAGGAAATAAATAACCATCTTAAAGCATTTAAAATAACAGAACCTGTATAAGCTGTGGACAACAACAGCAATGGGAGGCTGTTCCTCCCTACCAACTCCTGGAGAGTGCCCAGACAGCACTTCTCAGGACCCCCGAGCTTGCTCTGGTCTCCCTGGATGGAACTAGGTGCAGCAGAATAATTCACTCAGCCCAAACAGCTACAATGGAACCAAGTTACTGCAGCATTCCTCTCCAAACAACCTCCTTACTGTTTTTCCCTCTTCCTCAATGGGACTCCTGAATAACATTCACCTGAATGTATTCTCCCTCCAGAACAATGTTGAACCCTCAGCTCAGTTCATTGAGTACTATTTAAAACATTGCCTAGGTCTTTGTTGGGTTAACTGTCATTAATGAGCCACCTGCTCAGATTCCACTTTCTTGGGGAATCATGACCCCAAATATAGGGAAGTTGCCACCTACAACTTAGGAAATGTTTGAGGATGCTGCCACTTTTTTTTTTGCCTGTCCACCTAGTTCCCTCCACCAGTTTGACCAGTAACCTCTTTTAACAGCTCTCCCATGCTGTTGTCTCCATAATTTATTTATTAATAATAAAATATTCTGATTTACATTCCATTTCTAGTGACTCTGCTGAGTCATCAATTCCTACTTAGCATTAAATTTAACATAATGTCTCAGGAATATAATAAAAATAATTACATAATTTTTATAAAATTGGGGTATGTGACAATCTCTTTCCTTCACATGTTAGCATCATTTACTTCACAATATTTCCAACATAAAACTTTTAACATTTATCATTCATCCTCATCCTTGAGGAAATTTTTGCTTACTCAAGCATTCATAACCTTCACACATAAATGCATCCAATAATCTAGTTTACAAGACAAATCGTTAATATGTGTTTTATATCATAAAAAAATATTTCAACAACACTTTGTTGATCATCAAACTCTCCCATGAGTTTGGAATTTCAGCAACCCTCTTCTGAACACAGAACTCTTTCTCGAGTTCTGTTCTTTCTGTAACTCAGCAATCAAAATTGCAGACAGACTGCCAGCAATTTCACTTTAGCTTCCCCTCATTGAATATCCTCTTGTGTGCTTAACTTTTCAGTATGCAACAAATCCACAAGGTAAAAATTGTGTCAGCCTCCCACTCATTCGATGGATATATGCGTGCCTAGGTCTTTGGGCCAGTTTGGAATTTAATGAGCCACCTGCTCAATTCCTCCTCTTTCTAGGGAACATGACCACAATTTAGGGAAAATTCTTCCTGCATTAGCTAGAAAGTGTATGTTGTTGTTTCCATTTTCCTTCTACACCAGATTCATCCTGGTGGGTCAATGAACACTCCAAAATCCCTAGTACGAGTTTGGGGTCAAGTCTTCTAAAAAACAAACATGTTAGTATCATAGTTTAAACATTTAGTTGCATGTAGATTCATTTCAACCTGAGACTCATCATCTAAAGATTCTTTTCTCTATAATCTTTCCATACTCATTGTTAAAAGATCCCATGAGTAATCAATCATAAAAATATTAGGATTCTTCTATCCCTTTAATCAAACTCCTACCATTAACAAGATCCTTTAATAAAACTCCTACATTAACAAGATGTAATGGATTAAATACTTTGAACCTCAATACAACCTTCTTACTTAGTAATATCATCAAACACATAGTTAACCTACTCTATTACCTTTGGTTATTCATTAGTTTGCAAGGTTTATGTCTTTAAAAGAGGTTGCAACAGAATTTGTTCTAATCCCAAAGAAAAGTCTTTATTAAAGTGATTCATGCTTTATATTAGTTGCCATTAATAGCTAAATAATGTAGCCATCACCCTATCAGAATGACTAAGATGAGTAAACACACCTTCATCTTTGAAGTGCAACAATCATGCATCCTTTAACTTGGTACACAACAATCTCTATTAGAAGATATAACAAACCTTACCGGGGGTATATAAAAAAAATCTATGTAGAAAATAATTAGAATCATATGCATTCTAAAATAAGATCATTTAAACTCCTAGGAACACTGCTTGCAATTCCATAAAGTAATACTCCTATGCAATTTGAATTTACCTATTAAGTTAACTTGCATGTTTAGAACACTATTCATAACCTTTAAAAACATTTCACGCATTCATAATAACATAACTCTCAATTAATTACAAGAGGACTCTACATATCTTTAATGGATTCCCATTTAAATCCGAAAATGGTAATACTATTATCTGAACAAAGAGGAATTTTTATCAATGAAAACATTAATCAAACACAAACGTTCATGTCATGCATTTCATAGAAATGTCAATAGTATCATAAACTTATAAAATAACTCTAGGTAACTCCTAACATGATTTTGAACAAAATAGATTGTCCCAATTAATGAAAGCTTAATGGATCATTAACATATACAATTTACCCTTTCCCGACATGGTATCTTTCACAAGACACTTATATCACACTAAAAAGGACGTCCAAGCTTACACAAGTGAGATACTTCTTCTTAAATGTTATAATGTCGAACAAGAATTTACCTATTTCCTGTATATGTATAAAGGAAGACAGTTTCCTTAACATAGCCAACGTTATACCATTATAATGCTTCAGTAATGCCGGACATACTTACTTGAAATTCAAAAGAAACTTTGTTGGTTACCACTTGCCAATCTTTGGAGATGAAATTTTATGTTGCATCTTTATAGATGGAGTTCCTTTGCTAGTTCAACCAACATTTAATTGCTTCCTCCGGCTAAGCCCAAATAGGCCCGAATGTTTGTAACCTGTAGCTCTGATACCATATGTCACATACCCAAATTTTGTAGTTAGTTTTTTTTTTTTTTTAATTTGCTAGTTGTCTGTTTGAGAATAAAATAAGATTAGTTAAAAAGTATTATTCATGCTTGCGAAATTGTTTACTATCATCTTTCCTACAGTCAAACTCTCAAAAGGTCTTAGACACTACTTCCACATTGAAACCACGTCAATCACAAAACGTAATAACCATACAACTTCCTTTCTTATTCGGAACGATTAGATGTTCAGAAAGACATTGTAACTATACACTATGTTTAACAAGAGTAAATTGCTTCAACAAACTAAATCATATAAACATGTTAGTTCAAAAATAAAATATTAATATCTTTAACTTGAAACCATTCATAGTAAACATAATATGCCTGAATTCAAACCAAAATACATTTATAAGGCCATCTTATGAATAAGACGAATTAACCTTTAAAATATCCTTTACCAAAGCATCACTTGACAAACAACCCAACCATCATAAATGCACACATAAGAGGGACCGTATTTATGTGGTTCCCCTGATATACGGGCTACGTCCACCAAGGAGGGTCATATATTTTATTATTCATCAAGAAGAGGTTTACATCTACAACCAATTGTTGCATTCTTCAATTTCCAACTTTCCCAAGCTTTTCTATCAGTCTAGATAGGGATCACTCTATCAACAAAGGAAAACAAACAATTACATTCCAAACTTCAATCTTTACAATTCGGTCGAAAAGGCATGAACTCTAACAACAAATAAACCAGATTGCAATATTTATACACATATAACCCTAGACCCTCATGAATCAAAATGATTTCAAATATATATGACAAGTTATATGTAAGATCAATGCATAAAATAAACTAAGATCTATGTAGGGTTAATTATTGGCATAATAATTTCCGTGGCAGTATATATACTTGTGATTAGCGATCCGAGATTTATAGGGCTCAATCTAAATATGATGGCAGCATACTATAAACCGATTTTTGGCAGTCGAACAGTTTATACATGAATAATTTAACTTCTTATCAAATGACTTGTTACCGGGGTTCACCCCAAGCATCTGCACAATCAGTATTCAACAATACATATACAATAATTATAGATCTATGAAAACATACATATACGATCTAATATCTATCATAAGAGGGGCATATAGGGGCAAAATCCCCAGATCTCTACTCAAATAACATGAGGTGAATATATATAACAGTGTAGCATATAAAACGCACCCCGCTATCTCGGTGCAATAACCAATAACCTGGAAATTAGCATAACAAATTAACCAAAACCCTAATTAGAAATTTGATCAATGCTAACCCTTTCCAAGCAACCAAACAAAATGCAGTTACAGAGGTTCGATAATAAATAACATGCAGGAAGATTCCCAATACGTTTTAATTACACAAAGAGGAAGATCTTTACTGAGATTTATCTTCATACCGAAATTCAAATATCTTATAGGTTACTGAGGCAGATTCATAATGCGTTTTAACTTCACACAGAGATGAGTACCGGCAGTTCTCGACTGCGGTTTATCTACATACAAAGATACAAGGAAAAGGACACAAAATCTATGTTCCTACACACGCTATTCTCATATAGAGAAATCATATTTTAAATAAAGTATAAAAATGTACACACAACCGTGTTCCTACAACGCTTCTCTATTTACAGAGAATCCATTTTAAACAAAGTAAATGTAAAAGACAAACAATCACTGTACCTATGCCGCTACTCTCATTTTACGGAGATTTCCAATTTAAATTACAAAAGTATGGAAATGGAACCACAAACTTTGTTCCTACAAGTGCTACTCTATGTACAAAGATAATGGAAGAAAAGCAATACATTAGGTAGAGATTTGCAGGGTTAACGCTAGCACAAGGAAAACATGAGTTTCCAGCATTTCACATATATCAAAGGGAATTGCAAGCAGGATTACGCTTTCATGACAGTAAGGAATCCAAGGAGATATTCTACGCTTCCATGATAGTAATAAAACAAAAACAGATTTAATTTGTAGCATAAATAACATATGGATCAAGCACTTGGAGCTTTCCTTTCCCTGAAATTCTACAAACAATAACTGATACAGGGATAAAATGCCTTCCTATATAAATATCAAGTTCTCTCTCTCTCTCTCTATATCCAGTAACCAGGGATCTAGCCTCCACGATGGGTCATCCCTTCCCCAAATTATTGCGCCATAGCTAGCTATTCTACAACAACAACATAATATGCACATATATCAAAACGATTATATAACCAACCAACAGGGATCTAGCCTCCATGATGGGTTGTCCTTTCCCAAATCACTGCGCCCTCGCTTCCCCTTCGTATTCAGTAAGAAGATCTATATATACCCAGCAATACTTTCACCCTATTGTAGAATAGCAGGATACCCATTTGCAAAAGAGCTATTCCCAAGTGATGAAAAACAACCATAAAAAAAAACGTTCCCCCTTCTCCTACTACATGGTGTGTATAAATAACAAAAAATTCCCCAACCAATTTCTCAATCGACGACAAATGGCATTAAGAAAATTTGTGCTCTCCTCCACCTGGGAGACACAGCCCAAGGAACTCTCCAACAAGTTTCTTAAAAGGTGTAAGAGTGTTCCCCACTCGAGTTCAAGTCCCCTTATGAAGATATATCTTAAACATTTATAATATTATACTAATAACTCGAATATTTAAAAGAATTCAATAATACCACTTTTATCTTCATCATTTATAAGATTATATTAATAAATTCAATATTTAATATAAAACTTATTCGTAATACTTCTTTGGTATATATATATATATAGATATATAGATAGATAGATAGATATGGTGTGTTTTGTATAATAACAAGGATACATTTCTATATACTTTTATTGTCTCTTGTAATATATAAATGGCCCAAATGAAGATAATTAAGGTAAACTTTTAAGCTTAAAGAACCTATAATTAAAATTAACTATTTCCCTCTTATCTTCCCTAGATACTAAATATATATATTTTAGGTTTTCACTAACTGTACTAAGATAGTTTTAGCAATCACTTAGTTTATCTAGTGAAATTAGTTAGCTTAAGCTAAATACTCGATCATGGGTTTTGGTGACAATCTCAACCTTACCTCCCCTTAGTGAATTTAGTTGTTGTCATCTCTTAATCTCCTAAGCTTACACTTTACGACTTTAGGAGTTGAACCACATACGTACAAGGTTTACTGGTGGGGCCTTGGCCTTGAGCTCCTCACCAGTAAACAAGTACAATAAATAATTGTATTTACAAAATACTAGGGTTTAAAGGAGGGATGTTACAAAAGGAGTGTATACATACAATTAAAAGCAAAAAACTCCCTGCACACATAAAGGAGTGTATGCCAATGGACCATTAACTGATGGTTTTAAGTGCTTGGGTTTTTATCTAAAACCAAACAATTACTGTAAGACAGATTGGGAATGGTTGATCTCCAAGGTAGAAAGGAGGATTCATTTTTGGTGTAACAGGTTTCTATCAAGAGGAGGTTTATTCAATCAGTTCTTAATGCAATTCCTATTTACTGGATGATAATTGAAAAAATTCCTAAAGGAGTTTTGAATAAATTAAGGAAATGTTTTTTAGATTCTTATGGAAAGGCAATTCTGAATTAGGGATTCATTGGACAACATGGCCATCAATAGCAAAACCAAAAGATGAGGGAGGATGGGGATTGAAGGAATTACACAGTTTTGGGAGAGCTCTGTAGCCAAATCTACATGGTAGTTTATTTCCAAGGAAGGAAAATCGTAGTCAATTTTAAAGAGCAAATACTCGAAAAATATTACAAATTTCGGATTGGATAAGAGATCCAATGAAAAACTGCAGGGAAGGCTCGATGTTTTGGAAAGCTATAGTTGGATCTTTTCCGGTTATAGGTGATCTATTGGCTTGGGAAGTTGGCGATGGCAGAAAATCTTTGTAGGGTAAGAATAAGATTGTGGGGGTAGTTGACCAAAGGAACTTGCCAGAAGGATTGCTTAAGAACTCGAATGATCGAGGATATCAATATTTGTTTGATGTAGTAGGTAGAGGAAGGATCACAAGCTTCTTATAGGAATGGAAAATAGTCGAAGAACTTGAAATTCTTGAGATGTGGGTAGAAACTTGGAACAGATGGATCTTAGATTTGAACAAGGGGTTTATCCTTCTGACAGAAGCTCTAGACTTTTTGCGTTGGACCAGAAGTGAGGAGGGAGGTAAGTATGTTGTTCACTCAGCTTACAATTTTTTTTGGAAAAGTTTAAATCCAATAATTAGATGGTGGTGGAAATTTATTTGGCAAGCTCGGGCCCCTCATAGTGTAGGATTTCCATGTGGTTGATTTTTAGAGGAAAGGTCCTGAATTGGGATAATTTGAGCAAAAGAAGCTTCAGTGGTCCAAGTTTTTGTTGTCTATGCAGGTGTGTTGAAGAAACAATTGAACATTTATTTCTAAATTTCCCATTCTAAAAAAACGTATGGGAAGGAATACGGGAAAGTCTTCATCTGGAACATATGTGGGAGGCAGATTCAATAGAGATGAGCTTAAAATCTTGGTACGAGAATTTAAAATTGGAATCTTTAAAATGTATCCCTTTCCTAGTTCTGTGGAGTATTTGGAAGGTAAGAAATGAAACAATCTTTGAGGATAGATCGTTTCCTGCTTTCTATGTTATATCCCAGGTACTGGAAACCTACAAATTCTTCATAGATACGGATAGCAAGGTCATGGATAGGATAATGAAAGATATAAATACAGGTAAGGAGGAAACAAAAGGCTTTTTTGATGGAGCTTGTGAAGGACTAGAAAGACAATGTGGACTGGGGGGAATACTCTATTTCTCAGAACTAAAGTCCATAGAATTTAAAGCTAATTGAGGGATAGGATCCAACAATAGAGTTGAAGGCTTGGCATTGAGAACTCTAGCATTGATTGCTAGAGAGGAAAATGTGAAGAATTTGAAGATATTTGTAGACTCAGAATTCTGGATTAAATTCATGAGTAAGGAGAAAAGAATTGGGAACCTAAATCTACAAGGAATTGGCCAAAACCTAGAATTGATAATAAAACTCTTTTAATAGTTTCAAGTTTCAAGTGCAGTCATGTTTATAGGGAACATAATGAGACTGTTGATGCATTATAAAAAGAATGTCTTATTATTTCTACAGGAAAATGCTTGGTGACTCGAAGAAAGGAAGGTAAGCTGGAAGAACAAAGGAAAAATATGGACTTTTTGGACTAAATGTCGTTGAAATTTTTTGGCAATTCTAAATTTTGAAAAGATCATGTTTTGTGTAAGAAACATTGAAATTATGAAGAGTTGTTGATATGTAAACCTTTGAAAAAACAATGCAGAAATGATGGGATGTGAACAAAATGTAAAGTGCAGCATGTACCTAAAGAATGTGTTCTATATTTCAATATGAATGAATATAATATGATTTTTTTTATGGAAAAAAAATCAATACAACATTTGGATGGGAAAACCGGTCATACAAAGTTATAATTGTAAATGGTAATCTTCATTTTCATTTTTATTTTTTTATAAAAAATTACTCAAAAAAAATGTTTTATAGATAAGAGTTTAGAAAAATTCCAATATTGTTTTAAAATGATAGAAAAAATTATATAAACTTTTTTACAAATTTTTACATTAAAAAATTTGCACTCATTGAATCATAAATAAAAGCAAAATAAGAATTATTGTACTTAAAAATATTAATTTTTTTTTTAAAATTAAGATAATCAAAATAGTCAATTCTGGTAGTTAAGGTGTGGTCTCATCAACTACCCTAGTTCAATTCCCCTTAAAGATAATTATGAGTAAAAAAATCAAAATCAAAACGAACTTGATTCATAAAAAGAATATAAAGTGAATATACATCACACTTAATACAAATATCTTGGCAAAATTTGAAATCGGAGTACAGCTGACAAAATCAAAATAAGAGTCCAATCTTGGCAAAATTTGAAATCGGATTCCAGCTGACAAAATCAAAATAAGAGTCCAATCTTGGCAAAATTTGAAATCGGAGTCCAGCTGACAAAATCAAAATAAGAGTCCAGGCAAGCTGTGTAAATCACGCTGTGATTGAGAGAAGAAATAAAAAAGACACAGTGAATTTGCGTCCCAGTTGATACATATATCCTCACAAAATCAAAAACGTAGTTAAAGGCCGGCAAAATCAAACTCGTAGTCAAGCCGGGCTGTGATTAACACAGAAAAAAAGGATTACGTGAATAAACAACCCACTAATAGATATGTCACAGGTGCTACAAAATCAAAATCGGTATAAGGCAGCTGTGATTAATGCCAAAAGAAAAAGAGAAAGGTGTTTAAATCACCAAGAGATAACTGAGTAACTGAGTATCTTGGAGGGCAAGTAATATCTATCCCGCAGCAAAGTCATTAAGACTCTTGCTGCAGGGTGTGCACGTGTAGGTGAGTTAGTTTCCATGTAAATTCCGGGATGACAAATCTCATATTGCTCCATGCATACTAAACCATATTCCGGAATATACACTAGTGTATACACTAGTATATATACTAGTGTATATATCTGTATATATCGGTAGTGTATATGCAGATATTATATCAGTATATACACTAGAATATATATCGGTGTTGGTTTATGACATGGCATCACATGGGAGTATGGTAGCCTGGCTCCATGCATGTTATAACTGAGATTTTTTCAATCCCAGAATTTACATGGAAGCTAGCCCACTTGCACGTGCACACCCTGCAACAAGAGTCTTAATAACTCTGCTGCCAGGTGGATATTGCTTGCCATCTTGGAGGGCCATACTCATTACTTATATTTTATGTGCAGAACGGCCTTATTGACTCATGCTTATAATTAGGTAGCAATTGACATCTTGAACTTAATAAACGTTTGGACTTTCTTGCAGAGTGATGTAATTATTCATTCTCTAATGGCAAATAATCATTTACTCTTTTCACAGAAGGCTTAATCTCAAAGTGGATAATGTTTATATACATACGATGTTGAAGGCAATTTGTCCCAGGGCTACAACCGGCTTTCTCTGGCCAAAAATTTAGGTTAGCAGGACGAATAGCAAACTGGGTAAATTTGATATTCTCTTGTGGGGAAACTAGGGTTAGGATTAAAGAAATATGATTACAGAAGAAGTTCGTAACACTGTGAATCAGGTGTGTAGAAGGTGGAGAGATGGCATTACAGAAGCCCAGCAGAGAACTAACCCTGTACTCCTTTGTTTGTGTCTTTTTTTTCTAATTTCGTATATAGCAGTTGTAAATTCAGGACCCATTTTCACAGCAGGATTTTGGTCTATATCAGAAACCAAGACTATAATTTCTGTAAGTTAAGATATACAATTGATCCATTTAACCTTAATTTTGATTCACAAAGTTGTAAAGCTTTCGATGAATTAGATTTTTTTTTAAGTATATGGTTATTTGAATCTGTCTCTTTTCATTTACAACTTCTTATTTTATTTACCAATTGCTCTAAGTTATGGGCTTTATGGATTAGATTGTTAGATCCATTTTTAAAATTTGATTGATTGAATTGCTAGGGTTGTAAATCAATGAATGGTTTTGTATGATTGATTACAGATATCAATAGAGATACCAGTAGAGAGACATCTCATTTATTCATTTACCAATTGCTCTAGGCCGTAGCTTTATGGATCAAATTGTTGGATCCACGTTTAAAATTTGATTGATTAAATTGTTGGGGTTGTAAATCAATGGATTGTTTTGTTTGATTGATTACAGAGATCAGTAGAGAGCCATCTCATTTATTCATTTACCAAATGTTCTAGGCCGTGGGCTTTATGGATCAAATTATTGGATCCACTTTTAAAATTTGATTGATTGAATTGTTGGGTTTGTAAATTAATGGATTGTTTTGTTTGATCGATTACAGAGACCAGTAGAGAGCCATCTCATTTATTCATTTACCAATTGCTCTACGCCGTGGACTTTATGGATCAAATTGTTGGATCCACTTTTAAAATTTGATTGATTGAATTGTTGGGGTTGTAAATCAATGGATTGTTTTGTTTGATTGATTACAGAGACCAGTGGAGCGCCCTGTGATTAGTAGTAATGCTGACGAGCTGGAGATTGCTCTGGCGAATGCTTCGATGCCAAACAAGACGCTGATCATGACAGCTGCGAATAAAGCATGGATGGAGCCCAACGGCCTCATAGATTTGTTATTGGAGAGCTTTCGTATTGGCGAAGAAACACAGGGCCTTCTGGACTATCTCCTCATTGTTGCGTTGGATGAGAAGGCTTTCAACCGCTGCAAGGAAATACATCCCCATTGCTATGATTTGAGGACAGAAGGAGTTGATTTTTCAGGCGAAAAGTTTTTCATGACGGAGGATTACTTGAAGGTTATGCGGAGAAGGATAGAATTTTTTAAGGACGTGGTAGAGCATGGATTCAGCTTCGTCTCCACAGTAAGTTTGCTCATCTTCGGTAGTTGTGGATAATAATTAGGTTGGTTCTACAGTCCACTATGAGGGAGATCTTGTAACATGTGTCGAGTTTGTCTAGTAACAAAATAATACAAAGCAAGTAACAAAATAATACAAAGTAAACAAAAAACAATAATACAAAGTAAAAAGCAAATAAATATTATGTCTCCGATAAAAAAGAATAATACAAAGTAAAACGTAAATATGATACTTAAACTAGAGACTTTAGAGCTTAGGATTAGGTGGCTCAAGTATTGCACTCAAGGAGCTATTCAAAGAGAGGTTTGCACCTAGGGAGATTTGATCCCACTTGGGGCTTGATAGAGCCTAAGATTTGGATCTAGGCTGGTATAGTCTTCAATTTAAGGAGGAGATGTTGTAACTTTACTAATTATTAATAAAAATTAACTAAAAAATTCATGTTGACATGTAAAATAAAAAAAATTGAAAGCTATTTAGGTAATTACTAATAATAAAAAGTAACTAAAAAATTCATGTTAACTTGTAAAATTAAAAAAAATATTGAAAGCTATGTAATTACTAATAAAAAGTAACTAAAAAATTCATGTTGACTTGTAAAATAAAAAAAATTGAAACCAGTATAGATCCATTTTAAACCAGGACCTATAATGAGAGAGATCCAATTTCTTGACTTATGTAAACTAAAATAAAAAATTACACCTCAAGAAATTGGATATAGGTTTAAAATGGATCTATGCTAGTTTTAAAAGTTGGGAATATAGTAATAGTATAAAGACTTTCAGATTTAGAAGATACTAATTTAAAATGGATCTATATTGATTTTAAAAGTTAGGAATATAGCAATAGTAGAAAGATGTTAAACTTTGAAAGATATCTATTTAAAATGGATCTATGGTTATTTTAAAAGTTGGGAATATAACAATAATATAAAACACGTTAAGATTTAGATATTTTTAGGTTATATATTGAAATTGTAAATAAGTTATTAAGATTATATAATCTTAATTCAATAAAAAGAATAAATATTTTTATATATTTAAAAATACAATTTAAATAATGAAAATTGCAATTTAATTAAAAATCATTTGACAAAATTCTAATAATAATAATTTTACGTTATTCTTAATTTTTATTTTTATTTTTAATAATATATTATTTTATTTGATTAATGAAAATTTAGACATATTCTTAATTATGAGCAAATTTTAAATTTTTATAAAAACATTATTATTATATATAGACTAACTACTAGACCAATTCGTTCAATTAGGAAATAATTTCAGTTCAAATTAAAAAAAAAATGATTTTGTCCAATTAGACAATTCAGTTATATATCTTTTCTAATAACATCTTTAATGTTTATAAATAATAATATGAACGCCACTATTATATATCTTTTCTAATAACATCTTTACATTGTGTTTATATATTTAATATTCTTATATAGATAGTATTACCTGGTTCCTAGCACATTTTATATATTTTATTTTTGAATCCGAACCCCTAATTATAGATATATAGTATGATTAAATCCTAATTCTGACCTGGCTACATAACCTTAATGCATCCCCTACCCTTATGCATCTTACATATAGTATGATTAATTTATGTATAATATTTTTATGCATTTTGACATAACAATTTAAACTTTAGCATTTAAATATAAATGTTAGTAGCTATATATATCATATATGAAAAACTTTAGCATTTAAATATAAATGTTAGTATTTATATATATTATATATAAAATATATATATAATTTTAAGATGGTGTATAAAATTTTCTTGTTTATAAGATAAAGGATCTACATCTTTATATAGAGATTTGATTGTTAAAGAAAGAGGTGTATATACCTTATTATATATCCCTTATGAATTAAACCCTAAACCTTATCGAATGAAGCACATGTTTTTACTGTTTTTTAATCTTATAAAAAGAAACACATGTTCATGCTGTTTTTTTACTTTATAGAAAGAAACACATGTTCATGTTGCTTTTTAAATAGAAAGAAACATACATATATATATTATAGGTTTTATCTGTTTTTTAGTTGATGCCCTTTTTAGAAAGGTACTCAACATCGAGGGTGGGTGCTGGTTTTGAATCCTAATTTGAAAGTAATAAGCAGTAGTGTGTTCATTATATTATTAATTTACTAGTGGTATTAATATATTTATGTTATATAAAACTATATTTTCTGAATTTTAACTTGCAAAGCATATATTCATTAAATAAATAGAAATATCTATTAAATTAGCATATATTTACTAAATAAATAGAAACATCTATTAAATTAAAATTATTTCCATGCTTTTGGAAATTAAATTCCAACTTCCAAAGCATACATTCACTAAATAAATAGAAACACCTATTAAATTAAATTATTTCCATGCGTTTTCATTTGCAAGTTGCATTGATTTTTCCTAAAAACATAAAAACTCATTTAACTGTATGATTTTTCCATTTTTTTTATTTTTTATTAGTTCAATGAGTGTCGAAGTCTACACAGTCTACAAATTTCAGTGCTCAATGCTCATTGATTATATTAGCATGCTACAACAATTTTGGGAGTTGGAAGTTGGAGGGCCTTGGAGATAGAGGTTGAGAGTTATTTACATTATCAGAGGTAATGCTTTTTTTGGGTATGTCTTTGCATTATAAAAGTAATGTTTTTTTGGGTATGTCTGTGTATTTTTTAATAATTTTAAATAACATAGCAATGTGTAGCATGTGTTTTTAGTGATTTATCCCATAATTTCAGTCATCTATGTAGATTTGGACTCAAAGAGTATTGGTTAATTCTCTAACTCCCATTGAAATTGAAATGAACATATCGTAGTTTGTAAAATAAATGATACTGAAACAGAATACACAAAAAAGGCATATAGAGCTATATTTTGTAGAGTCTTGCATTCATCATTATTTATAACGAATCCATTTATAGAAGCTTGCATCCTTTTAAAAATATAGATTATCATTACATGTGCCATCAATTTACAAGACTTGCATCTTTTATAAAAATAATGAGTGGCCTATAGATATATAGCTTTCTAGTAGGTATATTGACTCAATTCAAATATAACGTAACTCTTACCTCCATTTTATGATATCAATTTTGCAAACAAAAATAATTATGTGATATTTATTTTCTTTTTATATATATAATTATGTGAAATTAAAAAACCTTTTTTTTTGTTTATTTATGCTTCATTATTTATTTATTTTTGCATATTATTTATTCATTTTAAGTTATATTTTTATATAATATTAATTTCATATATAAATAATAAATAAAATGAATATGAATCAAGTTAATGGATCACCAACAATGAAATCAACTATTGACTTTGCTGGTTATCTGTTTGCTGCTTATCTGTTGGATGACTTGAAAGTACATATTTTTTAAGCTATGACAAAATGAACTGATAGAATGAAAACCAAATTCCAACACTGGGTCGATCCAATCTTTCCTTGCAATGATATTGTTCTCAAATGTCTTCTCTCGTCTCTACATCGGGCTTGTATATTAGATTTTGTTTTCTTTTTCGTTAAATTAGGACTAATCATCATTGTTAAATAATGTTGTGCAGGATGCAGATGTGCTATGGCTCCGAAATCCTTTCAAAAGGTTCTCAACAGAAGCAGATTTCCAAATATCTTGTGATACGTGCGACTATGATCCATACGATCTCAGAAACAAACCAAATGCAGGTTTTACGTTTGTTCGTTCGAATCAGCAAACAATCAACCTGTACAATTTATGGCATAATTCTACCAAGCGCTACAGTCATTTGCATGATCAAGCTGTATTCGACAAGATAAAGTTGTCAGAAGAGTTTACAAGAATCAACCTGAAGTTAATGTTTCTTGATGCAGCCTACTTTAGTGGGTTTTGTGACACAAGAGCAACGCTGGCAGATGTCTGCACTATGCATGCTAATTGTTGTTTAGGTTTGAAGGCCAAGACTGCTGACCTGAGAGAAACTCTTGAAGATTGGATGTTATTTAGATTGGATGTTGGGAGAAGAAGTGAGATGCGTTGGAGATCTCGAGATGAATGCAAGCGGTCTATGAAAGAGTAAAAGTGCTTAATCTCAGTATAGTTACCTTAGTGTGAAGTCTCTAATATCATTTAAATTTGTACAAAGTTATATTTTTTACCTTTTTCATGGGAATTTTGAGATATAGGCTTTTGACTTATTTTGATGATGGTGGTGGTGGTAGTTAACCTCCACTAGGACTAAACTTTGGTTTATTATATCTTAAGAAGATTATTTGGATTGCTGTAATATATATATATATATATATATATATATATATGTGTGTGTGTGTGTGTGCTCAAAAAGCTTAAAAAGGAGAATTCATTCTTATCTTGGCTATATTAATTTTCTTCTTCGAACTAGTTAAAACAGAGAGAGATTTTTTATCTTCCATATTACGGTTAATGACCTCCTTATAGTATCTTAATTTTCTTTTAACCTCTATTTCATTCTTGCCGTACATTTTCTCTTTAAACTTAGATGTGATAATGATGTAGGAGCATCGAGTCAAAGCCTTTTATAAGCAGCAAAATGTTATTTTTTGCTTCATTGTCATGGTTTCTAGAAGTCTAGGGTCAATTGTTGATTTAATGTAATTAGTTTTTATGATAGAATTAATTTGACTGTAATAATGGCAATTTGCTACTGATGTCCTCGAATCTTGCAAGAGGTTGCTCGAGAATAGGGTCTGTTATGTATTTGCTTTCTATAGGAGTCTCGATCCTGTTTATTCAGATCTGATAGGTTTATGGAATCTTATTTAATCACTTAATGTAATTGTGCAAAGAGTTGTTGATGAAATGAAGAACGGATCTCTAAGACTCTGTGTTTAATTGCAAATTCAATGTCTTCTTTCAATAACCAGGACTGTGTGTAAATTTCCTGTGTATGAGTGAACCAAGCGTGGTTAACAGAGATCTCCAGAAGCAGAAGACTGGGCGTATTCATTCGAATACAAAGCGTCAGAACTTGATCGTTCCACTGATCAATTTAATGAGACCGTAGCCTAGATTAACAAGAGAGAATGGGACTGACATAAGGGCTTCCATTCGACAACGAAGGCAAAGCTTGGACGATCAAGATCAGAAGTGAGAGATCGACGATCCAAGATAGTTTTTGCAAAGCCAAGGTACAGGTTTGTTAAGCTGCGAACAAACACAGATTAACGGATGAGATAGGCCCCGAAGAGATCAACGGTTCGGATGGTTTCGACAATCCAAAGTAATTGCGGAAGCCACTTTGCAGAAGGAATTTATGGGAAGCAATTACAAAAGGAGTTGTGAAAACACACCCATAATTGCGGAAGGCACCCCACAACTGCAGAAGGGAGGCGACTGCGGGAACACGATTGCAGAAAGGCGAATGCGGAAAGGTAATTGTAGAAGGCAGCGTTAAGGAAAGGTCGTTACGGAAAGGCGATTGTAGAAAGGTAATTGCGGAGCGGAGTTTTGGAAGGACTTCTGTTCAGTGCTCCGCAATCAGGCGAGACCCGCAATTTCATAATTTCTGTGAAATCCAGTTTACTGCTTGTTTGGAATCCGCCCTTCAAACACTGTTGCGAAAGGAAGACTTAGTTTTTTTAGCTAAGTTTGGAGGTTCTTCTATACTTGGAACCTAACTATTCCTGGGATAGCGGATTGGATTGGTTTTACTGATCCCGATCCTGCATCAATTGGTATCAGAGCATAGTTCATAGCATAGAGAAGGATGCCACCAAGAGCGTTAGGCTTTAGATTTATTTTAATGATGGTGGTGGTGGTAGTTAACCTCCACTAGGACTAAACTCTGGTTTATCATATTTTAAGAGGATTATTTGGATTGCTGTAAAATATATATATATATGCTCAAAAAGATTAAAAAGAAGTATTCATGGGTCATCATAGTTTTGACATGTTAGAAGGATAGGGAAGTTTGTGTTGTATCAAAGACTATGAAACTGCGATCTAATGTGGGTGTATTCTAAGAGAAAGTGAATTCTATCCTCAATGCTAGTAGTCTCACAGAGATGGAAAATCCTTTCCACCCACAATGTTTTAGAAATTGTCCAGCATCTTGTTTTACTATGAAGCTCATGAGAATTCATTCTTATCTTGGCTATATTAATTTTCTTCTTCGAACTAGTTAAAACAGAGAGATATTTTTTATCTTCCATATTACGGTTAATGACCTCCTTATGGTATCTTAATTTTCTTTTAACCTCTATTTCATTCTTGCCGTACATTTTCTATTTAAACTTAGATGCGATAATGATGTAGGAGCATCAAGTCAAAGCGTTTTATAAGCAGCAAAATGTTATTTTTTGCTTCATTGTCATGGTTTCTAGAAGTCTAGGGTCAATTGTTGATTTAATGTAATTAGTTTTTATGATAGAATTAATTTGAGTGTAATAATGGCAATTTGCTACTAATGTCCTCCAATCTTGCAAGAGGTTGCTCGAGGATAGGGTCTGTTATGTATTTGCTTTCTATAGGAGTCCCGATCCTGTTTATTTAGATCTGATAGGTTTATGGAATCTTATTTAATCACTTAATGTAATTGTGCAAAGAGATGTTGATGAAATGAAGAACGGATCTCTAAGACTCTGTGTTTAATTGCAAATTCAATTTCTTCTTTCAATAACCAGGACTATGTGTAAATTTCCTGTGTATGAGTGAACCGAGCATGGTTAACAAAGATCTCCAGAAGCAGAAGACTGGGCGTATTCATTCGAATACAAAGCGTGAGAACTTGATCGTTCCACTGGTCAATTTAATGAGACCATAGCCTAGATTAACCAGAGAGAATGGGACTGACATAATGGCTTCCATTTGACAACAAAGGAAAAGCTTCGACGATCAAGATCAAAAGAGAGAGATCGATGATCCAAGATAGTTTTTGCAAAGCCAAGGTACAGGTTTGTTAAGCTGCGAACAAACACAGATTAACGGATGAGATAGGCCCCGAAGAGATCAACGGTTCGGATGGTTTCGACAATCCAAAGTAATTGCGGAAACCACTTTGGAGAAGGCATTTACGGGAAGCAATTACAAAAGGAGTTGTGAAAATACACCCACAATTGTAGAAGGAAGGCACCCCGCAACTGCGGAAGGGAGGCGACTAAGGGAACACGATTGCGGAAAGGTGAATGCGGAAAGGTAATTGTGGAAGGCAACGTTAAGGAAAGGTAGTTGCGGAAAGCGATTGCAGAAAGGTAACTACGGAGCGGAGTTTTGGAAGGACTTATGTTCGGTGCTCCGCAATCAAGCGAGACCCACAATTTCATAATTTCTGTGAAATCTAGTTTACCGCTTGTTTGGAATCCGCCCTTCAAAGACTATTGCGGAAGGAAGACTTAGTTTTTTTAGCTAAGTTTGGAGGTTCTGCTATACTTGGAACCTAAATATTCCTGGGATAGCGAATTGGATTGGTTTTACTAATCCCGATCCTGCATCAATTGGTATCAGAGCGTAGTTCATAGCATAGAAAAGGATGCCACCAAGACGAGGTCGAGCATGTGGAGTTCTAGTTGGAGGTGGTCGAGGAAGACAAGATGCAGATGCAAATACGCAAAGGGAATTGAGACAACTCTGAGCTAGGATGGAAGCTATGGAGAGAATAAATTCAGGGATTATAGATGTTAGTGATAAAGAAGAATCCTATGAAGAGGAACCAGAGGAGGTTGCTGATGAAGTAAAGGTATTGAGGATGCTGGTAAGGGCTAGTAGCAGACCTAAGGAGGAAGTCCCCATGTATGAAGGTAATATGAATGTTGAAGAGCTCATGAACTGGATCAATGCTTTATAAAAGTATTTTGACTTTGAATAAATTGAATATAAAAAGAAGGAGAAATATGCAGCAACCAGACTAAAGGGATATGCAACCATTTGGTGGGATGAACTACATATCTATAGGGAAAGAAAAGGTAAGTCCAAAATCAAAACTTGGGATAAGATGTTAGATAAAATTAAAATTCAGTTCATGCGTAAGGATCATCAATTAACTCTCATTAGACAACTGTAGAATCTTAGAAAAAAAGGAATGATTGTTAAAAAATACATGGAATAGTTCTTTAGGATGGGTATTAGAGTTGGACATATACAAGGAGACATAGAAAGAGCGGCCAAGTATATAAATGGACTAAGATATGAAACACAAGATGAGATCAGCTTGTTGAATTTCAAAACTGTTGAAGATGCTTATTGGCAGCCTCTAAGGTAGAAGAGAAGCTACTAAGAAAACAGAACCAGAAGAGTCGAGGGAGAAGTACAGTAAGAGGGAAAGGATTTGTTGGCATTATGATTCAGTTTTCGTTGATGGTTGGCAAGCAGTTAATGAGGGCATATAAGGACATCACTGCAGGAATGCTTGAGCACATTAGTTGAAGACTGCGGGCATCCTGCAGGCATAGGATGAGCCTATGCAGGAATATGAATGCTGCAGGAATCCTTGTGGGCACATGGTGAGCCCCTACGGGCATCCCACGGGCATATGATGAGCCCCTGCGTGCATCCTGCGGGCATAGGGTGAGCCCCTGTGGGCATATGAATGTTGCGGGCATTCTTGTGGGTTAAAGTATGAGCCACTGTGGGCATATGAGGGCATCATTAAGACTTATAAAACATCTTGCAGGCATCTAACTCATCAATAAATTAAAAGGAGGTTTTAATGGACATCAAAAGAATTGTTTTGGTAATATATTTATTAAATAGTCAGTTACAATGATTGGGAGATCTGGAAGTTGAAGAGACCGAGGCATATATCTTCGAGATCTATAAAAACCAATTGAGAAGAAAAAAAAAGTGGGAGAGAATCGAGAGAATGAAGAGGAGTGGTCGCTGGTTGAAGAAAAGAAAAAGGAGCTATGATTCTGAATCTAAGAAGACAATACATAAGCAAAGAAAGGTGTGGCTGAATCTATGAAGAAGAATGCTCAGAAATTCAAATTTGACCAGATAAAATTTGGAAGTTGAATGTTGAAGAACTGAGGTTCAACTAAGGCAAAAAAATGAGTTGTAGCAACATAGAGAAAAGATGAAAGGGGTAAGTACTGATATTTGAACCAGTGAAATGCAATTGACTGTAAATTTCTTAAATAGGGTGGAAGGGAGGTTCTAGGGAGGATTGATGTTTTGTATAATTGAAGTTGGTGCTTGAATTCTAGAAGTGGGTGCTTCCTTTTAGTGGGTGCTAGAAAAACATGAGAGTTGGTGCTCTCAACAAGTTGCAGCTTGTTAAACAAAGGTTGTAGCCTCATCTTGAGTTGGTGATCAAAAATAAATGATGTACAGGAGTTAAAAGACTCCTTATCATTCTAAGAAGAAGAGGGTTTTTCCCTTTATGGGTTTCCTCATGAATATCTGTTTCTGTGTACATCATATGCGTGATTGATGATTACTAGTTCTATTTCTTATCGTGTTCATTATCTTGACAATCATTTTGAGAATGGTAATATATCTATAATAGGGACTAAAATTGTTTAAGAATAATACAACTGATTCACCCCCTCCCCTCAGTTGTATTAATAACAACAACAATTGGTATCAGAGGCAGGTTCCTTTTATTTAAAGGTAGATCTATAAGCATAAACATGACTAGTCATGAAGGAAATTCAACCAATAAGGCTCCTCTATTTGATGGAACAAATTTTGCTTTCTGGAAGGTTAGAATGAGAACATATATAATGTCCTTAGGTGCTTATGTATGGGATGTAGTTGAAACTGGATATGTAAAGCCCATTGTACTAGCCTCCAAAGATGACAAACTAGAATTTACCTTTAATGCAAAAGCAATGAATGCTATTCTTAGTGGTCTTGTAGAAGCTGAATTTGTAAAAGTGATGCATCTTGAATCCGCCAAAGGAATGTGGGACAAACTTATAAGCAGCTATGAAGGGAATGAGAAAGTAAAAGATGCCAAACTACAAACATATAGGTTGAAATTTGAACAACTAAAGATGAATGAGGATGAGACTGTTAGTAAATATTTCCTAAGGGTTGAAGAGCTTGTGAATGCTATGAAGGGCCTCGGTGAAACAATTGAAGAAGCATCCTTAGTTCAAAAAATTTTAAGATCTCCGCCTGATAAATTTAACCCCAAAGTTTCAGCAATAGAAGAGTTAAATGATCTTAAAACTTTGGGTATTGATCAACTCCTAGGAACTCTAACTGCTTATGAAATGAGGATTAGTACAGATAAACTCATCACTAGAGAAGCATCTTTTAAAGAAGATAAGAACATTGACTCTGGAGCATATGAGATTGAGGCAAAATTTGTAAGAAGATTGAAGAAAGGATCAAGTAAATATAGAGACAAGCTTCCCTTTAAATGTTTCAACTGTGGTAAGATAAGTCATTTTGCCTCTAAGTGTCCTCACAAAAAAAAGGATCAAAATTCTTATGATGAAGAGAAATACAAACTTAAGAAATACAGTAAAAAGAAAAGTTTGTGTGCAAATGATGATGACTCCTCAGAGGATATAGATAGCAATTCATATTGTGAAGATGGAGTGAATGATTTTATGCTTATGGCCATAGAAGATTTTAATGATGAAGAAGCTATGATTGATATGGAAGGTGAACTAATCAATGCTTTAGAAGAGATTGACAGACTCAGACTTAAGAAGAGAAAAAAAAATTGTTGATGCATCTTGAAAATAATGGTAAAGAACCAAGTGAATATTTTGTGTTGTTAAAAATAGAATTAGAAGAAGCAAAGAAAATAGAAGATACTCTAAGACAACAATTAGCAGATAAAAAAGTGAGATGTGAAGCTCTGGAAGAAGAAGTAGTGAAAGCTAGAAAAGATTTGGAGAAATTTCAAGCTTTGTACCACCAAAATTTGTCAAGTATCAAAGCCTCT
Organism: Larix kaempferi; assembly: GCA_027924585.1. Lineage (NCBI taxonomy): Eukaryota > Viridiplantae > Streptophyta > Pinopsida > Pinales > Pinaceae > Larix > Larix kaempferi. The sequence goes on along the minus strand of BSBM01000431.1, from coordinate 9,795,712 downwards.
GAAAAACTGAAAAGCATCCTGAGTAAGCAAAGATCTCCATTGATAAAGACTGGCCTAGGTTATGACAGTGGTTCAAGTAGCAGACAGTCAGATGATGATCATACTTTGCTAACAAAAGTTAATGAAGATAAGTTGAGGTTTAACCAGGAACATAGCCAACAAGAGATAAAGCAATCAAGAAGACGAATATCCAGGTACCAAAATTTTGTCCATGGTTACTGCTATTATTGCTCTAACTTTGGTCATAAAATTGCAAATTGTGGAATTAAATTTAGAAGTATGCAACTACGGAGTTCAAAGAGTAATAAACTGCTACAAAACAGAGATGGACAACTAGTGAGTAAACAAAGATATCATGTAACTTAGTCCACAACTAACATAAGAACTTATTATAAACATATCAACCCTTTTGATCTATTAAACAATGAGCCAGAATGTTATTTTTGTCATAATTTTGGACACAAGGCTTCAGATTGTCATCTAAGGAAATACAAAACAAATCTGAGAATGACTTATACAGTTGAAAAGGCCAAGGTTTGGAAGAAGAAAGAAAGTAACAAGTGTGGATTAGTACTTTCCGCTCAAAGGAAAAAGGATCTCTGGTATATTGACAGTGGTTGTTCTAAACATATGACGGGTGATAAAGATAAATTTATGTCTCTAAATGAAAGTAAATCAGGAAATGTGACCTTTGGAAATGATGGTCCAAGGAAAATCGAAGGAAAAGGGATGGTAAGTTTGATTAATGGCAGAGGAAAGCCTCAAGACGTGTTGTTTGTACATGGTTTGAAACATAACATCCTTAGTGTCAGCCAGGTTTGCGACAGAAGGTGTGAAGTTGTCTTTAATTATAAAGGTTGCATGATAAAATCTGTACCCTCGGGACAATTGATTGCAAAAGGAATAAGGACAAAAAATAATGTTTATGTTTTGAATGAAGAAAAGGAAGAATTTCATCTAAGCAAGTATGATGAGAGTTGGTTGTGGCATAAGAGACTTGGAGATTTGAATTTTGATCATATAATCAAACTTAGCAACAATAGGGCAGTAAAAGATCTTCCAAAGATATCAAAACCATATGATTATGTTTGTAAGTCATGTCAAATGGGAAAGCTGACCCGCACTCGGTTTAAATCAAAAGGTTTTACATCAGCAAATAAACCTCTTCAGTTAGTACATATGGATTTATGTGGACCATCCAAGAAGGAAGTTACAGGAAAAGAAAACTATTTCATGTTGGTCATTGATTATTATTCTAGACTCACATGGGTTGCTTTTCTGGGAGAAAAATCTAAAGCATTTGAAAAATTCAAAGTGTTTAAGGCTCTGATCGAGAATCAAACAGGAAAAATATTGAAGGCAGTAAGGTCTGATAGAGGAGGAGAATTCAGTTCAGGAGATTTTAAAGAATTTTGTGATAAACATGGGATCAAAAGAGAATATATTATTTCAGGGACTCCACAACAAAATGGAGTAGTGGAAAGACAGAATAGATCAGTACAGCAAATGTCATGTCCCCTCCCGTTGATCCAACGCAAGGAAGGGATCATGACACTAAAATCTGGGATTTTAGAAAACTTAGCCCCATTCATCATGAATAAAAAAATGGCATTACAATAAAATGCATATGTGTGCAGATGCAAATCAAAGAAAATATGCACAGCATAATAAAACATCATCCACACACCTTTCACATGCATCCATCATATCAAGAAAAACCATCCATTAATTAAAACAGTGTGGAAGTGAAACGCAATAAAATAAAATACTCATCTTGATGTAATGTTGTCCCAAGCAACTAGCTATGTCGTTGCAACGTTCCACCCAACCTTAGGTCTCTACCCAGCCTGTATTATTTTAGCACTCAGAGACTACCCTCGAGCTGGGCATGATATCTACAAGGAAAAGGGGACTCTCAAGCTCAGCACAACTCAAAGCAATGGATACCCATATCAACCAAGACATTATCTTACACACAACAACTCAAATATTGGGCATGGATACACATTTTCAACAATTGGATTTACAGAATATGGTATATGGGTTTTCTCCGACTTGTGGCACACCCAAACACGGATTGTGGGAAGAGGGAATCAACCCGAGGGAAGAAAACCGATTTATCCCACAGATATATGAGCATACAGTGGGCCAAAAAGGCCTCTATAAAACCCCCAAATTGATTTGATCTCTTCCCCACTTTTAACCAAAACAAAAACGCCCTTCCCAACTAGAAAAATGAAGGAAAACACAGAAAAACCATGGAGGAAAATGCCTAGGTGACTCCCCAACTCATGAGAGAGCAAAACTAATCGGTGAATAATGGATTGGGGAGCAATTTTGTGGCTCTTTTCTTTCCCAAGAAGCCAAACACAAATTTCTATGAAGGGTGGCTTGCCCATACCCGAATTTGGACAGCCATACCTCTCCATTCCCCAAGGCATTAACTACCTCAACCAATTCTTGGGAGAAATGAATGATTGGGCACAAAATTCAACATGGGTAGTTGAGGGTTTATGGGTTCTCTCATTGACACTTGGATTGACTTGATTGGCTCAAGGGTTTGAATATTTCCCTGCCAATTCCTTGTGAACATCATGCCCCCATCTCTTGTTGCATTGCATAGCTATTTGTGAGAATTTATATTAAAATCCATATTTACAATTCCCATGGCTCACTAGCACATGGGTAGCATAATATCAAATACTTGCCTCTTCAAGGTCGAGCATTCACTAGTGGGGCCTTGGCCTTGATCTCCAGGCTAGGAATCATACATAATATGCATACAATATTGACATTATAGCCCAAAATATTCTATGGGTCAAAATGGGGGTATTACAGCAAATGGCAAGATCAATAATGAATGAAAAAAATATTTCTCAGACTTATTGGGTAGAAGCAATTCATACAACTGTCCATATTCTCAACAAAGCTCACCTAAGACCAAACAATGATAAAACTCCTTATGAACTTTGGTTTGGGAGACCTGCTACTATTAAGCATTTTAAAATCTTTGGAAGTAAATGCTATATTAAAAATAATGATGAACATCTTGGCAAATATGATGACTGAGTTGATGAAGGTGTATTTTTGGGATATGCAACAAACAACAAAGGATATAGATGCTATAATAATAGATTGCATAAATTAGTTGATTGTATTGACATTAAAATTGATGAAGAAATATCAGTGAAAAATGATCAGATAGGCAGTGTTGAACTAGATGCAGAGAATAAAATTGAAATTGAAGAAGAACAGGTCCAAGAATTAGAAAAAGAAGATTCAGATTCAGATTATGAGCATGCAAACATTCAGGAAGATTCAAATCAGCAGACATAAACAAAGTCACCTTCCATAATTGTTGAAAAGAATCACGCTGAAAGTCAGATAATTGGTGACAAGAATAAAGGAGTTCAGACAAGAAAGAAATTGATTGAAGCTTCAGAGCAATCTTAGGTTGCCTTTCTCTCTATGACTGAACCTAAGAATTTTGATGAATCCAGTAAGAATGAAGATTGGATTAGAGCCATGAATGAAGAGCTTGATCAAATTGAGAAGAATAATACTTGGGAACTTGTTCCTAGACCTACAAATAAGAATGTAATAGGTTCCAAGTGGGTGTTTAAGAATAAGATGAATGAAAAAGGAAAGGTTGTGAAAACTAAAGCTAGATTGGTCTGTAAAGGGTATGCACAAGTTGAGGATCAGGATTTTGATGAAACCTTTGCACCAGTGGCAAGATTAGAAGCCATCGGAATGTTTCTTGCCTATGCCAACCACAAGCACTTCAAATTTTATCAGATGGATATGAAGTCAACATTTCTTAATGGAGACCTAGACAAAGAAGTCTATATGGAGCAACCTAAAGGATTCTAACTAACCGACAATTCTGATTTTGTTTGCAAGCTAAAAAAGGCATTGTATGGACTGAAACAAGCACCACGAGCCTGGTATTATAGATTGGATAAGTATCTACAGGACAAAGGATTCAAGAAAGGTATTATTAACAGTAACTTGTACATCAAATCTGAGGGTGATGATTTATTAGTTGTTTTGGTTTATGTGGATGACATTGTTTTTTGAAGTATTAATGACTCTTATGTTCAATGGTTTTCTAATGCCATGAAATATGAATTTGAGATGTCAATGATAGGAGAAATGTCATACTTCCTTCGTCTTCAAATTACTCAGGATTCTGCAGGTCTATTTCTCTCTCAAGAAAAGTATTTGAAGGAAATGTTGAAAAGATTTCATATGGAAGATGATTCACCTGTCAATGCACCCATGGTTGTTGGATGCAAGCTCAACAAGGATGATGTCTCACCAGATGTTGATCAAAGAACATATCGATCAATGATAGGCAATCTATTGTACATCAGAGCATCTCATCCTGATATAATGCAAGTTGTTGGAATGGTGAGAAGATTTCAGTCTACTCCTAAGCAAAGTCATTTGGCAGCTGTCAAGAAGATATTCAATTATTTGAAAGGCACAATGACTTATGGTCTCTGGTATCCTATAAATCAGAATTTTCAATTAATTTCATATTCAGATGCTGACTGGGAAAATTGTCTGGATGAGAGAAAGAGCACGAGTGGAGGTGCATTCTTCTTAGGTAATTCACTAGTAGCATGGCTAAGTAAGAAGCAAGGTTCTATATATTTGTCTACCATAGAAGCTAAGTACATTACTGCTTCTACATGTTGAACACAGGTACTATGGATGATTCAAATTCTGGAAGACTTGGAGGTAAAATATGCTGAATCTATTCCTAGTCATTGTGATAACACAAGTGCCATTAGTGTCTCCAAGAATCTTGTTCTTCATTCCAAGACTAAACGCATTCCAATCAAGTATCATTTCTTAAGGGAGCGGGTTACAAACAAAGTTGTTCAGTTGCATTTCATTCTTTCTAAAGAATAGATTGTTGATATTTTTACTAAACCCTTATCCAAAATCCAGTTTGAATATCTACGCCAGAAGTTGGGTGTCATATCTTCTTCCAACTAACCTGCTCACTTTGGCAGGGGGAGTTTATGTCTCTTGCACATTTGATGTATTTTTGAGAAATTTGTCATTGCTTTAGCTTCTCTTTGAGTTTAACTTGATAGGGGGAGTTGTATTACTATGTTTTCTTTGACATTGATGTCAAAGAGGGAGAATATCGGGTAGTTGCAACATCAAAGATATGAAGGTTTCCATCAATGCCAAAGGAGGAGATTGTTGGCATTATGCTTCAGTTGTCATTGATGGTTGACAAGCAGATAATAAGGGCATATAAGGGCATCACTGCAGGAATCCTTGAGGGAATTAGTTGAAGACTACGGGCATCCTGCGGGCATAGGATGAGCCCCTGCAGGCATAGGATGAGCCTCTTTGGGCATATGAATGTTGCGGGCATCCTTGTGGGCACATGGTGAGCCCCTGCGGGCATATGATGAGCCCCTGCGGGCATAGGGTGAGCCCCTGCGGGAATTCTTGTGGGATAAAGTATGAGCCACTGCGGGCATATGAGGGCATCATTAAGACTTATAAAACATATTGAGGGCATCTAAATCATCAATAAAATAAAAGGAGTTTTTAATGGACATCAAAATAATTGTTTTGGTAAAACTTAAGTGGGAGAAAACGCATCTAAACATTTATATATTTATTAAATAGTCAGTTACAACAATTGGGAGATCTGGAAGTTGAAGAGACCGAGGCATATATCTTCGGGATCTATAAAAACCAATTGAGAAGAACAAAAAAGTGGGATATAATCGAGAGAATGAAGAGGAGTGGTCACTGGTTGAAGAAAAGAAAATGAAGCTATGATTTCGAATCTAAGAAGACAATATAGAAGCAAAGAAAGGAGTGGCCCGAATCTGTGAAGAAGAATGCTCAGAAATTCGAATTTGATCAGATAAAATTTGGAAGCTGAATGTTGAAGAACTGAGGTTCAACTAAGGTAAAAAAATGAGTTGTAGCAACACAGAGAAAAGATGAAAGGGGTAAGTACTGATATATCTGAACCAGTGAAATGCAATTGACTGTAAATTTCTTAAATAGGGTGGAAGGGAGGTGCTAGGGAGGATTTATGTTCTGTATAATTCAAGTTGGTGCTTGAATTCTAGAAGTGGGTGCTTCCTTCTAGTGGGTGATAGAAAAACATGAGAGTTGGTGCTCTCAACAAGTTGCAGCTTGTTAAACAGAGGTTGTAGCCTCATCTTGAGTTGGTGCTAAAAAATAAATGATGTACAGGCGTTAAAAAACTACTTATCATTCTAAGAAGAAGAGGTTTTTTCCCTTTATGGGTTTCCTCATGAATATCTATGTCTATGTACATCATATGTGTGATTGATGATTACTAGTTCTATTGCTTATCTTGTTCATTATCTTGGCAATCATTTTGAGAATGGTAATAAATCTATAAAAGGGACTAAAATTGTTTAAGCATAACACAACTGATTCACCCCCCCTCTCAGTTGTATTAATAATAGCAACAGGATTCTCAAACAAAGGAGGAAAGTTTCATACCTCTAAGGATGAGGAAGAAGGTTCCAGCAGCTAACCACCCCAAAGAGGAGGATTTAGGGGAGGCAGATTTAGTGCTAGAGGAAGAGGTAGAAACAGAGAAGTGAAGTGTTATGCATGTGGTGAGATTGGACACATGTCATGGGAGTTCCCAAGGAACAAACCAGCAGCTCAAAGGAATGCAAACATGATTGATACTAGAGAAGATTCCAATGTGAGAGTAGAGATGGAAAATCCTCTTGAGGAAGGAGAGTCTCTTATGATGAAGAGAGTTTTGGTACAAACAGAAAAATAAGTACATGAACCAACACAAAGGAAGAGTCTATTCAGGACTAAGTGCAATTCACAGGGGAAGTGTTGCAAGGTGATCATTGATAGTGGTAGTACAAATAATTTGGTCTCCACTGAGATGGTAGAGAAGTTGGGATTGAAGAGAATGAAGCATCCCACTCCTTATAAAGTGCCCTGGTTGCAGAAAGGACATCAGCTCTTGGTGAATGACCAGTGCAAGGTGGATTTACAAATTGGTACTTACAAAGATGTGGTATTATGTGATGTAATGCCTATGTATATGTGTGTGCGCCATATACTCTTAGGAAGGCCATGGAAATATGACAGAAAGGTTGTTCATGATGGAAGGAGAAACACTTATTCTCTGGAAAAGGATGGAAAGGAACATGTGCTTCTACCTTTGAAGGATGAAGCAGCCCAAGAAGATACAGGATCTAGCATTTTACTGAGGTATGGGAAAGAGATGCTACAAGAAGTTAAGAAGGAAGAGGAGCTACATTTTTCCCTTATTGGCAAACCAAAGGTAATTTTAAATACCACAAATTTAGATGATTTCCCTACTGAAGCTAGGATCTTGCTTGATGATTTTGCTGATATTATTTTGGATGAGCTACCTGATGCTTTACCTCCCATGAGAAGTATTAATCATCATATTGACTTAATACCTGGTGCAATTTTACCCAATAAGGAAGCCTATAGACTAAATCCTCAATAGAATGAAGAGATTAAATAACAGGTACAAGAGCTATTGGATAAAGGTTTGGTGAAATAAAGTTTGAGTCCTTGTGCAGTTCCCACAGTGCTTAGCCCAAAAAATGATGGTGGATGGTGTAAGTGTATTGATTCCCGAGCAATCAATAAGATCACTATCAGGTACAGATTTCCTTTACCCCACATTGATGATTTGATGGATTGTTTGAGTGGGTCCAAGTATTTTTCAAAGATAGACTTGAAGAGTGGTTATCATCAAATAAGAATTAGAGAAGGAGATGAATGGAAGAATGCATTCAATACTAACAATGGATTGTATGAATGGTTAGTAATGCCCTTTGGACTTACTAATGCACCTAGTACTTTTATGAGATTGATGAATGAGGTCCTGAAGGAATACACTGGAAATTTTGTGGTAGTGTACCTATATGATATTCTGATTTTCAGTCAAAGTGAAGAAGAACATATGAGACATCTCAAATTGGTGTTGGAAACCCTACAGAAAGAGAAATTGCTGATAAATTTGAAAAAGTGCAGTTTCATGAAGAAAGAGTTGATTTATTTGGGTTTTATAGTCTTAGAAGAAGGGTTAATGATTGATCCACATGCGCCTAGGGGAATGAGGGGGACAACAGTTCGACTGAATGAGTTGGCTTTGTTATGACGGAAGCATAAATAAGAAATAAGCAAAGCAGGAATACACTACGCAGTTAAACACAAAATACACACAGACAATATGCAGGAATGTGAACTGATCTTCTCTATTACTTGTTGAGTTCAATATAAGATGTATGTTACAATATTTACATGCTTATATAGAGAATGTTGAGACTCTTGGGTTCCTGCCCATTATGCTCAGTTACAAAAGAAGTTAGAATGGTTTCGGAGGTTCAAGCATTACAGTCGACTAGAAGACAGAGAGACAATCTGTCATGGTTCGATAGTCGCAAGTAGCCGGTCGATGCTGCATGTCGACGTTGTGAAACTGTTAAGGTTGCTGAACTTGCCGAAGTTCTTGAGGTTGTCGAATTTAGAACTGTTCGAAGTTGTGCCAAAGTCAATGACTTGTCGCAGTTGATGTTAGCATCCGACAACAATTCCAACTACTGAATGGATCAGACCTCCTTCCTTAAGAAACAATGGTCCCCATTGTTTGCTTGGTCAAGTGAGGAAACTTGTCGGTCAGTTTAGTAGTTGAGTACCAATTTCCTTTGGATGGAAGTTTTCCGACTTTAACGACCTGAAACAAGGGAATTATGTTCGTTCTTGTATGGCGTACTCATTGTCCCACAATAATGTCACAAGGAAGAGGCTCCACAACATCTGGATGGATGTCTTCGAGTTCTGTTGTCGGTAAGTCGTTCTATTCCAATAGTGGTGCATGGTATGGTCGAAGTAGATCCACATTGAATACTAGATGCAGACCCAGGCATGCAGGAATGTCAAGCTGGAAATCATTTTCTCCAATCTTTCAAATAATACTGTACGGACTATATCGCAGAGGTTTGAGTTTCTTGTATGGACCGGTGAAGCGCTCCTTCTTGAGATGTAACCATACCTTATCCCCAATTTGGAATGAGTGAGGAATACGATGCTTGTCGTGTCGAGCCTTATCTTTCTTGTTTTCCTTTTGCAACATTTCCTATGCTTGATTTTGGATGTCACAATTCTGATCTAGAAACATCAAGGCTTTATCAACTTCCCGCTGGCTATAGTCTGTGTCGGAGTTCGAATGTGTTGAGGAGCTGATCAAGTCGATAGGAGTTGAGGGTTGAAATCTGTAACATATTTCGAATGGACTCTTTCCCATAGAGTTATGCTGAGCATGATTGTAGCTGTTTTGTATGTATGGAAGACTTTCATCCCATGTTCTTTGATGCTTATGGTTGTACATGCAAAGCAGTTGTCCTACCAAGCGATTCACAACTTCCGTATGTTTTTCAGTATGAGGATGGAAATCTATTGACAATGAGAGTCGTGTGTCTAGCTATTGCCAGAGATTCTTCCAAAATATGTTGACGAATCTAGCATCTCCTTCGGAACTAATGGTTGTTGGTAAACCAAAGTGTTTCCAAACATGTGTGAAAAAGAGTTGAGCAGTCTGTTATGTTGTCGTAGTCTTCTTCGATGGAATGAGAATGGACATCTTAGAAAATCTGTCGACTACTACTAAGATTGTGTCATGCTAATATCTGGTAGTAGGATATCCCGTCAAGTAGTCCATAGAAATAGATTCCCATGGTCGACTAGGAACTGGAAAAGGTGTGTACAATCCCTGTCGTCGATTAGGCGGTTTAGGAATTGCACAAACCACACATGATCGAATGTACTTGTTGACGTCATTTTTATGTATAGGTAAAAAGAAATACTTTTGGAGAATAGCAAGTGTATTTTCTACTCCAAAGTGTCCTGCAGTCTTTTTGTAGTGCACATCCCAAATGAGCTGCTATCGATGCTCACCGGTCGGTACACAAAGTTGTCCAAGCTTGTATAGCAAGGTGTCTTTCAGGAAATAGTCGGAGGTCGACGACTTGTCATTTTGAAGTTGTCGGTATATTGGTGAAAATTCAATATCTTCCTGATACAATTGATTCCAAGTGGTCGTGTCGTATCCCTGCATACTCATCACTGTGAAAAGGAGAGTAATGGGTGTTCGACTTAGACAATCGGCGGTGGCGTTAACTTTATCTTTCCGATACTTAATCACCAACTGAAATTGTTGTAGGTAATTAATCAACTTGAGTTGTCGAGTTGTTTGTAGTTTCGAGTGGGTCAGAGCAAACTATAGAGGCTTATGGTCAATGAGGATGATCGTTTCCTTGCCAAGGATGTAATGCATCTATTGCTTGAGAGCTTGCACAATGGCATACAATTATTTTTCGTACGTCGAATATCTTCTAACTGTGTCGTTAAAAGTTTCAGAATGAAAAGAGATTGGGTGACCAGACTGAGTGATCACTATTCCCAAGGCATAGTCTAATGCGTATGTCTCAATCTCAAAGGGCTGATGTAAATCAGGTAACACAAGTGCTGGTGCAGTGCAAAGCTTGTGCTTGATCTGTTCAAAAGCTGCTTGTTGTGTTGGTGTCCATTTGAAGACAGTTTTCCCATTTCCTTTCGTCAACTGATTCAAGGGCCAGGCTATATGACTGAAGCCGAGTATGAATCGTCGATAGAAATTCACCAAACCAAGAAAACTTCTTAGTTCTTGAATTCTTTGAGGAATGGGACAATCTTTGAGGATTTGTAGTTTTCTGGATCGACTTGAATGCCTACAGATTCAATTACATACCCCAAATATTTGATGTTGGTAATCGCAAAGGTGTACTTGTCCATGTTCAACTAAATTCGATGTTGTTGAAGAGTGTCGAGGACTTGTCGAAGCTGTCTGACATGTTCTTCCCATGTTCGACTGAAAATCAGTATGTCGTCGAGATAGAAAATGACCCATTGCTGATGAAAGGTCGAAGGATGTTATCCATGTATCGCATGAAGGTCGTGGATGCATTGGTTAAGCCAAAAGGCATGACTAACCATTCAAAAAATCCTTCCTTGGTCTTGAAAGAAGTTTTCCATACATCTACGGGCTCGATTGGAATCTGATGATATCACAACTTGGGGTCAAGCTTAGTAAATATTTTGGCACCTTTACAACAATTGATGAGCTCGTCTATCTGTGGCAGAGGGTAGCGATTCTTTACCGAAATTTTGTTGAGTGGTCGATAGTCGATGCACATGCGCCAAGTTTCGTCTTTCTTTGGAACGAGGATGATTGGACTTCCACAAGGAGAGGAGTTGGGTCGGATATGACCTTTTTCGATCAAATCTTGTATTTTTATGCGAATCTCTTCATTTTCAAGAATGGATCTTCTGTTAACAGATGCGTTAGGAAAAGAAGAACCAAGAGAAATTTCAATAGAGTGTTTTACATGGCAATGTCAAGGTACTCCCTCCAACACTTGGAATAAAATCTAATACTCGTCAAGAACATTGTTGATCAACTACTTCCGTCGGGAGCTGCACCGATTGGTGAGTTGACTTGTCATTGTAGTCTTCCTAGAATGTTGCGGTTTGATCATGATTAATGTGAACTTCTAAGCATGATTGATGAGCTTCTTTTTCTTTTTAGCAGATATCATTGAGACCGTTGGTGTAGGTCGTCGTTCTGATATCTTGTACCATCGATTTAAGATTTTGACAATCACCTTTTGAGGTCATGATTGATAAGTTCCATGGCGATCCCATAAGTAAGGTTTCCCAAACAAGGCATCAGCTACGGAGAATGGTGCCATGCCGCAGAGTAATTCATCTTCAAAAGGTTGTATGAAGTAGGTGAGCTTACATTGTCGGGTGATCCGTAGTTCCTGTCCATCCTCCATCCAATCGATGTTGTAAGGATGAGGATGCGGAGTGGTGACAAGAGCTATTTTCTTCACGAGATCTTCATAAATGAAGTTCTTTTGGATACCATTATCCACAATCAGATGTAATGGATTGCTCTGAACCCATATCCGTGTATGGAACAGGTGCTCTCGTTCCTCCTTGTTGACGATAGTCGAGGCTACTAGAGTGGTCGATGTCGATGTCAAAAGAGTTGTTGCGTCTAGATCAGATTCTTCCCCTGTCTTGTCGAACATGTCGGATGTCGACACTTTTTCCAAGAATTTCTTCCGAGCTTTTCATTCAGACGTATCATGCCAAGATGAGTGGTGGTAATCACACCATTTCCCAGTAGGTTTTTTGCTATGTTTCCTTTTCTGAAAAGGATTTTTGTCGTGATCTGGCTTTGGCGGTGTCAGCTAAGAATATTTCGACTTGTCGAAGTCGGCTAGTGCCTTCTTGTCAGGTGGTCGTCCTGATGTCGAATTTGTCATGAAGCGTGCTTTTCCTTTCTGCTTGGTTTCAAGTTTGCTGTCATAGTGGAATGCATCCACGAGGGTATTGACAGTCAGAAAATTCCATCTCCTGCTGAATGTACTAGGACAATCTGTTGAAGTACTTCAAAACAAGCAATTTCTCTTCTTCTTGGACGCCAAGTCTAGCCAAGAGTCAATAGAAATCATCGGGGTAATTCTGTACTGATTGGTCTTTCCATTTCCTTAGTTGCTACCACTTCTTATACTGATGTTCGAGGTATTTGGGCGGGTAAAACTCTTTTCAGACGTATTTGACAAATTTATCCCATGTGTCGATAGGGTCTCCGCTTTTCTCCATCTTTGTCGAGAGGTTCTCCCACTAGAAATGCAAATATGTTGACATCTTTAAGGATGCAATGGTGATCTTGTCAACTTCCGAGAGTTGATTCACAGAGTAATAGGATTCCAATTGGTGTACCCAATTGTCGACGGATTCTGCATCAATCTTTCCTTCTAGATTCAGTATGTCCAAATTCATTTGCACTTTAAAGGGGTTGATTTTGTCAGATTTAGTTCTCGTCGAAAATCCTCCGGATGTCGAAGCAAATCGCGTAACAATTTCATTGAACTAGACGAATATTTCAGTCCGTTGTCAAGCCATCGCTTGCTCAACAAGTTGTTTTGTCTCGTCGGTTGCATGTCTATAGTCTATTTCTTCTGCCATTTCTGGAGGTAGTGTCTGCTTGGATTGCTGAGATTGCGAGTGTGTTTGAACCGACATAAGTCAGGTAACTTCGTTGGAAGTGTCTACGCAAAACTTAAGCACGAACAAAACTAATTGATCTGATACCAATGATCCGCACGCGCCCAGGTGCACGAGGGGGACAATAGTTCGACTAAATGAGTCGGCTATGTTATGGAGGAAGCATAAATAAGAAATAAGAAAAGTAGGAATACATTATGCAGTTAAAAACAAAATGCACACAGACAATATGCAGGAATGTGAACTGGTCTTCTTTATTACTTGTTGATTTCAAGATAAGATGTATGTTACAATATTTTACATGCTTATATAGAGAATGTTAATATGCTTGGGTTCCTTCCCGTTATGTTCAGTTACAAAAGAAGTTATAACGGTTTCGGAGGTTCAACCATTACAGTCGACTAGAAGACAGAGAGACAATCTGTCGTGGTTCGACAGTCGCAAGTTGTCGGTCGACGCTGCATGCCGACGTCGCGAAACTGTTAAGGTTGTTCAACTTGTTGAAGTTGTTGAGGTTGTCGAAGTCGTGTCGAATTTAGAACTTGTCGCAGTTGATGTTAAGATCCAACAACAATGCCAACTGCTGAGTGGATCAAAGATGGATCCAAAAAAGATACAAGCAATTCTCAACTGGCCAATTTCGAAGAGTACTTTTGAGGCCAGAATTTTTCATGGTCTTGCAAGTTTTTATAGAAAATTCATCAAGAATTTTAGTCAAATTTGTGCACCCATAATAGACACCTTCAGGGAAAGTAGACAACCTTTCAAGTGGACATAAGCAACTGAAAGAAATTTCAAATTGTTGAAAAAGAAGATTATTAAGAAGCCTATTTTGGCTTTACCAAGTTTTAACAAAGTTTTTCAAGTGGAAACAAATGCTAGTGGGATAGCAATAGGAGCTATTCTAAGTCAAGAATAGAGACCAGTAGCATATTTCAATGAGAAGTTAAATGAAGCAAAACAAAATTGTTCCTCAAATGACAAAGAATTGTATGTTGTTGTGCAAGCTCTTAAGAAGTGGAGGCATTACTTGATTCCCAAAGAGTTTATATTATATTCAGATAATCATGCTTTGAAATTCATAGATAGTCAACCTAAATTGAATCAGAAACATGCTAAGTGGGTAGAATTTTTGCAGAATTTTACCATTGTGATTAAGCATACAAGTGGAAAATCTAATAAAGTGGCTGATGCCTTAAGCAAAGTAAATATTATCTTGCAGGAAATTAGGGTCAGCACTTTGGGATTTTAAAATTTGGTTAATATGTATAAGGAGGATGTGGATTTCAAGGATATATATGCATCTTGTGAGAATCCAGTTGCCCACAATAGAAATCAATGGTTGGACTACATGCTACAAGAAGGACTGTTCTTCAAAAACAATAAATTGTGCATTCCTAAATGTTCTATGAGAGAAAACTTGATAAAGGAGAAGCATAGTGGAGGTTTGTCAGGTCACTTTGGACAAGACAAAACATTTGCTCAAGTGAGTGCTTTTTATTTTTGGCCAGGAATGCAGTAAGATGTAAAGAATGTTGTTAAGACATGCAAGATATGTCAACATGCCAAAGGGAGGAGACAAAACACTGGACTGTATCAACCCCTACCTATTCCAACTAGGCCTTGGGATTCCATCAGTATGGATTTTGTTCTGGGATTTCCTATAACTCAGAGAGGGAATGATTCTATTTATGTAGTAGTAGATAGATTTTTAAAACTGGCTCATTTCATTGCTTATAAAAATACTAATGATGCAACAAATATTGTTAATTTGTTCTTCTCAGAAGTTGTTAAGTTACATGGTCTTCCTTTGAGCATTGTATCAAATAGGGACACTAAATTTGTTAGTCATTTTTGGAAAACTTTCTAGAATAAATTGGGAACCAATATTAGTTTTAGCTATGCTTATCATCCTCGGACTGATGGTCAGACTGAAGTGGTAAATAGAATCTTGGGAAATATATTGAGAAGTATTGTCTATGAGAATCCAAAGCAATGGGATTTAGCTCTTGCTCAAGCTAAGTTTGCGTATAATGATTCACCTAACAAGAGTACAGGTATGAGCTCATTTCATATTGTGTATGGGATGCATCCAAGAGGAGTGTACGAACTTAGAAATTTGGGAGAGTTAGGAATGAGGAGTGCAGATGGTGAAGAATTTGCATCTAGAATGTAGGAGCTACAGGAAAATGTCAAAAAGAAAATGCAGGAGAGTGCTAAAAAGTACAAACAAAAAGTAGATTTGAAGAGAAGGGAAGTTAATCTTCAGGTTGGAGATTTAGTGATGGCATATCTTAGGAAGGAGAGGTTTCCTACGGGAACCTATAATAAATTGAAACTCAAGAAAATTGGGCGTTGTAAGATTTTGAGGAAGTTTTCTACAAATGCATACGAGATAGAACTTCCTTCTGACCTTCAAATTTCTCCATTTTTCAATATTTCAGATTTGTATCCTTTTAAATATTTAGGTGTTGAGACAGAAGAAATGATTTCATGTAAGGATGGTCAAATGTTAGATTGGCAGGAACAGTTACCTTAGAAAGAGAAACCACATATTGAAGCTATACTTGACAAGAGGATTTCAAACAAAACCAGGAATAGTGATTATTTTCAGTAGTTAGTCAAATGGAAAGGTCATCCATCTGAAGATGCAATGTGGATGACAACAATGGAGGTTTCCAAGTATAATGTGAACCCTGAAGACCTAATGAAGAATTCTTTTTGTCCCTCAGAGTATGATGTAGGAGCATCGAGTCAAAGCTTTTTATAAGCAGCAAAATGCTATTTTCTTCTTCCTTGTCATGGTTTCTAGAATTCTAGGGTCAGTTATTGATTTAATGTAATTAGTTTTTAAGATATAATTAATTTGACTGTAATAATGGCAATTTTCCACTGATGTCGTCGAATCTTTCAAGAGGTTGCTCGAGGATAGGGTCTGTTATGTATTTGATTTTTATAAGAGTCTCGATCATGTTTATTCGGATCTGACAGGTTTATGGAGTCTTATTTAATCACTGAATGTAATCATGCAAAGGGTTGTTGATGAAATGAAGAACAGAGCTCTAAGACTCTGTGTTTAATTACAAATTCATTGTCTTCTTTCAATAACCAGAACTGTGTGTAAATTTTCTGTGTATGAGTGAACCGAGCATGGTTAACAGAGATATCCAGAAGAAGAAGACTGGGAGTATTCATTTGAATATAAGGCATGAGAAATTGATCGTTCCACTGATGAATTTAATGAGACTATAGCCTAGATTAATCAGAGAGAATGAAACTGACAGAAGGGCTTCCATTTGACAACGAAGGAAAATCTTGAGCGATCAAGATCAGAAGAGAGATATCGATGGTCCAAGATATTTTCTGCAAATCCAAGGTACAAGTTTGTTAAGGTGTGGACAAGCACAGATCAACGGATGAGATAGGCCCCGAAGAGATCAATATTTCAGATGGTTTCAACAATCCAAAGTAATTGCGGAAGCCACTTTGCGGAAGGAATTTGTGGGAAGGAAGTACGGAATGAGTTGTGAAAACACACCCACAATTGCGGAAGGAAGGCACCCCGCAACTACGGAAGGGAGGCGACGCGGGAACATGATTGCGGAAAAGCAAGGTAATTACGGAAGATAACTGCGGAAGGCAGCATTGTGGAAAGGTAATTGTGGAAAGGTAATTGCGGAGGGGAATTGCGGAAGGAATTCTGTTCGGTGCTCCGCAATCAAGCAAGACCCACAATTCCGCAATTTCTGTGAAATCCATTTTACTGCCTATTTGGAATTCGCCCTTCAAATACTGCTGCAGAAGGAAGACTTAGTTGTTTTAGCTAAGTTTGGAGGTTCTGCTATACTTGGAACCTAACTATTCCTGGTATAGAAGATTAGATTGGTTTTACTGATCCCGATCCTACATCAGATAAGAATTTTAATGTTATCAGTGTCTTGAAAAGTGGCATTTTCATCAATCCCCAATGGCTTTACCAAACCATGGCATCTTTATACCATCTTCTCATGAGCCGAAGTTGGTCTTGACTGGATTTTGAAGCAATTTTAGGAAGTCTCTGGTCTCCCATGTTATTTATCCTATATTGGTACATCAGGTACCTAGTCATAGTGATGCTCTCGATGGGGGGGAGGCCCACTTCTAGAAGGTGAATAGGGTAGGAGGTATTGCTTTTAATTTTGAGGTTATACATTATGAAATTATTATAAATTTGTTCAAAATTTCTCCAAGATTATCTAGTGATGTTGCAACCCCAAACTTCGCAACTGTACAAGATAATGGGAGTGACAAGAGTTTCAAAAAGAAACTTCTTTTTATCCCACATCATGAGATTTGTTGATTTACAAATGTTTTCAAGACCAAAATAAGCTTTCCACCTTCCATTAATCATTTCCTCAATGTTATCATTTTAGTTGAGCTTGTGATGACTATCAATTCCAAGGTATTTGTAGGAAGACAATTCCTCTAAGTTTCTATTGTCGTATACAAAATTAGCATAAGTGACCTTCTTGGACTTGATAATCATAACTTTTGTTTTGTCAATGTTAACAATCATACCCATATTAGAGCATAAATACTTGAGAATTCTTAATTTCTTATCAAGATCAAAGGGACGCATTGCCATATGAACAATATCGGCAGCATAGAGAAGGAGGATGATGACTATTCTAACTAAGGTCATGCCAACGTGACCTACTTCTTCTAAACAACCTTCTAGCTTATCAATTTAAAATGATCTAAAATGTTGAAATTTAGATCTACTTATTACCAGCTCCTTAAATAAATGTTTTAGAGAAAGAAATGATGAAAATAGTTAAGAGTGTTTTTTAGAAAAAAGTTTTTAGAGAAAGAGAAAGATAGAAATAGCCAATTTGAACCTTTCCCGCGATTTTTTCAACACAATTTGACTCCTCAAGTTTTCAAACTCCTCCCTTATTAACCCACTCCTTAAATAAATGTTTTAGAGAAAATAAATGATGGAAATCGTTAAGAGTGTTTTTTAGAAAGAGGTTTTAAAGAAAAGAAAGATAGATATAATCAATATATAAATAATTGATTAAAGTAGCTAGTTTAATAAATTTATAATAAACAAGGGATCTCATACATCAATTTGGTATTTAGGTAAAATATAACTTTAAAAATATATGATTATTATTGTGTTTAGTTATATAAACACTAAGGACTTGAATCTATAATCTATAATCTATAATTCTCTTATAAATAATATTAATTATTTAAGCTAACCTTATCTTGTCAAAATATAGAAAACAAAATGATGAACAAGTAGGTAAACCCTACATGAGTAGTCCATTATTAGAATTGATCAACAAAATCACAGACTATGCCAATTGAAGAGAAAGAGAAGATTGCTTCCACTAACGTAGTTTGGATTCTTGTTCCTTTAGATTATCAAGAAATAGTTATCCCTTATAAAAGGTTTCTCTACAACAATTATATAATAGTTGTGGGATATATCCAAAGGGGTTTTCAAAACTATAAATTTTCTGTTTTGAGATTTGTTATGTTTTATCTACCATACTTGAGCATTGATCTACTATTTATGAGCACCCATCTATTATTTATGAGGAAATATTAATTTGTGTTTAGTGTAGATCAATATTTTGAGTAGATCTAGGATCTCCTCTTGGCCACTCATCTTCCTCTAATATAGGTAAGCGTTATGGAAAAGATTATAAATATTTTGTGAGGAATATTGAGGATAAATCCATTCCTTTGTTGGTAAAAGCTTCAAATCACATTGTTTTCCATAATAAGAAACTTCAAGCCAATTTGGGGATCCCTATGGATTTTCAGTGATTACTTTATGTGGGTAAGTAGTTAGAGATATACTGACTATGTTTGATTAGTACAACATTTATAAGGACTCTACCATATGTTTGGTCTTATGGTTAAGTCAAGGGGCGGTGGGATTTGGCTTACATGCTTCCCCCGTTTTGGTTTCTTATAAGCATGAAACTTAACCAAGACATATCCTTCAATGGGACAACTACATGTTCTGTCAAATCTATATATTGTTGAGAAACTAGACAAGGTGTTAGTTTTGGAGGTCAAGAATTCAAAGTTGAATGAGTTTTTCTTATTACTTAAATATGAGGCAATCATATGTAGATTTAATGGATTATATTCATGATCAAAAGATCTACAAGAGTGGATATATTATAACTAGACTAAAAACTATGAGATTCTTTTGTTCTCTAAAACTTTCTTTGTAGTGCATGATGATTACAAGAAAATATTTGATCAGGGACCTTGGTTATGGGAAAGAGCAAGGTTATTTCTTATGGTTTCTAGAGTTTTAACCCACTACTATGGTGGTGTCCGCAATGTGAGTTTGGGTCCATCCCCCCCATATGCCTCCTCCCTTTTGGAATCATTCAATGTTACAAGATATTGAAAATACTTTGGTCATACTTTTAAAGTATGATAGTGAAAGGACCCAGCAAGGTTCACTTACATATCCCTATACTTGTGTGGAGATCGACTTTACTAAGGTATTCCACATCAAATATTGTTGAAACATGAAAACTACAACTTCATATAGAGTAAATGAAAATACAACTTTTAGGTGTTGACATTGTCCTCAAACAAGTTACCTTTAGGAAACCTGTTGTCATCCAAGAAGTCAACCTAAAAAGAAAAAGGGGAAATGCTTCAAATCTAAAAGTTTTGATCCATATGTTCCTCCTTCTCTTAAAGATGAAAAAGAGAGTAAGGAATATTTCCCCACTACTGAGGTTAAGAAATTTAATAAAGAAAATCTAGAATAAATAATTATGATATTAAATAGACAATAAATATTGTACAACTTCAAGGGTTGTGGTAACTATGGATGCTTCGTGAGGAGGAATGAAGAGAACACATGAATCTCAGAATTTTAATTTAGATAAGCAGAAAGCTATGGTGATGAATAATGGTTCTTTGGAAACTAACTTACAAATGGTACTTGTAGATCCATAACTGCAGGAATGGACCAAGGTTAAAAAATGAAAGGGAAGAAAGACAAGATTTAGGGTTTCTTCAAATCTTGACACTTTGCAAAACATTTTTTTAAGGATCCATTTGATTAGATATATTCGAATGCTTTAAGATAGTATCTATGTAATGTGTCGTATGCGCCTAAAGAATGTGATTTTGGTTCTTATTTGTGTACAAAAGAAACCTAGTCTTTGTTGATACAATCTCAAGACCCTAATAAGTAGTGACATCATCATGTGGAGTGTCTGAGAGCTGATCCATCCGGTTCAGCTTATGGTTTTTTTTATGGAGCGTCTACTGGTCTAAAATGTGGCGCTGGTTTTCTCATAAACTGTGGTGATGATCTCACTTATAAATTTCATATGTCATACGGCCAGGGCACAAATTCAAAGGTGGAACTTCTTGGTTTGTGGGGTATTCTAAAAGTGGCAATTTGCTGTGGATTAGGTTCTATCAGAATCTTTGGAGACTCCTTAATTATTGTTAAATGGGCGAAGAAACTATTTCGACTGAATATTATTCAGCTCAAACATTGGTGTGACGGAATTAAAATGATGATGACATGGTTTTATGATATTTCCATCGATCATATCTACAGGGAATACAACGATGCAACTGATGCATTATCAAAGGTTTCCCTTAATGGAGAAGCGAGGGTCCTATATTGGGAAGAGTGGGTGGAAGGTTCCATCACACAAAATGGTTTGATGATGTCTTTTAGTCTTCTATAGGAAGTGAAGATGAGTATGGTATCTTGCTTTGTTGGTCAGATGTTGTTTTTATTTTGAGCATTTTATATAATTATGTCTTAAGCTATGTATGGATGTATGAACGGGCAATTCAGCTACTCTCTCAGAGAACAATGTACTTTTTTATTTCCAAAGAAATAACAAAAGTATGGCTTTTTTCCACTTGAAAAAAAAATCCAAATAATTTTTTAACCAATAATGCATAATAAATCTAAACTAATAATATATAAATAAGTGGATATCATTAAATAAATTAAATTAAAATAACGATAATTAAATTATAACCTTATTTATTAAACAAAAGATATGTACATGTAATTCTCTCTTTGTTTTTAGTCAACTAATTTGAGTCTTGCACACATAAATTAAAATTAAAAAGAAGTTAAACATGTAAAAATGGAAAATTAAAATCTATATATCATATTAATTGAAAAAACACATTATAATAAAATAAATTAAGTTGTCCATTTTAATTTTATTGTATGTAAAAATTTAACAATATGTTCCCTAATTTAAAGTTTGTATCAGGGAAAAGTGTAATTCCATGTTCAATATGGAGAATTGACACTTTTAAAATAATAAAATATTAAGTAAACAAAAATTTAACAATATTGTCTCTAATTAAAGTTCAAAAACCGTATGAGGGAAAGAAGTGTAATTACGTACTCAATGTAGAGCATGTGGCACTTTAATAAAATAATAAAATATTAAGTAAATAAATATTTTACAATGTTGACCTCAACCTAAAGTTCAAAACCAAACAGATATATATTCCAATTAATTAAAACAAAAAAATAAAATAATGAAACTTGGATACTTCTTGCTATGTGATGTGGGAGTTAGAGAAATCATTAAACTAGGATTTACATACGAAGGATTTGAGACATATTAAACCAATATAGATCCATATTAACTCTAGATCTCTACCGGATAGGAGCTTTTCCTCAACTTTTTCACTTTAAAAAAAAGTATGCATTTCAAGGGATTTGATCTCTCAACACTTGGTAGATATAGAGTTAAGATTAATCCATATTAGTATTTTTTTAAAATACCGAAAGAGATCAAATCTCTTACTGTGTAAGCTATTTTTAGAATACAAAACTTGAAATGTAATTTAAAGAATTTAATCCTTCGTTAAGCTTAAAAAATCCTTATATTATATAAACCTAAATCTATTTAATAGTATACTTCAAAAAATTTATAATTATCAAAATTTTTAAAAATTTACAATTATCTAAACCTCTAATTATTTGGTTTCAAATTATTGAAATATTATTAATGGCCATTCTCAATCTAAATTTACTACAATGAGAATATAACTCTTCAATCAAATATCAACTCTTTGCCACTATTTTATTCCCTGTCGTGCAGGGAATCATGTAATTGACCGGGTTTTGGCATTCGTGCCACATGAATTGCAGGTTTTTATGTTAACCTTTTATGACTAAATTGTCTTTGTGTAAATTCCATTTACAATTGGTTCTAAGTAAACTTTTGATTTAATATCCTTTCATATAAGCAAGTTCTTCTTCTTCTACTGGGTAAAAAAATTTAGAACATTTATGCATTTCTCCAACCAAAATATGATAATATTTTATTTTAAAGCATAAAAAGCAATGTGTGTCATTAATTCTGGTCTTAAGAATTTGATAATATAAACATAATATTATGAAAAACAATTATGAATAAGAATAATCATACAATGATCAAAAATTGATAATATATATGTAACATTAAACATCATTGATTTGTTCTAACACATTATCTCTCCAATCCATAGTTTAATTGTTTAACCACAAAATTGAATGATTTCATGTTATTGACAATTTGTCACATACTTGTGGTCTTTAGATTTCGTCGTTACATTAGATTCTTTCACATAGAGACCGCATCGTAAATTACTATTCCGAGGCATCTTTAATTCAGATATGAGATATACCAAATATTGTATGATGATTATACTTTATGGTCCATTGGATAGTATGCGTCTTTAATTCAGATATGAGATATACCAAATATTGTATGATGATTATACTTTATGGTCCATTGGATAGTATTTTCAAGATCAAATAAATATAATAATAACTTTTATGTTCATAACACCAAATTGCTTCTAATCAATAAAATTTGAATAGATTTATTAAATAGACATCGAATTTCTCTCTTTCTTATGTTTTATAGATCTAGTGATCCAACATTTCCCTTCATAATCATGTATTAATTAAAAACAAAACGTAAATTTGAATTACAAATGGTGTCCATAGATTTACAATTCACAAAAACAAAACATAAATTTGAGTTACAAATGGTGTCCATAGATTTACAATTCACAACAGATTATGCCTTAACTTGCATCATAATAGAAATAATGCAAGAAATTTAGCCTTAATAAGCTTGCAACATAATAGAAATAACATAAGAAACTTTAAACAATAATATCTTCAAGCTTTCAAACCTAAAGACAGTAAATATGTAGTTGTGATGTTAAACATGCAAGAAATTTAGCCTTAATAAGCTTGCAACATAATAGAAATAACACAGAAAACTTTAAACAACGGTATCTTCAAGGGGTGCAATTGACTCCTAAGTCGAATCTTGTTAGAAAATCTGAGTGTATATTTTTTTCTTCATCGCTAGGGTTTAGGGTAGGCTTCAGGAGTGAATCAGATCTACACAACAATCAGAGTCCGGTTGGATGGATCCTCCCCTTCCTCCAAATCCAGATCCAACAGTTAGGCGTCAAATATTGGAAGATCGTTTCCGTTATCTTGTGGCGACTCAGCCCGCTTCATGTAAACGAATCCAAATTTGTTAAGAAGGCTTATGTACCAGAAGTCAAGCTATCCTCTGCCGCCGCTAAATGCAAAGTTGTTGAATTATCAGAAAAAGGATTAATAGGACACTTCATGGGCCTTTGTCCTTATCCTAGATCCACGGAGATTTGGTTAAATAAAAACTGGAGGCTGCTAATCCAGGGAGAAGTTCAACAAATATTTTGATTCTGCAGGAAAGGGTTCTTCGTTTTTTTGTTCGAGAAAAAGGAAGATAGAGACCCGATCTTCAGAAATGGGCCATATTTCATGGGACCAAGAGGGATGTATATCAACAAGTGGGACCTGTCATTCGACCCTAAGAAAGATATTCCCACTGTAGTCCCAGTTTAGGTTAAGTTTCCCCATCTCCCTCTTCATTGTTGGAACGACGAAGATCTAAGAGCAATAGGGAACTCACTTGGGAAATATATAGACAAATCAGAACCCAAGCCGCCAATGTTCTCATGTGCAAGAATCTGTGTTGAAGTAGATCTAGAAAAAGGTCTCCCATAAGCCATTAATCTTTCAATGGATGGTTGGACTCACTTTCAGACAGTAGATTATGAGAAAATCCCCTTCAAGTGTAAAGTATGCCACAAATATGGCCACTTTGCAAGATTGTGTCCTAAGAAAAAAAAGCAAGAGCTAGAAGAAGGACAAGGAGAAGAATGGAACGAAGTCCCTAGAAAGAAAGGCAACAAAACAACCCTCAACCCATCGCAATCTCCAAATAAGAGGAAGATAAGTAAAAATAGATTCCAATCTCTTAGTAATGAGGATCATGAAGAAGAACAAGAGCAAATAGGGGAAAAAACAAGGACGACCTCAAAGAAAACAAAAAATCAGAAGAAACCCTAAGAGCCAAGGCAAAGACCCCTAAGCTGATTAATTTAGGTATGGAAGGAAACCATACGCAGCTTCACGACAATCTCGAGCCTAATATCTCTCTAAGCTCTGAGTGTTCGGTGACCAGATCTAAATATAGGGAAAATATGGAAGACACATCGGAAAGTAGAGAAGAAGAAGAGGAGCCTCAAGCTAAAAAGGGATGAAATCCCAATAGATTCCTAAGAGAGCAGGAAGCAGCAAGAGAGAAAGCGGCGGGTAAGCAAACCAGCTTAGACCAACGCATCAGGATAGCAGCAGGAAAGAAGAATCAAGGAACCACTGAGGAAAATAAGGACAAAGCACCTCCTGTAATCGCAGAGGATTAGGAGGAAAACAAAATGTGGAAGCAGTGAAAAGGATTAAGAGAAATGAAAATGCCACAATCCTCTTGATACAGGAGACCAAAATGCAAGCTGAAGAGTGTCTTCAAGCCTTGAGAAAAATAGGGGTAAACGGAGAAGGTAAAGTAGTCAGTGCAGAAGGAGCTTCAGGTGGTCTTATCGACTGGTGGGATAAATCTCATTTCAGGATCAGATCTTACATCACCAATAGATCTTGGATATTGGTTGAACTTGAGGATCTAATGAATCATAAAATAATTTGGCTAGGGAATGTGTGTGGACCAACTATTGCAGCACAAAAAGAAGAATTTTGGAACTCTATAGCATCACAACGAGAGCGGATATTGTCTAACCAATGCATTATAGCAGGGGACTTCAATGCGACTATCTCGGCTAAGGAGAGGAAAGGAGGAACCAAAGTCAGAGATCCCTTTGGAGAAAGGCTAGAATACCTTCAAAATTCTTGCAACTTAACAAACATCAAACCAAAAAGAGGGAAGTACACTTGGAACAACAAGAGATCTATCTTAGGACACATTGCCGCCAGGCTCGAAAGGTTTCTGGTAAGTACTACTTTCCTCTCCAAACCCTACATTCTGGAGGTAAAAATTTTGTCAGTCGCTATTTCTGATCATAGGCCCATCGCTCTTTTCTTCACTTTTGTGGGAAATTTGGGCCGATGTCGTTTAGGTTCAACCCGGTTTGGTTGAAAACTGAGGACTGCATGGAGGTCATTAAAGAGGCTTGGAAACAGTATGTAATCGGCTCTCCAAGCTATATATGGGAGTCTGGTGACGAAGCTAAAAAATGTTAAACATGCCCTGAAAAAGTGGGTAGTGGAAAATTATAAAGACCCCGGGACGGAAAAGAAAGAATCTCAAGCAGCCTTGGAACAACTTCAAGATAATATGGAATAAAATCCAGTTATAGAAGAAATATTGGTAAAAGAAAAAGAACTGGATAGGAAAATCAAAGACCTTGCTAGAAAAGAGGAAGAGGAATGGCATATGCGATTGATAAGCTTATAGTTAAAGGGAGGAGATAGGAATACAACCTTTTTTCATAACCAGTGCAAAGAAAAGCAAAGGAAAAACACCATAATAGAGCTAGATAAAGATAATGGGGAAAAATTACTGAGCAACTAGAAATTAAAAATGAGGTCAAGAACTTCTATGAAAAAATTTATAATGAAGAAGAAGAAGTGAATATGGAAGAAATGGAGCAGATGTGTGAGGATGTGCCCTCTATCATATCGAATGAAGAAACCGACCTCCTGTGTGCTCCAATATTTAAAGAAGAAGCAAGGAAAGTAGTATGGTCTCTTCACCCAGAGAAATCCCCAGGACCTGATGGCTTTAGTATCCACTTTTATCAGAAAATTTGGGCCTTTATTAAAAAATACCTTATCAAAATGTTGAACTGGATGAGAAATAGGGACCGCATAGGAGGAGCCACAAACTCCTCGTTTTATCACCCTCATTCCCAAAGAAAAAAATCCCTCCTTCATAGACAGATATCGCCCCATCTCCCTTTGTAACTCTTCCTACAAAATCCTCACAAAAATCATTTATGGCAGGCTCAAGAAGTATCTCCCAAAGGCCATCTCTGCTAATCAAGGCGATTTTGTCTCAGGGCGGCAAATTTATGACAACATTATGCTTATTCAAGAAGCCATCCATTCTAGTCAGAAAAGGAAAGAGGCAGGCATGGAGATCAAGCTTGATCTAGCCAACACCTTTGATCGGGTTAAAGATGACTACCTATATATGGTTCTTGGGAAGTTTGGATTCTCCGCAAACTTCATTAGATGGATCAAATCCTACATAGTGTATCCTTGGATAGCCCCACTTGTAAATGGAAGGCCCACTTCCTTTATCAAAATCTTCATGGGAAGATTTGTCCTGTGAAGGTCAACAGTAGGTATAAAAGGGACAAGTGGATCTATAGCATGACAATAGGGCGGTCGTACAATTGGGTTTATTTTATCCGCTGGAAAAAAAGGGTTTTAATTGAATCATCGTATCAGCAAGGCTCGGTCGGACCAACAAGTAAGGAGGTTAAATCTCCTAGTGTCTACCCTCCCTACTGGGTGTTCCTTCCTCTAACGTACGAAGTAAGGCTAACACCCACCCAGGTTTACATCATAAGGCAAGTAAACCCTATGGACCCCAATATCATATTTTATATAGTTCTAGAATTAGGTAAAATAGGAAACAATAGCAAGAATCAACGACAAGGATGCCCTATGTCCCCTTTCCTTTATATCCTTGTGGCAGACACTCTAAGCAGGAGACTCAACAGGTTAATGACAGAAGGAAGCATCCCAAGTATCATCATTTCTCAAGGATTTCAGCGAATAAACCATGCACAATTTGCAGATGACACTATTATGTTGGGTCATGCTTTAGTCCAAATAGCCAGGAAGTTCAAAAACTTACTAGAACTCTATCTTCGAGCTACGGGAGGAAAAACCAATGAAAAAAAGAGCAATATTTATGGTTGGAATTGCAATCCTAATCTTATAAGGGAGCTAACAGTGGCTTTGGGGGTCAGGGCTAATATAGATTGGACTTCCTTCAAGTATCTTGGAGTTCCCATTAGTAGGAACAACGCGAATAGTGCATCTTGGAAAAGTGTCACCCAAAAAATAAAAATAAAAGATTCAGTCTTAGGGAATGCGGTGGCTAAATTTGGCAAGTAAAGTCACTTTAATAAACTCATTTCTTTCTTCCTATACAGTCTTTATAAGTGCTATGCTCTTGGCCCCAAAAAATCTGATGAACAACATCAGTGTTGAAATCAGAAAATTCCTCTGGAAAGGAGGGAGAACCCAAGGTAAAAAATTCCATTTGGTCAACTGGAACATAGTAAAGGATGCCAAGAGAGAAGGAGGGTTAGGAATTAGGGAACTGAGCTAGATGAACAAAGCAATGGGAACCAAACTAATCTAGAGACTGATTTCTGGTAAGAAGGAATGGTGGAAAGAAGTGATAAGGAGAAAGTATATCAGAAAAGCTAGACTTCGAAGCATATATTCTTCGTTAAGCGGGAAAGGCACCAACATTTGGAATTTATGCAAAGCCTCTACTGGTCTAATTAGAGACAACCTTTATTGGATATTGGGAATGGGAAGAGGATTCAAATCTGGATAGACTCTATTCTTGGCTCCCTCCCTCTTGGTTCCTATACGGATTTAGCTAGAATTCGAGACTGGATGCAAAGCTCAAGGTTTATTACCTTGAAGGACATATATGTTTGGAATATTTCAAGAGCCTAGAAAGGATGGCTTCCCTTGGATCCACCAAAAAACCTGATACAAGATTATACTCACCTTCTTATGGAGCTTCATTGGAAAGCTCCATTTCATTTAAGGATCAAAGACAGTTGTGCCTTGGGGGCATGTTGGACATTACACAGTCAAGGAAGGGTACAACACCTTAGTGAACCTCAACAGGGACCCTACGTCCAAATTTTGGCCCAAGGTTTGGAACTCGAACTGCATCCCCAAGGTAATTTTTTTCTTTTGGATTCTTGCTCATAACAAGCCCCTCACTGCTAATAATTTGCTTAAAAGAGGAATAGAAGGTCCTTCCCACTGCGAGTTATGTAAAGCATCCATAGAAAACGCCTAACACCCTTTTCTGGAATGTGCTTTCTCCAAACAAGTTTGGGAGACTGTTGTCAGTCCTTTGTGTGATAAATATTCTCCTCCAGAACAAGTTGAAGAAATGATAAAAAAATGGAAACGATGGTACCCAGGCAACATTCTCAAAAAACCCACTCTCAACAAGATATGGAAAATGGTTCCAATGAACGTCTCTGGGAAAATATGGTTAGCAAGAAACAAAAGTATATTTGAAGGGAAAAAGGATGACCAGAACAGAGTCGCTTACAGAGCCATAAATCTAATTGCTAAAAGCATCAATGCTAAAGGAATATTTCTCCTGAACTCGGAAGACCTTTCCTTGAAGGAAGACCTGTGATCCCAAAACTTTGTGAAAAATAAAATTATCCAAATCTCTAAGACCAGGATCAACACTGAATGGGAGATAAGAATGAGTAAAGAAGAATTCAATCAATGGTGGATGTCACAAAAGAGTCACTCCTTGTTCTTTGATGGGGCAGCCAAAGGAAACCCAGGGGAGGCAGGTGCGGGGGGGTCATCTATGACCCTGGAGGAAATATAGTTAAATCTTACGCCTGGGGACTGGGGGAGAAATCCAACAATGTTGTTGAATGGATCGATTTACTTCATGGTATGGAAATAGTCACCAAGTTAAAGATCGACAAGCTCTTATTTTTTGGACACTCAAGGCAAGTCATTCAAAAAATGAGGAATGGTTATGCCAAAGGATCTCCGTGGTGCAGAAGGATTCATCAAAGAATTGGCTCACTCAACATCTCTCAAGAGGCAAATTACCTTCACATCCTTAGAGGAAACAACAAATCAGCGGACCACCTGGAAAAAAAAGGATTTAAGCTTGGATTAGGGGAATTAATCTATGAGGATGGTTTGCATAGACATATTTCGATTCCCTAGGACTTCAAGTCCCACCCATAAGTGTTTAACCCATTCGAATTTAAGACATAATGGGAAGACCTCCATTTGGACAACGTGGACACGTGCAAGACGTCCTAGCAGCACATGGCCTCGCATCGGCTCCCTGGAAGATGCTTTTATGGGGAGTCATGTCCAAGACTCTACCCCTCTTGGCTCACACGCGAACATGATGTCTCGTTTCATAAGGAGGAGGCGACAGGGCAAGCAGGTCTTCAGTTACAGCAGCTTGGAAACCACTTGAGAGGTTTATCCCTCATTCCCCTGAACTGTGAGGAATATTGCAAGTGGGAGCAGAGACCGAACACCACCAATAACTACACAGGAAGTTAACAGCATTCCAGAGTTATGGTTGGAATTAGGGAGGCCATGCCGTATTTGAAAGCTAGTGTTGAAGATTTCAAACTGAATCTCAGAAAGGTCTTTGAGGTTGCATATGTTGGTCTCAAGGTGAACAAGGAAACCGCGGAGGACATGAAATATATATCGCGATAGCTTTCCTGTCAAGACTCACGCATAGACGACCTCAAGAGAAACTTGTTTGAACTTATGGGAACCGTGGATGTCATTAAGGACGAAGTGCTGAAAATGGCCAGAATGACCCAGTGTAGCCACTGCCAAGAGTCCCCAGATGAAGACGCTCTACCAATGGATGAAACCTCAGTGCAACAGCAAGTCCAAGGTATGCATGGGATACATGAATGATGCTCCGCCTCTTTCAGTTATGTGTTTTTTTGTGTATTGTTAAATAGACAGTTTGTAAGGGTTTATCCCTATAATGCCTTTGATTTTCCTAGGAAGTTTAATAGAAAAAATGATAGATATGAAGTGGAACAAGTTTTATTTTCACATATTCAGGGAATTACAGAGCTCGGGATGAAGCTCTCTATTTTGTAATGAATGGTTTTGCACAACTCTTTTATAAATATTCTCTTCTTTGATTTCTGTTAAAATAATAATAATAATAATGATATCTTAAAGCTTTCAAAATTTAGCCTTAATAAGCTTGCAACCTAATAGAAATAACACAACAAACTTTAAACAATAATATGTTCAAGCTTTCAAACCTAAAGACATGAAATATGTAGTTGTGTTGTTAAACCTTAGGAAATGTGTAGTTGTGTTGTTTTCGTCCAACGTTTTTTTTTTTCAAATATGATAATGCATTTATTTACTCTCAATTTGAAAAATGTTATCATGCCACCTTAAACCAACTTGTATAAGTGCCACATGTGGTGTATCAAGCACCTCTTATTTTTCTAAGATGATAGAATTGTCTCCGTATGTGATATTCTTACATGACTTAATGATGCACTAATGTTTTTTGGGGGTTATATATGATCTTGCATGATTTAATGATGTACTTTAATTTTTCTAAGATGATAGAATTGCCTCCGTATGTGATATTCTTACATGACTTAATGATGCACTAATGTTTTTTGGGGGGGTTATATATGATCTTACGTGATTTAATGATGTAATTTAATATATGTTGGCGTGTGTTTATATATATTGGAATGATTGTTTATATATATAAATTGTTATATATTTTGTATTAAATTAAGTATATATATTTATACATAAATCTTTGTTTTAAGATAGTTTTATTATTTTAATTATATTTATTTATTTGTTGAAAGAATATTTTAACCATACATTTCACCATTAATCAATTATATTTATGAAAGAATCTCAAAATAATAGCAAGACAAGTAGGAGTTAATAACTCCAACACCCCTCTTAACAACTACTTGCCTTAATTTTTGTTGGTAATAACTCCAATACCCCCTCTTAACAACTACTTGTTTCAATATGTGTGTCTCAGTAGCTCTCAAGTTGGATTCACTAGTTCCACTTCCGAAAATCAAGGATCTCCCAAATTTAACTAGCACAACCACTTCATTTGTGACTGGTCAAGAGTGATAGGCCACAAGTTAAGTGCCACCATAAGTTATATGTTACGATTTATCCAGGCATCCATGCATCAACCATTAGTTATGTTTTATATTCTTTTTTTTACCTCTCATAATACACTTGTCTCATCCTTGTACAATCCTAGAAAAGCATAGGTTGTAGTCTATCCAGATAATTACATTTATGAATAATAGCAAGACAAGTAAGAATTAATTACTCCAACAATAAATATATATATATAAATATAACTAAATTGTGATGAATATTTGATACCATGTGATTTATGTCTAGCTTTATGTTATAGGACCACCAAAGATTATTTCAAGTGATGTAATTTTCATTCAATTAATAAAAGTGACTCATCAAGTAGTAATGGGTGTCCTCATCATGAGTTTAACACAGAAAGAGATTTCCATGACCATTCAATATATGTAAAGCAAGTTTGAAATATATATTATTGAAGATAATAAAGATATTCATCATATACATTTAGAATATATGAATTTTAAAAACAACACCACAATATACAAATATACTCATTATGTTATTTATGGAATAAAAATTAGTTAATGAGTATAACATTCAGTATCAATGTTTATTATTTTCAAAATAAGAATCAAAACCACCAACCTCAACGTCACAAAACCTCTAGAGGCGTGGCTAAACAGCACACAAAGTGCAGTAATTTCTCCCCTGGTAAATTTGATTTTACCGAATTGAAGAAAGCTGGGAAGCCTTCATAGAATTTTAGAGAAAAGAAAGATTTGAAATAGTCAAGGAGTAGTTATTTTTGTAAAATAATTGCAAAACAAAATAAGGATTATGTTTATGTTAATGTAAATAATCCTTTAAGAATTATGTTTATATTAATCCTTTAAGGATTATGTTTATATTAATGTAAATAATCCTGAATTTCGTTTATTTGGACTTTCAGCGGTTTGGAAGTTTAGGTTTCTGTCGTGTTCTAAAATTTAATTCGATTTTACCGTTGGTTTGTTGATATGGCCGAACATACAATTGAATTAAGGAGAGTCACTGGGGACAATTAAATTGAGAGTCGTGGCGTGTATTATAATGCTTATGACTAATTCAGCGATATAGTAGGGGGACTTGATAAAGAAGGGATTAAATCGGATTCAAATTTGAAATTTATGATGTAATTGGTGTTTTAATTAATTAATTTAATTTTTAGAAATATGAAAAATTATATGTTGTTGATTAAATAATGATTTATAAAATTTAGTCAATTTTTGTTAGTTCATTTGATTAAGATTAAGGTGTGGGACTCGTGAGCAAGGTTATTAGAGTTCAATTATTTTTAGGGGTGACTTAGTTGGGAAGTCACACCCAAAATCTTAGTCAAGTTGAGGCTTGTGCAGTCCAAGCCAGGTGCGATCTTTGAGTGATTTTGACAACTTAGATGTCCCTGGAGGCCAATATCGTGAGTCTCTGATGCTACTCCAAGCTAAGGTAACCTAGATGATGCAAAATGATTGGGTGCAGTTTCTAGCTGACTCATCAATTCTCGGGTCGTTTGAAGAGTTTATGTAATTGTTGAGTTTGCTACAGAATTGCTAACTTCCTAAGCTGGATACGGAACTGTTGACTCAGTTCCGCACCTCAACCACGATGATGATAAGCATAATGACCAGCAAGATCACATTGGATAATTAGGAACCTTTATCAAACCAAGTTCTATAGCTTCTACTCCAAGTGATCTCTTGTATGCATGTTGTGTATAAACTTGAGACTTATCTGCAAGCCTTTTAGCTTTCCGCAAGTACTTTGTTCCGCAACTATCTTCAACATGATTTCCGCAACCCAAAATTGTACCAACAATAGACCTAGAGAACCAACTCTTCATTAGGCAGTCATAGCAGCATAACCATACCCAAATCATTAGTAAATGGCAAATACTTAAGGAAAAAAGGATCATTTCTTACCAGTGCCAAAACTCGACAGGTTAGCCAAAAAGGAACTAGTAGAGGTATAGGAACTAGTCAAAAGAGTGCAAAAAGGAGGTAAAAACAAGAGGACAAAAAGTGCCATATACACAACCCTTCACTGGGGATCTAAACTCTACTTTGAACAGAGATGAGGTTTGGGGAATAAGAGCTAGACCGGAACCCTTATTGGATTTTTTTCAGTATCAAATGGAGGCTATGGACCTAATTGACATAGAACCAACTGAGATCCAACCTACCTTGTTTAATAAGAGATATGGAGAAGCAACAATATCAAAATGACTCGATCGATTCTTTTTTTCAGGGGAACTACCGAGGAAATTTGAAAGAGTAAGATCCTGGAGGTTAACAAGAGGGGGTTCAAACCATTTTCCTATTCTATGTCATTTGGAAAAAGGAGAGAAGAAACCAGCTTATCCTTTTAATTTTAATCCCCAATGGTTGGAAAATGTAGAATATATTGGATTGATAAGAGCTAACTGGAAAATATTTGATGCTTCGTTGAATGTCTATTGTAGTAGACAGTTTGCAAATTCCTTAAGTGAAGCAAAGATACTTTCAGTAGAATGGTCTATAAAACAGATGAAGAGTAGGGATATAAGATTAAAAGATGTGGAATCTAAGATAGTATCTTTCTATAATGATTGCTCAGGGGTTTTAAGCAGTAAGGATTTGCATGATTTAGCAGACCTAGAAGTTAGAAGGAATGATATTTTAAAGGAAAAGGAAGCTGAAATTAGAATGAAGAGCAGAGTTGTTTGGTTAACTGTAGGGGATTAGAATAATGTTTATCTCCATAAATTTTCTAACCAAAGGAAGAGATCCAATGCAATATAGGAATTAAACAAAGGAGACAAGGAAGCTATTAGGGGATTTGAAAATTTGGCAGCAGTAGGAGTAAAAATTTTCGAAGATATTTATTCTGAGCCAGATCAGAACAATCTTCCTAATATAGTTCAAACTTGTACGGAATTTTGTAAATGGATAAAGGATGAAGATAATGAATTACTCTATGCACCAGTCACCATGGATGAGTTAGAAGCTACTTTGGGGAAAGCCAAAAAAGATAGAAATCTGCGTCCAGATGGTTGGACCTCGAAATTCGTTCTCTCCTTTTTTGACCTTTTGGGATCTGATTTACTGAGAGTAATTGAAATTTCAAGAACTTCGGGTAGAAGTGACTTTTCTACTTCAACTCTACATTCATTGTTCTAATTCAAAAAGTGGATAATCTTGTATCCTTTGGGGATTTCCAACCGATTTCACTTTGTAATTCTCTTTATAAAATAATTTCAAAGATCATAGCAGAAACACTTAAACCCTTCCTTGCTCTTCACATTTCACAGGAGCAGTTTGGGTTTTTAGCTGACAGGAATATACATGAAGCAATAGGAACTACACATGAGTGTATACATACAATTAGAAGCAAAAAAATCCCTGCAAAGGTTATCAATATAGACCTGTGGAAAAATCTTATGACAGAACCTGTTGGATGTACATAAGGTTGGTTCTTATCCAGACAGACTTCTCATTGCAAGTAGTTAATTGGATATGGTCATGCATGAGTTGAATCTATTAATTTTGATTTAATTATGAATGGTGCAACCTCTTCTTTGTTTATCCCCTCAAGAGGATTACGACAGGGATGTCCCCTATCCCTGTATCTCTTTCTTCTTGGTATGGATGGTCTTAGAAGGTCTTTAACAGAGGCCAAAATTTGTAATAGAATTGCAGGTTTAAGTTTTGGAGAAGAAAACGTTTCACATATTTTTTTTGTGGACGATGCTCTTCTTTTCCTTGGTGATTCTGAAGAGGAGGACCTGGAAGTCAGTGAGATTTTGGGGAAGTTTAGCTCTACAACAAGAATGCTAATTAACTTTAGTAAGTAGGCATGTTATCACAATGAACTGGAGGACCTACAGTTGCATAATTTTCAAGAAGTTATGCCAATGGATCAGTTTCCATTAGTTGATGGTTTTAAGTGCCTCGGTTTTTATCTAAAACTGAACAATTACTGTAAGACAGATTGGGAATGGTTGATCTCCAAGGTAGAAAGGAGGATTCATTTTTGGTGTAACAGGTTTCTATCAAGAGGAGGTAAAATTGTGCTTATTCAAGCAGTTCTTAATGCAATTCATGTTTACTGGATGATAATTGCGAAAATTCCTAAAGGAGTTCTGAATAAATTAAGGAAAATGTTTTTTAGATTCTTATGGAAAGGCAATTCGGAATCATGGATTCATTGGACAGCATGGTCATCAATAGCAAAACCAAAAGATGAGGGAGGATGGGGATTGAAGGAATTACACAGTTTTGGGAAAGCACTGGTAGCCAAATCTACATGGCATTTTATTTCCAAGGAAGGAAAATGGCAGTCAATTTTAAAGAGCAAATACTTGAAAAATATTACAATTTCGGATTGGATAAGAGATCCAATGAAAAACTGCAGGGAAGGCTCGATGTTTTGGAAATATATAGTTGGATCTTTTCCTATTATAGGTGATCTATTGGCTCAGGAAGTTGGCGATGGAAGAAAAGTTTTGTTGGGTAAGAATGAGATTGTGGGAGTAGTTAACCAAAGGAACTTTCTGTAAGGATTGCTCAAGAACTTGAATGATCGAGGATATAAATCTTTGTTTGATGTGGTAGGTAGAGGAAGTATCACAATCTTATTATAGGAATGGAAAATAGTCGAAGACCTTGAAATTCCTAAGATGTGGGCAAAAACTTGGAACAGATGGATCTCAGATTTGAATAGGGGGTTTATCCTTCTGACAGAAGCTCCATACTTTTTGCATTGGACCAAAAGTGAGGAGGGAGGTAAGTATTTTGTTCACTCAACTTACAAATTGCTTTGGAAAATTTTAAATCCAACAGTTAGATGGTGGTGGAAAAGTATTTGGCAAGCTCGCGATCCTCATAAGTGTAGGATTTTCATGTGGTTGATTTTGAGAGGAAAGGTCCTAACTTATGACAATTTGAGGAAAAGAATCTTCAGTAGTCCAAGTTTTTGCAGTCTATGTAGGTGTGCTAAAGAAACAATTAAACATTTATTTATAAATTTCCCATTCTCGAAAAACGTATGGGAAGGAATAGGGGAAAGTCTTCATCTGGAACATATGTGGGAGGTGGATTCAATAGGGACGAGCTTAAAATCCTAGTTTGAGAATTTAAAATTGAAATCTTTAAAATGCATTCCTTTCCTACTTTTGTGGACTATTTGGAACGTAAGAAATGAAACAATCTTTGAGGACAAATCGTTTCCTGTTTTCTATGTTATATCCCAGGTACTGGCAACCTACAGATTCTTCATATATAAGGATAGCAAGGTCAAGGATAGGATAATGAAAGATATAAGTACAGGTAAGGAGGAAACAAAAATATTTTTTGATGGAGCTTGTGAAGGACCATAAAGACAATGTGGACTGGGGGGAATACTCTCTCTCTCAGAACTAGAGTCCATAGAATTTAAAGCTAATGGAGGGATAGGAACCAACAATAGAGTTGAAGGCTTGGCATTGAGAACTCTAGTGTTGATTGCTAGAGAGGATAAGGTGAAGAATTTGAATATCTTTGGAGACTCAAAATTCTGGATTAAATTCATGAGTAAGGAGAAAAGAATCAGGAACCTAAATCTATAAGGAATTGGCCAAAACCTGGAATTGATAGAAAAATCTTTTAACAGTTCCAAGTGCAATCATGTCTACAGGGAACAGAATGAGACTGTTGATGCATTATCAAAATAAGGTCTTATTATTTCTACATGAACATGCTTGGTGACTAGAAGAAAGGAAGGTAAGCTGGAAGAACAAAGGATAAATAAGGACTTTTTGGACTGAAAGCCTCTGAAATTTTGTGACAGTTCTAAATTTTAAAAAGATTATGTTTTGTGTAAGAAAATGTTGAAATTTTGAAGAGTTGTTGATATGTAAACCTTTGAAAAAACAATGCATAAATTATGGGATGTGAACAAAATGTAAACGGTGCAGCATGCACCTAAGGAATGTGTTCTATATTTCAATATGGATGAATAGAATATGACTTTTTATATGGAAAAAAAATCAATACAACATTTGGATGGGAAAACTAGTCATACAAAGTTATTATTGTAAATGGTAATCTTCATTTACATTTTTATTTTTTTTATTAAAAACTACTCAAAAAATAATGTTTTATAAATAAGAATTTAGAAAATTTCCAATATTGTTTTAAAATGATAAAAAAAAAATTAGACAAAATTTTTTACATTAAAAAATTTGCACTCATTCAATCATAAATAAAATCAAAATAAGAATTATTGTACTTAAAAATATTAAAATTATTTTTAAAATTAAGACATAATAAAAATTGTCAATTCCAGCTAGTTAAGGTGTGGGTCTCTTGATATTAGTTATTATTCAAGGAGGACTATGAGGAGGTCAGGGTTAGGGTTTGGAGAATTTCGGAAAAATACGGCAGGATGATAAGAGTTTGTATGCATCAGGACTTGGAGTCAAGCTGATTCTTTGGATCAGCCCAGTACTAACCAAGAGAAAAAAGTGGGAATTTTGCTTTCATGTTGTTACTCAGTCTCTTTATGTTTCTTGCTACTAAGGTTTTTTAGTTTTTCCCCATTCGATCGAATCGTTGGTTTTTTCATTTGTTCCAAATGTGGTTTGAGTTTTGTCCTCTTAGTAATTTATCATTTTTACCGGGGTTAACTTCTGAATATTTTCTTGCGGAAAACCTTTATTAAAGTTTGGACTTGATACATTTTTCTTGATCGATTTACTTTCACAGTTTGGCACTTTATCCATGGTTGAAATTATTTTTCAGTCTTCTTTTGGGGTATGTCTTTCTCTAAAAAGTGTGACCTACACTTTTAGACGGACACATGGTTGCAGTCATCCATCGTATCTAGGGATGATTCCGGTCACTCCTAAAATCCATTTACGGGGGTTAACAGGCCCAAAATTGTTGAACGACCTAGGCTCCTGACCATTTGGCTCCACTGGGGAGAGGAGTAGATATGATGGGTGAGAAGAGAACTATGAATCTCTGGTTTATCACACTGAAGCGAGGAGAGGGTTATTTGGGGAAAAAGCTCGCTATCAAAGGAAATTGAAGGCGATTAAAGCAAAGGAGGGTTTAGACCGTTTTGTAATAGGTGAGGATATGAACATTGACAGAGTGGAATTTCTATCTAACAGATCTCTGGTTGGGTGTATTGAGTTTGCATCAGTGAAACGGGTGGAAATCCTAGATTGGGTGAAAACATTTTGGGCTCCGATTGTTGGATATGCACCTCGAGTTAATATGCTAGTTAACAAATGGATTTTGTTTATTTTCCCAGACCCTGATCGGCTTGAGGAAATACTAAAGGGTATTTGGCTTTTTAAAGAAGGTTCAATTATTTTGAAAAGATGGCATATTTCCTTTGATCCCCAAAAGACATCTTTGGAGGCAATCCAAAAGACATATTTGGATGCTTCTATCGGGTTTCCCTATTGAATTATGGACATAAGATATATTAATGGGGCTAGAAAACACGGTAGGGAAATTCATCAGAGTGGATAAAAATCCATGTTTGGTATGGATAGTGTTGATGTATATGTAACTTCGGAATGTATTTCATCTATGTATTTCATATATATTTATTGTACCCTTATAAGAGATGTGTTAT
This sequence comes from Larix kaempferi, assembly GCA_027924585.1. Lineage (NCBI taxonomy): Eukaryota > Viridiplantae > Streptophyta > Pinopsida > Pinales > Pinaceae > Larix > Larix kaempferi. Next base: position 9,756,693 of record BSBM01000431.1, on the reverse strand, counting down.
TCCTCTATAAGGAAGTGTCGTCATGTGTATTGACAAGTGTCGCAAGTGTGTGTACTTGCCAATGGATTATTAGAGCACCATGTGTGGGGTCGGCCCTGAAATATATATTATATTGTGGATGTACCTAGCTAGACAAGTCGGCCCCATAGTGTAACTGGGCAAACAGGTTAAGTATAAATAGAGATCGGGAGATCTCTATTTGATCACTCGGAAACTCACACTTCTCTCACTTAGAAAGTGGCGCACTAGTGAGGAGGAGGATCATCTGCTACTAGGAGACTATCTCATTGTATTTTGGTTGTACTTTGGTTGAGCCATTGCTCTCTCTATCTCTAAGGAAGTTGTGGGGTTTTTCACCTTAGGGTTTTCCCCATGGAAACTTTGTGTCTCTTGTCTCTCATGCTTTTGATTCTTGTGATGCTTGTCATGTTTATTATGATTGTTATGCATTGATATACTGCACATGTTATTCTCTTAGTAAAGATCCTAGAGCATTGTGAATTAATGCTCAAAATTTAACAGATAGGCGCGTGGAAAGAGTCGTGGTTGAATTTGACATGTCACGGAGTTTACCAGCTGAAGTGGATGTGTCTTAGGGAGCCCATTCTTTCAGAAAAAGATTGGATTACTTTAAAATAGCATTTAGATGCTACAATTGTAGGCAAACAGGAGACATCCAAGCGAAATTCCCAAATATTTTTCAAGGTGCCTCTATCGACTTCCTTGATATGGATTTAGAGACTTGGACATCGGGGGTTTGCAGACTTTCCAATTCTCCAACCATTAAGAGTCAGCTTCCCATGGAGCGAATTTGGGTAAGATTCTTTCAAATTCTCCTACTCCCTATAAATATGTTTCAAAAACAAAGCTTGAGTTTTACTTATCTATGGAAAGAGATTTAGATAAAAGTCTTTCTATTGGTGAATCAGTTTTAAATTTGGGGGAAAAAAATTCTGGTGAATTAAATAAGGAGGGATCTCATTACTCTAAGGATATTACCAAAAAACTGGTTTTTACTAAAGTAAATACTATTGATTATGAATCACTTCATAATTTAATTTATGCCACTAAACCAATGAATGTCATAGTCAAAAACTCTAACCGGGATGATACTAGGGTTCTTGGTTTCTCAGAAGCTCAAGTTGCCAAAGCTTTATCTCCCATCAAACAATATTTACTTGTTGATAGTGGCTATAGTTTCCTTAATCCTATTGGCACTCTCACACCTCTGAAGGTCTTTTCAAAAAATTCTTCTACTAATCCAGAAGTCAATTCGATCCAGGAACTGCGATTTCAAAATGTAACTATTAGAAAAAAAATAAAAAGAAGTCTAAGCCTCCTGTTACAGGTGTAGGTGACTTAATTTATAAACTTGTTTCCTCATAATTGAAGAGTCTACAAAGGGATATTGTGGCAGTGTTAGCCAAGATACAAGCAGGGTACTTAGAGCACAGAGGCCTGATGTTAATGTTGAATAATGACAATTTTGTCCATTAATGTCAAGGGTTTGGGTAAGGCTACAAGGGGTCACAGGCCTTAACTAAACTTATACAAGCTACTAGCCCTCAAATATATTACTTCAAGAAACCATGTGTCTCGATTCTTTTGCTATTAAAAAAATCGTAAATTGTCTTCGTGTTTGGGAATTGTCGGTTGTGAGTTCTAATGGTTTATCTGGTGGCTTACTAACTGGTTGGAATGCTCACTTCTTTTATTTTAAGTCCTTTACAACTAGATGGGTTCTATTAATTGAAGGCTTGATTGGAAATTTAGACAGAAAAATTTCCATCCTGAATTGCTATGGGCCATATAAGGATAGGGAAAACTTCTGGGAAAATTTGAAACATTCTGGTCTTCTGAATATTGAAAAAATAATCATTGCAAGTGACTTAAATTTCACCATTTCAATATCTGAGATATGGGGACATTCAGCAAGGATGGATGATATGGATGAATACTTTTCTGATTTACTATGTAGTTATGATCTCGTGGATTCTCTCCCAAACTTTCTAGTTCCTACCTGGACGAATGCTAGGAGTCGTAATGATGGTATACACAAAAGACTTCACAGATTCTTAGTTAAGTCTTCTTTTCTTCAGTCCTTTCAGTGCCATAGGTCTTGGGTGGGTGATGCTAAGTCCTTCAATCATTGGCCTATCTACTTATAACTAGATGATGCTAAACATTCAATGAAGTTTCCCTTTAAATTCAATAGTTCTTGGCTATTGAATGAAGATTTTTGTTCACACATTAGACATTTTTGGCTCAGCTTTGAGTTGGAAGAAGCTTAGAATCCAATAGATAAATTAGTTTACAAACTCAAAAAACTGAAATATGTTGTTACAAAATGGATCAAAAATCAAAATCTAAAGGATTTACAGGATTACATTTATCTGGAAGAACAGATCCAAACTCTACATTTATTGAATATAGATCGGACTTTGAAGGAGGAAGATTTATCTAAAATCAAAGAATTTGAACAAAAGAAGGAACATATTCTGAGGCAGGAAGAGATGGACTGGAGACTCAAAAGTAGAGCCCTATGGATAGGTTTGGGGGACATTAACACACAAAAAAAAATCATACTTATGCATCACAGAGAATAAACATCAACTCCATATGGGAACTAACAGATGAGTCGGGTAATGCTACCAAAGTTCAAAAGGAAATTCTAAATTTAGCCAAAAATTATTTTGGTAAAGTTTTCACATATTCGGGTAATTGTGCTTTGGAAGCACAGTTGAGGACTATAAGACTATTCCCAAAGTTTTTTTATGGCCTTGAAGGGAGAGAAATTGGAAAAATAGGTAACTTTGAGGGAAGTTGAAGATACTCTGAAACTATTTTCTAAGGAAAAAAGTCTAGGTCCAGATGGATGGATTGTTGAAATTTTCCTCCATTTCTTTGATATTATGGGGGATGATATTCTTAATATGGTGGAATTTTCTAGAAGTGAAGGCTTTGTTTCCGGTGCTTTGAATTCGACCTTCATTACCCTGATCCCAAAAAGAAACAAGCCTAATACTTTTTCATACTTTAGACCTATTGCTCTATGCAATCTGGCTTACAAAATCATTACCAAGATTATATCTAACTGTTTGAATCCTGCACTGTCTAAACACATTTCTTCAAAACAATTTGGCTTTCTCCTGGATGAACAAATTTTAGATGCAATTGGTATTTCTCAAGAAGTAATCCATTCTATCAAAAAGAGGAAGCTTAAGGAATTATTGCTCAAGATGGATTTGGAGAAGAGTGGATAGTGTTTATTTAAGATTAATTCTCATATAGATTGGACTTCCTCCTATGGTTATAAATTGGATCATGGCATGTGTGTCCACAACAAACTTTGCGGTCTTGGTAAATGGAGTTCCTACAGGTTTTTTCAAGAGCTCTAGGGGCATTAGACAAGGATGCCCTCTATCACCTGTCTTATTTCTTTTATTTATTAAAGGATTAAGCAGATTGATCAATAATGCTAAATTAAAAGGTATAAAATTATCAAGTGCTTTATTTATCTCTCATCTACTTTTTATAGATGATGTTTTACTCTTCGGTATTGATACTATTGAAGAATGGTTATGTTATAAGGAAATTATCAAGGTTTTCTGTGATGCTTCAAGTATGAAGGTGAGCATAAAAAAGTCCAGCTTCTACCACTACAGAATAGAGGAAATGAAGTTGGATAATATTATTGCTCTTCTACCTTCCAAAGTTTGTCAAATGGATCAAGGTTTTACGTATTTGGGCTATTTCTTGAAGCCAAATGGATATAATACCCATGATTGGTCTTGGCTACTCACGAAGTTTGAAAACAAAATACAACAGTGGACTTACAAGTTGCTCTCTATGGGAGGAAGGCTCATGCTCATTAAAGTTGTACTAATTGGGATTCTAATTTATTGGTTCTTCCTTTCTAAGGTTCCAAATTCCATCATCAACACTTTAAGGAAATATATTTTCAATTTTGTTTGGACAGGGGTTTTGGAAAGAAGCAAATTGGTTATGTCAAGCCGGGAAAGAATTGCACTTCCTGAATATTGGGGAGGATGGGGCATCAAAAACTTAAATGTTTTCAATTATGCACTCAGACTAAAGAGCTTCTGGAGAGGATTTTACTTGAGAAGTATATCAAGGGTAGTGTTATACCATGGATAAGGAATCCAAAAAAAAATAACAAAAGGAACTTCTTTTGTATGGGTTGGTTTCATAAAAGTGTATAATTGGCTTGCAAAGGACATTACTTGGTGTGTGGGGAATGGATAGGATCTCCTAATTGGTGTCGATCCAATACTGGGTATGGAGGAAAATTACAAACTCTCATATGATATCCTGAGCTATCTGAGAGATTGTGGCTATATTAAACTTGCACAATTTAATAAAAATGCAGTTAGGACAGAGGTGGGACAGAGAACTCATCATATTGGTTATGTGCTATAGATTTGGGGTTAACTGGGTGTGCTTCTACTAAATAGAATCTCTTTGTCAGGAATTTAAACTCAGCAGGTTGCAGACTTAATCACAATAAGGATATGCTTATATGGAAGTATAATCCTTCCATAGGTACCATCACAACCAAAACTGCTTATCAAACAATTATAAAAAAAAGATGTCATATGGTTCAGAATTGGTGGTTTAAGAGTCTTTGGAAGTGGCAATTACCATTAAAAATTAAATGTTTTATGTGGTTTGCATTGCAATATGGTTTAAATACTTGGGACAACCTCATCATGAGAGGATGGAATGGGCCCAATATTTTTCTCCTGTCTCTCTGAATCTACAAATCATTTACTAGTATGTTGTGAGGTTACTAGAAAGGTATGGATTCTGAATCTGTCTTCACTAAATATTGAACAGGATTGGGGAAACACAAATTTTGATATATGTTGTCTCCAATGGCACCGAAAGTGCAGATCTTATCAGTTTCTTCCAGCTATTATTGCTTGGATAATTTGGAACACAAGAAATAAATCTGTTTTTGAAGACCAACCACCAATTATACAAAACATTTGTATCCAGATATTAAAATTGGTGAAATATTATTGCACTGATGATGCTGACCCAAAGGTTCAGAAGGTGAGCATATATAATTTCCAGATTGAAGATGCTTATGCCTTTTTTGATGGTGCAGCTGCTAATGCTAATGGTTTATGTGTTGCTCGAGGAGTTCTCTATTTAAACAATGACCATAATTTCACTTTCAAAATAAATTGTGATATTGGTACAAATATGAAGGAAAAATTACTAGCTCTCTGGTGTATTCTAAAAATGGCAAACCAATTTGGCATTGATGAACTCAAAGGTGATTCACGGGTGACAATTAAATGGGCTAGTGATGTATATCTCTTGAAGGTCACCTCTCTTTTTCATTGGTGTTCTAGAATCAAAGATGAGATCAAACAATTTAAGAATATCTCTTTTGAACATATCTGTCGGCAACACAACTCATATGCTGACAAGATGTCCAAGCAAGCTCTAGAAGGTGTTGAAGGAGTCATAATTTGGGAAGAGTTCCAGGAGTCTCCATTTTTTATCGTGGCTTGGCTCTTTTGATTTCTTTGCAAAGTAGTTTTGTTTTTTCTTTTGGAGAAATTTGATATCATTTGATATCAGTCCTTATATATTTGATGATGGTATGTAGTACTTTTTAGTTTCATTTTGGAGGTGTTTGGATTGGAAGGTTATATGTTAGCATATTTGACAGTTTTTTGTGACTGTCTACATGAACTGTTATGTACTATTTGATTTAGTTTTTGAATATCATTAGTATGTTTTTTTAGCTGAAAAAAAAGGTGTGGGTCTCGTAGCAAGGCTACCCAAGTTCAATTCCCCTAAAGGATGACTATGACTAAAAAATCAAAGTCAAAGCTGGCTGAATTCATAAAAAGAATATAAAGTGAATATACATCCTACTTAATACAAATATCTTCGCAAAATTTGAAAATCGGAGTCAAGCAGACAAAATCAAAATAAGAGTCCAGGCAAGCTGTGATTTACAGAAGAAATAAAAAAGATAGGGTGAATTTGCGTCCCAGTTGATACATATATCCTCACAAAATCAAAAACGTAGTCAAAGGCCGGCAAAATCAAAATCGTAGTTAAGCCGGGCTGGGATTAACAGAGAAAAAACAGATTGCGTGAACAAACAACCCACAATCAAAATCGTAGTTAATCGCAGACAAAATCAAAATCGTAGTCAAGCCGTGCTGTGATTAACAGAGAAAAAAAAGATTACGTGAATAAACAACCCACTAATAGATATGTCACATGTGTTGACAAAATCAAAATCGGAATAAGGCAGCCGTGATTAATGCCAAAAGAAAAGGAGAAGGGTGTCTAAATCACCAAGAGATAACTAGAGTATCTTGGAGGGCCATGCTCATATTTTATTTGCAGTTTCCAACCGCCTTATTGACTCATGAGTACATGCTTATAATTAGGTAGCAATTGACATCATAAACGTTTGGACTTTCTTGCAGAGTCATGTAATTATTCATTCTCTAATGGCAAATAATCATTTACTCTTTTCACAGAAGGCTTAATCTGATCAAAGTAGGATAATGTTTATATACATACGATGTTGAAGGCAATTTGTCCCAGGACTACAACCGGCTCTCTATGGCCAAAAATTTAGGTTAGCAGGGCGAATAGCAAACTGGGGAAATTTGATATTCTCTTGTGGGGAAACTAGGGTTAGGATTAAAGAAATATGATTACAGAAGAATTTTCTAGCACTGTGAATCGGGTGTGTAGAAGGTGGAGAGATGGCATTACAGAAGCCCAGCAGAAAACTATCCCTGTACTCCTTTGTTTGTGTCTTTTTTTTCTAATTTCGTATATAGCAGTTGTAAAATCAGGACCCATTTTCACAGCAGGATTTTGGTCTATATCAGAAACCAAGACTATAATTTCTGTAAGTTAAGATATACAATTGATCCATTTAACCCTAATTTTGATTCACAAAGTTGTAAATTTTTTTATTAGATTTTTGTTATTTTTGTAATTATAAGGTTATTTGAATCTGTGATTTTTTATTTACAATTTTTCATCTCATTTATCAATTGTTCAAAGCTATTTATCAATTGCTCTAAGCCATGGATCATATTGTTTATCCACTTTTAAAATTTGATTGATTGGATGGTTAGGGTTATAAATCAATGGATTGTTTTGTTTGATTGATTACAAAGACAAGTAGAGAACTATCTCGCTTACTCATTTACCAATTGCTCTACTACCTCGTGGGCTTTATGGATCAGATCCACTTTTAAAATCTGATTGATTGAATTGGATTGTTTTGTTTGATTGATTACAGAGACCAGCGGAGCCCCCTGTGATTAGTAGTAATGTGGAGCGCCCTGTGATTAGTAGTAATGCAGACGAGCTGGAGATTGCTCTGGCGAAGGCTTCGATGCCAAACAAGACGCTGATCATGACAGCTGCGAATAAAGCATGGATGGAGCCCAACGGCCTCGTGGATTTGTTATTGGAGAGCTTTCGTATTGGCGAAGAAACACAGGGCCTTCTGGACTATCTCCTCATTGTTGCGTTGGATGAGAAGGCTTTCAACCGCTGCAAGGAAATACATCCCCACTGCTATGATTTGAGGACAGAAGGAGTTGATTTTTCAGGAGAAAAGTTTTTCATGACGGAGGATTTCTTGAAGGTTATGCGGAGAAGGATAGAATTTTTGAAAGATGTGGTAGAGCACGGATTCAGTTTCGTTTTCACAGTAAGTTTATTCACCCTCACTAAATGCTTAATTAGGTTGGGTTGAATAGTTAGTTATTTTACAGTATTCAATTTAGTATGGAGGAGATGTAATTTTGTTAGCTATTTTACAGTATTCAGTTTAATATGGAGGAGATGCTGTAATTTTATCTGAAACTATGTAATTACTAATAAAAAGTAACTAAGAATTTTATGTTGACTTATAAAATGAAAAGATTAAAATCAGTATAGTATATAGAGACATTTTAAACCAGACCTATAATTAGCAAAGTAGCATAATTCAAGTACTATTACTGATAGTATAAGATTCAATAGGAAAAAATAAGTAATAAAATAATCCAATAGGGATAAAATAAAGAAGTAGACTTCTTGTATATAATACTTTTAATCAAATATATAAACTAAATTAGCATAAATGTACATTAAAAACCATTAGTTTTTATAAGAAAGTAATAAATTGATTTCTATTTATATTTTATAGTTATTAAATAATTAATTTAGTTTTTTAAAATTTACTTTTTGATTAGTAAGCATCTATATTAGTATCATATCTATACAGAATATTCAATGAATTTGAATTGCTGAGAATTTTCATAGGGGAAATGCCAATACGGCTGAATTATGCTACTATGATAATTAGAGAGATCCAATTTCTTGACTTATGTAAAATAATAATAAAAATTACACGTCAAAAAATTGGATACAGGTTTAAAATGGATCTATGCTGGTTTTAAAAGTTGGAAATATAGGATTATATGTGCCATCAATTTACAAGACTTAAATCTTTTATAACAATAATGAGTAGCCTATAGATATATAGCTTTCTAATGGGGCATATTGATTTAATTCAAATATAATGTAATTCTTACCTCCATTTTATGATATCAATTTTGCAAACAAAAATAATTATGTGATATTTATTTTCTTTTTATATGTATAACTATTGAAATTAAAAAACCATTTTTTATTTATGCTTTATTATTTATTTAATTTTACATATTATTTATTCTTTTTAAATTATATTTTTATATAATATTAATTTAGTATATAAATGGTAAATAAAATGAATATGAATCAAATTAATGAATTGTGATAGATATTAATAATGATTATTTTATTTTTAATATAAAAAGGTTAAGAAAATAAATATTAGTTTAAAAAAAACAAAACAAAATTAAATTATTGAAGGGTATTTTTGGGGGAAGACTTCATTATTGAAGGTTAAAATCTTAAATAAAGGATAATATAAAAAGTCAAAAAGTCAAAAAAAAATAATCAGACAGGTAGAATAAAAACCAAATTGGAACATTAGGTGGGGGCTAACAATATCCAGCCTGATGCAGGCCATTTAATGGGTGGCAGCAGGCTGGTTGGCAGTTAGATCTCAAACAGCTTGAGATCCACTGGCCAACAGCCTACTGCTCCTGCATTAAATGGCCTGTAGCAGGCTGGATAATATTAGCGGTCCGCCTCCAAACTTTCCTTGGAATGATATTGTTCTCAAATTTCTTCTCTCTCTACATCGGGTTTCTATATTACATTTTGTTGTCATTTTAGTTAAATTAGGGTTAATCATCATTGTTAAATAATGTTGTGCAGGATGCAGATGTGCTATGGCTCCGAAATCCTTTCAGAAGGTTCTCAACAGAAGCAGATTTCCAAATATCTTGTGATACGTGCAACTATGATCCATACGATCTCAGAAACAAACCAAATACAGGTTTTACGTTTGTTCGTTCCAATCAGCGAACAATCAACCTGTACAATTTATGGCATAATTCTACCAAGCGCTACAGTCGATTGCATGATCAAGCTGTATTCGACAAGATAAAGTTGTCAGAAGAGTTTAAAAGAATCGGCCTGAAGTTAATGTTTCTTGATGCAGCCTACTTTAGTGGGTTTTGTGACACAAGAGCAACGCTGGCAGATGTCTGCACTATGCATTCTAATTGTTGTAAAGGTTTGAAGGCCAAGACTTCTGACCTGAGAGCAACTCTTGAAGATTGGATGTTATTTAGATTGGATGTTGGGAGAAGAAGTGAGATGCGTTGGAGATCTCGGGATGAATGCAAGCGGTCTATGAAAAGGAGTAAAAGTGCTTAATCCCAGTATAGTTTCCTTAGTGTGAAGTCTCTAATATCATTTATATTTGTTCAAACGTGTGCTCACATCACTCTTTAATTCTATAGTTATCATGATAGTAATAAAATAGCACCAGGAAAGTTTATATAAATTGGGCTTTTACACTCCATCTATTCATACAATATCTTCTTCCTACAATATCTTAGATGAAGGACAAAACAATTTTGGAATTCTATGCTTGTGATGCAACTTCCAAGATTATGTGCTCAAGTCTTCTGTAATTGTCAAAATCTGTGAGCAAACCTTCCAGTCATCTGAGCCTAGACCTCTGTGTTATTGCAACCTGTGTTATTGCAACGTCAGACCTAACTTTCTATATTGTTACAAACCAAAACTGTCTGCAATCTTGCCTTGTGGATAAGTGAAAAATATTCACAACCCATCCTTGCTGGTCTACACTATCTCTTTTTCTAAGGGCAGCCTTAAAACCTTATTCTAACCTTACTTTGTGGATATCTCCTCACAAACCAAAATAAAAATGAAAAAGATCTTAAAAAAGATGAAATGGGTAAGCTTAATAATTGAATTTGGGGATGGGATTGAATTTTAAGGAATGGAATTATTCATTGTTCATCCCTCAAAGAAAGGTGGGTCTTTGGTGTGAGCCATTTTGAACCATTGGATTGATGGTTAAGCACATTTGAACTCAAAACAAGTTGTGCATAACTAAATATTGTGTTTAGTTGTATGGTTAATGAGTAAGGATGAGATGAATATTGGTTTTATTTTGAAGTTGGGGATGGGATTGAATGTTAAGGAATGAAATTCTTCATTGTTCATCCATTAAAGAAAGGTGGGTCTTTGGTGTGGGCCATTTTCAGCCTTTGGATTGATGGGTAAGCACAGTTGTACTCAAAATAAATTGTGCATAACTAAATATGGAAAGTTGTGTTTAGCTATGTTGTTAATGAGTAAGAATAAGGTGAATATTGGTTGTATTTTGTTTGAAACCATTAAAGTGAGGCAAAAAGTGTTCACTAGGTTGTTATGCATTTAAGAAATTAGTCACACAAGTTATTTATCCTATATATTAAGAAATTAGAAATGTATTATATTAAATATTTAAGGGTTTATTATTCATTAATATTATTTTATTTTACGTTATCTAAGATTTTATGATTTAGATTTAAGATTATATGATTTAGATTTGGAATTTAAGCATAATTGAATGGAAACAAAATGGCTTGTGGACTTTCCTTCCAAGAACTAAACATGAGAAGCCTAGCCAATCGGCATACTTTTCTGTTTTATATGTACAGATAGGTATATTATGACAATGATGAATGAGTTATGATCACTGCAAATTAAGACCAACTTTGTTTTACATGATCCATAAACTTAAATTAATTATTTTGATTTATAAAAAGAAAATTATCAAAATAATTTGGAAATGAAATTTCCAAGTTTTCTTTGATTTTTATGAGTTAACTAATTATGGAAAAGAAATTTAGCTTGAATGTCTTTGTAGGGTCACTAACTCTTGAGAAAATGTTTTGCACCCTCCACACTATCACTATTCGTTTTAATGATTATACAAACTTTATTTCCAAAGTGTTTTAGGTTTTGTCCAACACCCTATTTCACTATAAAGCTCATGGAAATTTGTTTTTTTTTTGCAATATTTATTTTCATTTTAAAAACATCAATGGAAAAACAATTTTGGTCTTCTAACTTTATGTTAATTATTTATTTGTAGTAGTTTAACTCTCCTATGAGCCTCCCTATAGCTCCACATTTTCTTCGAATATATCCTCCTCCACTATCCCCCAATTATTTAACCAATAAATTGCATCTCTAATCAAACTCCGTTTAAAACTTGAATGACTTTTATTGATGTTCTAACTAGTGATAGGAAACCTCTCATTCTTCATGTCAATTAGTTGCATTGTGTTTATACATTAAGTATCTAATAGTAGTCTTACTCTCAATGTGTGGAAATTCAACTTCTGAAAGGGGGGGTTGGATAAGGTGTACCACACATATTTTTAAATATATTATTATAAATGTTAAAGCTTAAATGTTGCATACATGCGACATTTAGGCTAATCTTGCAGAAAGTCATCATCAACATACACAATGAAGCTCACCGAAGACATCCTCATCAGATCCATAAAACAATGTGAGCCTTAGAATGCCAAAAACAGTCTAAAGGGACAGTAGCACTACTATAAGCACTAGAATCATCTGTTATGTAGAATGAGTTATCTATATAGTCACCTGCACAACCCCACGCGGATTTCCCTTTGACACTCGCACGATTGATAAAACGGCGGGACCACAAAATTCCACGGCACATTAAAAGCTCAGAACAAATCTCTTGGCTCTAAAATTCGAATTGGGACATCTCACATGCTTGGGGGGCATTGAATAGCCCCTCTCATGTGCTTGGGAACCAGTTCAAAGGAGGAGGGTGTTCACATTTGGAACTAGATTTTTCTTGGCCACCCTTTGTCCCATAAAAGGAAGCCATGGGCATGCATTGTGGAGGAAAAAAATTAGAGCAAAGATATGTTGTTGGAATCACATTGAGAGCTCCTCTTTCAATCTCATTCCTACCTCATCTTGGCATACAGAAAGATCCCTTGACCTCTTCCCCTAAGACACAAGAGTTTCTCCATTGTTGCTTCCTTCTTCAAGGAGCAATATCTTCATCCTTTTAGCTTAGTTTAGGTTTGTTGAAGTTGCTTTAGCTTGTGAGTGTTTGTTCTACCTAACCCACAATTACTATAGTTCCCTTGGATGCAAGTTGTAAGGATAACATAGGGAAGATTACTCATCCTTGTGCCATTTTTCTCTTAACAATGTTTATGGTGACTCCACTCTATTTTTGTTCATTTTATGTTGAATTGGTTATCTTCTACTCATAGCTAATTTCTGGTATTGTGCAGCTGTAAGAGAAAGAAGCCAAGCGTATCACCAGCTAGAATTCTGAATCCCTCTGCTCAGGATCAACTTTTTATCAATAGCGTGAATCTCGACGTCTCAAGTGCGCTACATAGCATGGCTTTCGAAGAAACAGATGCTATACTCACGCTGATTAACTGTCTTGTAACCTGTGCGGTACAACTACGCACTTTTCTTTCAATACTCATGCTTAGCGCGACTTTTATTCGAAGCCAAACAAGACGCTGATCATTGGCGAAGAAATACAGGGCCTTCTGGACTATCTCCTCATTGTTGCGTTGGATGAGAAGACCTTCAACCGCTGCAAGGAAATACATCCCCATTGCTATGATTTGAGGACAGAAGGAGTTGATTTTTCAAGTGAAACGTTTTTCATGACGGAGGATTTCTTGAAGGTTATGCGGAGAAGGATAGAATTTTTTAAGGACGTGGTAGAGCATAGATTCAGTTTAGTCTTTACAGTAAGTTTACTCAGCAGATGCTGATAATAATTAGGTTTGGGTTGAATAGTTAATGGTTTTACAGTATTCAGTTCAGTATGGAGGAGATGTTGAAATTTTATGTGACTCTGTGTAATTACAAATAAAAAATAACTAAAAAAATTATGTTTACTTACAAAATAAATAAATAAATGAAATCAGTATAAATCCTTTTTAAACCAGATCTATAATGAGAGAAATCCAATTTTTTGACTTATGTAAAATAATAATAACAAGAGCTATTAGTCCCTGCCTTAATAAATATATATAAAAATAAAAATATTTTTTTAGATAAATAAAATCTTAAATATAAATTAATTAATACATCGGTATTGAAACATCCTTTGTACATCAAAAAAAATTGTGCTACCCAAAACAAATAAAAATATTATTTGTCCTTTTGAATAGGGAGAAGCATATAAAGCTGGACCAAATAAAGCATGCCCTTTGCTTATTGAAGAAGGTTTGGACACATAAATTTTGTGCAAGTTTCTTGAAACATTTTGAATCTGGATGCCCTTGAACACCACAAAAGTTGCAAATTTCATCTCAACCTTGTGTAAAATCTTTCTCTTTATATGGCCCTTTCTTTTTCCCTGCCTATTTATTTCAATGGTGTTTATATTTCAATCATACTTAAAAAGGAAAATTATCATTTTCAAGAAAAGAAATTATATTTTTATTTTCTTCTAGTATGATTGGACATTTGTTACTATCATTCATCAAATTTATTTGACAAATACTTTATGTGTTGGTTTGAATCTGGATGCCCTTGAACACCACAAAAGTTGCAAATTTCATCTGACATTTTCTTCCTCTATGTCTTGGAGGAAGACTCACTGGGATTGGAAGGTGGAGATGGTTTGGTTTTCAGCTGAGAGGGATGCTCACCACCTTGTGTAAAATCTCTCTTATATGGCCCTTTCTTTTTCCCTGTTTATTTATTTGGATGGTGTTTATATTTCAATCATATTTAAAAAGGAAAATTATCATTTTCAAGAAAAAAAATTATATTTTTATTTTCTTCAAGTATGATTGGACATTTGTTACTATCATTCATCAAATTTATTTGACTACTTGGACATTTGTTACTATCATTCATCAAATTTATTTGACAAATACTTTATGTGTTGGGATTATACTTTTGGTTGATTTGTGAATATGTATTTAAAAGGAGATAGGAGAAAGTCTTGTTTTATGAATTTTAAATGGTATGGCTTTTGTCTTCTCTTTATGTTCACAGTATTCTGGAAAGTGAAGAATGGTTCCTCACATTTTAGAATTTTAAGGAATGGGACTGAAATAACAATACGCTTAAGAGCAAGCATTAAAGGAAGCCAAGTGTCCAGTATTGTTGGAATATGAGACAATTAATTCAAAAAAAAAGGGGGTGTCAAAACTGTTGAAAGCACATCATCGAACGATCATGTTTAGATTCAAGCAATATATTATGGATATCATTGTGTTTCTATCTAGATCGTGGGCATATCACCATTAAATTGTTTAGAAGTTTAACCTATGGTCTAAATTATTGTATCATTGTTGTAGGTTTTGACTTCTTTGGATCAAATTGAAATTTACATCTCCAGCTTTCTAGGTCATCGAAATGCCACTTTTCAAGAACAACCAGTTGTCTACCATAAAATTACACCACAATTAAACTAGCAATATATGAAGAAGATGCCACCAAAGCTAATGATTTGTTGTTATATGATAGTGGAAATGATCAAAGGAATAAAGCTTATCACCAAAATGCAATAAATTAGTGACGGTGCCGCTCAATTGTTGCTTGATTTGAGGCGAGTTGTTTCCATCAAATGAGGAAGATTTCTAGAGTTCGGTTCGACAAAGGAATCATGTTGTTGGTTGGGGATTACAAGAATGTAAAGATGAGTTAGTTCGATGGTTAAAAGTGAAATTCATCAGTGCGTCGAAACGAAAGAGCTCCATGAATTTGGAATGAATTTTGTTGATTAAAAGGAATTATTCAGTTGGAGATCACGATGGCAAAGATTCCGTCCTCGAATGGCTCTACAAGTACCATATTTTCTATCAAATTTGCAGTGCCATGGACATCACAATATTAATCTAAAGATCCAAAAATACATGCGATGTAATATTGTAGTCAAAAGGGATAATTCTTATCTTTTTTATTTTTACAATAATTTTACATAAGGCTTAATATCATTCGCCTTTTCCTGGCGGATATTTATTGGCACATTTTTAACTTTTTTGTTTTTGAATGTGCAGGTTACGTAAAGGAAGCATGCCCAGAAATAAATGAAGTTCACCTGAGCATGAATATTCAATGAATGTGTGGACGAAGAGTTACCATTTTATCATAGTTCGACGGTTTTGGGGGAGAGGAGGATACGCAGAACTTAATGAATTCAGTACCGAAAACAAATGGATGCTTCGAATGAGAGGATTTCAATTAACCAAATCGCAAAAAGAACAAGAGCACCCTCAACCTTACATACCAGATTTACAGAAGACCCAACAATCCAAAGATGTATATAGCCTACGTTTCAATTTCTCAGGGCTGCAAGACTTTTTTGAGAGAGGTCACCGGAATCGAAGTGAAATCCTCCCTTGAACTTCTGGTTCTTTTAATGTGGAAGCTCTCAGCCGACGGTGGATTCAATCACATGCCCAGAAGTAGTAGATTCACTCAATCAAATCTAGCCCAAGCCCTATATTTGTTGCGTCACCTCCAATTTCCAAAATAGAACCTTTAGTTGCCCATGAAATTATCCATTTTTTTGGAATAGGCTTCTCTTCGCTGCAGAATTAAAATTATATATTTCAAGAATAATTGGATATAGATTTTAAAAGCAGTCGAATTTTGGGTCATCAACGGTGACACCATATACCACAGTCTCAGCGCAATTGACTGCAAGATCTGATTGCAGATTAATTGATCCACCATGAGATGGATGCTAACCTTTTCAGGGTTCAACTGTTCAACGTAGTAATTTCCCGTTTCGATGGTGAATCCTCCCTTTAAAGGAAAAAAGAGTGAAATTGGTAGTGTGGGAGGCTGTGCCGCGTTTCCTCCTTTACAGGAAGGCAAACAATGCCTCTTAAAAAATATTTGAATCGCCAGATCTGAGAAGGAAGGGAGGACAGATCAGAGTCGAATCAACGAGTAGACATCAGATCTCCTTTCCCTCAAATCAATCGAGCTTGGGTCCAACAGCCACAACTTTCCAACAATTCAAATCGAACAGGTCACAGTTACCCTCGAGTAGGCACCGTCGTAAGACTCAGGATCTGCAGCCAGAAAGAAAGATTGCTATATTAAAGTCCTCAGAGACAGAACCGTTGCCAACGTCTACAAAAATAATAAGACACTTGTCAAGACTCCTTCACGCAGACCAAGCAGCAATCAGCAATTTGTCTCCAGACCTCCAGATCGTTCAGAAAACCCTAGCCGAGTCTTCAAGATGAAAAACAAGAAGAGACACCCAGATCAAAAGCTCCCACAAAAAAAACTGTTCATCCTACAGGTGGAGGACATGCATTCAACTGCATGCACACATATGTGCATGCATGCAATCATTTGATCTGAAGTTGCAGCCTTCAGAAATAGAAGGTGATTACTTGCATGACAAGTAAGTTAGAGCACGGGTAAAGTTTTAAGGTAAGGTTTTATTTTTTATCTATTTTATTTATTTATTTTAATGTCGTGCAATGAGAAAAAATAGTCAATTCAAGGTGATTGTCCAATTAGAAAATAGTAATTTCTTTTTTCTAACTAATTATAAATACAAATTTTATGTTAACATTAATCTAACTTTAGAAAAAAAATATATTGATTGCAATTAATAGAAACAATTGGAACATATAGTCTCCTGCCTACGGCAGGGACTAAAAATTACACCTCAAGAAATTGGATACAGTTTTAAAATGGATCTATGTTAGTTTTAAAAGTTGGGAATATAGTAGTAGTATAAAGGCTATCAGATTTAGAGGATACTCATTTTAAATGGATCTATATTGGTTTTAAAACTTACGAATAATATAGAAATAGTAGAAAGATATTAAGTTTTGGAGGATATTTATTTAAAATGGATCTATGGTTGTTTTAAAAGTTGGGAATATAACAGTAGTATAGGTTAATATTTGGATATTTTTAGGTTATATGTTGGAATTGTAAATAAAAATTATTAAATTGTATAATTTTAATTCAATAAAAAGAATAATTTTTTTTTTAACAGAAACGTTTAATCGGATTTTATATAAAATAAGAAACGGGGATTACAAAAAAGAGATGCAATTGGGCTGCTCTCTAGAAAGAAGCAGAGCCAAGCCTGCAAGTTTGGATTCAACTGTGCAAATTTGTTCAAAAAAAGACCCTATTCTTGGAAGCTTGAAGCTCCTTACAAACTGACCAAGCAGTAAAACAAAAGTGTATAACATAGCTTAATAAGTAAAAGAACTAGTACTGTTCTCAAAAAAGGTTCTGAGACCTCGCAAAAAATACCAAAAAAACAGCATGACAACAAGATGCAGCAAATTACTCGTGATTGCGTTCCACATTTCCTTTGGCCTCTGCAATGAGTTCGCTGATGTCTTTTCTCATCTATTCAAGATTGGCTGCCGCCGCCATTGCAGTGCCATGGATTGCAAGCATTCTAGCATCCAAATTCTCAAGTTTTTCCTCTACCAGAGAGGCTACCTGCACTGGAATTTTTGTAAGACTACGGACATCGATATTGGTTGCATTTACTAGAGCAAAAAGATGGGTGAACACCTTCTTTAATTCATAATTTTCATTGCTTGCAGTCTGAATCTGAGCCTCCAAGTCCTTCAACTAAGTCTGGAATGTTGTCGACAGATTGTCAAACCCCAATCCATCCTTTGTCGAACTGAGCCCTTGGCCAAGAAACACTGCTTTTCCTTGCTTCTGCGCAGAGGGGTGCGCACTGTTGGCTCCGGCACCTTCTGCCATCGATTCCTTCTTATTCAAATTAGCATAGAAAGGTCACCCATGTGCAATCACCTATTTTCCACAAAGGATGGACTGTAACGAGGAGAGGTTCTCTTCCATATTGTGCTGAATGGAGTATCTCCTTGCCTTGAAGAGCCTGAACTCATTGCTGAAACCGAAGTCGGATGAAAGGAAAGCGTCTTCCCCAAGCTTAAGATCAAATGTACCACGGGGGATGGCCATATTAACGCCCTGCATGGGAGCCATGCGGGTCGGTCGTGTGTGCAAATCCAAAATATTCCAAAGGATGCAAAAAATCTTGGAGGATGCACTGAAGTTGACGTTGAAGTGCCTAAAGTTGGCCAAAAGTGGAGTTGCATGGCCAAGCCAATTTCGATGGTTAACCATAGGTTTGTGAAAATTCATTGGGAACAAGGGGGGATTATGGAACCCAAGCAATTCCTAGATTTTGATGATTGCTCGCCAAAACACCACAAGCAAGCTTAACCCCACTGTTTGCCATCTTGTCCGCGTATTTGTTATTGGATTAAGAATGTGAAGAAAGTTGCTTACTTTATATTCATGGACGATGTGCTTTAGCAATTGCTGAGTCTTGGTGGTGGGCTTCTTTCTACATTTATCCAGACTCCTAGATTCCCTTATGATCAACATCGAGTCGCCAAAAACAACAAGTTCCCCAATTCCCTCACTTCTAGCAAGTTCAAGTCCTTTAATGAGAGCGAGCCATTCAGCTTCATTGTTGGTCTTTTTTCCAATTCCCCATGCATAATCTTTCATTTTGGTTCCATCAGAGTCATAGAGAACTCCTCCCGCTCCTGCCAGCGCAGGGTTTCCTTTCGAGGCTCCATCAAAGAAAAGGGATTTGCTTCCAAGTTTGTTTTTCCAAGACTGAAAGGAATCGTCATTCATTCTGATATGCCAATGACTAGTGCTTGGCCTTCTGGAGAGATGAGTCTAACAATTGCTAGAAACTGGGATTAAGACATCAGCGGCTGTAATGTCCCTTATTAGGAATTTTATTAAAATTGCAATTTTTCACTTTTTTTTCCCTAGTTCGACCTTTGACTAGTTTTGATCTAGGTCCCAAATTTGCCCCAAATGATCCCAAATCTTCTGAGAAGGTATATGAATGATATTAGAACATAAATATGTTTTTCAGGGATTCCTTTGGACCTTTAAAATACTTCTGCAAATCCTCTTTCAATTCTGATCAATGTAGGTAACTTTACTAGTGATTTTCCTTTCACTAGTATTGATCTCTAGGTCTCAAATTGACTCCAAATGCCTTCAAATATTCAAGGAAGGTGTATGAATGATATTAGAACTTGAATATGATGTTTATGGATGACATATGTCCACCAAAATACCTCTTCAAACTCTCTTAATATTCTGGACCAATTATGCAATTTTACTAGTAATTTGGGGTTCAAATCCCCCTGGGGTAAGTACTGAAAATGGCTTCCCAAATGCCTCCAAACCCACTCAAATTTATGAACAGAGGTATGTAATGTGTTAATTATTTTATTAAACTCTCATATGCACCATTAATGGATTATTAAAACTGTTCTCACCCTCTCCCATTCAACTGCAAAAATCCCCAATTCGACCCTTGGGGAAATGGCACTATTTCACCTCTCAATACAACTAAATTGAGTAAAAATGCTTCAAATGCTCAAGTACAGTACATGAAACTTGTATAAGACATCCATGGCAGTATATTTCTCACAAATATATCATAGAATCATCCATTCATTCGAATTCATCAACAATACATTGGCTCACAACAAGGTAGTGGGGAAATGGCATTGTTCTTCCATTAAAAATGAGATTTATACATTTCTAATTGGAATTTCAACCTGAAACTTTTTGGAGATGAAGAACGGAGTATTTAATTCATATTACAAAATAAATGGGGCATTAAAAACTTCCCCAAAGAGTACAATAGCTAACCAAAAACGCCCTCCCTCAAGGATCAAGAATATGCCATCAAAACTGGAAATGGTTGAAGGAGTGAGCTGCAATAGAAGAAACCATGAGCTTCCCTGTAGCTTACACCTGAAAATAAAGACTCCATTAAATATCCAAATGAAAGGTTTGAATGGCCTTTCCAATTACCAACTTGGATGGGAATCTTTCACCCTCGAAATTGGCTAAGGCAAGAAACTAGTCATCCACTAGCTCTCCCTCTTCACAAATGCAATTGCAAATTCTACAAATGATCAAAAGTTATTCTCATACTTCATTTCTACATTTTATAACCAACATTATCCTTCTAAGGGTCGAAATCCTCTCAATAGATTCAATAGATTTCCATTTAGGAAATATTCCACATTTGCCACTTGTCTCTTAGTTCCAACCTTCCATCTTCTCCCAAATTCGATTTTGAGTCTCTTTGGCTTCTCCAACTCCCAAATTCTCCTTATTTGAGCCTATTTTTGGGGCTGGCGTGTCATAGTGGTCAGATGTCAGAGGTCAGGTCTGCAATTTGTCATAGTTGTCATAGATGCTCCATCATTGGTGTCATAGGGGCTAGGGAATCTAGCCCAAGTGTCCACAAACTTCCACTTTGACTCTTTATCTTCCATGGATGTTACCAATCCTTCCCAATTCGACCTAAGATGCTCAATGACATGTGTTATGACTTACCAACTCACCCAAGAGTGTTCACATTCCCATTAATTCGAATTTGCAAAAGAGAGATACCATGTATTATGAAAAATCAAGCTAGTGTGGGTCCCACATCCTCCATATGTCTCCAAAACCATTTGTCACCTAGGATTTCTCTTGAATTTCTTTATTCACTCTATTTATTAAATACATGAACCCTTCTAATGTCTAAACATCATTTATTATCCCCCTTATTCCAAATCCCAAAGCTTCCACCCCAAACCTAGGAAACTAGTAATTTTCCTCCTTGGCAATTATTTGACCATTAACATCAATTTTACAAACTCTAATGAATATGGCTAATGTGATTAGGCCATTGTGACCCAATTCCAAATTTGGGACATGACAAATCCTCCCTTCCCAATATTTCTTGTCCTCAAGCAATTTCAAACATGGGTGTTGAAGAACCTGCTTTCTGTATAATTTTTTGAAGTTGCCATTGAATTGCCAAACCTTGAGTCTTTGAGTTTCCATGAAGATTTTAGAGAGGAACCACCATGCTTGTTGCTGCACTACTCTAATAAAAATCACTTTATTAAGTGGGAAATCCATCTCCCATACTTCTTGTTTCCCCCAAAAAATTGAAACCAATGAGATAAAAATTATTCCAAGGTCCCATTGCTTGTATTGCACCCCAACAATGAAGAGTGCTCTCCAACCCATACCATCAGATAAGATGATTCCTGGATCCCATTTTCTTGTATGCATTCTTCCAAACATCATGAGTACAAAATATATGTCATCAAAGTACATAACTACATAATGAAAATGTACATCAAGGAGGTGCTTCATCAAAGAATCATGAAAGTGCTTGTACCTCCAAGCAAGTAGACCACGATTTTCCAAGTGCATACAAGCTTCAAATGACCAATCAAATCTGCTCCAATGACATAGGTGAGGATCCCATGTCCTATAATGCTGCTCCAAAAGGATGTGATATGCATCAAAATATTCAACCATGTATTCTTTCATCCAAGAAGTGAATGAAGAATCTCCACTAAAATCTGAACCAATAATGAGCAGAAAAAACGAGGAGACTTCAAATGACTCAAAGAAGTCTCACCCATACATCCATGAATGTGAGAATCTTAAAGATGTAACAAAGTATGTGGCTGCCAACAAAAATGTTCTCCCATCATAAATCTATTCACCCAAGTGTTGGATGAAGTTCCTCTAACATCAAATGAACCCAGTGTTGAGCAAGAAAAACCATGAGTCTTCAAGTGACTCAAATCCATATCATACGTGCATCCATGTAGATGTGAATCATCATAAAGTGACAAATTATGCTGCTGCAAATGTGAATAAGAATGTGCTCCAACCATGTCATCATAAAAGTTAAATCTAGGAGTTCCATACTCCTCATGTGGCACCATCAAAAAGAACCCTTTCACCCATACTTCATTGAGACTAATACTGCAAAACATGGAATTGTAGAATGTAGGAGAATGTACTAACTCACCCAAATGATCAAAAAGTTCAGAAGTTTCATCATGTGAAGGATCCATGTGGGTAGTATCATGCAGCTCCTTCAAAAGTGGGAAACCTTTGTCATAGATTGGTCCCAATGTAGAGGAATCATGCTCTTCTTTAAAAATTGCATAAGCTTCATCAAGAGACAATTCAAGTTCCTCTTCCACCACATCAAGTGTTTGGATCTCTTCAAGTTCATCTTCAAACATATTAAGCACATTCAAATTCCCACATTTCTCATGATCCACCATATCATGAGAATCCTCCAAACAATCTACCATTTGACAATCTGAAACATAGGAGGAAAAACAAGTATCTTGCAACTTTTCAAGAAGTTGCTCATTTTGAATTGTGAGCTTATGAATATCCTCATTATTCTTCAAGTATGCATCATGTAACAATTCATTAAGCTCAAACAAATGGTTTCTATCAAAAATCAAAGACATGAAATTACCTTTGATGTGGCACATTGCTCTTTGAATCTTCTCCATGTCTTCAAGGAAGGATGTTTCCTCCAATGAAGTAGCTCTCCAACAAGAATTTGACACCAATGCTTGAGTGTCATGGAGAATGCTGAGGGACTCTTGGATCTTATTTTCCTTCATCTTTAAGGACCCTTCAAGAAAATGAGGCTCTTGCAAATGAACCTCCTCATCTTCTTCAATTTTGCTTGGACCAACTTCATGAAGCTCAAGTGGTGATGGGGAAGTTGATCTTGGTTCTTCTTCAACTGCTACAAGGTCTTCATTATCATGCTTAATGGAACTTGGGCTTGCAGCAACACTTTCAAAAGTGATCTCTATGTCACCAACATAGAGGTGTGAGCACCCATCAGTAGGTACTCCTTCATAGTTTAAGCATCCATCAGTAGATGCTCTTTGGTTCATGTCTAAGCTAGAAGGTGTCTTGAAATGATCTTCCATATTTTCAATAGAATCTTCTGCATGCTCTTGTGATGTCTCTTCATTTTTATCCTTCAAGCAAGATGATGCATTTTTCCCCTTGTTTTCCTTATGATCAATATCTTTAGAATCTCTTTTTGAAGAATTCCCAAAATCTCTTCTCAAGTGGGACATAATTTCATGCACACATGTATGATACTCACTCCAAGGTTCTTTACAAGAAGGGCATAAACCTTTCTATACTAACTCCACAACTTCATTTTTGGGCCTATTTTCAAAAACATGTTCAGCAAAGTACTCAAAAGACATGGCATTTTGTGTATTTTTGCTAAAAGCAAGATATTCTTGATATTTTTTATATTGTTGGGGCAAGGTTTTATATTTTGCTCTCCATCTTTGGAACTCACTCATAGAATTATCCTTGGTTGGTGTGACACACTCATATTCATCAGATTTAAAGTCATAAGAATAATCTTCATTTCTCTTGAAATTGTAAGAAGTGTTGCATGATGACACCTCTTCCTCGTACCATTCACATTCTGCTTCATATTGCTCATAAGCATCTGCATATTCCTCATAAGAATTGTACTCACAGGATTCATCATAATAGTAAGACATGGCTGCCAATTATTCTTGAATGTATGTACCTAATACACAGGTGCAAGGACCATGCTCTAATACCACTGTAATGTCCCTTATTAAGAATTTTATTAAAATTGCAATTTTCCACTTTTTTTTCCCTAGTTCGACCTTTGACTAGTTTTGATCTCTAAGTCCCAAATTTGCCCCAAATGATCCCAAATATTCTGAGAAGGTATATGAATGATATTAGAACATAAATATGTGTTTCATCGATACCTTTGGACCTTTAAAATACTTCTACAAATCCTCTTTCAATTCTGATCAATGTAGGTAACTTTACTAGTGATTTTCCTTTCACTAGTATTGGTCTCTAGGTCTCAAATTGACTCCAAATGCCTTCAAATCTTCAAGGAAGGTGTATGAATGATATTAGAACTTGAATATGATTTTTATGGATAACATATGTCCACCAAAATACCTCTGCAAACTCTCTTAATATTCTGGACCAATTATGCAATTTTACTAGTAATTTGGGGTTCAAATCCCCCTGGGGTAAGTACTGAAAATGGCTTCCCAAATGCCTCCAAACCCACTCAAATTTATGAACAGAGGTATTTAATGTGTTAATTATTTTATTAAAGTCTCATATGCACCATTAATGGATTATTAAAACTGTTCTCACCCTCTCCCATTCAACTGCAAAAATCCCCAATTCGACCCTTGGGGAAATGGCACTATTTCACCTCCCAATACAACTAAATTGAGTAAAAATGCTTCAAATGCTCAAGTAAAGTACATGAAACTTGTAGAAGACATCCATGGAAGTATATTTCTCACAAATATATCATAGAATCATCCATTCATTCTAAATCATCATCAATACATTGGCTCACAACAAGGTAGTGGGGAAATGGCATTGTTCTTCTATTAAAAATGCGATTTATACATTTCTACTTGGAATTTCGACCTGAAACTTTTTGGAGATGAAGAACAGAGTATTTACTTCGTATTAAAAAATAAATGGGGCATTAAAAGCTTCCCCAAAGAGTACAATAGCTCACCAAAAACGCCCTCCCTCAAGGATCAAGAATATGCCATCAAAACTGGAAATGGTTGAAGGAGTGAGCGACAATAGAAGAAACCATGAGCTGCCCTATAGCTTACACCTGAAAATAAAGACTCCATTAAAGCTCCAAATGAAAGGTCTGAATGGCCTTTCCAATTACCAACTTGGATGGGAATCTTTCACCCTCGAAATTGGCTAAGGCAAGAAACTAGTCATCCACTAGCTCTCCCTCTTCACAAATGCAATTGCAAATTCTACAAATGATCAAAAGCTATTCTCATACTTCATTTCTAAATTTTATAATCAACATTAGCCTTCTAAGGGTCGAAATCCTCTCAATAGATTCAATAGATTTCCATTTAGGAAATATTCCACATTTGCCACTTGTCTCCTAGTTCCAACCTTCCATCTTCTCCCAAATTCGATTTTGAGTCTCTTTGGCTTCTCCAACTCCCAAATTCGCCTTCTTTGAGCTTATTTTTGGGGCTGACATGTCATAGTGGTCAGATGTCAGAGGTCAGGTCTGCAATTTGTCATAGTTGTCATAGATGCTCCATCATTGGTGTCATAGGGGCTAGGGAATCTAGCCCAAGTGTCCACAAACTTCCACTTTGACTCTTTATCTTCCATGGAGGTTACCAATCCTTCCCAATTCGACCTAAGATGCTCAATGACATGTTTTATGACTTACCAACTCACCCAAGAGTGTTCACATTCCCATTAATTCGAATTTGCAAAAGAGAGATACCATGTATTATGAAAAATCAAGCTAGTGTGGGTCCCACATCCTCCATATGTCTCCAAAACCATTTGTCACCTAGGATTTCTCTTGAATTTTTTTATTCACTCTATTTATTAAATACATGAACCCTTCTAATGTTTAAACATCATTTATTATCCCCCTTATTCCAAATCCCAAAGCTTCCACCCCAAACCTAGGAAACTAGTAATTTTCCTCCTTGGCAATTATTTGACCCTTAACATCAATTTTACAAACTCTAATGAATATGGATAATGTGATTAGGCCATTGTGACCCAATTCCAAATTTGGGACATGACAGCGGCCCAAGTTTTTTCTTCGCTGGTCAAATTTTCCTTGTTGACACTTTTCATGCCTCTAGAAATAAGGGATTCTCTCCAAAGAGCTTTAGCAGAATCTAGAGTCCTGCTCGGGGTGGATCTTTTGTCCTCAAAAATTTCTTTGTTTCGAGCATTCTAGATTTTCCAGTATATGAGTTTTGGAAGTGCCTCCCATGATCTTTGAAGATCTGGTTTATTTTTCAGAGATCCATGATAGTAATCCTTCCAGCAGATAAAGAGGTTGTGCCATGCAGTAGGCAAAGTCAGATTGAAACGCAGATCTTGATACGCTCTATGCCAAACTTCTTGGGAGAATTTGCACTCAAGGAATAGGTGATTGAGGGTTTCTTCATTTTCTTTGCATAAGGTGCACCAAGCCAGACCTTCAATTCCTCTTTTCCTGAGATTATCAACAATTAGCATTTTGTGATGAGCGAGGGTCCAAGAGAAGGTATTAACCTTTGCAAGCCCATCCTTACTCCAGACTGCGTTCCAATTGTTATTTTTGTTCCTATTGTGCTTGCTGACGTCAACTAAATGATAGCCATCTTTGACCAAGTATTGACCATTCTTCCCCCACCCCATTTTATCCAAAAGCTTACGATGCACTAGGGTTGCGCCGTGAAGAAGGGAAAGAAGGAGATTGTAATCAGAGCTCAGATGCTCTGGGATCTCTAAGTCTTTCTAACCGGCCCAACGGCCACACCTAGTCCATGTGGATAACTCAAAAAGAGTGCAAATAGTACAATTATCCATCCAAATTTTTAAGTCTTAGAAGACTTGCTGAGATATGGGGGGACGGGCTTCACTGAACTTATCATACCAAATATTAATTTGTTTTCCACTTCCCAGAATCCAATAAAACTGATCCTGAATAATAAAAGCCGCTTTTTGGCAGAGAGCCTAGATAGGGGAACCGGTTTTATTCTGATCATTGATTTCGACACATCTTTCCCTGCTGCCATGAATGTATTTTTTACATAGGATGTCTTTCCACCAAGATTTCTTACCTGAGATAGTTCTCCAGAGAATTTTTGCTCCGAGAGCAATGTTCATGATCGCCAGATCTTTGAATCTATCCCCCCCGCAATTCTTTGGACTGCAGACTAAATCCCAATTTATCAAGTGGAATTTCTTAGCATTATTTGACTTGCCTCCTTGCCACAGGAACGTCTTGAGCTATTTAGAAATGGCTTTAATCACAGTTTTGGGTGCTATGGAGATGGAGAAAACATGCAGTGGGTAAGCTAAAAGAATTGAGTTTATGAGGACAAGCTTGCCATCCAAGTTAAGCCATTGCGAGCCCCATGAGGAGATCTTGTTTTTTATTTTTTCAATCAATCCATGCCAATCTGCAACTCTTTTCTTACCCTTGAATATTGGGATACCGAGGTAATGAAAGGAGTTCCAGACAATGATCCCTTCAAAACCGAATATCATGGCTATACGAGCCATGACGGGATTCACTAAACTTATCATACCAAATATTAATTTGTTTGCCACTTCCCAGAATCCAATAAAACTGATCCTGAATAATAAAAGCCACTTTTTGGCAGAGAGCCCAGATAGGGGAGCCGGTTTTATTCTGATCAATGCTTTCAACACATCTTTCCCTGCTGCCATGAATGTATTTTTTACATAGGATGTCTTTCCACCAAGATTTCTTACCTGAGATAGTTCTCCAGAGAATTTTTGCTCCCAGAGCAATGTTCATGATCGCCAAATCTTTGACTCCAGCCCCCCGCAATTCTTTGGACTGCAGACTAAATCCCAATTTATCAAGTGGAATTTCTTAGCATTATTTGACTTGCCTCCTTGCCACAAGAACGTCTTGAGCTCTTTAGAAATGGCTTTAATCACAATTTTGGGTGCTATGGAGATGGAGAAAACATACAATGGGTAAGCTGAAAGAATTGAGTTTATGAGGACAAGCTTGCCAGCCAGGTTAAGCCATTACGAGCCCCATGAGGAGATCTTGTTTTGTATTTTTTCAATCAATCCATGCCAATTTGCAACTCTTTTCTTAACCTTGAATATTGGGATATCGAGGTAATGAAAGGAGTTCTAGACAATGATCCCTTCAAAACCGAATATCATGGCTATACAAGCCATGATCCCTTCAAAACCGAATATCATGGCTATACAAGCCATGATCCCTGTTGTGTAGTTCCATCCATAGAATTTAGACTTGCCAGCGTTTATTTTCCTGTCAAAGGATTTTAGGAAAGTGCTCAATGCATTATTGAATCTTTCAGCAATGATTGTGGAGGCCCCTCCGAGCAAGATCGTGTCATCAAAGAATTGACCATGATTGGTGGATTTTACCCCTCTGGCTATTTTCAGGCCTTTTAGCTCGTCGAAATCTTGCAGGAGCTGTAGATTTCTGCTCAGTGATTCAGCCACCAGAAGGTAAAGAAATGGAGACAGAGGGAAGCCTTGCCTCGGGCCCTTGGAGGCTTTGAAGAAGTTGGTAAGCCTACCATTGACAAGAGGACCAATCCAAGGGCTGCTAATACATGCTTTTACCCATCTAACAAATCTATTAGAGAAACCAAATTTAACCATAATTTCAAACAAAAAAGAATGATTTACTATGTCAAAAGCATTAGCCATATCGAGTTTGACAGCCATACCTTGCTGGTGTTTGACCATGCTTGAGTGGATTGCTTCCTGGACTATGATAATTCTGTCAAGGATCTGTCGTCTTGCAATGAAGAGTCCCTGAGTTTCTGAGATTAGATGGTTCATAACTTTTTTCATTCTAGTAGCCAAGATCTTGGACACGATTTTATATGAAGTGTTGCAAAGGGAGATCGGCCTGAAACGATCTATCGAAAGGGGCTTTTTGTCCTTTGGGATCAGGGACAGGAAAGATGAGTTGGTTGCTCCACCAATCTTGTCTTTCTTTCGGGTCCAGTTTAGCATTCTTTTCAATTCATCCTTTATTATCCCCCAAGCAGCTCTATAAAATTTTATGGTGAAGCCGTCCGGGCCAGGGGCTTTGTCCGATTGGATTGACCAAATAGCATTAAGAATCACATAATCCATAACGGGTTTGGAAAGCTCTCTGTTTTCAACATCAGTGATCAGCGAGGGGATGTTCTGAAGAAGAGTGGCTTGTGCTTCCAAGTTAGCTTCGTTTTTGTCGGTGTAGAGATCGCGGAAGTGGTTGAAGGCATGGCTTTTTAATTCTTCCTAATCGGTGATCTTGTTCCCATTTTGATCTTTCAGCTCAGTAATTGCATTGTGACTGAGACGGATTTTGGTTTGTTTGTGAAAGTAGTTGGTGTTGCTGTCTCCACCTTTTAACCACAACTGTCTAGATTTCACCCTCCACATTTCT
The DNA here is from genome assembly GCA_027924585.1 of Larix kaempferi. NCBI lineage: Eukaryota > Viridiplantae > Streptophyta > Pinopsida > Pinales > Pinaceae > Larix > Larix kaempferi. Next base: position 9,727,373 of record BSBM01000431.1, on the reverse strand, counting down.
TCTTCCTGTTTGGCGGCAGTGAGTAGTTTCTGATTTAACTCCTTTTCAAGGCAAGGGAGAGCGGTGTTACGATTTCGTGATCCATTTGAGATTGCATATCAGTGAGATTGGATTGAAGGGTAAGTTTCAACGCCCCAGGATTCTTGAAGGATGATTTTGCCCAGGTTTTAAGTGTAATACCCCATTCTGACTCTTAGGATGTATTAGCATTTAATGTAAATAATGTGTACATGTGATGAATGTTTTCCTAGCGTGGAGCGCAAGGCCAAGGCCCCGCTAGTGAAATCCTGAATTTTGATTAAAAGGCAAGCATTGATATTTTGATTCCCATGTGCTCTTAAGCCATGGAAATTGTAAAAAGAATGTAAATAAACATCATGCAATATAAAATACCAAAACTGGCTACGGAAGCAACGAATAAGAAGGGGCCACATGTATCCACTAGGGAGTGGTGAGGGGGTTGTGGGATTGAACCATAGGCTGCCATATGTCACATTGAGAACCCATTTGACTTACCTTGCTGACATTTATTTCTGTTGTAAGGAAGTGGTTGAGGAATTTAGTCCATGACTTCAATGGAGCATGGGCAGCCCAGAAATTCGTATGGCAGAGTATGGGCTCTGTTTTTCTTGTACCACAAGTCACTCTACCTCATGAGAATTGCTTCTTCCTCATCCCCATTCCATGGTGGAAGTTACCAGCACCATTTCCCATCCAAAAACGAATTGCCAGCAGAGTGAAAAACCAGAAATCGCGACTTTGAAAGAACCCGCGTTTTGAAAAGCCAAAAACACCCAGAGTTGGTATTGGGCAGTGAAATCCAATGGGGGATCCATTGGTATGAACCTTGGGGCGAATTTGGGAGCAATAGCTACCCCAAAATCCATGGGAAAACCCAGTTTTAACAGCCCAGAAAATCAGTGACGGATTTGGGGTTATTCGTGACAGAGTTGTGAGAAATCCAAGTGTGGATGTATGAACAGGGGATGGGATTGCTGAGTCCAGCTTGAAGTGTATGTGGCTCTGGGATTGAGCTCAGGGGACTAGCATCCTCCTCCATTTCCCATTGCATGCTTGAGAAACCCAACTGTGTGTTGTCTTAGCATGGCTGTCTGAGTGAAACCCTAACCATGAGTGAGCCATCTAGTTCCTCCTTAGTGGATACACAGCCCAGCTCGGGGGTGATCTCTCAGCTGAAAGAACACAGGCTGGACAGAGATCTATGGTTGGGTGGAACGTTGCTCTCACGTAGCCAGTCGTTGGACATTTGCGTTGCAAGATAAGTATTCTTTGTGGATTAAATTATATACAATCTGTGTTCTGCAATGTGGTATTATGATTATTCTGCATGTTAATGAAATCGATATGAAGTAGCATAAGAAGGGGATTGAATTCTCTGCCTGTTGATTGCTTGAGATAAATATGTTGATGCGAATCTATGCTTCTGTGTATTATTATGTTTAATTTCGCTGTGTTTATATTGAGTTGAATCTGCACACAGAAATTTTTAATTCTTACATATTTTTGGAGTAAAAATATTGGGGCTAAGTCTGCCAAAAGTCCCGATGTGTTGTTAATGTTTCCTTCCCTGCATTTGATGATGGAAGGGGACGTTACATTAAGTGCATATCGCACAGAACGGAGTCTGCTTTCCCAGATATAACTAGGTGAGCAAACACAACGAGTACACCAGGTGTTTTGAACAATGGTAAGAAGTTTGCATCCTAAATCCAGAGAGGATTGAATCTGAAGCGGATGGCCCCAAGGCTGACCGAGGAGGACAGGGTTAAGGAAATGGGTTTTTTATCCGAGGTTGCTGAAGGGATAATAAGGGAGACGGGCATAAGGTCTTTCTGTAGGAAGGAAGTACTCACCAGAAATCTGTCTAGTTTGGCCACGATATAACATGTTCCTACTCTTCTATTATTCCAAGTGAACTTCCCGTTCTTCAACTGAATATCTAGTAGATCCAACTCAGCGATGAGGTCTTCCATCCTTTCCCCAAACGGATCCCTGACAATTTTGCCTCCGCGCTTTTCATTATGAGCTTTGGTTACATTGAAATCACCTGCGATGATCAAATCCTTACCTCTTAACTCCTCTTTTAAGTTGGAAAGCTCATCCCAAAATACAGATTTGTCCCTGTTGGCCGATACACATTGCAGATATATAGTGTATTAGAGTTGTTCTTGTCCTGAATTCCATTGAGAAGCCAATGTTGGCTTCCTTTGATAGTGGAGATAAGAAATTTACTAGAAGTAAAGGTGGCTATGCCTCCATAGGTGCCTCTGGAGCTAAGGGCAGAAAGTTTGCAATCTTTCCAAACAGCGCAGGAGAGTGCCCTAATCTCTTCCTCCTGCATTTTGGTCTCCTGAAGTAGCAAAAAGTATGGCTTTTCGGCTTTAATCATGGTTTTCAAAGCTTCAATTTTGTTTGATCCACCCAGGCCTCTGCAGTTCCAGGAGACTGCTTTCATTATTTTTTGCTAGATTGAGGTCATGCTCGAGACCTACTATATTTATTTCCTCCTAGATTTTTCGGGACCTGCAGAAGTTTTGTGTCTTCCAAACTTTTTTGCCGTCCCAATTCTAGTTCTCTTTCAGCTTCCAGCTCTCTATGATATCGGAGTGTTTTTCTTCCCCTAGTATTAGGCGGCATGAATAAGTCTTGATCCTCCAGTGTGTCGTGCGAGAACAAATCTTCAATAGAAGGGATCTGAGGAGTTATTTTGTTGAGCCTATTGCACCTGACCTTGTCTTCCCAGGATCCACCAGGATTTACGCTAGCTTCAAGTGTTGTATCAATATGATCGTCTTTTGGCAAGGGAGGCGAAGGATTTGTGGACACCAGTAGCTCCTCTATTACAGGTTCACTTGGATTGGAGGTCGGAACTTCTCCTTCTTCTAAGGGCAGCGACTGAAAGTGATTGTCAGTGGATGCCTCTTTACCTTCTTGAGATTTTCCCTTATCTATAGTTCCAGTTGCTATGGGTGTTGATTAGGTTGCTTTTCTGCCTTTTTTCACAGGCTTCCATCCATCCTCTTGGTTCTTCTCCTGACCTTCTTGAGTTGTCTTTGGACAGTTCTTCATGAAGTGACCATATTCATGGAATTTCTTGCATTTAAAGGGTAACTGCTCATAGTCAACTTTTTGTATGTGTTCCCAGCCGTCCATAAACAGGTTCACAATCTCAGGCAGGCCTTTTTCTAGATCTACTCCGGCGCAGATCCTGGTGCAAGAAATAAGGGGTCCCTTTGGCTCCGCTTTGTCGATGTATTTGCCTAGCGAGTTTCCAATGGCTTGCAGGCTTTCATCATTCCAACAGTGAAGAGGGAGGTGTGGGAGGCACACCCAGACCGGTACTGCTGAGGGCACATCCTTGTCTGGGTCGAAGTTTAAACTCCACCGATTTAAGTATAGACCTCGTGTGCCCATGAAATAAGGCCCACTTCTGAAAATCAAATCCCTATAATCTTTGCTTTCAAAGAGGAAGGTGAAGTAGCCTTTACCCCAAAAACAATGTTGGAGCCCTCTAGAGATCAGGGGCATCCAATTTTTATTGATCCAAGTGTCTATAGTTTTGGGTGAGGGACAAATACCTATAAACTGACCAATCAATCCTCGCTCGCTCAGGGCGAGAGCTTTTAGTCTTCAAGTTTCCGACAAGATCTGGATTCGTGGGGCTGCAGACCTTTTGATGAAGTTGGCATCGCAAGAATCCAAGGAAGGAGAGGGGGCCGAAGGTGTTGAAGCTACCAAGGCGCGGAAATCTTCATCCAATCGTCGTCAACGATCTTCCTGACTCGATTCTGGAGGAGGGTCCATGGGGGCAGAGAGAGGGCCAACCGATGGCCTACGGGGGAGCCGCATGAGGGGCGGCCGTGCTGAAGCCCTAAGCGACCGTCGTAGTAGAACCCTAGGCGGCCGACTCCAAATCTTTAAGCTAGCATTCAATAAAAAAGTATAATTGAAAGGAATAAATATTTTTATATATTTAAAAATACAATTTAAATATTGAAAAATTACAATTTCATTAAAAATTATTTAACAAAATTCTAATAATAATAACTCTATTTTATTCTTAATTTTTATATAAATTTTATTGGCATACTATTTTATTTTATTAATGAAAATTTAGCCAATTTCTTAATTATAAGTACATTCTAAATTTCTATAAAAACACCGTTGTTATATATGGACGCTTTTAAAGTTCAATTAAGAAAGAATTTCAATTCAAATTCAGAAAGAATTTGATTTCATCTAATTAGACAATTCAATTATATATATTTTCTAATAACATCTTTATAATATGTTTATATATAATATTATGAATACCACTATTATAAGCAGTCGCGTCCAATCTTTCATTGGAATGATATTGTTCTCGATCTTCTTAGGGTAGTATATTAGATTTTATTGTCTCTTTTCGTTAAATTAGGGTTAATCGTCATTTTTAAATAATGTTGTGCAGGATGCAGATGTGCTATGGCTCCGAAATACTTTCAGAAGGTTCTCAACAGAAGCAGATTTCCAAATATCTTGTGATACGTGCAACTATGATCCATACGATCTCAGAAACAAACCAAATACAGGTTTTACGTTTGTTCGTTCCAATCAGCGAACAATCAATCTGTACAATTTATGGCATAATTCTACCAAGCGCTACAGTCGATTGCATGATCAAGCTGTATTCGACAAGATAAAGTTCTCAGAAGAGTTTACCAGAATCGGCCTGAACTTAATGTTTCAGGATGAAGCCTACTTTAGGTTTTGTGACCCAACAGCAACGCTGGCAAATGTGTGCACTATGGGTATTCTAATTGTTGTAAAGGTTGAAGGCCAAGACTGCTGACCTGAGAGAAACTCTTGAAGATTGGATGTTATTTAGATTGGACAATGGAAGAAGTGACATGCGTTGGAGGTCTCGAGATGAATGCAAGCGGTCTATGAAAAGGAGTAAAAGTGCTTAATCCCAGTATAGTTTCCTTAGTTCCAAGTCTCTAATATCATTTATATTTGTTGAAACTTGTGCTCACATCATTCAGAAGGAAAGTTTATATAAATTGGGCTTTCAAAAAAAAAATCGGGCTTTCACTTTCCATCTATTCATACAATAAGTTAAATAAAGTACAAAACAATTTTGACTTCCAAGCTTTCACTTTCCATCTATTCATACAATAAGTTTGAATAAGTTAAATAAAGTACAAAACAATTTTGACTTCCAAGCTTGTGTGCTCAAGTCTTCTGTAATTGTCAAAATATGTGAGAAAACCTTGCACTCATTTGAGCATACACTTAGAGAACTCTGTGTTATTGCAACTAAATACTAAAATCTATGAAGCTTATATATGCTAGTTAACTAGTATAGATCCATCTTAAAAGGGGATCTACTACTTTTTCAGAGGGATCAAATCTCTAAAAGTGCAAAACCCCCTTTTATAGTGTAAATGTTGAGAAATTGTTTTAATTTATCTAATTTGTGTAGTTTTATATATGTACCCTTGTAAATGTTTTAAATAGCTACACATCCCCTACTGTAGAATGAGCCTACCAACATACAAAATATCCACAACTCATACTGCTTCGTTGGCTATCAGGAGGCTAACCCTAAGGGACTTGTCTTGGTGCCAAGATTGTGTGCGACCTAACTTTATGTATCATTACAAACCAAAACTCTCTACAACCTTGCAACCTAGCCTTGTGGATAAGTGAAAAATATTCACAACCCATCCTTGCTGGTCTATACTATCTCTTTTTCTAAGGGCAACCTTAAAACCTTAAGGGCTTGTCTTCATGCCAAAATTGTTACAACCTTACTTTGTTGAAGGGCTTGTCTTCATGCGAAAATTGGTACAACCTTACTTTGTGGAAGGGCTTGTCTTCATGCCAAAATTGTTTACAACCTTACTTTGTGGAGATCTCCTCACAAACCAAAATAAAAATTAAAAAGATCTTAAAAAATATGAAATGGGTAAGCTTAATTATTGAATTTGGGGATGGGATTGAATTTTAAGGAATGAAATTATTCATTGTTCATCCCTCAAAGAAAGGTGGGTCTGTGGTGTGGGCCATTTTGAACCATTGGATTGATGGTTAAGCACATTTGAACTCAAAACAAATTGTGCATAACTAAATATTGTGTTTAGTTGTATGGTTAATGAGTAAGGATGAGATGAAAGCACGGGGTTCACTAGCGATGCAATATCATATCACATCCATTCATATTGGGGGTTTGAATACTCCTAAAAACCTCAAAATATATATTGCCTCATATTAAGGGGTCAAGGGGGTTTTTTAATTTGACATAGTAATATAAATATTGGGGGTTATTTTATTTAGGTGGGCTAAGGAATAACCTCCAGATCGTGGGATGAATTCATACCTCCAAATCATGGGTTCAATTCATACCTCCAAATCACGGGTTGGATTCATATCGGTCCTATTTTTTACTAAAGAATAACCTCCAAATCACAAGCTAGATTCATACCTCCAAATCATGGGATGGATTCATATTAACGCTAACTACTACTAAGGAATAACCTCCAAATTGTGGGCTGGATTTATACCTCCAAATCATTGAACTTATAAAGTCTTTTTTTTTAGAATAACTTTCTTCATGAATGGTATTTATCTAAGCTTTCATTACCCCCGAGGCCATGAAAATGGGTAATAAAATTCATGAATGTGATCTTCCCCTTGATGAGATGTGCTCTTACATTCCTATTCAATTGTGCCTCCATCCATAAATGTGATATGTCCTTTTAAATTCCTAATGTTGTACTTTGGATAATTTAATGCAATATGTGCCTCCATAAGGTTGTTTAGGTTCAAATTTTTATGACGCGAGCAATTTTCCCATCCATATTTTGTCACCCATTGAATTCCTGGTGGGACCTTCATAGTTTGCTATTTATTTTATACCACTTGCAGTCCAGCTTGGAAGGAAATGTTCGGGAAACTCTTGTCTCCATAGTTTTTTATATTTATATCGAATTTTGGTGCTCCTCCATGCATCTACCACGTAGATGCGTAAATCGACCTATACAAATTTTCTGTGGATATAAATTTTCTACTCCGTTGTATTGAACTCAACAATTTAACTTATTTTTTCAATTGTGCATGAATCCTGATTTACATTTCTGTGGTTATTACAATTAAAAAAAATCATCCTCTAAAATCATGTCTCCCAAAAAAAATTCTTAGTTTTTATGCACATAAGGGCCAATTCATGTAGAATAAATAAATAAAAAGAAAAAAACATATTCCATCTCTTAGATATCTGCATACCTCCTTCCTACATTTGCTCTTGCTATATATACTTTTCTTTTGCAAAAAAAAGAGAGAATTGGGAGAACTCCAATGATCAATGGTTGTTTCAATCAAACCTTGCTCCATGACAACCAAGAAAAGTGAGAACAATATTTCTTGGCTCACTTGAACCAAGAAAAGTTAGATCAATCTTTCTTGATTAAGTATTTCTTTCAACTTTTTATATTCTTCTTTAATATTTTCACATTGCCAGTTAGGAATAGTTGTTAGAATGAGTTATATTTGGCACATTCATAATTGTAATTTCAATTCTTATATGCAAGGCATTCATCTTAATATTGTATTGGAACTGACATGAACATAGGTGAAAATATAGATCCTTATTTACATTCCCTAGGTGTTATCGTTACCATGAAATGGTATTATATAAGTTTCATCATCTATGTATCTTTATAACTATTGCATGCTTGAAATTTAACAATGCAGTTTTTCCCTCTCTTGTAAAGATAAAAAAAACTAGATATAACCCAAGAAAAAGTAACCAAATGTTGTTAATTCCCTTGCTTGCAAGAATGAATGTAGAGAAAGTGGAGGCAATTCACTACATCTTGTGAATGATCCAAATCCAAGCAATGCACATGATCATATGGAATTTAGCTATTCAATATATTTCAATATGAAACTCATGGGAATTTGTTCTTTGCTTTACAATATTTATTTTCATTTTAAAGATAGCATCAATAGAAAAATAATTTTGATCTTCTAACTTTATGTTAATTATTTCTTTGTAGTAATTCAACTCTCTTATGAGTCTTCCTATAGCTCCACATTTTCTTGGATTATGTCCTCCTCCACTATCCCCCAATGATTTAACCAATAAATTGCATATCTAATCCAACTTCATTTCAAACTTGACTTGTATTGATGTTTTAAGCACTGATTTGGAAACCTTTAATTCTTTATGTTAACTAGCAGCAAATATGTGTTTATACATTAAGTACCTAACTGCAATCTTACTCTCAATGGATGAATTTCAACTTCTAAAAGGGGGATAGGATAAGGTGTATCACACATAATATTTCTAAATATATTATTATAAATCACATCTACATTTGCTCGATTTTCTTGAAATAATATAGCACCAAACCTCACAACCATCTAGGATCATTGTGGTAACAAGGTTGTTGACTTTAATTAACATCGTCATCATTATTATTATCGAACCAAGAGTAGCAATGTACATCTATAGCCCAATATGATAAAGATGTTGACATGTGTGTAACACTTATATCATCATATGTTGGCTTAAAAAAATATAATACTTATAACAAATAATATTACTAATGCTACATGTGAGCCAAATATATATACAAATGGAAATGTGCGTGTATGTCTGTGTGTGTGTGTGTGTGTGTGTGTGTGTGTGAGAGAGAGAGAGAGAGATTTGATATGTACACCTAATTTAAAACTATATATAGGGAGATAAAAAATATGTACCAATTTAAAACATAAATAAAAATATTATAGATATGATATTTACACAGAAATATGGTTAAATGAAAATATAAATATCTTCAATAATCAAAATTGTATTTTTACATATCTATATTTACATGACTTGTGAGTTTTGAGTTCTACCTAGTCGAGTTAGAGTACAACCACCCTATATCTATCTTAAATGATAAAAAAATTAATTGTTCTTATTATTATTTTGTGTACTAGAGGAATCGACAACTAGAGGTTGAGCTGGTACTCACGTTACACAACGTCCAAGGATCCAATCTCACTACCTCTATACCCTTAGGTGCACCAGCGAGTTGCTACAACCAAATTTAGATAACATGAATGAATAAAATGCAATTGATGATGATTTGAAATTACAATTGGTAGACCATTTAAATATGTTATCGATGTACCTTTTCAATGGAATGGTACATTTTTCCTATTTGATTAATTAATTATTTATATAATTGTTTAATTATTTATTTTAGATTTAATAATATGTTATATATTTATTTTATGTTTGTAACATTTCCACCCCCTTTAAAAAGGATCTTTTTCCTCAAAGCAATGGTAGAAAGGGATGTAGTTGTCGAAAATGTTATGATTCCCAAGTCGCATCTTCTTTGGGAAGATTTTTCCATTTGATAAGATACTCTTTAATTACTCAAGTTCTCACTCTCTTTCCTCTGGTAGCAATAATATATTATGGCTCTAAAATAATTCCTCCTTCATCTAACAAGGGAAACATTGTGTGTGTTTTCTGGTGTTGACCTATCACCTTCTTCCGACATGAATCATGAAAAACATTGTGGATGCGACTTGTAGCTGGTAATTCCAATGCATATACCGCATGACTAATCTTTCTGTTGATCTGATATGGACCATAGTGTAATATCCATAGTTGGATATTCTCAATAAACTCGGGATGAACCCATAATTTCTGAAATAACCCACATATCCGTAGATATAAAAATGATATATAAATTTATAGATTGATGAGATGATAAATATACAATTGTTGGCCCGCTTTTATAGTAGCTTGGGCATTTCCTATTTGAGGGGACGCATCCTCTCATTAACTATTACTCCTACTTATTATTAATATTAATGTATTATTAATTATTTGTTACACATAGAACCTTGTAGCTAGTTTATTATTTCCTCCTTGTTTAAGTGATAACTTCTTATAGGGTTGTAGTCTTACAAATACCCATTCTCTAACTTAAATTCTCTTTTTGTTCGATGTCGATCGGTTTGTTGTCTCATTCGATTTCTGGCGACATTTAGATTAACCTTGAGTATTTGAACAACTTTTTTATTCTCTTCTAATTGATCATTTATCGATGCAACCCTTGCTTGGTTAGTAACGAGATCCTCCCATTTAGGGGGTTCATATCCGTAGAGAGCTTGGAATGGGGTCATTTTGGAGGATGTATGATAAGTAGAATTATACCACCATTTAACCATATTCAACCATTGAAACCATTTATTTTTCTTGTCTGTTCGAAGCAACGTAGGTATGTTTCTAAACATTTATTGACTATTTCTGTTTGACCGTATATTTGTGGGTGGTATGCTAAGCTCGTGTTAAGTGGCGTTCCCATTTGTTTGCAAAATTCTCTCCAGAAATTCCCTTTAAACTTGGTGTCTCTGTCACTAACAATAATCTTTGGAAACCCGTGCAACTTGTAGACATTTTTGCAAAAAATTTCAGTGGTTTCTTCGGCAGAGTCAGTTTTTCTTACACCGATAAAATGTGCATATTTGGTCAACCTATCTACTACTACCAGTATTTTGTCCTTCCCATCTGACATGGGTAAACCTTCAATGAAATCCATTGAAATTTCTTCCCATTTCTGATTTGGGGTATGTAACGGATGGAGTAGCCCTAGGATTGAGATATTCTCATTTTTATTTCTCTGATAAATTTCACATTCTGCGACATTCCCTTCCAAAACAATTAGATTGTCTTGCATTAAAATAGCTTTTGAAAAACCCTACACGTCCTGCAGTTGGATGGTCATGTAATTCTTTAAGCACCTTAGTTTTAAAAATTGAGTTGGAGCTTAAGTAAATTTGTCCCTAGTACCATAAAGGGTCATTTTTCCATTCAAATTTTGGGTGTTGATTTATATCAATAATTATGGAGCAAACCTGTGGATTTTTAGCATATTCAGTTCGAATTTTATCCATCCATTCAGGAACTACCATTGATATGGCACAAATTTGTACTTCTTCATCTTTTCTTGACAGAGCATTAGCTATTACATTGTCCTTCCCCTTTTTATGTAAGGTCTCCATATCGAATGTAGCAATTTTTTGTATCCACTTATGTTGTTCAGTCGTTAGTGTCTTTTACTGTAATAAGTGTTGCAAGCTGTTATGATCTATACGGATCATGAACTTGCTACCCAAAATGTATTGTCGCCACTTTGTTAACGCATGCATAATGGAAAGCATCTCCTTGTTGTACATAGACTGTAAACATTCTCTTTTGTTTAACTTCTTGCTTTTAAAATCAATTGGGTGACCTTATTGCATTAAGACGACTCATATCCCAAAACCTGAAGCATCACATTCAATCACAAATAGTTTTGAAAAATCGGGTGTTTCCAAAAAAGGAGTTGTAGACATTATAATTTGTTTCAATGTCTCAAAACATATTCCTGCTGCATCATCCCATTGAAAGGAAATATTTTTAGGGAGGTTTGTTAGCGGAGCAGTTAAGTGAGCATACTTTTTTATGAATCTTCGATAGTAACGTCACCGGTTAACCCTAAAAATACTCTCAACTTGGAGACATTCTTTGGCTGGGGCCATTCATTTATTGCTTTGATCTTCTTTGGGTCCACCTTGACTCCTTCCTTTGAAATAATATGGCCAAGATACTCTACTTCTTGTTTTCCAAATGCGCATTTCGACCTTTTTGCATAGAATTGGTTTTCCTCTAGGAAAGATAGTACCTGCTTCAAATGCTTCAAATGTTCCTTCCATGTCTTGTTGTATATAAGGATGTCATCAAATAAGACTAACACAAATTTCTTGATGTATGGCTGAAATAGTTCATTCATAACCACTTGGAATGTGGATGGTGCATTTGTTAATCCAAATGGCATTACCTTGAATTCATAGTGTCCTTCATGAGGCTGAAAAGCAGTCTTTGTGATATCTTCTAATATGACACTGATTTGATAGTAACCTGATCTTAAATCAAGTATTGAAAATTATTTTGCACCATGAAGTTCATCCAACATGTCTTCAATGAATGGGATTGGGAACTTGTTCTTGATTGTTATTTTGTTTAACCCTATGTAATCTATGCATAATCTAAATGATCCATCCTTCTTTCATACTAACATGACTGGAGTTGCATATGGGATTCTACTCTTTGTGATAACACCACAGTTCAATAGGTCTTGAACTAATCTTTCTATTTTTGGTGGTAACTGCATGGGTAGGTATTCAAATATTTTTTCGTTTTTTCTAGAGTAACTCTTGGATTTCTTCTTTTTTGGACTCATCTTGTTCTAAATATTGACCTTCCATTTGATGACATTGGATCACATAAGTTGATGCTCCTTTTCAAATGAGATTTTCCATCTGCTGAGATAAAACTACTTATGTTTCCCTGACATTTGAACTTGATGAAACGGTTTTTGGTGATTGGATAAATAGGTGCCCAACGTTTGTAACCATTGGACTCCTAGAACAATATCTACTCCACCCAACGGTAAGGTGTAGAGTTATGATTCCAACTCAAAGTCTTGTATTTGAAGTTTCACCTTGTGGCACTTTCCAACCTTTTCAATTTTCTTGTCATCTTTGACCAGCACCTTCATGTCTGGAACTTGATGCATGAATAACTTGATTTTCCTTGAGACCCTTATGTCGAGGAAGTTGTGGGTGCTTTCGGTATCTATTAGTACTGTGACATTCTCATTTTTTATATGTTTGTTTACCTTAAGTGTTTGTGGTTGGATAATGTCGGTCGTGGCTACCAAGGATATTTTGGGTGTGTCATCGACTTCAGATGAAATATTTTGGGTATCTTCCTCTTCACTTCCTGATTCTTCTTCTTCTAATTCATTATTCTCCTCTACCTCACAAGTGTATAGTTTTTTTTAATTGTCCTATGAGTGACACTTGTGTCTAGGATCCCACTTGTCTCTGCATTGTCTACATTTTCCTTATTTCATTCATTGATTTTCATCTACATCTGTTGTTGATAGTATTTTTTCCTTGAGTATGACTTTCCATTATTTGATTTGAAATTTTCAAATTTGGCTTTGACTTTTTTCGCTTTACATCTTGCTACCTCGACATTTGGTATGTCATGCATATTTAGTTCTTTTTGTATATATGGTTTTAGGCCTCCTAAATAGGTTTAAAGTCGTTGTTTTTCAGAGAACCCAAACACTATTGTAAAAAGAGATTCCCCTTGATGTGTAAATTCCTCGATGCTCCCTTTTTGTTGTAACCTGGTAATTTCTGAGAAGAATTCATCCTCAGTGATTCCTTGAAACCTTTTTAAAAAATTGCTTTTAAACAATTTCCAAATGTATGAAAAATTGTCTCCTTTCCACCATATGTACCAATTGTAGGCGTATCCTTCCAGGTGCATTAACGCATACTTCACTTTTTCTTCGTCTGTCATCATGTTGTATATATTGAAGTATTCCTCGGCCTTATTAAACCAGGCGACACATTGATCGTCACTTCCATTGTATTTCTGCAACTCAAATTTTTCTCTAGGTGGGTACATTATAAAAGGTTTAAACTGGTTGTTTTGTTGTCGATCGGGCGATGGTGACGCAGAGTTATGGGAGGAACCGGTCGACATGTCTAAATTGTTCCGTTGTTTTTGGTGTTTATTGGACTGTAGGTTTTGTAACATTTGCTTGATTTCATTTTATATTTATGTCAAGGCATTAGATTTGTCTTCCATATTTCTGTCCATCACTATAATCACTTCATCTTTAATCTCCTTTTTAAGCATTGCATGGTTATTTTCCATTTTTTATTTCAACTGTTCTTGATTCTTGGTGATGAGTGCATGAACATCTTTCTCCAACTTTTCAAATTGGGATTTTAATTCTGTCATCGTGCTTCTCATATGTGGGGGTGAATAATTAGACCCAATTTTGGTAGGGTTTAATTAATTAATAATAATTATTGTAAAGATAATAATTATTATAATTAATGGGTAATAATAAATATAATAATTGTTATAGTTAATATTTTTATTTTTATTATAATTTGAATTGTAACTTTTAATAAAAATAAATATTAATATAATAATAATTATATAATAGTCAATTCTCGCTAGCTCATTCGGTTAAGGTGTGGGTCTCGTCAACAAGGCGACCCGAGTTCAATTCCCTTTATGGGTGAGCTAGTTGGGAGGAGACACCCAAAAATCCATCCATCATAAGGGTTGGTGTGGCATAGGCCAAGTGCGATTCCCGGGTGACTTTAACGACTTAGATGCCCCTGGGTTGTAGTTATTAACCAATGGTTCATTGGTACTGGCCCCGAGTGACAAGAAATCGAACAAACAAACAAAAACAAATATTTAATATTTAATTTTTATTAAAAATTAGGGTTAGAAGGGATCGTGGATTTGGAAGGTAGACGTGGGGGGCGAATTATATATGTGTAGGCATGGTGGTAACGTGGGGAGGCGGATAGGTGTTTTAGTAGAAATAGAAAGAGGTAGAGAGGGGAAGCTGTAGTAGAGGTGGGAGCAACATGGAGAGGGTGTGCAAGTGGCCGGAGGGAAGGGAGGGAATGCTTGTGGGAGTAGCGATGTGAGGTATCATAGTTTAGGTGTGGGGGTAATAGAAACTACTGCGCATGAATCAATAATCGCACAGTGGGAGGGAGTGGGAGTGAGATACGCAGGTGGGGGTGGGAATGCAGTGTGGAGGGATGTCGTAGAGGGTACTAAAGAGATTTGTGGGGTAATGCAACCAATGGAAGTGGGGAGTAGAGGGAATGAAAGTGGTGTAAAGGTGCGATGAATGAGGGGTTTATAAGATGGATTGCACAGGATTTTAGGGAGTGCTGGGTGTGGGGAATATGAAGGGGTGAGTATGGGAGATGAGACAACTGCGTGAGGGATGAGAAGGCGTGTGAGGAATGAAGAGTCGTAGAGGGGGGAAAAGTGGGCAGGAGGGAGATAGGAGGGATATGGGTGGAAGGAGATGGGAAGTGGAGGGTGGGAGGGAGATTTGGAGTAGACATGGGAGTTGGAACAATGTGTGGGGTGGCTGGAAAGAGGGATAAATGTAGGTTGGAGTAGTAGGGTTTGGAGGCTATCATGAGAGATATATTTCCACCGAGCAATAGTCTTTGACTTCAAGTAGCAACAACAGTCCTCGCTTTGATACCAGATGTTACAACCAAATTTAGATCAAATGAATGAATAAAATGTAATTGATGATGATTTGAAATTACAGTTGGTATACCATTTAAATATGGTCTTGATGTACCTTTTCAATGCTCTAAGACTGAGCACGAGTTCATTTGGGGGTATTTGAACACAATACCTCTTGATTACAACAATGACATTGAAACCACGTGAGATTCCCCCCATGGGGTTGTTGTTGTTGTGTAATCTTTATTTATATATTTTATGTTCATTACATTGTCTTACTATTCTAAGATTATTTGTCCTCATTCATGCTTGGAATATTTTTACATGATATTATATTCTTGACGTTGCCATAGTCAAAAGAAGGAGGCAATGTGATATTCAAAATAGTGAACATAATTGTCATATTGTTGAAGGATCAAGCCATTGTAGTATGGTCTTCTATGGAATCATATCTTTATATGTTTATTGGATAGAATTATGTGTATTGTGATTCAAAAAATGACTGTTATTTTGAGATCAAATTGCATCGGCATTGATCTTATTTGGAATGTAATTCAAACAATTCCTTGATTCAATGTTATGTCTATATGTTGGTTGGTTAAATGTGTCATCTCTTTTGATTAAAATGTCAACAAGATGTCCTTGTAACATGATTTTTCCTTATCGTATTTTTAGGGTTGTCTTGATTCACCTTTTGTAATATGTCTTCTTCATATACTTGGGTGAGTGCAAGCTAATGACAGAATCAATAAACATAAGGTGTATGTCCTTGTTGGTGCATACTTTGAATCCTAACTGTTGGAATCAATAAACATGTAGATAACAAGTAGTACCAGTGCAGTGTTATTTTTCCAAAAAAAAATTAGCACATTTTAATTTTTTATAATTATCTAAGTGAAGAGACCTTGAAATCAGTTCGCCAATTGTTGGTGGAGCTTTTGAAGGCCTTAATGTAATGATGAAGGATTGGATTTTTTATAGTGTGTATAGGTAGGCGTCTAGTAGTGTAGCATTTAATTTTTTTATGACATGGTTGAGAAATGAAAAAGTTATGGCCGGAACAAGTGTTTTTCTATGTAAAAAATTAATAATTTAAAAAATATATATATTTATAATCTGGAGAAATAGTTCTATCTCTGTCTGCAATTTCAAAAAAAATGGTTGTGTAGCATACTGTAACAGATCGTCAAACACATGCATTTTGGGTAAAGGCAAAAAATGTCAAATTAGCTATGGTTTACTCTATTCCATAGCACACATTTGCTTTAATTTGAACCCAAGTCTGAAGCAGACACACGAACATGGTTCAGGTGTTAAAGAACAGGAGCGTGTTCTTTTTAAACCATGGGAGAAACCCATGGGCTATTTTTCAAAAACCATTACTAGCCCAAATAAATATAGTTTTCCTCGACAATTAAATGGGTGGTACATATTATATATAATATAATTGGTGGTTGTTAGATATCACATAATAGATATAATATAAGTATCAAGTAGTTAGTAATTGTATATTATATATAATATCATTCATGTGTCATTAGTTATAACACATTTTGTATAACATAATGTTACTAGCCATTAGTTATTACATATTATACAAAATTTAATGAAATTAGTAAATTATTAATTATTATATATAATATAATATACTTTATTTACTTCTTCCTATACTTGCATAGTAAAGTAACAATATAAGAAAATACATGAGGTAGTCTTCTCACAACGCCTACAAAGCATACACATTCCTAGCGTGACCTTTTTTTAATCATTTCCCAAGTCAACACCCTATTATTGAGTGTTAACC
Organism: Larix kaempferi; assembly: GCA_027924585.1. NCBI lineage: Eukaryota > Viridiplantae > Streptophyta > Pinopsida > Pinales > Pinaceae > Larix > Larix kaempferi. The sequence goes on along the minus strand of BSBM01000431.1, from coordinate 9,710,421 downwards.
ACATAAAAATATTTGACTTAGGAAGATGTGAGAGAGGATTTGTGGATGGAAAGGTGGATGAGGAGGAATAGGGTGGGTTAGAAGACAGAGGCGGGAGGAGGGGGAAATTGACGTGAGAGGAATGAGATGGGGTGAAAGAGATAAGAGGAGGTGTAAAGAGGAAGAGGGTAGAGGACAAGGAATAAAATGAAATCATCGAGGGGGAGAGAGAGAGGGGGTGAGGGAGGGTGAGAGAGAGAATAGGAGACAGGGGGAGGAAGCAACTTGGATGAGAGAGGAGGGAGGGAGGGAGGGAAGGAGGGAGGGAGAGATGGGGAGAGAGTGACAGAAAGAGATATAGAGGCAGTAAGGGACAGAAGGTGGGAGAGGGGGAGAAGGTGATTGATAGAGATAGAGAGGGGGGGAGAGAGATGGATGGATATTTAGTGATGGAAAGAGGGGAGGAGGGATGGAGGGAGAAAGGGAGGGAGTGTATGAGGGAGAGAGATGGAGGGAGGAGGGGGTATGGATGGAGAAGGAGGTGAGAGAGAGAATAGGAGAGGGATGGAGGAAACAATGATGAGAGAGAGGGGGGCAGCAAGGGGAATGGAGAGAGAGGGAGGGAGAGACAGAGAGGGGGGATGGGGGAGAGAGAGACCTAGGGAGGAAGGGAAAGAGAGGGGAATAGACAAAGAGGGAAATGCAAAGAGAGGGAGGGAAAGGGGATAGAGAGAGAGTAATGGAGGGAGGGGTATAGGGAGAGTGTGGAAGGGAAGGGAAGGGCGAGGGAGAGTGAGAGAGGTAAAGATAAGGAGAGAGGAGGAGAGAGATATGTAAGGGGGGATAAAGGGAGGTATGAGAGAGAGAGAGAGAGGGAAGGAGATAGGGTGAAGGGACATAAGAGGAGGGAGGGATATACAGGGAAGGAAGAAGGGAAGATTAGAGAGAGAGAGGTATAAATAAAGGATGAGAGGGGGAAGGGACATAAAATGAGGGAGGGAGAGAGGGGGAGTAAGGGAGATAAGGGGAGAGAGTGAGGGAAAGAGATAGGGAGGGATACATAAAAGGTGGGGTGGGAGAGAGAGGAGGGGGACGGGGAGGATGGAGAGAGAAAGAGAGGGAGGATAGAGACAGAAAGAGAGGGGGGATGGGAGAGAGACAAAGACAAGGAAGAGAAGGATATATGGGGAGGGAGGCAGAGGAGGAGAGGGAGAGAGGGGGATGTGAAATTCTAAGTCAGAACAGATTATAGGGCTGAGAATACCTCACTGTGAAAGAATGAGCAAAGAAGGTGAATTGCAATGAAAAGAGCAGTAAAATTAATCATTCATTGGGACTCATATGGAAGCATAAATGTGTAACATTATCCATTAATCAGTATAGTCCACAAATATGTTACAATAGAGAGAATTCAAATCTCCTAGGAGATTTCGAGTCTCAGTCAATCTAGCATAGGAATTGTCACCACTGGAGTGCTCTGGAAGACCCAAACTCAACTCAACTTAACCAAAACTGATCCGGATTTGTGTGGGAACGAAACAAAAGATAGCATATACAGAATCATATACACAGATATATATTCACATACACAGATATATGGCAAGAAACATAGCGATACAGTAAACACATATTCTATTAAGTATTGGAAATAGAACAGACTGTAAATACAACAGCTGGAATGGTGGCAGCTATCTCTGAGAAGAGATGTGGCCGCTATGCTCACTCGTGCCAAGATGAATAAAAAGAGAGGCCGAAAGGGCCTATTTATCATAAGCATGAGGGAGAGAATCCCAAACATCCAAAAACGTAACCCTAGAAGATGAACTGTCATAAAGTTTGCGGCCCCAAGGTGGTTAGTTGAACAGTCAACTTCCCAGGGTCATAAATTTTGCATACGATCTTCGTTTGGGGCACTCGGTAGCCCGTTGGAAAGATCTATCCGAGGACTACAATAAGGACCATTAAATAAAAAATCTGCTTCGGACCAAAATTTCCCAAAAAATGTCGTTTAGGGCCTCAAAACGGCCCTGGAAGTTTGGGACTCGAAAAACTGTAGAAAAATTACTAGAAAATTGGCAAAATGGGAAACTGTTTTGAGCCAGTGGAATAGGTGGTTGGCCACCGATATCCATCCAGATCAATCCTCCCCCTTAGGAAGCAATGGTGCAGCATTTGCTGAAGCGAAAAGGTTTCCTTTCTTTGAAATCTTCAGAGAGTTGTAATTGTTGTTGTTGGATGCGCTGGAGCTGTTCAACAGTTTTGGTTGTGGTAACCTTGGTATGCACCGGTGTGGATGGTTTCTTTTTAGAGGATCACCTTGAATGCGTGGCCTTGCACTGCAGAGGTACTCGAATAGGCGATGCGGCACTGAATTTGTGTTCTTCTTGTTTCTGCTGAGTAGAGGGATAATGTGCAGAGGTTGTGGATGTCTCTGCGATCTGATGTTCTCCTTTAGTGGACATTGCGAATAGGGAAAATTTCCCAGTGTGGGAGATTATCTTCCTGCCCTACTTGGTTGGGGTAGGTGAAACTGTCTCTGGTATCCGATAGAGTTGTCCTCCCAAAGTGACAATGACACTGTGAGGTCGTGATTCATATACAGCATGACGCTTCCACATATATGGTTGTCCTAAAAGAACATCACATACTTCAAGTGGGGCCACATCACACAATACCTCATCTTTGAAGGGATTGATGCCATATGGTAGGCGACATTGGTGACTGACGCGGATCCCTCATCCTTGGCTTAGTCATCCAATGGTGTATGGTTGCAAGTGTGGTGTTATTGGTATCCAATCTCTTGATGACTTTTGCTGAGATCAGGTTCTTCTGGCTACCACTGTCCACAACAAAGTGCAGGGGAATTCCCTTCACCCACATCTGTGAGTGGAAAAGCCGCTCCTCTGTCTCCGACTCTTCAAGTTCCTCTGGTTGAATCTGTGTGGTGGAAACAATGGCACTGGGTTCTGCATCAATGATCTGCTTCCCTTTTTTCACAGTTGTGAAATTCGGTTCTAAGTTAGAATCGGAACTGGGATCTTATTCTGAAGCTTTGATCTCAGCCACCAATAACTGTTTTGAGCGACATTCATCAATGCTGTGATAGGGGCTTTTGTGGAACTCGTACCACTTCCCGGTGTCCTTTGTCTTTTTGTTACCCTTCTTCGCTTGTGGTTGGGACTGGTTGTCCTTTACCTGCCCCATGTTTTGCGAGCCAGAGTTCCCCTTGCCCTGCTTTTGCGCAGGTCCGAAGTCGCACTTGTTCTTTTGCTGAAATTTATGCTCAATTTTGATAGCATACCTATAGGCAGATCTAAGTGAAGATATGTCTAGGAAATCCATCTTTGTTCGTAGGTACCGGTGTAGGCCACTGCGATATTTCAGTACTAGGTGTCACTTTGAGTCCTTGATACCTAGCTTTGTGCGCAAGGTATGAAATTTGTTGGTGTACTCCGACACCGTTTGGTCCCTCTCTTGGTGCAGAATGGTCCATTTTGTGTACTGGTCATCATAGTTTCCAACAAGGTAATATTGTTCCTTGACGGCATCTATAAAAGAGGCCCAAATGGGATTGGCATATTCAAGCAATCCAAACTCGTTTGATGAGTTTTGCTCACAATAATTTTCCCACCAATTTTTGACACGGGGGACGGCCTTGAGGAGCGCAAAGATGATATTTTCCCTATCGGAAAAATTGTGGACAAAGAAATACCCTTCTAGTAGATTCAACCATTTATCTATGGCATCAGCATCGATCTAGCCTTCAAATAAAGGGATATCAAAGTTAACTTGTACCTTGAAGGGAGTTGCATGTCCGAAACGGCTGCTTGTCGAAGGTGTATCTGTTGCCGTCGGCATGCGTCAAAGGATCTGGGCGAAATTATCCATCATCTCGTTCCTCTGTCGCGCGAGGGATTCCTCGAGCAACAACTTGATAGGATCTCCTGCTCCATCGCCTCTTTTCGTCCACCATGGGAGGCCGTTTGGGGCAGCGAGAGTGATATTCCCCAAGTAAAACTAGTTCGAGACCCAACTCTCTATATCCTGACCTCGTCAGGGACATGCACCAAGAAACAATCAAAGAGCATATTGCTCTGATACCACTGATCCGGATTTGTGTGGGAACGAAACAAAAGATAGCATATACAGAGATATATATTCACATACACAGATATATGGCAAGAAACAAAGCGATACAGTAAACACATATTCTATTAAATATCGGAAATAGAACAGACTGTAAATACAATAGCTAGAATGGTGGTAGCTATCTCTGAGAAGAGATGTGGCCGCTATGCTCATTTGTGCCAAGATGAACACAAAGAGAGGCCGAAAGGGCCTATTTATCATAAGCATGAGGGAAAGAATCCCAAACATCCAAAAACCTAACCCTAGAAGATGAACCGTCATAAATTTTGCGGCCCCAAGGTGGTTAGTTGAACACTCAACTTCCCGGGGTCATAACTTTTGCATAAAATCTCCGTTTGGGGTGCTCGGTAGTCCGTTGGAAAGATCTATCTGAGGACTACACTCAAGACCATTAAATAAATGGGCTTTGTCGGACCAATATTTCCCAAAAAACATCGTTTAGGGCCTCAAAATGGCCCCTGAAGTTTGGGACTCGAAAAACTTTAGAAAAATTACTAGAAAATTGCCAAAATGGGAAACTGCTTTGAGCCAGTGGAATAGGTGGGTGGCCACCGATATCCATCTGGATCAAAAACTCACTTAACTGAAGACACGGTCAGTTAACTAACCAAGGAGGGCGCATTAGTGATTTTTCCATGCAAATCAATCAGAAAAGGGCGCATTATATCACAATCAGTGGTGATCGGAGCTCAAGCCCCCCATTAGAGTCAGTAACTCAGGTGTAACTCAGTTAGGATGGAAGGGATCACTGAGTGGGCTCCTAAAATGTAGGGAACTAACTCTGGTGGGCCTAAAATCATGCATGCAGGGCACATTAGGTGGATATTGGGTCCTAGATGACATATGCACACCACTAGGGGGAAATGACATCATCAACTACTAGGAAAAATAAAATAATGCTAAGTAGGAAAAGGATGGAGAATTAATTATCCTAACAAGGGAGAGAGAGGGGAGGGGATGAGAGAGAGAGAGGGGTATGGGGAGAGAGAGAGAGAGAGAGAGAGGGAGGAAGAGAAAGGGATAGAGAGAGGGGGAAATGGAGAGGGAGGGAGGGAGCGGGAGGGATGGGAAATAGAAAGAGGGATGGTGCTAGAGGGAGGAAGTTAGGATGAGAAAGAGAGTGATTGGGAGAAAGGGGGGATGGATATTAAGGGAGGGGAAGGGAAGGGGTAAGGAGAGAGGGAAGGAGGGAGGGAGAGTAAGGGAGGTAAAGATAAGGTGATAGAGAGGGGAAGAGAGAGATGGATGAATGGATAGAGAGAGAGGGAATGGGGGGATTGGGAGGGAGGGATGGAGGGAGGGAGGGAGGGAGGATGAGAGAAATATGGGGAGAAAGTGAGGAAAGAGAGATGGAGGGAGGAATCAAGGATGAGAAGCAGAGGGGGGAAGGGACATAAATGGAGGGAGGGAGGAAAAGGGAGTGAGTGAGGGATGGAGAGAGAGTGATGGAAAGAGATACGGAGGGACGGAAGGTGGGAGAGAGAGAGAGAGAGAGAGAGAGAGAACTAGGGATTATTGGAAAGAGAGGGACATAGAGAGAAAGCGGGAAAAGGGGAGAGAGGGAGAGAGAGGGAGTGGCGGGAGGATAAAAAAGAGGAATCGTGTTAGATGGAGGGAGGGAGGGAGGCATGGATGGTGAGGGAGGGAGTGAGAAGGATAAAATGGTTGGAAGTGAGAGTGAGGAAGCAAAGGAAATGGAGGAGGGAGAGAGGGAGAGAGAAGGGGAGAGAGGGGGTGTGTGTGTGTGTGTGTGTGTGTGTGTGTGTGTGAGAGAGAGAGAGATGGAAGGAGAGGGACATAGAGAGAAAGAGGGAAAAGGGGAGAGAGGGAGGGAAGGGGGATGGAGAGAGATGGATTGGGGGGAGGATAAAAAAGAGGAATGGTGTTAGAAGGAGGGAGGTACTTCTCTTATATATATATATATATATAAGCTAAGTACCAAGATGAAACTCACTTTTAAATACCAATGGAATTTAAATTCCATAATACCATATTACAAGCTCATGTGATCGACCATAGCATCAATTAACCTATCACTCAATACTTAAACACTATAGATATCAACCAACATGAAATAATCACTTTTATCTCCAATATTCCTAGTGCTCACTCTAATGTTTTAACGCCTCCCTCTTAACTATTATCTTAGTTAGGAAAAGACAAACTCTTTAGATAAATTATTTCCTCGTCATAGCAAGGAGATCCATGAGCATGGTATGAATGACATACTATTGAGTAGTGGTGCAACTATTGGGATTTTCTCATCCAAGTCTATCCATTTGCAAGTTTGCAAGGTGTGCCTTTCTAATAGTAAAACTTAGTTTGTATTATAGTTTCCTATGGTGATGATGTTTCATATAACATCAAAATCGTGTTGGTATCACAAGCATATATAAGGTATCACCTCTCAAGGTGCATAATAACAACATAATCCTTATAGATTATCATGACCTTCACATAACTCTCCAATATAAATTCCCTGACATAATCCTCACATAGCTCTCAACCCTTCTCCCACTTTGAAAGGTGATAGTACTCTACTTTTTTGATATGAAAATGATGAGTATAGGATACTAATGGGATACTAATAAAGTTGGGAAATATCCAATATCTAAATAAATATTCACCTAAATAGTCAAAGGCACCCTCCACATGTAAAGAAAAGTAGAGGAATATTGTGGGGGATCTACTAAGTTAAGTTTTGTTCCATTTCATCTTGTTGTATTACAGTTGGTTAGAGAGATCACCATAAATATACTATATATTATGATCTCAAAACTACATACTTAAGTTCTCAACATGCATTTAAACATACACCTCTTTTGTATTTTCTCAAATAATATTTCTAAGGCCTCTCTCTCTCTCTCTCTCTCTCTCTCTCTCTCTCTCATATTCACCTAAATAGTCAAAGGCACCCTCCACATGTAAAGAAAAGCAGAGGAATATTGTGGGGGATCTACTCAGTTGAGTTTTGTTACATTTCATCTTGTTAGATTACAGTTGGTTAGAGAGATCACCATAAATATACTATATATTATGATCTCAACACTACATACTTAAGTTCTCAACATGCATTCAAACATACACCTCTTTGGTATTTTCTCAAATAATATTTCTAAGGCCTCTCTCTCTCTCCCTCTCTCCCTCTCATACATTTCTATGCACTTATAGCCATTCCTCTTACACACCTTGTATGCATTGCACCCCTCTCTCTTTTTTCAACTTCTCTCTTAATAGAGTTTCAATTGCATCATTACTTGATCTCTACCAACATGATCAACATTCATGGTGGAAAGAAATTATGATAAAAAAATGAAAACTATAACCTCATCTTTCAAATATATAAATGTAGTGTTCCCAATTTGAAAATTAGGCACACTAACTCAACTTCAACAAAACTGGGATTAGATTTTTCCCACTACCTCCAAACACCCTCAAACTTTCCCAAACTTTTGTGAACTAAAAATTGGGGTTTACTGCATACTTAGGATAGACCGGCAAGTTATATGGAAGGTGGAATCGAACTCTACCTCGACATATGCACATTTTTCTGAGCTCAACACGCCTGGAAGGGACCCAAAGGACCCAAGGTGATGTCAATCCCCAAATATACTATATATTATGATCTCAACACTACATACTTAAGTTCTCAACATGCATTCAAACATACACCTCTTTTGTATTTTCTCAAATAATATATCTAAGGCCTCTCTCTCTCTCTCATACATTTCTATACACTTACAACCATTCCTTTTACACACCTTGTATGCATTGCACCCCTCTCTCTTTTTTCAACTTCTCTCTTAATAGAGTTTTAATTGAATCATTACTTGATCTCTACTTGATCTCTCTCTCTCTCTCTCTCATACATTTCTATACACTTATATCCATTCCTCTTACACATCTTGTATGCATTGCACCCCTCTCTCTTTTTTCAACTTCTCTCTTAATAGAGTTTTAATTGAATCATTACTTGATCAACATTCATGGTGGAAAGAAATTATGATAAAAAAATGAAAACTATAACCTCATTTTTCAAATATATAAATGTAGTGTTCCCAATTTGAAAATTAGGCACACTAACTCAACTTCAACAAAATTGGGACTAGATTTTTCCCTCTGGCTCCAAACACCCTCAAACTTTCCCAAACTTTTGCGAACTAAAAACTGGGGTGATCCGAATTTTAAGGGGCATATGGTCTAAATTCGGATGTATAAGCCATAAAAGTATTAAATTGAGAGGCCACCCTCTCTCATCCATGATATTTGGTAGCACATAGTTTTGGCCCATGGTATGGTCTCAAGACACATTGTAATAATGCTATATAAAGGCCTAGCAAGCCTTCTCATAATAACAAGTTATTCATTTGGTTTCTCTCCTATTTTCTATTGTTCATTGCGAGATTATTTAGATCTGAGTGAGTTATTGGTAATTAGTTTCAGAGGTGGAACTCCTCTTTGAGCCTCACCTCCCATTCACTTCATGTGTTTTTGTTCATGCTTATTCTTATGCAATATTAGGGTTTTCATGTGAATTTTATGACGGATTTGCATGCTTAATCTCCTCCTCTCTCGGCATTCAAGCATTCTAGTTCTCAGCTCCCAAGATCCGGATCAGTGGTATCAGAGCGGGTACGCTCTCCATCGGGACAAGATTTTGAAGCATTATGCGGGTTCAACGGAGGTTCCACAACCTCTACAACAACCCATGCTTCTCTACAAACCCTTGGCATCTCTATACTCAACACTTTCACATTCAGCAAACTTTGAACAGGTGCCATGGGCTTTACAGGACGTTTCAGAGGCTCTACCATAGCTCATCAGAAAGGTATTTCCGTCAGCTCAAATGGGTATTTCACGGAATTTCCTTTCGTTTCCCGGTTTGTGAGATATGCTTGTTTGAAGTAGCAAGTGTTTGTGCATAATGCGGCCGGACGTACAACAACTTTAAAAAAGTACTACAGACTCCACAGAATGTTTCAAAGGATTTTCCATACCTCATTGGAAAGCTCTTTTCGTCATCTAAAATGGGTATTTTAAGGAATTTCATTTCATTTTCTGGTTTGTGAGATATGTTTGTTTGAAGTAGTACATATTTGTACACAATGCGGCCGGACGTACAACAACTTTAAACAAGTGCTACAGACTCCAAAAAATGTCTTTGAGGCTCTACCATAGCTCATTGGAAAGCTCTTTCTGTCAGCTAAAATGGGTATTTCGTGGTTTTCCATTTGGCTTTCTGGTTTGAGAGATATCATCGACTGAAGCAACATATGTCTGCAAAATAGTGTGCGCACATCTCTTAAACTTCAACAAACATTTTCTCAATCTCTGGGCCACCCCAGGGCAAGTATGTTATATGGATGGAAAGGTCTCTTCGAGATCTCAAATGGGTCTTCAATAGAATTCAATTTCAGTACATGCATCAGAATCTATGAATGGATTTGCGGCAAGACATCAACTGCACCAAAGATCATGAATTTTCAATTTTTTTAAAATCTTAATGTAATCATGGTTATGGGTCAACCACACAAAACCCATGGTTATGGGTTAACCACACAAATCCCATAGTTATGTATTGTAATCATGGTTGTGGGTCAACCACACAAAACCCACGATTATGGGGTAACCACACAAAACCCTTCTCTTCAGTGGAAACAAGCTTGTCATTGCCACCATGGTTATGGGTCAACCACACAAAACCCATGGTTTTGAGTCAACCACACAAAACTCTTCTCTTCATTGGAATCAAGCTTGTCATTGCCATCATGGTTATGGGTCACCCTTGAAAAACCCACGGTTATGGGTCAACCTTGCAAAACCCACGGTTATGGGTCAACCACACAAAACTCTTCTCTTCATTGGTAACTAGCACATTGTAATCATGGGTCTCTTTTTAGCATGAAATGATGGGGACCATCATTTTCTAAGGGGGGGGGAATGATCCGAATTTTAAGGGGCATATGGTCTAAATTCGGATGTATAAGCCATAAAAGTATTAAATTGAGAGACCACCCTCTCTCATCCATGGTATTTGATAGCACATAGTTTTGGCCCATGGTATGGTCTCAAGACACATTGTAATAATGCTATATAAAGGCCTAGCAAGCCTTCTCATAATAACAAGTTATTCATTTGGTTTCTCTCCTATTTTCTATTGTTCATTGTGAGATTATTTAGATCTGAGTTATTAGCAATTAGTTTCAGAGGTGGGGCTCCTCTTTGAGCCTCACCTCCCATTCACTTCATGTGTTTTTGTTCATGCTTATTCTTATGCAATATCAGGGTTTTCATGTGAATTTTATGACGGATTTGCATGCTTAATCTCCTCCTCTCTCGGCATTCAAGCATTCTGGTTCTCAGCTCCCAAGATCCGGATCATGGGGTCTACTACATACTTAGGATAGACCAGCAAGTTATATGGAAGATGGAATCGGACTCTACCTCGGCATATGCACATTTTCTGAGCTCAACATGCCTAGAATGGACCCAAGGTGATGTAAGTCCCCAAGAATTCTATGAAACTCAAAGTATTCTAGTGCAAATCTAGAAATATATGATTGTAACAACCCCCCAACCATTTTCAGGAATGATCATACTCAAAAATCAGAAGTTATTTGGCCTTTTGGTGAAACTGAGAGAAAGTTCGTTTCACTGGACAGCTCAACTAGTTTGTTTACAACTCGACCCAAACAGCCTCTAAACCTCATGAATTCATGAACCAATGCTAAGGATGAGCCCTATATTATCCAACATATTTGCAGCATATTACAGAACTCAAGATGTGACCCAAACAGTGAAAGCTAGTCAAAATTTCAATACATTGAGCATGGGAAAAATATATTATGGAAGATAACAACTTAAACAACAAAGAAAGGTTCGGATTTTATTTATTGCGAGTCTGAAAAATATCATAGGTATGTAGGAACAACATCCATCATTACATAGACCACAAAACACACGCCAAATGATCACAAAGCACCAAATATGCAACTATTGCACCACAACACACTGGAAACTTTACTAAACTGGAACGGGTACTGCAACTCAAATTGCTGCAGCAATATGATCATTGAATGGAATGAGTGTCCACTCCACAATGGCCAATTGAAATGAAAAATACCACTCCAATTGGTTATAAAATTTTAGGGGCCCATCTCCCTAATGGATTGCAAGGGGCACATCTCCCAAGCATAGAATTGCAGAAGCAACTCAACAATAATTTTGATTGAAAAACAAGCTAACCCATGTTAGTGCACCTTGCTACTCCTTTTAATCTTGATAGGCATCCAATACCATTGACATCCCAAAACCATGCACTGGATAGTTGGTGGTTCATAATTGCTCCACTACCTTCATGAGTGCGCCCTCTAACCACTTTGACATTCATAATGCACCCTCTAACCACCTTGACCTTCATGAATGTGCCCTCTAACCACCTTGACCTTCATGAATGCACCCTCTAACCTCCTTGACCAACTCTAACCAACTCGGATTCTCCACTTGCTAACCAACTTGGACTTGTCCACTTGCTAACCAACTGAGTTTGTCCACTTGGTAACTAACTTGGACTTTTCTCACTAGAATCCTTGGCACCACCTTGACTTGGTTAACTTCATTTAATGCATGGATAATCACTACGTGGTGCCCTTGTTACCTTTTTCAACCTCTTACTTGTTGTGGAGAAACTCTTCCTTAGTAGTTTTTATCAATTTCTTTTTGCAAGGAAACATTTGATCAATTCAATTCCTATATTAATTTAGCTTCCCACTCAAACCCATGGGAATCTAATGGGTTAGGGGATACCATCTTATATCACAACTATACATAAATAAAACATTATATTTATCTTAGTTAACATCATGAAAAATTGCATTCATGTTCCATCTTAGGGAAGCACTACAATCTAGATATATGATTAGCTCATAAATACACACTATATGACATGAGCTACTACATAAATACCTAGTAAGTCTCTCATGTTAAACTGATATTATATAAGTGTCTATTACTATAAATATATTAATAAGTAGTCCAACTTGAAATATTTTAACCAGCTACTATACTTTTACTTTTATAATAAAGTACTATTGAATTCATTTTACTTAACATAACTTAAAATTTAACCCATTGCATAACTCCCAATTTTGGACTTCTCTATAACTTTTAGATATCCTAGAAGTTGGAAAATAAAATTCATATCTAGGTGATTCAAGATTACCCTTAGTAGGTTGGACATTTTCAAATGGTCAACTTCTTTAGAGTGGTCAAATTTTATGTGTGTGTACATAATTAGTCAAGTGCACTATCCCCATTTGAAATTGTCTCAACCCTTGGAGAAATACTAACCTTTACACTTGTCATTGTGTATTCTCAAGACATAAATGTCACATTTCCTCATAAAGATATACAACCTAGAATAGTTTGTCAAAACCTACATGATTAGTTTTATCAATTTCAATAGTAATAAATATTATAAATAATATTTAAATAATGGATAAAGGAAACCTACGGAAAATTTCAAATGAAAATAGAGTATTATTATCCCCGCATTTTTTTGGTTCTTAAAATATAAGATGTGATGCACTCATCTATTTAATTGAAAATATATTCATAAAAATATGATTACATGACTCCAACCATATAATACATACTCTATTTTATATGTAATCATCACTTATTTTCCTTCCAAACAAAAATTCATGTCCTATTGATGTTAATCACAACACCCTTTGACTATCGCATTTTGATAGTGTCTCAATGTATTCGTAGATAATATATAATATCATATTTTATTATAAATTATCTTTGGATTCGGTCCTACAAACCGGCACTGTAGAGCGGCGGAGGGTTGGAACGGCGATGGCGACGGTGAAAGTTACAGGTTAGGGTTTTAACAGTTGTTGCGGTTTGCACTCGTTGATTCACGGGACTCCTGAGATAGACTTAGACCGCCACAGATGGGTATGGAACGCTGATAGCCGTTGATATATTCGCCTCTATTTTGGGAACAATAACTCGTTTCTCGACGGAAAATGCTCGGCTGCTCTCCGGGTAAGTAAACTGTTATATGCAGTGGTTATACACATGATTAGGTAGGTCGGTTCGTATCTTCTGATATTGGTAATATACGTCGGCATTTGTTGTGGGGGTTCACAAAATTTATGCTGTGTGGTGCCGGAATTGGGGTTTTTCCGGACCGGCTTGCTGGAACTAGTCAGCAGACAAAAACGGAGTGGTCCACCATATCTACAAGCTATCATTCTATATCTTTTGGCTGTCTGTGGTTCCGGCTTATCATTACAACCTTTTGTCAGGAATTTTCGGGGGTTATTCGCCGATAAAGGGTCGTTTTTGGACCGGGATACAGGGTTTTGTGATCGTATTGTTGCCAATATGGAAGATAACGGGTCGGGAACCTTTCCATATGCAGAAAACGACTTGAATGTGTCGGACTCCCAGCTCGAGGAGGCTGGGTTGCTCAAGCTGGATGCATTTTACAAAAACCAGTTGGGGGAGCTGCGAGCGACAAACCCCAACGGTCGACAGGTGGCGACACATGGGAAGGCAAATAAACGACACCTGGACTTAGGAAAGACACCTGGGGATGCTTCGGGCTCAGACCCATCAGTCGGCAATACAAGGTTTCGTCCGGGACGTGGTGGGGGTGGCAAACATGGGTCGACATCCCGCGCAAATGGAAGGAGTTTGGGCAAATACTTTAGCAGACCCGAGGAAGCCTGGATGACGGTCGGTAGAGACATTGGTCTTGAGGAGATTGTCGAATACAACATGACAGTGCTTGTAGGAAAATTCTCCTATCATGCCATGAATCGGCGGAATGTAGTTAAGTGGGTTGAGGAGTTGTGGAACCCCATCTTAGACTACACACCACAGGTATTTGCTATGGCATGTGGGTGGTATGGATTTAAATTTCGGGAGGAGGCTCACTGCACTCGCATATTGGAGGGTTTGTGGCTCTATGGAACGGGGAGCTTAATGCTTCAAAAATGGCAGACGGACTTTAATCCTGAATCGGCAACGGTGCGCTTGAGGCACCTTTGGGTACTTTTGCCTGGACTTCCACTGGCCTTGTGGAACCGTGGGGCCTTCGAGGCCATTGGCAATCGCCTTGGGAGGTTCTTGCATGTGGAGGAGGATCACCTCAATGGATTTGATAGATGGATGGGGCGATTGCTGGTTGAAGTGGATATTTCAATTGGTCTAATTGATGTGTTACACATAAATTGGCGGGGTCGACAGCTAACACAGATTATTGACTACTGGGGCATTCCATTTCGCTGCTCAAACTGTAAAGCGGTGGGTCACCTGTGGCGACAATGCACGGCTCCGGCTTCTTCTGGCCGAATCACGGATGGGGGGCCAATGTGGTCGTCAGATGATAGCAGTGATATCGAAATGGATGGAACGGGTGCTCTTGACGGCTTCTCCAACCGGGTACTCAACCCACTTGCTCCAGACTCGACGATATTCCGTAAGTTGGAACTACAGGACCCCATGTTTTTCCATTCATTAAATGAGTTGGATATATCCTTTATTAATACTTTAGATTTGAACAATGGAAATAATGGCAATTATATGAGTCGCAACAATAACATAGATTCCAATTCATCTGGGACGGGACAGACAATAAATGAAAACTCTGAAAATGATGACCCGACGTCTGAGACTGAATTATTGATCAAGATGAATAACATGTGCCCTGTGAATAACTTACCGAACATTTTGGTTCCCCCTTTTACTTCTATTCCTGATACCCCGGGGAAAAATGCACTCGACGAATCTGAGACATCCTTCCCTACCCGGGATGCTGTGAAACTCTGTGAGGATACGGTGGAATGTACTGTTAAGAACCCATGTGCCAATGAGATTGGGGGTTCGGAGACCAGTGGTCTGTTGCCGGAGAAGATGCCTGTGAGGGATTGCCACAATGTGGGTATCAATATACCTGCAGAGTCGGGTGGGAAACAGTTTCACATACCATCATACTCAGATATGGTGAAGAAAGCGGCCATTCCTACATATTTCCGGAATCGGGTGGTGGTTCATAATGAGCCATCGGCTGATGATTTGCGGGAATCCTTAGATTTGAAGACTCCTGATCTGGATGTGGGGGTTAGTAAAATTGATACTGCAAACTTGCCCGAAACATATGGTGACATATGCACTCATAAGGGGGCGCATAGGGGAGGCCTTGCCCAGGAATTCTCCCCACTGAAAACTAGAAGTGCCAGAAAAAACAAGAAGGTCATTCTGGGGGGGATTGAGGATGACCTGAGCATGGTGCACTCCCCCATCCCTTCTGACTCCCGGGCTCTTAGAGGAATGAAAGCCCTTGCCAGGGTTAGAAAATGATTTTCTTCTCACTGAATATCAGGGGGGTGGGGGGCCTACCCAAACAATTGGCCTTCAAACGTGTGTTGGAAATTGTCAAACCAGATTTGGTACTTCTACAGGAAACTATGGTTAGTGGAGAAAAAGCTCGTATTTTCTTTAACAAAATCAAGCCGGGATGGATGTGTTGTTCTGTGGACGCTGCTGGACTTTCGGGTGGTCTCTTAGCGGCTTGGAATCCCCTTGTTTTGAGATTAACTCCTTCACATGTCACACTTGGCATTCTGCTATCTGGGAACATCAGGGGATCGGAGAAAAATATTAACATTATAAACTGTTATGGTCCATATTGTGACCGGGAGAATTTCTGGAACTTGGCTGGTTCGGAAAATTTGCTAAACCTGGAGAACTTGATAATTGCAGGAGACTTAAATTTTACCTGGGCTGATGGGGAGATATGGGGGGGTTTGGCTAGGAGGGACCCTCTGGGGCCATACTTCACAAATTTATTCAGGGAATTTTCTTTGGTTGATGTGGCTCCTAGACCGTTGGCACCAACATGGACAAATGGCAGAATGGGGGATCAGCAGATACAGAAACGTATTGACCGATTCCTAATATAGGACTCTTTACTTTCATGTTTTCAGAACTATAGATCCTGGATACATCAAATAAAAATCAGCGATCATCTCCCTATTATTCTGCAATTTGATGATGAACCCTGCTTCAAAACCTACCCCTTCAAATTCAATTCCACATGGCTTTCTGAGGAGGAATACATTTCGGGAGTGAGGAATGTGTGGATGCAGACAGATGTTTCGAGGGAGAGATCGGCCATGGATAAGTTGGCGGTGAAACTTAAGGTATTAAAAGATTTCACAATAAAGTGGGAAAAGAACAAAAAATCCTTGATGGGAAAGGAATTATCAGAGATTGAACTTGAAGTGGAATACCTGATGAACAGAGGTGTTGATTATGAACTAAATTTGAGTGAGCTCACCAAACTCTCTACATTGGAGAGTCGGAAAATGAAAATACTTCTGATGCAAGAAGAAACCTGGCGATTGAAGAGCAGAGCAACCTGGCTCAAAGCGGGTGATATGAATACAAAAAATTTTCATCAGTTCGCTGACTCCCGTCGGATGCAAAACTCAATCTGGGATTTGAATGATCATTTGGGACGGCGGATTAGGGGGGAGGAGAATTTGATGAAAGAGGCTATATATCACTTTCAGGAGTATTATCGTGATCCAAAAAACACTACTCTGGCTGAACAATTCAAACTTATAAAGGAATATCCACGTATGTTCAATGAGGAGGAGGGTGACAATATTTTCCTGGATGTCACTCTGGATGAAGTGGAAAAAACTCTGCGTGGGTTTGCAAAAGACAAATCTCCGGGTCCGGATGGGTGGACTATTGATATTTTCATTCACAATTTTGATATCATGGGGGAAGAACTCCGGATGGCTGTGGATGAATCTCGGAAAATAGGCATTGTCTCTGGAGCAATAAACTCTACATTTTTGGCTCTCATTCCAAAGACTTCCCATCCGAACAACTATGATGACTTCAGACCAATTGCTTTATGCAATCTGGTTTATAAGATGATTGCTAAAATTATTGCTGAAAGAATCAAACCAGTGCTATCTCGACACATATCCAAGGAACAGTATGGCTTCCTTAGTGGGAGACAGATCCATGATGCTGTGGGGGTGACACAGGAAATTTGTCACACTATCAAACAGAGGCGGATTGATGCTGTTATTCTTCAATTGGACCTGGTGAAAGCATATGATAAGGTAGATTGGAACTTCCTGAGATTAATTCTTATCCAGATCGGCCTGCCATGGAAGGTTATGAAATGGATTATGGCATGTATTAACTCTGTCAACTATGCTATCCTGATCAATGGTCTTCCTACTGATTATTTCAAGGCATCTCGGGGCCTTCGACAGGGCTGTCCACTTTCTCCTCTGTTGTTTTTACTGGTCATCGAAGGGTTAAGTTTGTCCATGCTTAAAGCTCGTCGGGAAGGAAAGATTGTTGGCATTAAAATAACTAGAGAGATATCTGTTACACACTCTTTGTTCGTGGATGACGTTATGCTTTTTGGTATGGGAATTATTGCCGAATGGATGATATATAAACAGATTCTAGACTTATTCTGTCGAGTAACAGGCATGATTATCAGCTATATTAAATCATTTTTCTTGAAACACTCTTTGACTGAGGAAGTTCAGCAGTCGATCAGCAATTTTCTGCCTTTAAATTTCAAAGATATCGATGCTGGTACTAAATATCTGGGTTTCTTCATCAAACCAACAAATTACTTGATAAATGATTGGTCCTGGCTTATTAGAAGATTTGAATTGAGACTTGGACACTGGAGCTATCGGCATCTTTCCTTGGGTGGCAGGTTTACTCTGGTAAAAGCCGTCTTGCAGAATTTAGGTGTATATTGGTTCTCTCTATGCAAGATTCCTCGAACCATTCTGAATCTTATTAGAAGGAATATTTTTAGTTTTCTATGGTCGGGTGGTGGAAACCAGGAGAAATTTCATCTAATGAAATGGAAGGTTTTGGCTCGGCCCTGGCATCTGGGTGGTTGGAACATTAAGGATATTGAAATGTTTGTTATGGCCCTACATGCAAAGAGCCTCTGGCGAGTACTCTTTGATCAATCGACCTGGGGAAGGATCATCCGATCCAAATACCTGCAAAATATTCCGGTTTCTAAATGGTTTCGTTTAAATTTCCCTGCAACTGTGGGTGTCTCTAATATCTGGAACGGTCTGCTGGGTGCCTACAGGGTTATTGTGCATTGGATTGCTTGGATGCCTGGCAATGGACAGGATATTAAGTTGGGGCTAGACCCGTTCATGGGGGGTTCATCGAGACACTCTCTATCGATGGAACTGAGAACATACCTCTATGCAAATGGTTATTACACTTTAGCACATGTGGCTGGGTGGTATGGGGACGGACGTCCTCGGTGGATCACGGCTGCACAGTTGGGCCTGACGGGTTCTTTGAGGCTTGAATGGGAGGAATATATTAAGCCGTTGTATCAATCTAATTTGAGGCTCTCTGATGACGCTGACAGACTAGTATGGACGTGGGATGTGGCTGGTGGGCGGGTCTCTGCAGCAATGGCATATGATGCATTATTTGCAGAGTCACAGATATTGGTTCGCTGGTGGGAAAAAACTATTTGGAAACTTGCTTTGCCTCTCAAGATTAAATGCTTCATTTGGTTAGCGTTGAATAACCGGATTCTAACTTGGGACAATCTCTGCCGGCGAGGTTTTTGTGGCCCGGGATGGTGCACCTTATGCTGCACTGAGGGGGAGACGGTTGATCATCTTTTCACCTCCTGTTCATTCCTAAGAGAACTCTGGTCTTTTATTGCGAACAAAGCTGGTATATTTTTTCCATGGAACTATTGCTCCCTAAGTGAGTGTCTTGATGCATGGTCTCATCATGATTACGGGGTTAGAGAGCTACCATATTTTATGATCTGGGAGGTGTGGAAAGCTCGAAACCTGCACATTTTTGAGAATCGTGTCCCTTTCTTGGCTGGGATATGTTTTAAAACTCTCGCTGGACATAATGAATATGTCTCTATCCACGGTATGGTTGGGGGCAGAGATAATCCGGATAGGAATATTCGATATGCCCCCCCGGTGCTGATCTACCCATGTGGTTTCTTTGATGGTGCTGCTGTCAGCCGTTTTGGGGGGGGCGGAGCAGGTGCCGTTATACACATTTCCAATGTTGTCTCCATCCATATCTGGCTTAATCTGGGCAATGGTTCCAATACCAGGAGCGAGCTATGTGCTCTTTGGTTATTACTTTTCTGGGCTCACTTGCGGAAAATCACCTCACTAGTGGTTTTTGGCGATTCACTTTCCATCATCTCCTGGGCGAGTGGCAAGTTCACTCTAAATAATATGCTGCTTAAACACTGGATGGATGCGGCACAGATGTTAATAAAAGATTTCCAACACATACACTTCGCCCATGTATACCGAGAAGCTAACATGGAGGAGGACATGCTATCTAAGAAGGCTCTTAGCTCTGAGTTTGGGGTCATCATGTGGCAGGAATGGTGGGAGGACACTTTGTTTTCACAGGGCACTCATCTTCTTCATTGGACTTGATACTTTTTGCTCTATTCTACTTTATTAGTTTTATTATGTTGCTTTTTTGATATATATTTGCGAGCCGATATACTTACATACGCTGTTAGTTCTATGTGCAGATTATACATAGGGGCTGTTTCCAACTTCTTGTTGGACATTTTTGTATACATCTTCTATTTGCGGCTCTACTGACTGTGGTTGCTTGGTTATGATTTGATATACTTAGCACTGCTGGACATATATGTTTATTTTGGATACTTGGCAGCCATGGCTGTGTTGCATTTGTGAACTTTGATATTTGGATGGACTCTTTGATGGTTTCTAGTGATTGATGAACCTGTTTCTCCTCCGGGAGGGGTTCATGTTTTATATGTGGACATATGGCACTTATTATGGGGTTCACGGATGATGTTGTTGGCATTGTGGCCATATTGATTGGCATGACTCATATGCACCATAGGGCAGATGTGAGATGTATGTTTTTTTCTGACAGCTGGCACTATTTACTATTTCGTATATTAATAGTAAGTTATATTTTTCTGTGAAAAAAAAAATTATTATTTTATCTTTCTACACTTTCCTATAACTTGTCATATACAATATTATAATATTTAATAACTTATTATATCGGTTAATGATCATTAAGATTCCAATGTCAACTTTCTTAATAATTGCTACTCAATGTTAAAGATAATTGTAGGCTTCTACCCATAACTCATTTTTCTTTGTTTTAACTATCCACTTTAATTATCAAATAAATGTAATAATCATATAAGACAACTCCACCCCCTAAAATGTTTCCATTACTTTTCCTTGGAAAATTATTATACTTTGTCAACTTTATTTTAATACATTATATTTCCCCCTTATATATTCCCTTTAAAAATTGTCTAAGTCTTTGAAAAATTTGCACTCCTTAAGTCTTTGAAAATTTCACATTCCTTAATTTTTTACTACTTACTCTAATGACATAAACAAACTTTATCCCATCAACATAAATATTTAATTCTTATGACACTAAAAGCACACAACACAGAAAGTATTTATAAGTGAAGGTAATCATCTTTCATATTTAGAATCTAGTAATGTTAATGTTCCTAACGGTACTTTAGAAGATGTGTTTCATGTTCAAGGAATTGATCCGGATTTTATGAGCATAACAAAATGAATACAAATTATTATCATATGCTTAACACAAAATAATAGAGATACAGTAAAACTGGTTTTCTATTCAATAAAGGAATAAGCTAAAATTGTAAAATGCAGCGGAAAACAAGCTTGCTGGAATGGTGGTTGCTTATCTCTGAGAAGAGATGTGACGGCTGTGCTCATTCGCAAGAAGATGAATACAAAGAGAGGCCCAAAGGGCCTATTTATCATAAGCATGTGGGAAAGAATCCAAAACATCCAAAAACCTAACCCTAGAAGATGAACCGTCATAAAGTTTGCAGCCCCAAGGTGGTTAGTTGAACAGTCAACTTCCCGGGGTCATAACTTTTGCATACGATCTCCGTTTGGGGCGCTCGGTCCCCCGTTGGAAAGGTCTACCCGAGATTTACAACTTTCGACTGAGGCCAACTGCATGATGTTGGAAACCATTTGGTCCCCCAAATCACCAAAAAAAGTCGTTTAGGGCCTCAAAATGGCCCCGGAAGTTCAGGACCCAAAAAACTGTTAAAAATAGTAAATTACCAAAATTGCCAGAAAATGGTTTTGAGCCAGTTGGAAAGGTGGGTGGCCACCGATATCCACCTGGATCAGGAATTCCCATCAACTTGTTTCTACTTATCATGCATGTCAGGAAGGTTATAAATTTGAAGCTTGGCCTGATAAACGTGTTAAAAGATATCAAATGTAACCAAAATTGTTTCTTTTGATCTCATTAATCGTAATGTTGTATTATATAAATTATTGGTTTTAATTCAAGTAAAAATCAATGTATGTATTCCTATGTTTCTCATGCTAATGAACAAAGTAAATTATGGCATGGAAGATTAGGTTGCTTGAAATATGGTAAAATGCAAATGATATCTAACATGGTACTTGGCTTACCTTCAATTTCTTCCACCAAAGGTGCTTGTGAAGGTTGTGTTCTTGGTAAACATCATAAGGAAATGTTTGATAAAGGGAACGCTTGGCATACTAAAGATCCATTGCAACTAATTCATAGTGATATTTGTGGTCCTCTTGAAAATCATTTGTCTCATGCAATCTACTTTCTTACTTTTATTGATGACTTTAGTCGTAAATCTTAAGTTTATTTGTTGAAGCATAAAAGTGAAACCTTTGGTATATTTCAAGATTTTAAATCCATAGTTGAAAAAGAATTTGGTAAAAGTATTAAGGTTTTAAGAATTGATAATGGAGGGGGGGGGGATTCACTAAAAATGAATTTAATGCATATTTATATAAGCATTGTATTCAACATCAAAAGGTTGTTCCTTATACATCTCAACAAAACGAGGTAGTTGAAAGAAAGAATAGAAATTTGGTTGAAATGGCTAGATGTATGATGTATTCTAAAGGTCTAGAGCATAGTAACTAACTCTGATAGCATGTTAGAATATTAAGAATATGCATGAGCATACAACAATGTGTTTGCTAACATGCAAATCAATAGCAAGAATCTACTAGTCTGTCCTTCTATCCATCCAAGCAACAATAATCAAAGTATGTAAGCAAGAGACGAGAGAAAAGAAATGATACACCAGATATACGTGGTACAACCCCAAATGGAGAAACATCCATGAGAAGTTATAGTCTTCTTATTCTTCAAAAATCTCCAATCTTACACTTGAGTTCCTCTCCACATATGCTTCACAGCTTTACAATAATATAAGAATATAATTCTCAACGCATATATGCCCAAAGGCTCATTCACCTCTATTATATAGCTAGAGGTATGGAAAAATTACATCCCATACTACATGTGGAATAAATTATTTTCCACCTCCTTATATAATGAATGGTAATAGGAGAATATTACTCCATGATGCATGTGGGATAACTCATTTTACATAAGACTAGAGTTATTTATGTCTTCCTTTGCTAGATAAGACATCTTACAACATCACACTAGACATCATTACACATGTAATATTAAAATTACACATTCCAACAACCCTTGGTTTCATCTCCAAGAGGCTTCTCGTACATCACTGTGACTCTTCATATTCACTGTAAATGTGAATAGTAATAATAAAATTGCACCGACCTTAAAGAATTAGGTTTCCAACATTCTTTGTAATGTCCCCAAATTTGGCCATGGGCAACAATTGCCTAAGTCACCTAGACTTGTTCATGTTTATTCACCTAGGTGATTATTGATTAATCCTAAGGTCCAAAAGTTAAAAATAATGCCACATTAAAATATGTTGGACTAGGAAAATGCATTAAGGGGATGAGGAACCTTGGTTGGATCATCAAATAAGCCAAAGTCTTCTTGTGGTTTGAAATTATTGATGAAAATAATCCTAAGGTTGTAAAGGATTACAAGCAGGAAATCCAAGTAGAAAGCACAAACTCCTAACCAATGTGAAAGAGGAATTGGTGTTGCATGTGCAATTATGAGTCAAGTGGTAAAGGTGGGCCATATGAAGAAAAATCTTCCCCAATGTGAAAGTTTACACATCCAATTCGAATTTGTTTGCAAGGACAAATAATATTGGGTCAAATAACATTAGACAAATAAGTGAAGGACCCATTCTCTCATAAATAATTATTTATCAATATTTTATGAATGATTTTATGAGAAAATATTGACTATTTGGTGGCACCTAGGAAGATTGGAAGGAAAAGATAAAATGGACCCAAAAGAATCTAGACAAAGCAACGAAAAGCGGGAAAGAAGTTGAAAAGCAGGAAAGCAGTAGAAAATCAAAGAAAGCGAAATTTTCCAGATTTTTCCTAAAAGCGGGAAAAGCAACCTAAAGCAAAAAAGACAAAAAAGCAAGGAATCTAGGAATTTTTTTCCTAATTTCAAATTAGGAAGGGCGAGCTAACTTCTATCCTCTCATGAAAATAATATTAATTTTATTTTATTGATATTTTAATGAGAAAACTCTATAAGGAAAGAAAAGCCAGCAGCAGAAGTTTATAGAAGGATTATGAGAGCCTCCATGAAGAATCTTTGGCCATTTTGTCAATTGTCTTGAACAGCTCTAAGCTTGTATTTGCTTGGGTGATGTGCCACTTGCAAGCAATAGGGAGATGTGTCGCTATGTAACATTAAGGAAGAAGATATTCAGTATTCTTCACAGAGTTTCAAACTACATTACTATGGTAGTTCCATTCTACTTCATGTCCATTTGATATATTGGCATTCTTGTTTTAAGCCAACATCATTTCAGTATTGTTTCTTGTAGTGTATTGTAGCTTGCAGAGAAGAAGATTGAAGGGTTGTGCCCTTTGAGATTCTATAGCTACTCAAGCGTGACCTCTATCATATAATGTGTTGTAACATCATATGCTTCTTTGATCCAATAATAAAAGACACTCCTCTTACTCCAAAATTGCTAAATTGTTCTCCTATGTTGCAAATATTCAGTGTAAATTGGCATTCTGCAAGTTTGGTTGGAATTGATTGATGATAGTGATTCCAAAGATCTGGTTAATTCTTACTGCTATTCATTGACCTGTTTTTTATCACTACTACAGAGCTACTACAAGAAATTGTGACCCTTAGCCTCTCCTTGAAAGTGCCAGAAAACTAGCAATTTCCCTTGCTCTCAAATTCATTGGAAATCTGACTAGTTCTAAGTTTTAATGCAATTACCTGACCGATGGACCACCAAATCGAATTTTGTAAGTTGTTGCGGGTAGGTAATGTGTAATAGGACCCGCCCCAACCTTCAAATCTGAAAATTGTGGTTTTCTAGTGTCACTTGGAGCCGTTTGAAATCACCTAACTAAGCAATCACGAATCTAGTAC
Organism: Larix kaempferi; assembly: GCA_027924585.1. Taxonomy (NCBI): domain Eukaryota; kingdom Viridiplantae; phylum Streptophyta; class Pinopsida; order Pinales; family Pinaceae; genus Larix; species Larix kaempferi. Next base: position 9,685,863 of record BSBM01000431.1, on the reverse strand, counting down.
TTTACTCCTAGTTACCTATTCTTGCAATATAAAAGTAGGTGGTTGAGTCTAATTACTGTTGTGATAGGTTGGACCTTGTTGCAACATAGTTATCTTTAGATTGCACCAGTAGTGGAGAATTTTCCACATAATTCTTAGGGTCATTTCCTCAAAGTCTTTGGCTTTTCCAAAGGGTCGTCCCAGGTGTGATGCACTTCAAAATGTGCAACTATCAAGGTAAGCGTTGAATCTAACTAGAATATTTTATGCATAAATTCAACCTGCAGGTGTCCATGATTGCATCAAATATGTCTAATCCCAATCCGTTCCTCACATCTTACATTTGAGTCCCTCCCGATGCCATCCAAAATTGTTGGAAACAAGCAATTTCCTCCTCATAGTTCTGATTCTAGAACTTAGTCTTGACTTTACCATTTGGTTTTCTGATTAAGGAGCTAATATTCCCAAATATATTTGATTATCATATTGGGGATATTACATCCCCCCCCTTAATCTGAAGGGGTGTTTGTGAGTCCAATATCTTTCTAAAAGAGAGCTCAAATCAAGAAGTGGACAACAGCCAATGGTTGAACTTATCACTGAAGTACTTTCTAAATTGGTGGTTTCAGGATGACCACAAACCAATGGCTAGCAAAAGTTGATGTCTTCTACTAAATGGTGGTTTTTGGATGACCACAAACCTAGTAGATGGTGGTTTAGGATGACCAAAAATATGGTTAGAAAAATTTGATGTCTTCTACTTAATGGTGGTTTTGGATGACCATAAACCAAGTGGATGCTCTGGCTCTATCTTTATATCCTAGCTACAGTTCTGAATCCCATCCTGCCTCTGGCTCAAACTTCTAGCTACTGGTTCTAGTTTCAACTATGGTTCAGGCTCGTTTGTTTCTACAATGTAGATGTATGCTTAGTGAGCTTGATAGGGCTTAAAACTTGAACCATGATTGTCAATCCATGATGTTCGCCCCTATCACGTACAAGGTGAGAAGTAGGAATATTTTCTAATGCAATGTGTTAATACTCGAGACTGATTTCTTCAGTATGACTAATATATCTTCTTGGATGTTGATGAAAATTGCGAAGAATTCACCCACTCATAGTGAATCTTTAATCTTGCAAGGTTCTTCAGTGTTTAACATTTATCTGAAGAATGATTATGCTTCCCGCAACGCTGACAATGATGGAGATCCAAACATTAATCCTCCATATGGCCAATTCGATGACAATGTTGGCATTGATGTTAAACTAGAACAAGGGGAAATGGATCTTCTTGAAGGAGTCCAGAACTTTGAAATTTGATTGGTCTAGAATAATGTAGAATATGAAAGGTCACTTCCTTGTCATATTCGATACTTGATTTATGTTTGTTGTTCTTGATTTCTTCCCAAGGTTTGATGATGGGCTTGGAAAGATTAAGCTAAACATGTTCATGATAGTCTTTGTCATTTGCATCTGACATTGTTTCACTGAGTTGATCGTGTGCTAATAGTTTATATCATATTCAAAAATAGGATTATTCTGAACAAAAACTAGTCGAAAATGTTGATTCCTTCATTGTATTTTGTTGGAGCTGTGATTGAGCCTAAAAAAGTACCACTTTGACTTGCAAATTATGTAAACAAGTTAGCACAAATTGGAGAGTTGTTTTGTTGATTGTGATTGTATCGTCAACAACAATGAGTATTAGAGTGTTCAATAACTCTAATAATTCTTCAATTAAATCCATTTGAAAGACTAATTGGGACCTTAGAAAGCTTCTTGCAACTCCACGCTTTCGCGATAACATTCAACAACTGAATTTCCAACTCAAACAATGAAGAGTGTCGGTCGGTTTCTACCAAGAATGCACCCAATACAATTCCACTTAGTTTTGAACTGACACTCAAAAAACTATTGCATACTAAAATATAAGAAGACTTACAAAATGATTGTTTATAAGTTACAATTTGATGTTGAATTTGAAGCTGAGATGGTCTCCAAAATTAATGCTTTACCTATGTAATCACAAATAGGCATTTGGACTTGAATGCTTTGGGTTCTTTAATGATGGTTAGTTGTGGTGCCAAGGCCACTAAAAAGGGACTTAGCCTTTGTAGTATTAGCTAAAATGTGAATATGGGGTGGACAACCAAACGAAATACGTAGATACCCTTCTCTGCATTCTGACTTTACAAAAAATGTAAAACCTTGAAGTTCACAACTCATCTCATACGTATGTTTTCTCCAAACAAATTTATTGCTTCATATTATGTCATCAAAGTAGCTAGGGGATTGATGAGATCTAGAACACCATCACTTTTAGTCTTATTCTTCCATTAATTTTCTCCTCAAAGCTCTCACTAATTGAGGTTTGTGGAAGGGTTTTTAATTTTCATACATATTAATACAAATATGGGATAGGAAGTCAAGACTCTCACAGAAAATTTAGAGTTTTGATAACTCCCCACTTACATAAAAAGCAACTACAGAAGGATGTCATGTCAACCAAAACAATTCATGTAAGGATACAAAATGAATTTGCATTCTGAAGTTCACAATTCATCTCTTACTCATATTTTCTCCAAACAGATATGTTGCTTCATATTATGTCATTATAGGAGCTAGGGGATTGATGAGATCTAGAACACCATCGCATTTGGTCTTATTCACCCATTAATTTTCTCCTCAAATCTCTCACTAGTTGAGGTTCGTGGAAGGGTTTTTTATTTTCATACAGATTAATACAAATATGGGATTGGAATTCAAGACTCTCACGGAAAATTTAGAGTTTTGATAACTCCATGCGTACATAAAAAGAAAAGACTACAAAAGGATGTCGTGTCAACCAAAACAGTCAATGTAACGATACAAAATGAAATTTAGAGAGGATTTCATCTAACTAATGATGGAAACCTAGCAAATTTATGAAGATCAACTATGGAGAAGTCAAAGCGATCTTTCATGAATTACATGTCTGCTTCCTTCTTGATCTCCTATTCAATTCTATTTTTTGGTCCATCCTTTCTTTGATCTTCCCCACTTCTTCCTTGAGTTCTTCATCTTCATCCATGACAAGCTAAACTTGTTCAAGCGCATCTCCAACTTAAGTCGTACTAGGACTAGGGGTTGTAATACGAGGTGGTTCGGTTCTCGGCCCTTCTACATCATTTATAGGCGATTTCATGGAAGTCCTAGTAACGACTTCATTATTGTGTCTATAGGTAACCAAATGGGAATAATGTTTCTAGAAAAACGTTGTTTAATTTAACGAGGCTACCCTCCAAGTAGGACAAGATTGGAGATCTCTCAAACTCTTGTTTTCCGTGAGCCTCAAGCAATCAACCTACACAAATCCCATAATGCCCTTTGCTTCACTGCTAATGATTGATCTCCATAACAAAATGATCAGCTAATTCTTATAACAGATAGCGCATGTGATGAATTGACCCACTGTGATTAATATGAAGAAATATCAAGAAGAATCCAACAAAGACCAAAACTAATCCAAAGACGTAAAGGATTGGAATTGCAAATTCAATGAGAGGAAGTTACAAATCGAGGTGAGTTAGTAGTTAGAGCTTTAAATCAATCCTTGTAAGGTTTGCCCACAGGTCATGCAGATTCACAGCTATGATAAGAAGCAAGGCCACCATAGGTGAGGATTCATTAACCATGGCTTCTACAAACGAGAGGCCATGAGCAGAGAAACACGCGGAAAACAATAACTAGTCATGCATTCGAAAGGGAACCCTCGCACGCAAGGAGAGGTCTATAGAACACCACCAATGGAATTTGCACACATATGGAAAAGGTAATGGTCAAGGACACTTGAGGGTATAGCACTCAAAGGAGACAGACCTGAAATGACAATGTGCAAAGGAGACGGTCAACAAAACTAACAGACTGAGCACCAATGGGGTAGATTGGAGCATTCCAAAATAAAAATTTGCCCAACATTGCTTCCTACAAGCCCTAAACACTAGGGCTCTGATTTCACTATTGGAATGCTTGGAAAATAAATAAGTGTGAATTCATTTTCCATTAAGATGATACACACATATACAACAAGATATAACCATTAATTTCATCTTCCAAAGGTTCGCTTGGACTTCACAATGACTATTTATATACACCTATGGTAAATCTGAATAGTAATAATAAACATTTACCAATCCTAAAAAAGTAAGTTTCCAACAGATTTCATCGAATCCTCTATCAAAAAATACTATCATTACAAACTCATATATCTTTGCATAACAAATAGGATACTTAAAATGCAAGTGTCACTTCTTCAATGTGAAGTTGGTTACTCCAACTCTATAATACTCACTTTCACTTCCTTCTCTTTTAATAACTTTAATATATCCCTTGTAAATTTTGTTAACTTCTCATTGATACTTTTTTAAATCATATCGATAGTGACCTTGCTCCCGGATTGGTTTCAAAATTCAACCCACTTACTACGTTACTTGTCTTATTACTAATTTAATAAAATTTTATTTCATCCACTTGAATAATTTGCAACCATCAGAGTCTTCAATCTAAGAATGGAGTCGTTCCAATGGTGACCTGTTGTTCTCTTCCCCTACGAATTTATATTTTGAAACGATTATATTTTCCTTACTGCAACATTGGTTACAAGAAAGCTTTTCCAATGGCACTGTCACCTGAATCAAGTTGCATTTGCTCAATGGTTTTCAAGGTTTGACAGTTGAGATTAATCCGAATAATTAAAGCATATTCTCACAGAAGTATTTTGTATGGATATCTCTTTGGTGTAAAAAAAATCTTGACAATGATTGCAGATCAATCTTGATAACAGTATGTCTGATTTGGCGATCCCTGATTTCAGAGATAACTTTTTGCAATTTCCAGATGGCGGCGCCAAGGAATAACAATATTTGGCTATTTGCAACGTAATTGACAAAGTAAGCTATGGACCTTATTTTCAAACAAAATATAAAGTAAAATCCAAGCAAAAAAAAAATTGAAGTGGCTTGAGTCCCACATGATCCAAGTATCATGCATTGAAAAACTTTGCCCTCAAAAACTTTGACCCATTATAAACTGACCAAGATACTTTGGAAATCGATCAAAGTTTCAAATTAAAAGTAAAATCCAACCAAAATTTTTAAAGTGGCTTGAGTCCCACATGATCCAAGTAGTCTGCATAGAAAAACTTTGCACTCAAAGACTTTGACCCATTATAAGTCTTTGACCCATTATAAACTGACCAAGACACTTTGGAAATCGATCAAAGTTCCAAATTGATCAGAACTTAACTTTGAATGGTTGGAATTGTCAACTTCCAATCAAAATGAAAAAAAAATATGGAAAATTGCTACGAAAAAAATTTATGGAAAATTGCTTTCTAAATATTTCTTAGAGATACATGGTAATCTTAGTGAAGTTTATTCCTGCCCAACTACCGTATACATTGTATAGTGAATATTAATATTATTATTAACATTTTATATATATGATTCTCTACACATGTCTTCTAAAAATAAAATTATAAATATTAATATTACTATCATTATTTTTTTTCAATGTAGTTAACAAATTCGAAAAGGAGTTGCTATGTTTATAGGAAGAATTAACAGGGGACCACCCAAAGGGGCCTCAACTCTCCAACTCTGATTACGGAGCCTAACCCAGTGGTGACATCAAGTGAGGCCCTTATATATCTATGTATAGCCTCCCGGGGATTTGACCTCTAGGCCTTTTGCTTACAACTCAAAGCTCTCAACCACTTGAGGTAACCCATCGGGCTTAATATTATTATCATTATATTCCCTTTGAATATTATCATTATTATCATCATATAATTGTTATGTTTATTACAAATCTTATATCATCGTTTTCAAAATATATATATCTATATTAACAACAACTAGGTTGTCATTTTCACTATTTTGTTTCAAATGTTTTTGATGATAAACTGATACAATCCCAAGCTATTAAAAGTAGTATTTCTCCAAACATAAGAATGAGACAAAAAGTTAAGTACATGGGAGTCGGATAAATTCTTCCCAGAAGGTCGTTGAGCTTACAAGATGCACCCATGCATGCTAACAATCTCCTTCAAGAATATTGGAACTAGCAATCATTCATAATTGATGTGTTTTATTATCTTATTCACAGAATAATGTTATAGAAATTTACTGATGTTACACTGCAAACTCATCTGGTGGTAGTATATCTGTCAAAAGCAACATTCAAATTTGAACCCTTCCTGCCCCTTCCAAAGGGTTCTAGCCCTTCCTAGAAGTGTAAAGTTAAAATTGCCCTTCAAAAAAAAAATTAAAATCTGAATTTCACCCAATAATTTATATCAACATTTCAAAAGAAAGGCAACATTTGAAATTACCCATCCATATAAATTTCAATTTCTATTTTGAAATTCCTATGCTATAAAATTCGACTCGTCATTCAAAATATTGGAAATATCATAAATTATAATCATTCACTCACTCATGTCATGCACTCACTGCTTAGCTTTGCGAGGTGACGAGTGATGACTGACGAATACGAAGTGCTAGCCACTGGGATTTGACTCTGAATCTCGAGTCACTTCGGGCTGAGATCTAAGGTGTGACAATGTGTCAATGACTTTGGATGTAACAATAGACAACCACTACAAGGGCCAAAACAAGGCCGAAACATTGTGCCTACTACCTATGTCAACTTGGCTACCGATGTCCACTTGTTTTTTGTCAAAATGAAATTCAAATTGCCACTTTGAAGAGTCCTCCTCTACAAGACTTCATTTATTGCATGAATGTCACAGACTCACGACAACTCTAAACAACACTCAATGGCATGCAACTAGAACCACAAACCAAGCAGAGGTTGATTTATGCATTGGTACAGAGAGGTGGCACTAAGCACACAATATGGAGAAACAATGAGTTAGAAAAAACATTTGGACCAAAGTACCACACTGGTTATTAATAAAATTTAAAAAAACAACTTTTGGCTCAGGAATTGTCTTCAATTTGATGGGTGGCATGATCATGATCATGTAATCTCCCTCCATCCTTCCAAACATATGTGGTTTCTCACCACATTTATCTTCGACACTCGCCACCAAAATACGTATAAAAATAACATGTATTTACATCCTCTTCCATTTAAGTCCTCATCGCGTAGTTATAAATAAGGATTATTATGCATGCACATCCTCACCGTATAATATCAATTGGGTCAAGGCACAAAGACAACCATAAATTATCAAATGTGTCAATACGCAAAGAGTAAGAGACAACTATAAGTAAGTCTTATATTAAATTTACCATATAAGTCTTTAATTAACACTATCATCTGAGATTTGACACGTTGGATTGTTGTAATCTTCTTATCACTCCTTACCAATGTGATTGTAAGGCTTCTTTGATCGTGAAGTCCATAATTTTAAGTCTTCTTCCTCATTCTCATGCCTTTTGGTAAGACAATAAGGAGGGCAGTGGCCTGCATCAGCATGGAAAATAGTTTCGACATAGAGGTAGATACATTATTTATTTCATTAAATAACTTAAATTTCATGCCAATGGCTATGAATTCACTGAATCGTGGATTGGTAAAAAAACACATCAAATTTTAGAGCCTTGAGCTCTTAATTACTCATGTATCTAGAATTTTCGCAAATCGAGCCATAACAAACTTCGTTTGTTGTTCTGGTTCAATTTAAAAGGTGGATTGTCGAGACTCAAACATGCGGCAAGATGCAAGGCTCCAGTTGACTTAGGCTTGATTCCATTTCCCCTCCATCCCATACATGTATGTTGTCGCGACAAGTCTTGAACAACAAAATTTGATGCCCAAGCCCGTATGATGCTAGTGTTGCTAACTTGCTTGGTATGGAGGATTTTTTTTAATGTTTTTTTGAGCTATGTATTATTTTTTCTTAGGCGCCTAATGTCCATCATCCTTGCACTTCTCAAGCTTGGATGATTTCCCTCTCTCCGGATTGAATTAAAGTTTTGGTTGTAGGTTTATTATAGACTCGTTTTGCTTGGTGGCTTGTTTTTGTACATAGTTAACAGTAAGTAATTTTCTCATGGTTCTAGTTTTATTTTAAGACTTTATCTAGTTACAACATCTTGCACTATGCATAAGATCATGCAGATGCCCCAATATGGTTATTGCATAGTCTAAGTAGTTTTCTGTATAATGAAGTGTGGTCTAACCTAGAAAAATACAACAAAACAATTGTTATTTTAATGAACTGTAAAATTAATGTTACATATATGACAAATTAATGTGTTCAAATTCGGTTTTATTGAAAAGATACCATTTTATCATATAGATATTAAGGAGAACTCAATTGTTTAAGATTGTAAAAAATTGGATGGGCAATATTTGTTTTTTGCGTTTTTTGGGAGAACGGGTTTAGTTAATTTATACTTGTCAATTTAGTTAATTTATACTTGTCAATTGAAGTACAATTATTTAAATTGCCCTTCATCTTTGAATGGCTCCAAGAGCAAATACTTCCAATAAAAATTAAGACCCACCCTTCAAATTTGATCACTGAATGGCTCCAAGAACAAATACTTCCAATAAAAATTAAGACCCACCCTTCAAATTTGATCACTGGGACTCAGAAGCTTTAGTATCACATCACAATTAAAATAATTTTCAGTGGCTCAGACTTACATGCAAATATGTACGACAGAATGTAACACGGTCCAAACATTGGCACGATCCTACAAAGGATGATGTTAAAGCTTTTTTCGATATCGTGAAGGTGGATCGCGACTGGGCGTTCCAAAAAGTTGAGACCATCTCTTTACACGAAGTTATTCCAGAAAAGGAAATTTATTCCGAGATGTTAACATTTGATTTAAATGTCAAAAATTTTGTCATGCGCCATTTCTTCCTGCTTGAAGGAGTCACTCGAAATGACCAAAACTGAGAAGAAATAAGCTTCACCATAGCACTGTATACATCTTAATCATAGTGTTTGAATGTGATGACTATAACAACCAGAGTTTGGTTATTTGAACACCCAAATATAAATACCATATGTACAGCTAAATTTAGTCCATGGATATGACAATTGTAGAATATACTGCACATACACAAGACGATATTTTCACATTGAAATGTAAAAATACTTTCGTACAGGGTCCTGAGAGCAGTATTGCATAAATTTCGTGCTATTTAATCAGCAAATACATCCAAGTGCAGATCCTCGTAATATTTCTTCCTTATTTTACTAACTTTATTGCCTGCAATCAGTTTCCTATCTGCACACAAACAGTAGCGATGACTCACAGTATGGGAATTCTCAGATTCTAAATGGCAACTAGCATGTCGATATTACTGTATTTTTAAACTACCCCAAACCGTCTGGGGGAAAGACCTAATATTTACAAATCCTTCATTGTCTCCTTCCGAAGCTTGCTGGGAACAATTGAAACAACGTCTAAGCAAAGCCCACCTTTGGAATGTGTGCAATCAATTTGTGTCATGGAGAACTTAACTTCTGTCAATTTGTCCTCGTTCTTAACCTCAAACTCGCCAACATAATAGTCAGTCCAGTTTTCACGAGCATAACTCACAATGCTATTACCCTCAATCTCAGCAGGCTCTTCCAAATAGCACTCTCGTATAGCATGCTGACCATCAGATGTAGAAAGAGTGAACCGAACAGGTTTCAAGTCCCATCCATGAATTTGATCAAAAACATAAATCCGACGACCCAATCTTTTAGAAGGCCTTCCAAGTCGTAACCTGAAAGAAAGACTGTATTCTCCTGCAGGAAGCTGGAATTTCACGACACCATCTACTTCAAACCACCAATGTTGCTGAAGATAAGCCGCTTCATGAAACCTGCAGATTCCAAGAATACACTCTGAAGGTTAGAATAAACTAACCTCTGTGATATATATCTGGGAGCATACTTTCAAAAGTAACATAAATCATGGAGACAAATCAGGTATCCAATGCAGAATAGCTTTAATTTGGTAATGTTGAAGAGAGAATTGTATTTGGAACAAGTGAACAACGGAGGGAAAATTACCACGGAAGACTCCGAGGGAACCAGTGTTCCAATCGCGTAAACTGGCAGCTATTTAATGACGAGGGGGAAACAAGCAAAATTTAATGCATTAGCATCTCTATATTCTATGTAGTTCAGGCATGATTCCATTACAGCCCATACGATAAACTTTAATAAAGTAAATCGAGCATTTACGTTGAGGTAAAAAGACAAAAGAAAAAGACATAGAGCAAATATTAAGGCTGACATAGGATATAAGCAATCAACGAAATAAAAGGAAAAAGTGACAGTCAAACAATTTAAATCAATTGGTATTCAAATAGAATAATGAATGAAAGGAAAGCATATTTAGACTATATGGTGATTAAATACGAAGATACAACCATCATAATTTTTTTGCTATTTGTGGTCTAAGTCCCTCGCTATCTTATATACATGTGGGCTGACAAAGTAGGTTACAAAACAGTGACATAAAATGTCAGAGTATCTGTCAAACAATTGAAACTAATTGGTAATCAGTGATCACATATATTCAGATGAATAAGATAAATCGTGATAGTCAACACATGTAGATCCATCCATAATTCAAGTAGAGTAATGAATGAAAGGAAGATACATTTTTAATATAGAATCATTAAATAAAAAGATACAACCATCATATCTTTTTTTTCTCTGAGGTATGTCCCTCGTGATCCTATGCACATGTGGGCTGACGAAGTTAGTTACAAAACAGTGACATAATAGACTACTGGTCAACTACTTGGTCGAATATTTGAAGTGAACCATACTCATTGTTAACTTGCCTTGTTACATTATTTTATCTTCATACAAAACTTTCTGTACATCCATTAGGTCACTTCCACTGAATTACATGCAATAAATTTCATTCAGAAACTGATTTCATGTTGTAAATGATCAGAAATCAGTTACATACTGACAATTTTCAGAAATTAACAAAAACAGTTGCCAAATGTCATGATCCGAAATGGTTTATTATGTTCTTTGTCATCTATGTTGGTAATTTTTGGTTGGAAAAATCGGAGGTATTGGCTTGTAGGGCAGAGTAGAGGCCTCACCTTCAAGTTGGGTTTTTTCCATATTGGTCCATATTGGATTTTCCTAGGATATATCTTGTGTTTATTGTGTGGATGGTATGTTATTTGCTTGCTTCTTTCACTTTAGTTGCAATCCATTTTAGTTTATTTCAGCATTAAGCAAGTAACATTAAATCAGCAATCTGAAGTATATCACTCCATAATAAGAGATTGTTGAATATTTTCTTTTGTGCTAGGAAAATCGGCAATCAGGGTGGGGCTTGTACTCGCGTGACACGAGGTTGATTCCCGTCTGCTACCACTATACCCCTAGGTGCACCCACACGGCCCTCAAGAATGAGGCATGGTTAACCTGGGGGGGATTTGAACTTGTGACCTTCCATTTACAACTTCTCATATCATTTACTCATTTACCAATTGCTCTACTCCCCCGCGGGCAGAGATTGTAGATTATTAGAAGATCTGATGTGACGAATTGTTTCAGAGGAATATCCTCAGTAGTTTACAAATCATATTGGTATTAAAGAGTTTTTTTTTAGGGTTCTGTGGGAAGTTGCAAAATCCAGGAAGTGGAGAAAGGAAGAAGTCTCATAACCCTAGCCATGGCATATGAGTACTAATAACATTCGAAGATATGAGATAGAGGAAAGATTTTCAAAGGTGAGAGCACAAGTTGCTAGCATCTCTCCCACCATGACCATTCTCATGGTGGCACTAGAGAATAAGTTTGGACCATTCAGGAAGTTTGGTAGCTCTAACTCGGAAGCTAGATCAGATGGGAAATCTAGAGATAATCAAGAGCCAAAAAAATGAGTCAAAATGAGCCAAAGAAAGAGAGACCAAGTTCCAATGCCATCACTTCTTTACAATCTCTACTCAAAATGGATGTGAAAGTGGACATCAAACCCTACCAAGGTGAGATTGATGTCATTAATTTGAATCAATGGTTGCAGCAATTATAAATGTATTTCAGTGTATTCCCTAAATTGGTGGGAAAGTCACATAGAGACACATTGGAGGGTGATCCCCTAGTAACTAGGTGCAAGGGGTTTAATCCCTCGCACCAAGGTGTTTAAGCCCTTATCAAGTCCCAGTTTTAAACTACTGGGTCGACATGTTTAAAGCCCTCATCAAGTCCCAATTCTACACTACTAGGTACAAAGTGGACCAATAGATCCATTGGCATTACTTCTAACAAAAGCAAGGGCAAAGTATGCAAGAGCACACCATTGAGTTTAGAAAAATAGTTATTGTGTTAGGTATATCTCCCAAGAACCCAAATGTACTCCTCAAGTATCTGGGTGATCTGCACAATGATTTACGAAGGCAAGTGATGCTCTTCAAACCTAGGACAATTGATGAGGCTTGTGTGCAAGCACAATATCTAGAGAATATGGATAAGGCTAAAGGACAACAAATTGGTTCCAAGCAGAAAGACCACCAAGATGCTTCCAAGGAGGAAAAGAAGTGGAAAGGAAAGGATAAGAAAACAACAACCACTGTACATCATTGCAAGGATCCAAACAACCACTACAACCATTGTAATATCAATGTTCGTACCAAAAATATGTGTTGGAACCTACATCCTGGGCTGAATCAAAAGAACCGTCATAAGGATGCCAAGAAGAAGAACATGCTAGCCATGGATTCAAGCACCCAAGTAAAGAGCAACTCAGAAGTAGATGAAAATATTGTCCACACTATAGTGCAAAAGTTGGTGAATCTAAGTAGCATACATGCCAAGGAAGAGAAGGAAATCACTAAACCCTTCCATATTAAGATCCAAGTGAAGAAGACAAAGGTGGATGCTCTATTTAATTTTGGTTCATGTCAACCGTATAGTAGAAGACCTAACTGGCCAAATTCATGAAAAACCTCACCCATATCCATTGGGATGAGTAAACAAGGATGCAAAGCTAAAGGTCACTAAGCAATGTAAGATCAAATTTGTTATCAGTGCATACAATATTGATGAAGTTGAGGTAAATCTAGTACCCCTTGAAGTGTGTGGTGTAATGTTTGGAAGCCCCTACATGTACCTGAGGGATGCAATCTTCATGATGAGAGCAAACCAAACTTCTTGATCATGGATGGGAAGTCCATCATCAATGCACACAAAGGTAAATCCAAGATCTCTCTGGTAGGTGCTAACCATGCCAAGAAATTGATCGATTCCAATGGCAAGTTTGCATTGCTTTTCTTAAGGGAGAATCAACCATGAGATGATTTGGTAAAGGTAAAGGCATCCTTGGAGGGATGTCCTAAAGAGAAGAAACATCGATAGGAGGAGCTTTTGCAACAGTACAAAGAAGTGTTCCAAGAGCCTATAGGTTTACCGCCTAAGAGGGAAGTGGAGCATAAGATACCGTTGTTGCTTGACTCCCCATTGCCAAATATTGGGTTGTATAGACTATCCATCCTAGAAGCAAGTGAACTAAAAAAAAACAACCATGGTAGTTGTCGATGCATGGCTAATTTGACCAAGCACCTCACCTTGCAGGTCAATTATCATCATAGTACCCAAGAAGGATGGACTTGGAGAATGTGTATCAACTATAAAACTTCTAATAAGATCACCATCAAGAATTGATACCCTCTACCCAAGATCGATGACTTGCTAGATCAATCACAACATGCTAAGTACTTCACCAAGTTCGATCTAAAATCAGGATACCAACAAGTACGAGTAAAGGAAGAACACCTGAAGACTGCCTTCAAGACAAGGAAATGTCTATATGAATGGCCCGTAATGTCTTTTGGTTTATGTAATGCACCAATTACATTTATGTGTTTGATGAATGATGTATTGCAGCCATTTCTAAATTCATTCATAATAGGTTACTTAATGATATATTGGTTTATGGCTCTACCTGGGAAGAGCATATCTCACATTGCATGCGGCTGTTAGAGACCCTGAAAAAACATCAACAGCTAGAAAACCTTAAGAAATGTGAATTTTCCAAGTAGTCATTGGTGTATCTAGGGTGTATCTAGGTTATGTGATTGGTGGAGGGGAACTCAAGTCAGATCCTAGGAAGATGGAGGCCATCATCAAGTGGCCAACTCCTACTAATGTCATTGAAGTTAGGAGCTTTGTTGGGAAGTTTATAGCATCCTTTTCAACGGTGGTTGCACCACTCCACACCAATGTTGCACAACTCGGACTCGGCAAAGACTCGGCTGGCATATGATCCTCGACTCAAGAAAGTCTCGGGAAGACTCGGGAAATAGGAAAAAAAAAATATTGTAAATTTTGGGCACAAGTAAAAGATTAAAGGCATTTCCTATCCACATAAGTTATAAAACTACAATCTATGCAATAATTCATAACATTATCTCATAAACTATGATAATACAGCATAACACAATCAATTTTGTATGTAAAAATTTAAATAGTGATCATAAACCATAGTGTTCATAAACCATAAACCATAGTGATTTTAAAATCAAAAATGGCAACAAGTTCAAAATTCAGTCTCATAACAGAAATAGAAAACCAAAATAAACAATGTCTCCATGTACTCGAATCTCATGCCTAACCACAAGTATGCCTACAATAAGACCTCGAGGAGCTAGTGCCAACATCGGCAGACTGAAGCAACTGTGAAGCAGGTGTATTTGGAGTTTCCATTTGAAATGGTAGACTAGAGAGATCCTGAGTCTTTCATCAATCCAAGTTAAATCATCGGGGAACTCCTCCTCCACAACCCACTCAGACTCTAGATCAATATCATCCAATAAAATTGCATCTAGGTCCTTCGGCTGCATTTGTTTTGTGAGCATCCGAAGGTTGTAGTACATGAAAACCAACTTCTCCAACCTCTCATGCTCCAACCTGTTCCATTTTTTTGTGGATGTGCTTAAATACCGACGAATTGCGCTCACAACCTTAAGCGATGTAAAGTTGACTCAAAATTCTGATGGCGAATTCTTGTAATTGTGGTAACTCGGAACCAAAATCTATCCACCAATGGGCTGTAAAAGCAAAAAAAAACAAAGATTACAAGTTCTTTGCATAAATTGGCGGTGAGGGTGCTTTCACAGGCTGCATAAATTGGCAGTGAGGGTGCTTTCACATTGTTAATAGTTCTTCTGCAGAGAGGTGTTGGAGCACCTACAACTTCAACCACAACGTCAAGAGAAACAGTTTGAAGGTAGAACGGGCAGAAAGCTTGGTTTTGTGCACTACAACTTGAGGTTGTTGTCCCATTATTGTGAGGTAGCCAAGAATGATAGAACATACTTGAATTGGGACAACAATCCAAAGGAGTCTAATGTGGAGGATGGAGCCATAGCATAAGAGCGGTTGGAGGTTGAACTATTGGGTGATCATGCTGGTGATCCAATTCATACATCAAAGATGGCACCCCCAACCACCGACAGATTTCCACATGCAGAAGTTTTGCCTTTAGCTTCACAACGTCCAGCAATCCGTGGGGGGCATGCATCATCTTCTCATGTTCCATGAACACTTCCATTTGCTCCTATTCCTCTACCTAGACCACGAGAAAAGAAATTGGAAGTTTCTCATGGCAAGAGGAAAGCTTAGTAGATAGTATCAAAGTACTTTGTCTATTATTGTCTACTTTGAACTTTGAACTTTGAATCTTGAACCTACATTTGAAGTTTAAAGTTTTAAACTTCAAATTGTTGATTCCATCTAAGTATCTTACAACTCTTTGGTAATGAATATGATATTATGATGCTTTGTTTCATTTCATGGTTGATGTTATCTATTAGATTTTGTTGATGGCCAATATTATATGTTGAAATTTCAAGGTTGATGTTGTTGATGATTGATAATTGATCATTTGATGACAATGTTACAAGTTATAACTCCTAGATGATTGATGGTATATGTGTACTAAATGGTTATATCTATGTTTTCATGTTTTCTATAGCTAATTTGGCATTCTACATGTTTTTTTAATATATATTAAAATATGTATTATATAAAAACGCTCCCAAAACGGAAGCTTTTGAAAATTTCACTTTCCGCTCCTGCTTCCTGCTCCCAACAACATAGGGGAGAACACCCTACAAGATATGAGGAGCATTGTGCATTGTGGAGGGCTAGAAGCGTTGGATGGCTTGTGGTAGCTTGGTCTCTTGTTTGGAGGATTGGAGATGGCTCAATGATGCCTAGGGATTTGACAATGTTCTTGTAGAGGGTAGATTCCTCAATGGAGTACTTGGTTTTGGAGGATGGATGGAATCCATGGAGGCTCAAGATGGAGTGATGTGGACTTGCCTTGCATAGCTACATCACTTTGGGTCACTATTGTGCACGACATCATCACTGGGGCTTGACACTTGTACTCTAAGAGTGGAGCGCTTCACTTGTGTGTGGCTTACTTATGTTTAGTAGGCTTGCTTCTAAGGCTTAGGCCGACTTGTGCTATATTGTTGGCCTCCCTTACCTCTCATATAAATAAATGAAGGAGAAAGTCTTTCCATACATTACATCATATCACAAATTCATTTGTTTCTCTTCTTTGGAGTGCTCTCTTAGTGATGCACTACGGTTCATGAAGAAACCCTAGTAATGCATATGAAGGTGAGGTAGACAATTTCTCTCTTGAGATTCTTCTTTGTAGATTTTGAAGAAAAATGACAAAATCACACACTTTATCTTTAAAATGTTTTGTCAAACATTTAGCAGCTGTAGGTTTTAAATTTAAAAATTAACTTGCAGACATTAATGATTTAAAACACCCATGCTAAATTCTTCAAACACATAAGCACTGAACATTAATATTATACACAATCATTTTAGGTCAACCTTGACCAGGGCAAAACCCCCAATGGGGAAAACCCAAAGATAAGAATTTATTAAGAGAAATCCATAAATCTCTTACACAAAAATTTTTATTTTACCTAAACTGGCAAATAAACACAACTTATCTTCAACAATCTGTTGCCTCATTTTTTGTGCCATTAAACAGTTGTACGCCCTACCCACACGTGCCAGAATACTGTTGTACGGACTGTTCTCTGTCTACAATCAATGCTGCCTCGTTTTCTATTCCCACACGTGCCAGAAAAGGACTATTGTACGATCAAATTAGACTGCAATTAATTGTTGTCAGCCGCTACCCTCAATTTTTGTGCCCACGGATAAAAAATTGTGTTGTTGTACGACCTCTATGAGTTGTCTTGAAATCTGTGCAAAACAGTTAGGCTCTCTTGGGAATCGTGCTGCTAAGATCTTCTAAGCTTCTTGGAAAATGTGCCAAGTTTTATCCTAAAAAACTCTCTTCTTCTTCAAACATCTCTTTCTCT
Source organism: Larix kaempferi (assembly GCA_027924585.1). Lineage (NCBI taxonomy): Eukaryota > Viridiplantae > Streptophyta > Pinopsida > Pinales > Pinaceae > Larix > Larix kaempferi. Next base: position 9,668,541 of record BSBM01000431.1, on the reverse strand, counting down.
CTTGGTGTGTCTTTCTCTTTGTCCCTTCACTCGTTTTATACTTCATTTCTTAATAACTAACCCTAACTACCACATCAAAGGCTAGGATCAATTTCTTAGATCAAGGGTTCTCATTAAATGCACTTTTAATTAATAAAAATAATAATTAACTGCATAACTTATAATGGGACCCACAACTTAAATGAAGTACAAACCTATATTTATTTACATAAAATCACTTTATACATAAATAAATCACTAGGAACAAAACTTTGTCCCCCCCTTACTAACACACACAAAAACATGAGGAAGGACATCCAGAGTTAAATTTCAATACATTTGATCTCTTTTTCTTGGGTACTAAGGTTTCTTGGACCATCTTGGATTCTAGGGTTAGGGTTTCATACCTTGGAGTCTAGAGACTAGGGTTTGGAAACCCTTGGATGTATTTGGAGAAGAAGAGGAGGACATTTTTCCCTGGAGATACTGTTAGAGGGATTATTGCACTTGGAGGAGCTAGGCCCTATGGTTTGTCGACTAACCCTAGCTAGCAAATCTCGGGTGGTTGGATCTTGTCATACCTTTGAGAGGAGACTATGATATGTATGTACCAGTGTAGTCAGACTCCGACTCGACAAATACTCGGTTGGCTTGAGACTCGGCAGACTCGGATAAGACTTGGCAAAGACTCTGCAAATATGAAAAATATGAAAAAAATTAAAAATGTAGTAACTTTTAAGCACAAAAAACATAGATAATGACATTTCTAATCCATATAAGTTATAAAAACAATTCTATGCAGAAATTCATTAGATGATCTCATAAAAATTAATAATACAACAGTTGACACTCCATATTTGTATGCAAAATAGTGAACTCAAAGATGATTCCTTGAACACATTCCAAAATTGTACCAAGTTCAAATACATAGGTAAACATAACTAGAAAATCAAAAAAGATAGTGTCTCCAAGTCCAAACTCGATTCTCATGCATGACTACGAGCAGTGGAACGCCTAGTATAGGCCCTACTAGAGCTAGTGACAACATCACTAGATGGAAAAATCAACTATGATGCAGGTGTGTTTGGTGTTTCCATTTCAGAAAATGGTACACCAGAGGGACCCTCGGTCTCTTCATCAAGCCAAGCCAAATCAGAAGGAGCTTCATCCTCCACTACCAAATCAGAGACTAGATCAATCTGATCCAATAAAATTGGATCCAAATCCTTTGCCCGCAGTTGTTTTGTGAGCATCTGAAGGTTGTAGTATATGTAGACCAACTAATCCAACCTCTCATGCTCCAACCTGTTGCGCTTTTTGGTGTGGATGTGCTCGAATATAGACAAATTGCGCTCACAACCTAAAGCGCTGCAAGGCTGACTCAAGATTCTGATGGTGAATTCCTATAGTTGTGGTGCCTCAATGCCACAATCTAACCACCAATGGGCTTTTATAAAAAAAAATAAACAAAGATTACAAGTTTTGCAATGTCAGACTTGAAAAATAAAACTAGCAAAATAAAATTTAACGAATTACAAATTGAATCTTACATGGCATTTTCTTCTCCCTAAGATGTTGTGTTGAGCTAAATCCAAACATGCCAGATGATTCCTTGTACATATCTCGTTGCATATTGATTAGATCTTGAGTATCTCGATTGGGGTACATCCTCTCAATGCATATCATCATACCTCTCATCACCTCAGGATCCTTTTGAATTTTAGACCCTTCATTATAGAATATGCTCGGATTGAGATATGCCCCTGCTGCATGTAATGGTGAATGTAGCTGCCTGTCCCACCTGGAATCAATAATATCCCATATAGGAAGATATTTTGATTCATCCCCCTTATAGAAGACCTTGATGGCCTCTTTGGCCATGTCCATCCCCTCATAAACATACCCCATTGGTGGTTAGTCACCATCCATGATCCTCAACACTTTCACAAGTGGTTCTGTCATGCTGACAACCTCAATGACTTCCTCCCATAAACTATCTCTACGGACAGAACAAGCTCATAGCCATTGCATCTGGTTTTGTGTTGTCCTTGCAATGTATCCATTCCCTGCTACTAACCATCCGTCTCAATGCTTGGTACTCATTAAGAAGGCCTTGGAGGGAGAGAAAGTTGGTTGCAAATCGTGACAGCAGGGCGACTGAGCTCACCTTTTGTGTGCTCTCTCATAAGGCTCAGCACCCAAGCATGGTTATAAATGTACTTGGTTATTTGTTTGCACTGATGAACCACATCTTGCACCCACTCCAACTTCCCAATGTCCTCCAAAATCAAATCTATATAGTGGGCAGCACAAGGGGTCCAAAAAAGAGTAGGGTATTTTGCACAAAGCAATTTACCTGCTGCCACATAATTTGTTGCATTGTCCGTGATTACTTGGACAACATGTTTGGCCCCCACTTATTCCACAACCTCTGCTAACAATGTAAATATCATATGTGCATCTTTCACATGTAAAGATGCATCAACAGATTTCAGGAACATGGTTTCCTTTAGGGCAAGCCACAAGAAAATTTATGATCGTTCTACTCCTCTGATATGTCCACCCATCTGACAAGATTGTGCAACCTGTAAACTCCCATGAGCTTTTAATGCTCTCCAACTGTTCCTTGACACACTCCAACTCCTCATCTAGATCTTTCCCCCTAAGTGCATTGTATGAGGGGGCTTTGTATCCAGGGCCAGCGCTTGCAATAGCATCTACCATGGGCTGATAAAATGGAGACCTTGCAATGTTGAATAATAGGCTGTCATGGTACCAAAACCTCCTCACTGCCATATCTGCCTCCTTCCTTTTCCTTTCATTAAAGTTGTCCAAGGTTGGTTGAGATCCCGGGGTCGTACAAGGAGGGAAGAAAGGAGAGCTGATAGATGGACTTGGTGCAAAACTTGATGAGCAACTGCCTGGAGGTCCCATTGGAGATCTGCCCATCCCAATTGTTTCAAACCTTAGCCTCGTTCTTTTGGCATTTTGTTCTTTGATGCCTTCCAAAGCAGCAAGCATTTCCGGTGTGACTTCTTCAGGGCAGCCATCACATCCTTGCACACAACTCGACCTAGGTGGTGTTTTAGCCTGTTTATGCCCCCATACATAGTTGTTGGATAATATTTGCACTTTACTTGATTGTCTTGCCCTAGGACCACCCAGACACAATGTTCCCATGCTTTATCAAGAGGCCTTCTAGGTCTGCCCTTAGGTGCCATAGATGACAATCTGATAGTGAAAAAAAAAAATTAAAATGAATTTTTAGTTATAAATTAAAAATAAAATGATTTTTTTTTTTAAGGAATCTAATTCATTTTTGGCAGGCTGTGGAGGCTGCCATCACAGCCCACAGAACTGTAAGCAGCCACCTAGGGAAGCCTACAGGACTGTGGGCTGTGATAGCAGCCTCCACAGCCCTGGGGAGGCTTCTGTAGGCTGCCATCACAGCCTATAGGCCTGTAGGTTGCCAACTAGCCCTGGGGAGGCTTCTGTAGGCTGTGATGGCAGCCTACAGAAGCCTCCCCAGGGCTGTGGAGGCTGCCATCACAGCCTACCAATGGCCCAAAAAAAATTAAAAATTAACAATTAACAATTAATTGAGTTCTTATGTAATTTATTTATGTTTTTTTTAATTTCTTTTATGTAATTAAAAAAATACTTAATTTAAAATTTAAATCAAAACTTAATTTAAAATTTAAAAACATGACTTAATAAAATGTTAAAAAAACATAAATTACTAAATATATTTTTTTTATTTTTAAAATTTTAATTTAAAATAAGGTTTGTTAAAGTTTAAAGTTTTAAACTTTAAATATTTAAATTTTAGTATTTACTAAATACTAAAATTTAAATATTTAAAGTTTAAAACTTTAAAGTTTAAACTTTAACAAACATTATGTTAAATTAAAATTTTAAAAATTAAAAATATATTATTTTTATTATTTTTATTATTTTTATAGTTTTTTTAATTTATTTTTATGTGTATGGTGGCCATGTCTCGATCGGGGCCTTTTGGCAGCATGTGGAGGCTGCCTACACAGGCTGCCAAAAGGCCCCGATCGGGACGCGGCCACCATATAGAATGATAAAAATAAAAAATAAAAACTATAAAAATTATACAATAAACGTTAAAAGTTAAAACAAATTGTAATACAAAAAAAAAACATTCACCAACCTGGCAGCAGCTCGGTCGGTCGATGGCAACGGTCTTCAACTCTTCACAGCTCCAATCCAACTCTCGTCTCCACTCCAGTCGCAGTCACAGTTACAGTCGATGTGAGTGGAACAGCAGGTCGATGGCGGTCTTAAAGGCATACCCACCGCGCATTCCCGCCAAAAGACAAGCATACGTGGAACAGGGTGGGGCTTTGCGGCGGGTGAGACGGACTCTGCGAGTCTCGGCAAATGCCAACGAGTAGGGCGAGTAGGGCGAGTCTGGCCGAGTCACGAGTTTGGGCAGCGAGTGCCTCGCGAGTAACCGGCCCGGCTGTCACTTGGGCAAACTCGGCCAGACTCGCGAGTCTCGGCCGATTATGACTACACTGGTATGTACTTCATTCATTGAACATATATATATGAGATTTCCAACTGTCCACCTATTGCGTATATTGCAGATTTGATTTCAGCATTTTATCTTCTTGGGATGGTTATTTCCAGCTTTTAATTGTCTTGTTAATTTGACACACTTAAGAGAAAACTATCAAGGGACTTGACACTAAGAAGAAAATAGTACAGCCATCTATCACTGTTGTTTGTTGTTTATCTACTGTATAAGAAAAGTTCAGATCTGGTTTATGCATGTGAGGTTGCCCTAGAGGGGTGGAAACTAATTGGAATGATTGGTATCTCCTCCTTGAATCCCCGTGAATTTTGGGGCTACTAAACATAAATTATTGTGATTCTTCTGTTGTTGTTTTGCACATTAATTTACAGCAGTCCTAAAGGCTGAAAATTCTAGGGTTACGATCTGGGGAACCTTATCGAAAGAAGGCGAATTTTCAGATTTGCATTAATTTCTCAGTGCAAATGAAATTTCAATATTAAGGTCTAAAAACAACTTCATCTTTGCAATTATCTTACAGCATCTCAACCGAAGGCAGAAGAATTGTCGTTGCTATAGTACAGCCATCTTTGTTGCATCTTTCTCTTTGTCCCTTCACTCTTTTTATACTTCATTTCCTAATAACGAACCCTAACTACCACATCAAAGACTGGGATCAATTTCTTAGATCAAGGGTTCTCATTAAATGCACTTTTAATTAATAAAAATAATAATTAACTGCATAACTTATAATGGGACCCACAACTTAAATGAAGTACAAACCTTTATTTATTTACATAAAGTCACCTTATACATAAATAAATCACTAGGAACAAAACTTTGTCCCCCCATTACTAACACACCCAAAAAACATGAGGAATTATATCCAGAGTTAAATTTCAACACATTTGATCTCTTTTTCTTGGGTACTAGGGTTTCTTGGTCTCTTGGACCATCTTGGATTCTAGGGTTAGGGTTTCATACCTTGGAGTCTAGAGACTAGGGTTTGGAAACCCTTGGATGTATTTGGAGAAGGAGAGAAGGACATTTTGCCTTGGAGATAGTGTTAGAGGGATTCTTGCACTTGGAGGAGCTAGGCCCTGTGGTTTTGTTGACTAACCCTAGCTAGTACATCTTGGTTGGTTGGATCTTGTCATACGGATACCCTTGAGAGGAGACTATGATATGTATGTACTTCATTCATTGAACATATATATATGATATTTCCAACTGTCCACCTATTGTGTATATTGCAGATTTGATTTCAGCATTTTACCTTCTTGGGATGGTTATTTCCAGCTTTTAATTGTCTTGTTAATTTGACACACTAAAAGAAAACTATTAAAGGACTTGACACTAAGAAGAAAATAGTACAGCCATCTATTACTGTTGTTTGTTGTTTATCTACTGTATAAGAAAAGTTCAGATCTGGTTTATGCATGTGAGGTTGCCCTAGAGGGGTGGAAACTAATTGGAATGATTGGTATCTCTTCTCCTTGAATCCCCGTGAATTTTGGGGCTACTAGAAGCAAATTATTGTGATTCTTCTGTTGTTGTTTTGCACATTAATTTACAGCAGTCCTAAAGGCTGAAAATTCTAGGGTTACGATCTGAGGAACCTTCTCGAAAGAAGGCGAATTTTCAGATATGCATTAATTTTTCAGTGCAAATAAAATTTCAATATTAAGGTCTAAAAACAACTTCATCTTTGCATTTATCTTACAGCATCTCAACAGAAGGTAGAAGAATTGTCGCTGCTATAGTACAGCCATCTTTGCTGTGTCTTTCTCTTTGTCCCTTCACTCTTTTTATACTTCATTTCCTAATACCTAACCCTAACTACCACATCAAAGGATAGGATCAATTTCTTAGATCAAGGGTTCTCATTAAATGCACTTTTAATTAATAAAAATAATAATTAACTGCATAACTTATAATGGGACCCACAACTTAAATGAAGTACAAACCTTTATTTATTTACATAAAGTCACCTTATACATAAATAAATCACTAGGAACAAAACTCTGTCCTCCCCATTACTAACACACCCAAAAACATGAGGAATGACATCCAGAGTTAAATTTCAACAAATTTGATCTCTTTTTCTTGGGAACTAGGGTTTCTTTGTCTCTTGGACCATCTTGGATTCTAGGGTTAGGGTTTCATACCTTGGTGTCTAGAGACTAGGGTTTGGAAACCCTTGGATGTATTTGGAGAAGAAGAGGAGGACATTTTGCCGTGGAGATAGTGTTAGAGGGATTCTTGCACTTGGAGGAGCTAGGCCCTATGGTTTGTTGACTAACCCTAGCTAGCACATCTTGGGTGGTTGGATCTTGTCATACCCTTGAGAGGAGACTATGATATGTATGTACTTCATTCATTGAACATATATATATGAGATTTCCAACTGTCCACCTATTGCGTATATTGCAGATTTGATTTCAGCATTTTATCTTCTTGGGATGGTTATTTCCAGCTTTTAATTGTCTTGTTAATTTGACACACTTAAGAGAAAACTATTAAGGGACATGACACTAAGAAGAAAATAGTGCAGGCATCTATTACTGTTGTTTGTTGTTTATCTACTGTATAAGAAAAGTTCAGATCTGGTTTATGCATGTGAGGTTGCCCTCGAGGGGTGGAAACTAATTGGAATGATTGGTATCTCTTCTCCTTGAATCCCCATGAATTTTGGGCCTACTAGAAGTAAATTATTGTGATTCTTCTGTTGTTGTTTTTGAAGAAAAATGACTAATTCTGCTCACTGTACATGCACAGTCACTAAGAACTATTATCAAACACTTTGCAAACCACTGATGTCTACCTCAACAGTAAACACAAGTCATACACATTTATCAAGCATTAAATGAAACTTGACTGTAGGCAAATTCACTGTCTGTAAAGTACTTTTAACAGCGGAAATCAATAAAAAAACAGCAGACTGTAATGACAGTTTAACACAGGAATTTTTGGTCAAATTTGACCCTGGAAAAACCCCCCCAACCCCTGGGGAAAACTAGCATGCAAGAGAAATTTTATTGAGCTTGAGAGAAATTTCAGAGAGTACAACAGTCATGAAATTGCAGCATTAAATTTCAAAACAGAACCTGGGTATTTGTGCCTTTCCCAACCTTTAAATGCATGCCAGAAACTCCACAGTCTGCTACAGGAAATATGCTCACTGTACAGACATCACAGGCAGCAATTCTTCTCTCGGTTTGTGTGCACAGTCACCCTCCTCTTCTGTACGGACTGATAGGCTGCTACAGGCCCTCGAAATGTGTGCCAACAGCAGCAAATCTCTTGCTGTACGGCACCCTCATTCTCTGCTGTATGACCCTCAATTAATGCTGCATCCACCTCAAACTTTGAGCCACTTTTCTACCTCAAAAGGTGTGCCAAAGAACTGCTGTACAGACTGCACAGAATTTACAGACTTCTTTTAGGAATGCGTGCTCATCAACAGTCTCTGTTGGTGCACCCCTCTTCTAGAAACTCGTGCCCTCTCTAGAAATTCGGTCCCACACTTTGGGCTGCTTTCTTCTCTCCTTCTCGTGCTCAATCTCTTCACATTCTCTTGCTCAAGTGCTTCACACAGTCCTCACCAAGCTCCTCCTTGGAAATCGAGCCACTCCAAGAACTCTCTTGAATAATGTGCCCAAATGAAGTCTCATTCATCTTTTATTTACCCTATTAGGGTTACTCTCATGACTTTTCAACTTCAATGGACGAGATTAGATCTTGGCCAAGAGATCTATGGCTGGGATCTAATCTCTCACTCACTTAAATCTCCTTAAGTGAACTTTACACCAAATTTTCTTTTGAAAAGTCATATTACCCTAAATATTTAAAAAGTACACTTTATGACTTAAAGTCACTTTAGAAACATAATAAAGTGCGACTCACTTTTAAATCATAAAGTCACATCAAAAAGGTACTTTAATAAAAAACACATTAATAAAGTCACTTTAAGAATATAAATGAGACTCCAAGTTATTGACCCCTGCACCTAGGCACCTGATGCAGGAGTGCCACCGAGCTATCAAATGCTAACAGTTTTGCACATTAATTAACGGCAGTCCTAAAGGCTGAAAATTCTAGGGTTACGATCTGAGGAACCTTCTCGAAAGAGGGCAAATTTTCAGATTTGCATTAATTTCTCAATGCAAATGAAATTTCAATATTAAGGTCTAAAAACAACTTCATCTTTGCATTTATCTTACAGCATCTCAATAGAAGGTAGAAGAATTGTCGCTGCTATAGTGATTGCATCAAGCTACACATTCATTTCCCTTGGGACAAAAGATATTGAAAATGCATCAAACATCTCAATGATATCCCATACAACATTTTTATTCCTCTTCATCCTGACATTTTTACCCATGCACAAATTTCTCATCTAAATTTCTCACCTATTGCACCATCAAATCAGAATCACCAATAGCCTTCAACACCTTTATACCTATTTCCCTTGCCAAGTCGAGGCCTAAAAACAATGATTCATATCCGGCCACATTGTTGGTGCAATCAAATTCTAGCCTATGAGAAAATGAATGACTTCACCTTGAAGCATAGTGAAGATCAATCCTGATCCAACACCTAAACTTGACCTAGCTCCATCAAAATGCATTTCCTAAAGAGATGATTCTCTCATACTACCATCTAATTTGTCTCCTAAATCAAAGACTGAACATTGAGCCATGATGACATAATTCCTGAAGTCTTCTTCTATACAAACAAACCTATCCATTGGACCCTTCGGGTCTTCTACATGATACCTCGTCATTTTCTCTTTGTATAGTTTGACATATGTATTGTCCACAGTGGGTAGAGTGGCATTAGATAAATCCAGTTGGTTGCTTTCTCCTAGGTTTGCAACCCTTTTCCCGATAATAACCCATTCATCCAGCACATCAACAACCATGACATCCATCAAAATGATGATATCAAGGTATGCAGCCACTCTGACCTAAAGATCTTTGATCAACCCATGCACTTTGATCTCTTGGGAATCCATGGCACATACATTCGTATATGGTCTTGTGAGTTGAAGCCCAAGCTGGTTCGTAACCTTCAAAGACATCACATTGTTTGATGCTCTTGAATCAAGCATACAATTATGCAACTCATCAACCATTGCAGTGATATAGAAGGTCGGGTAACTACCATTCCTTCCTCCCTAATTCATACCCAAACAAACCATGGGGTTGTCTTCTCCAATATCAGCTTCTTCAAAACCCAACAGCTATTTAACCTTATCCTATTGAGCTAGAATTTTCGTCAATCCATCAAGGACATCTGAATTATCACTTTTGAAAATTCACTAGCTAAATCAAACTCAAATAATTCACCATTCTACATAACTAATCTTGGTTGTACCTGCTGATTTTGTTGCTGAAAAGGCGATTTGTTGCTGGTCTCAATCTTGGTTGTGCACTTCTTTTGACAGTATTGTTGGTGCCAAGAAATATGCTCCTTCCTGCATTTTCAAGGCTAAAATTCTGCAAAGGGACCTTGCTGATTTCCTGATTTGTTTGTTGATTTCTATGGGTATTAGTTTTCTGCATAACCAATTCATTCTTGATGGCCAACCCCTGGAGTGGATTTCTCACAAAAGTGACCCTACAACGTCTCTATTCCGATACTTCCCCTCTTAACTTCAGCCATATTCTCTTCAAGTAGGGCACATGATTTTAGCTTGGAAACATCATTCAAGGTCATGATGAAGTCGAGGTTCTCTTCTATCTCATAAACATAATTCAACCCATCTAAAGGGTCAGTGTTACCCGATGTCCCTTCTTCATTTGTGTCCTTGACCTAACAAGTCATCCTTTTGAAAGCGCAGCATTGCTAAACTCCATGAGGTTTTGTTATCACACAACTTGTAGTTGTCCCTAAAGGTATCCCATCCGAGATGGTAGAGGAGATGGACAACTAAAGAGGTGACCCAAGAGATGCCACGGTTCCCAATGCAAGCTGGAAGTCATGACAACCGAGGCACTCTTCACTTTAGATCAAGATAAATCAAGATCAAGGGGGAGACCCTATGATCACTCAAAAGTGATTGGACCAAGACAAAGGTTCCTAGGGATGTGTAAATGACAAGTTACGGAAACCATTGCAAGGTTAGGTGGACCCGAGAGTTTAGATAGTGGTTAAAAAGGCTTAAGGAGTGACAAATGTTTCAACCAATGAATAGTATGGGCCACCTATGAAGACCAGAAAGACAGATCTAGTACCATGAAATACACAAGTGGGACCCACTTCCTTGGGATATGGAAATAGCTCAAGTGGGACCCACAAGGTGAAGTTAGGGGTGCAAATGGTACCAAGGGGCATGTAATGAGTAGATCTATGGATCTAAGCTGAAATTAGAGATACCCACATATGGGATCTAGGAAATGACACTACTCCCAAGGAGTGCGAATTGCCCTAGGTGGACTAGTGCCTTGAGTGGATGGGCAAATGGAGTCAAAAGGATGTCAAATTATAGATCGGGACACCTAGGATGCAAATCAAGTGGGTTACCCAAGATGTGATGGTTGGATCTTACTAGATCTAATATTTCACTATGTGACCCAAGTGGACAACAATCCGCAAAATGAGGAAGGATACCCCCAAGGCAAAACTTCACAAAGTGAGACACTAGATGTAGGTTTCAAAGTATGCTTGTTTCAAATCCAATGGGATCTCAACCACCCATGTCCTAGAAGTGGACAAACTCAAACACCCAAGGAGTGCGACTTTGCCCAAGAAGGGCTAAAAGCATGGTAAAATGTGTCAAATCAAGTCCAATGACCACCAAACTTTAGATCCAAGTAGTTTAGACAAGTATCAATGTGGATCTAAAAAATCAGAGTGATCCAATGGCTAGATCTCCATAGATCTGAGATGGAAAATGCATCACCAAATTGACCCAAGTGGGGCACAACCCTCAAAATGAGAAATGGGGCCCACAAGGCAAAAATCAACAAGGTGAAGCACTAGGGGTAGGTTTTCAAGTGAGGAGAGTATGAATCAAGTGGGATCTCACCTACCCATCTCTTGGAAGTAGCCCGAATAGCCTCCCTCAAGAAGTGCAACCTCCCTCAAGAAGACTAATGTGCCTTGGAAAGTGTGTCAAATGAAGGCCAATCCTCACCAAACTATAGATCCGAATTGCCGTGGATGCTATAGAGGTGGGTTTTCAATCTCTTACCCAAAGCCAAGCTAGATCCAAGTAGATCTAAGAAAAAGTGAAAATGAGGGTTTTAATCAATTAGGGCTTTTATGATCTAGAAGTTATGGATAAGCCAAGGAAGAAGAAGACCATACCTTTGGAGCATACCTGGATGAAGAGATGAATGCTAGTTGAGATGAGGATTACTTTTGCCAAAGATCAAATGAAGAATTTTTTTGAAGCCCTCTTGCCAAATCAATTTTCTCCAAGCCACATGTGTTTCCCTCTAACCTGTCAAAACCAAGGAGCAAAGCATCAATTAGTTTAACATGTTGAATGTAGATACAAGCAAGAAAGAGATAAGCAAAGAATAGTTGGTACAAAGACAAAACCACTCCCTGATTAACCAAAACGTCCTCCTCCAAGCTGAAGGGCAAGCCTCCCCACCAATTCGCACTTGTCAAAGAAGTCTTCTCCACCTGTAAAAAGATATGGCAAAATATGCAAGATAGCTACAATAGATCCTCCAGTGCAATGGACAAAAGCATTTACAATCAAAGCAACCAACATCCACTCCAAGATCCAAGCATGTACTCCAAAAGATAGAAATTTTATTCCAAGAGCCAAGAGCCAAAATCTCTAGATGATTTTACAATGAGAAGCTCTCCCCTTTAAATAGGATGGAGAGAGGCCATAATCCTAACCACTTTTTGAATGAGTGGCTAAGATTAAAAGATCAAAAGATCTAATCAATGGTTGAGATGAGCTCAACAATACAATACATGGATCAATAATAAAATATAACAATGTGGACAAACTCACCCTAGGAGAGGGGATCCTACCAAATCATAATGATAAAACATAAGACATAGCTCATGGTGGGTCCAAGGGGTAATTTCTAACACCCTTGGTCAATCCCCATGGCACAATACTACGCTGCTGGGAATCGCTCTGCACCCCCACGAATCGATCCCAATTCGCAATCTGGAAGGAATCGATGAGGAATCGATGAGGAATCGATTTTGTAATTCGTGCTTCCTTGGAGAAAAAAACGCTCCTTGGAATTTTAGGAATCGATCTGGAATCTACGCTTCCGGATCGATTCCTGAGCGATCCCAGGCAAAAAAATCGCTCCCGAAAAAGCTTCCTGAGCGATTCCTTGATTTTTTTTTTTCTTTCTATATCGGAATTGGCTAGGGTTAATTTGGGCAAATAAAGTCTATTGGACTCATTCTATGCCCTCAGTGGTAAACAGTTTGATGTGCCCCCCATGGTAAACCGTTTAAAACTTTGATGTGCCCCAGGTTGGCGAAGAGTAGTTTCACAGATGATAAATGCATTTTCTGCCCCAAGATGAAGCTGTCAAATGCATTCTTTGGGAGTGTCGGTTTTCTTGTCAATGTTGGAAATTAGCACAGCAGAGGTTCTCTGAAATGATCCAGGGTACCATTCATTGGAGAGCAGCTGTTCTTGGGGACTAACTCTTTCATCAATCACTTTATCAAGGCTTGTGGCATTGTATCCATATTGCTGTTATGTTCTCTTTATGGAAATTGTGTTGTAAGTGTGTTTTTGAGGACTCTAGTGGCACCGTTCTTCCTTTCAAGGGCTGTGGATGGATGAGCTTTTTGCCCAACTCAAGGGTGAAGAGTTTTTGCTCATTAGATATGAAAAAAGTGAATTGATAACTCCATATTCAGAATTTATTGTAGCTGTAACTGCAATAAGATAGTTGCTACAATGTCTGTATATTCTTATCTTTTCTTGTACAGATTTTGTTCTCCTTGTACATAACTGTTTTATGAGTAAAATAAGAAGTATATTTGAAAAAAAAACACTTTTACAGGAGTTTCAAAAAGGTCTATCCTACAATGTCTGTATATTCTTATCTTTTCTTGTACAGATTTTGTTCTCCTTGTACATAACTGTTTTATGAGTAAAATAAGAAGTATATTTGAAAAAAAACACTTTTACAGGAGTTTCAAAAAGGTCTATCCCATTGTCTGTCAACCCTGGCCTTGGGTTTACCTTCACATCATATATCAGACAATGACACTATAGAAATTGGACGAATAAATAAGGAAAATTTAGTATTACACTGGTAAAGGGGCCTTTTCAGAAGCACCTTTGCAATATCAATAAAGTTCATATTCTATTCATAAGGGATAAAAGTATAAAATAGAAAACCGTCTGCATGTTAATTTTAATCAAATTCTAATTAATAAAGTTTGGTTATATGAGAAAAATGGTATTGACATATGAGGGTCAAATACATGCAGCATTGTCTTAAAGTCGATGCCATCAGCTACACATTTGTACTTCCCTTACAAAAATTCAACTTCTGTTACAAAAATTCAATCATAGAGTTTGTTTGATAAAGTAAATCTTAACAATAACTTAATATCTTTGCAAGTTTGATATTGGATTTAAAGACATCACTTGCAAATGGTCATTGCCATAGCTATGTCGTTCCAGAAAATCTTCTGAGATGTCCTAGATGATTGATGTTATATCAATGTGTACTAAATGGTTATATGAATATCTATGTTTTGATATTTTCTATAGCTAATTTGGCATAATACATGTTTTTTTAATTTATATGCATCAAAATATATTAAAATATATATTATATAAAAAACGCTCCCGAAACGGAAGCTTTTGAAAATTTCGCTTTTCGCTCCCGCTCCCCACTCCCCGCTTCGCTCTCGCTCCCAACAGCGTAGGCACAATATCCAAGAATAAAAGACCAAGACACCAAATCGTGCCTCTCTGGGAAAGTCGCAAGCCTTGGAAGGCTCTAGAAATCATCAAAAAGTGCCAAAAGTGATGGATGTGGGTCCCACTGGAAGCTGAGACTGCTGGAGGAGGTGTGGAAGACATCCCACTCATCATCACAAGTCATCCCATGCCATAACTTTGCCTCAGTAGCTCAAATCAAATTCTTCAGTAGCCATTTTCACCATTTCTGTACTGCCTCGAGAAGTGTGAAACTGCCCAAACTGCCTCCTAGAGTGCCTGCACTGTCAAGGTGAGGGCACCAAGCTGTCCGGGAGGGGGGTAATATGGTAATATCAAGTGACTGGACCACCCCCTCCATGCACAGCTCCCTAGGTGAACTCACCCAATCTCTGCTCTACTCTGACAAGGCCTCTGATAGACCAAATCTGCACTAGGATAGCCAACTGAGGCGAAAAATCACTGTAACTGCCCGGAACTGAAAGCAGACTGTCCCATTGGACTCAGAAGGTCCAAATCCATCTAAGAAGTGTACTCAGACACCATATAAACCTCTGCATGGTCCAAAATAAATACTCATCATATCCGGCAGGGCAAATAATAATAATCTGTAAAAGTGTTGAAAAAGCACAAATCATCATCATAAGCCTGAAACCACTGCATAAGCCCACCATGGTAACCTGTACCAGACCATATATCATCTATCTGTAGCATCTAAGGTCTGCTACCTCATGTCCTGTGGTTGACTTTTGGTCAAACTGGGTTTGACCAAGTCAGCATGACCAAAATATAACTCAAACTGTCATCAAGCTGTTGCAAGGTGTCAAAGGTTAAAACATGCTCTACAATCCATTCAAATAGCAATTAAAGCAACTAGCAATCATTACTGGCGATCTAAATCCAAATATAATAGGTCATTAATTATTATTTATTACTCATATTAGACTTTCAAGGTCATACTCACCTCATAGTTGTGATCAATTTGCTAGTGAAGGGTGAACGCTAAGAATAACATGGCTAGGTCAAAGGATGACTTACTGACTTAACACTGTAACACTTTGGAAATGGACAAGGGAATACACACCATAGCATATAGTGGACAAGCAATAACATAAGGAATGGCGGTGTCTCACAAATGGGTAATTTGTTCAAAGAGTGTTTATTCACGTTCACAGATGCACACAATCCATAATACAAATGAGGCCAGCAATCTTTTTGATATTGAGTTTAAGTTCCATTGTTTTTTGGCCCTAAAGTTTCCATAGCCTTTGATCTATGTGTGTTTATAAACACATTGCATAGATTTACATTTAATTAGACTTCTTGCTGCAGGTGTGTTTTTAAGGCACTTGTTTACCTGAACACTTCTAAGTGTGTCACAGACAGCTTGTTTACCTAGGTATTTACATTTCACAACAGATATAGCATTTGATATTTCATAGCCATTTTCATTTGGCTTGCCTTTCATTCATGTGTGTTGAGAAACACATTGCATGAATGGGCTTTTCATACAAGATACAACTTTTTCATTTCCATATTTTGCATTAATGGCAGAACTAAAAGTTTCAGGTTTAGCCAACAACATCTTTAGTGACTAGGGGAACTTCTCAAGGAAATCCAACTCACCAAAGATAAGTTTTGTCACCAACTCAAAGCCGAGACACAATAAATAGGGAAGCTCATCCAATACAGAGGCTACAGTGGGGAAAGGTCCTCCATGCCACTAGTCAAGTAGTAAGTCAAGGTAATGAACAAACTGGGTAGGTAATGGATGGATGAAGACAATGAATAGTGATACCAACACTAGCAAGCCAAAGTATGGTGGGAATGATCACCTCTAATCTCCCTAAGGAGGGTAAAACCAATGAGTATAGGGCAAGAACTTCTAAGTCTCAGTAGAGACAAACATGATATATATTTAAAGTACAACCAGGTCCAGATATCTATATGATCGCCAGATCATGATGCTAAATACTAAGACATGCTATAAGAATGAATATAAAAGCAATATAACCATAACACCAAAATATACCTACTGAGTCATATACCTGAATGCTCATCATCTGAACCAAAATCTGTCCTCTGAAACTGCTGCTGTAACTCTAGGTACTACTGACTGCTCTGTATAAATGGCTAAATGGCTACATCAGTCCTCTCTCTGAGTGTCCTGAAACTCAGTCATGGCATGGGGAATATATCTATTGTCCATAATCTGATAATGATCCATAATAGATGCTCATCTCAGCATCTCAAATGCAAAGGAACTAGCTGAATAGTGCTCTGGAACTGAAAAAGAAGGTATGGTAGCCCGGCTACTATATATGTGATAACAGGTTCATTGCATGCCATGCACCAATACTCGTTATCTTCTGCCACCATGTTAGTAGGTTCCAAAGGAGTGGGAAGTTAAGGTTCCTTTGACCTTCTATTCCTGTTAGAAACAAAGTTTCTTCTTGGTGGCACATTGGGTCTTGGCTGCTAGAAAGGATTCTGTTGTTCTCATTCCAACCTAGACACTTTGTTGCTCAGATTTTGCACCAGTAGTCATTTTGCTGAATACTTCCATCAGTTTTCTAAACATATCAAGAGCAGGCTCATTGGAATTTATGGCTTTGGATTTTGAGTCGACTTTATGGCTTGCTGCCCTAGATGATCCCAAAAATCATACTTACCTAGACACTTTGTTGCTCAGATTTTGCACCAGTAGTCATTTTGCTGAATACTTCCATCAGTTTTCTAAACATATCAAGAGCAGGCTCATTGGAATTTATGGCTTTGGATTTTGAGTCGACTTTATGGCTTGCTGCCCTAGATGATCCCAAAAATCATACTTACCTGTGACTAAAAGATTGTTCTCCAAATTGAGTCAACTTTATGGCTTGCTGCCCTAGATGATCCCAAAAATCATACTTATCTGTGACTAAAAGATTGTTCTCCAAATTGACGGCCATGTCTTGAGCAACTTTTAAATCTGTTGTTCATTTTTCTGAGGATACCTTAACAACTCTTACCAAGATGATAGATGCAAGATGATACATTCAAAAATAAAACATCAAAAGAGAATAAGTGGGAAAAATCCTCACTTAAACCCTCCTAACGTGGTAAATACACCCTTCACTAATGGCCCTTCAAAACAGGTTTTTTGCAAGTAACTTCTAGTATCAACCTTCAACAATTATAAGTGAAAGCATAAGCCTCACATATGATACGAAAGGACTTGTGCACTTTTTGTTATGCCTTTAAAAAGATATTCAACTAAGCTCCAAGGAGACAAACTCCTCACAAATCCAACCATGACAAATGATGGACAGAGATACTCTTTAAATAGAGTTTAGTTCAAGATCTTCTTACAATAGAATAATCATATCGTCTTCTAGATCCACAATTTGCTCCTAGATCCACATTTTGCTCCAATGAGAAATAATAAAATAGGAATTCCAGCTTCTAGATCCATAATCTCTCCAAGGGATAATAATAAAATATTAATCCCCTCAACCTCCTCAACTTTTCCATAAAATAACAATAAGTGGCTTTTAGATCCACTTTTACTCCAAGGGATAATAGTAAGGCATGAGAGACTAGAGATTTCCTTCAAGGCTGGGCGTCTCCTCCTTTGTCTGAGTCAGCCTTTAAGCTTGTAATAAAAATTTGGTTATGTGCTGAGATAACTTAATTTGACCTTGTAGCTGGACACCCACCTTCTCATAATTCTTCAAATATGTGGTCTCAGGCCCAAAACCATTTTCCAGCCAGGCCGTCCAAGCTTATAGAACAGGATATACACTCTATTGTTTGATGAGGATCTTTTATTTGTGAAATTGTAAATTTGCAAGTGCTGTAAACAAGAGCACAGCCAGTTAGTGACCCAGATCTCCTCAAAAATACTGTGCTCATTCAGAATTTGGCACCTTTCAAATCTGCCCACAACAAAACTGAATGAATCTCTCTATCATGGCATATATTAAGGAGCACTTTCTGAGTAGAAATCTGATGTTCTGAGTATAGCCAAAGTGATGATGGATGACTTATTCTGGACTGTTTACATTGCTAGCTGTTCTATGTTCTGCTGGTAAATATGCTGTTATATATAAACTGCTGGATCTTCACATAGTGTACCGGTGGGCCAACAATTGTCTCCTGCCTGTCACTGCCGTCAATTATGTCCATGAAAATTTCTAACTGCATCTTCAATATCTTCCTCAGTCATTTAATGTTTCAAGATTGGAAATTGCTCCACAGCAATCTTCAGATTTCTTCCAGAATCATGCATTCCATCTGTTTACAGTATTGTCATATTTCTCAGATCCATCTTTGTCTAAGCATGCAAAAATAATATGAACCCAATCTGGATGCTACAGGAAATTAGATAACAGTGAATCTGTCTTTCCCTTTGACAACTAACTTTGTTTCTTCATCCTCAAAAATCCACCGCAGATCTCAACATGGGCAAACTAGGATACGTGTATTGATAATTTAATATAGATATGTTCTTTCCTCAACAACAAAACAATCCAAAAAGGCATGGGTCAGCCCTAGTGTTTGCTAACATATGTCAGCCCCATTACAAAAATTGCATTTTCATCCAGATCGACCTCCTTAAATTTGCTATCGATCTTACAATAATATTATGTATGTATGTATTTATATTTTAAATTAATAAATGAGCAAGGACATTTTAAAAAATGAAGGTGAAACATAAATCATAAATCATGCATGTTGATGAATCATTGCAATGCTTAAATCCTGAAAACTATTAGGTCTGTTGAATACTGAATGGGATCTAAAATTTTACTTTTTGCATATGAAGTCCGATGAGGTTGGAACCACTCTCAAACATCCTGAAATAATTCATGGTAATGTTAAAATTTTAAGTAAGAGGATAGAAAATGAAAGATAAGACAAATTTATTAATGTCCAACAAATGACCACAAAAGTAGGTCAATGGGACTAGATGATACATCCAGTATGAGTACAATGTGGGAGTGCAAATGCAACTCCTAGAAAGTGCCGGAACTAAGATAAAATAAAATAAAATAAGAAAGATACAAGCAGTAGTACAACCTCATAAACCTGTATAAAACCATATCAAAGGTACAGGATGACCACAAAAGTAGGTCAATGGGACTAGATGATACATCCAGTATGAGTACAATGTGGGAGTGCAAACGCAACTCCTAGAAAGTGCCGGAACTAAGATAAAATAAAATAAAACAAGAAAGATACAAGCAGTAGTACAACCTCATAAACCTGTATAAAACTATATCAAAGGTATAGGATGCAAGACACAAAGAGAGTTTGTCCGAGGCTGGACGACTCAAACAACTCAAAAGCCTGTCAAAAGCACGAGGTATGGATGAAGATGGATCCAGTGGTATCAAGATCTCCTAATCCTGATGGTCGAGGGTGAGGGGGGCGAACGAGGCGGTTGCTTGCTGTTGATGTGGGGCTCTCTAGAGCCATCAGAATGTCTAGTTGTATGACCCTAGGGGGGATGTAGGAGCAAAGGATACTCCTAACATCCAAGTTCGAAGGAAAGAAAATCTGGATAGACTGCTGGCGACCCTGCTAGGACTGGGAGGAAATATGGCGGGCGGGGAGCGCCCTGTTCTAGTTCCGTCTAGGCTTGATCTGTCTGTAGCTCTGAGAATGAGTGGACTAGTGTATAGTTCGACATCTCCGAACTGGTCTCGATAAAATCAATCGGTCTCCCGGAGGGGGAGGCTGAGAGGAGATCTGAGGTCTCACCACTCTACTATTGGAAGTAGTCTAGGACTCTGCTTGTCGCTTGTTGCTTTGATCTGATGGATCAACACTAAAGTAGGAGGTGATCTTCTTGGTCCTCCCAAGGGGGGGCGAGGTGTGTAGGAGTTGGAACCTGTGGCTGAAAATTTCCCTAATGAAGAGGGCTAGGCATCTTCGTACCTGATGTCGGGAAAAGGTAGAGAGGGATCCCCCCTGAGTGTCTATAGAGGCAATGATATCGTCTGTTGATCTCATAACTGATCTCATAATACAAAGGGCACCTAAAAATAAGGTGCATCTCTATCTTCGGCTCTTGTAGGTGGCACGCGTAGCAGATCCTATCAGATCGTGGTAAATGGTGGTCAGTCACCACTTGGAGTCGATGGGAACCTACACGAAGATAAGGAGAATGTTACTTTTACTTTAAGAATTTAATATTACCATTTAGTATTACCAAATAAAACTAAGTAACTGAACAAAGCACATTTCTTTTTACAGTCAACTCGATCAATTCAGGATGGGACTTAGTAGAGTTGACCAATTCGGTACTGAACCGGTCACCCGATCCAGTTTGAAGGCCATGTCACTCGATTGATGGTCAACTCGGCCAAATTCAAGTCTGAGTTGACCAAGTTTTAAAACTATGACTAGGGAAAGGGTGTTTGTGAATTGACCACCATAGAAATGTGCCTAAGTGCTAGGTCTACCCCTTTCAAGAGCTAGGGGTTAATGATTTTTCTTCCACATGTGTGCCTTAGAAGGGAAAGCGTTTTCTTGAGTTACCCTTTCCTTGCACCTATATTTTGCGATCCCCTTTTTTTATAGTCCCTTTGCTTTGGATTTGGCTTTGATAACCTAGGACATAGGTAACTTGGTTTTTTTGCAAGGGAGTATTGCTCACACATATAACATTTTTCATTTAGCTACATTTCCCTTAGAGTACTTCGACTCTTTTAACTTTGGATTTGGCATTCATACATGGGAATAGTATAGAGGCCATGGAATACAACATATAATAAGTCAATTACGAAAGGGGGTCATGATGGAAATGGTAATTTTATCTCTAAGCTCTAAGTCACACGGTTCGGGTTCGGGTTCGGGTTCGGCAAGGATTAGGTTCGATTCGGGTTCGAATTTTCCGATGAGGTTCGGATGAGGTTCGGCATAAGGTTCGACTATATATATATATATATATATATTCTTGATATTATATAACAAAAACAAATAATGCAAAAACATGATCAATAAATATTTATATAACATAAATACATGAACATCATACATGAGAGCTATCAACTAAATATATAGCATAAATAACATGTTACATAACTAACAAAAAATCAGCATCATATACATGATCAATAAACAAGAATAAGAATCATGATCAATAAATAATCCATATATGTTTAATAATGACAAATTCCAATCATCAAAACTTTTTAAATATTTAAACACACAGATTTATCATTTATAGTGCAACTGCAAATTGTAAAAAGAAGTAGAATCTATTTTTCAAAATGCAAAATGAAATAAAACATATTTTTCAAATTTCAAAATATAAATGGATGTCCATGATGTCAAATAGTGATAATCCCTGGAATTGTTTTACAAAATTTAAAACATAATCAAAATCTCTATTCTTGTGGCCTACTTGTAACATCATAAAGCTCTAAATCATCAATATCACATGGGGCCCGGGTAGTAAAGCCACTAGAAATATGGTCATCAAATCCATCAATAGGTCGATCACTAATAGTAGCGTCACTATCAATGCCAAGATCATCTTCTTCTGCACTCGGGATATGCTCAATCCCCCATGGATGAGAGGAACCAGATGAATCTTTGGCCACACTACTTATGGCCAATCGCAAATTGCTACGCACATAAACAAGGTCTTCCAACCTTGTAGTCTTCAACCTGTTTCTTTTCTTGGACTGGATATGGTTGAAGCTACTCCAGTTCCTTTCACAAGCAGATGCACTTGATCCTTGGCTCAAAACACGAACTGCAAAACGTTGCAATTCACGTGACTCTGCTCCATAATATTGCCACCATGTCGCTGGAGGAATTTTGGCCCTATCATGTTTGGCAGAGGATCTTCCAAATAACCCCTCTGCTGCCCTGTATGATCGAAGCTGATCTCTAAGCCTCGCGCATTCTTCGATATCTGGATTCAACCGCTCAATAGCATCATAAAGGCCATTCATGACTTCTGCATCATTGTTTCTTTCTATCCCAAATAATCTTGGGTCCAAGTAACAAGCTGCTGCATGCAAGGGGCTATGCAACATCTTCCATCTTTCATCTATTACCTCCCATATTTCCATGTATTCATTTTCCACGTTGTTAAAGGATTTTGCAATAGTTTCCTTACAACGATCCATGCCTTCATAAACAAATCCCATACAAGGGGTGTCACTATCAACCATGCGAAGCATATCAACAATTGGCTCACATACTTTTAAAACCTTCATAGCATTTTCCCAAAAAGCATTGGTTAAAATGATTTCTTCAATCTCCTTCCCTTTAGCATCTTTTGAAAGGTGAGAGTTTTCCCACTCACTATGACAAACAATACCTCTAATGCTTGTCTTTTGGTCAACCACTCTTTTAAGAGTGATGTAATATGTGGCAAATCTGGTATCACAAGGCCTTAGTAGCTCTTTAGTTGCTTGCTTCCTGTACAAGCCCAAAGTGAGGTGATGGTTAACTATGAAATTAGAAATCTGTTTCCCCTTTCGAACTGCATCATTAACCCATGGAAATTTTGCCAAATCATGCAACAATAAGTCAAGGCAGTGAGCAGCACAAGGTGTCCAATAAATTTTTTCAAACTTCTCCATTATCATCTTTCCAGCGCCCACACAGTTTGAGGCACTATCAGTTATGACTTGGACCACATTTTCCTCCCCAACTTCATAAATGGCTTCCTCTAAAATCTTGAAAATATATTCAGAAGTCTTCTTTTCCCCAGATGCATCCACTACCTTCAAAAATAATACCCCTTTGGGGCAATAAACTAGCACATTAATCAATGGCTTATGAGACATATCTGACCAACCATCTGATAAAATGGTGCACCCTGTTTGTTTCCAAGACTCTTTGATGCTAGCCAATTTGCCTGTCACCCTTTCTTTTGCCCTCTTGAGAAGAGTGGTCCTCATTGTCTCAGAACTGGGAGGTGCATATCCTTTGCCAAAATCTGATATCTTCTTGCATGCATTGATAAAGTAAGGGCTCCGAAGCACATTAAATGGGATAGCAGATTCAAAAAACATGTCAGCCAACGCATCATCAACTTCTTGCTTTTGTACAGGCTTCCAAAAACTGTTTAATGTGGCTGTGCCTTTGGCTGCCGCTGTCCCACTTGTGTTTACTTGTTGCTGGGAACTTCCAGCTGTAGACATTGAGGAAAATGGGTTGTAATTCATTTCAATCTCTGTTTGAACACGCTGTTTTTTGTTTTCTTGGACTTGCTTGGCCCTCTTTATGTTGTCATAATCCTTTTGAAGTATTTCCTTCAATTCTACAGACACTGCTTTGCAGCCTTCAACTCCACCTCCTTTACCACCACTGACAAAAAGTAGGTGGTCCATTACTCTTGTTAAAGACCCAACAAACTCAAGGTTACATAACCTGCATTTCACATTTCTTCCAGTCTGCCCACCCAATTTTTCCACATGTTTCCATGCTTCTGCCGATGATTTCGGAGGTGCCATGGCAAATGTTTCTGCATTTTTTTGCAAAACATGTTTTAGAATTTGATTTGTTTATTAATGTTTTAAATTTTTTACCTCTGTTTATTATGATTACAGATTAAAATCTACTATTACAGATTAAAATCTAACTCTGTTTGTTAATGCTACAGCCTACAGTGACGCATGACAGATAATTCATTTGATTCTCTATTACTCAAGTTTAAATTGCCAAAGCCTGCTATGTAAGTAAACCGTGAATTGTTTAGAGAACATAAACAATCATAAAAATAAAACATTCCCTAACAAATGAGTTTCTACTGAAAATTGAAATGTAGCATTACATCACCAACTGTGACTCGTGAGGGCATTTCCTAACACTGACTTTGGAGAAATTTAGCTCAACATATCCAGCTGGGATATCATTTGGTAACAATGACTTGAACCAAAATTTATCTTAACTTTGCTCACATTAACAACAATAACGAAGCTTAACTTAACGTAAGCAGCTGTGGAAATATTCACTTGTAAATAGGAGTTTTTACTTTAGCCTTGAAGCTGAAAGAAATGAGGCAGAACACCATTTTGAAACAAAGATACACTCACTCAAATCACTTGGCCCAAGACAAGAATATATTGTCTGTTGGGAATCTACATTTTAGCACTGAAGAGAATTAGAATCAGTTGAGTACCACTTGTCCAGGTGTCCTGATGGTCCATACACATCATGCTTGAAAATGCAATTGTCTATGTCGGAAGCCAATGCTACCTTCCAAAACAAGGAAGAGAATGGAGGGGAACAGCAACCAAGAGCTGCAGCAGAGGCAAAAGGGAGTAGTCATTTGCTGACTGTTGAAGATGAAGAGGATTCCGAAGTTGGACACGATTATAATGCAAAAATTAGCAAGTGGAACAGCACTGATGATGAGAATGATGATGATTATGATGGTAATAACACAGGAGATGGTGATACTGTCCTTTCTGGATTAATAGCAAGAGATAGTAATCTGCTTGATGTAATAAGATTCAACTTAAGTTGCTACTATTACAATTTACAAATTTACAGTATTACAAATTTACAGACTACAGTTACTGTAAGTGTATATTTGACAATTTGTTGACTGAAATTTATTAAAAATAAATAAAAAATCTGTTACCAGAGAATACTTGGACTGAAACGCTGAAGAGTGAAGCGGCAAGCCCGATGGCATCGGGCGATACTGCAGTTTGCAGAGAGTCGTGGATGGTGGAGCCGCTGCGTGGCCCGCGCCCGCGGCAGTCTGCAGCAACCGTGGGAGGAGCCGCGACCCGCACTCGGGTTTCTGCAGGGAAGCAGGGGTTTCGGTTTCGCTGCGACGTTGCTGGAGGCTGGAGCCGCACTGCCAGTCGGGAGTCGGGACCTCCTATCAGAACTGTGCCTTGGTTGGTATGGCAACTCGACGAGTCGACGACGGACGCAGACGCAGGACGGGGTTGCACTTGCGGGTAAGGGTTTGATGGTCGGGACGACGGGATGAGGAAGGAAGCCAGCAGCCGCAAATGCAATGACAGTGAGGGACGGTCGTTTTGCCCTAGCTAAAAAAAACGAACCTCAACGGAAAACGAACCTGGACGGGAAAAAACGAACCTAAACGATTAAATTCGCCTTGTGGTTCGTCATTAGGTTCGGGTTCGATTCGCATTTGGTTCGGGTTCGGGTTCGCCATTAGGTTCGCCTTTCAGGTTCGGCGAACCTGAACGAACCTAATTTTTTTTATTAAGTTCGCCGAACCTCGAACCTCAAGGTTTAGGTTCGGCGAACCCTGTGACTTAGTCTAAGCTTAACTCTGATTAACTACTTTCAATACAATTCCCAGATGCATACACATAAATAAATCTTAGAGATTGTATAAGCAACAATACATAAACTCATTAACTTGTCAAACATGCGCAGCGGAACGGGAAACCAAACACATACAGTTTAACACAATGATTTGCCCTGGAAACCCCAATGGGGAAAACCAGCAAACTGGGCTTTCTATAATCTGAGCCATAGAAATTAAAGAATGATTACAATCAGCTTTATCATATAAACAGAAGAACCTGATGCCTTGGAAAGCATGCTAGATCTCTGGGATAAACCCTGAATACTCAACAACTGCAAATGTCTCTGAAGGAATGCGCCCCTCTCTGACACATGTGTTCGATCTAACACCTGTGCCCTCTGCTCTGCTCTGATCTCTGATCGAATCAAGTTTGGATCTTAGGCTAGGGAAGTGTACCCCCTCTTAATCACTGAAAGGTGCGCCCCACTCTTCCTCTACTCTCTCAGCTACTAAAGAATGTGCCTCTCACTCTCTGGAATGCACCCCTATCTCACTGCTCTCTTTGTTTGCTCAACAGATACGCCCTTTGAATGTCACTCAGTCTCTGAATGATCAAAGCACCCTCCTATCACTACCTACAGAATGTAGAACTTCTACAGTCACTATTGCAGAAAATGTGGAAGTTTCTACGGTCACTGTAATCCAAATTTAAAAATTATGAAATGAAATGCACGACAGAAGGGAAATGTATGCAAGGGTCAACAGTCATTCCCTTGAGTGGGCCCAACCCAAGGGAGCTCCTGGAACCCTTGCTAAACTAACTAATTCAAAGATAAATCGAAACTAGTTTTTTCATTAACAATCTGCCATTAAAAATAGGGCACCAAGTTGCCTCTTACAAATTCGCCTTGTGCAAGGAATGAATGGAAAAATGTTTGAGAGAAGAATAATAATTGAAGATTAACCTCATGCTATCAAATTTACTATCATTTATACAAGAATAACTCAAAACTACCTATGCAATGAGCTTCTTGATTTGTGGAAGCTGTCCCATTAACTAGAAATTTGCATGCAAGCTGGTGGGATTGATTGCCTCTTTAGAAATTTGAGTTGGCCTCCATGATGTTGACTTGCGATGATGTTGATTCCTTCTTCCATGTGGTGGAAGCTCATGAGAATAATCGGCACTTGAGAAAACTGTCCATGCAACCAGCTCCTTGATTTAAGAGATTTATCCTCTAGTTAACTAAAAATATGCATGTTGATTTTGTGGATTGATTCCTCTTAGGAATTCAACTTGGCATCCATGATTTCGTCCTTGGATGATCTTGAGTCCTTTATGTGCTGGAAGCTCATGAGAATCAAGAGGGGACTTAATCCCTTAAATCTCTCCACCTAACTCTAGTTTGACTTGTGAACTCATTGAGAGAGATTGAGCTGATTGTTGGGACTTTAGTTCTTCAACTTTGCTTGATATCTTTTCTATCTACAAATCCACCACAACTCAAGAAATCATTTGACAAATATTAGCCAATTATCTCATTAAATAAATCAGAGTAAGCAAAATAAGCAAGCATTACTAATCACATGTCAAGATATTAATTTAACAAACATGCATAAGCTTTAATGCAGATTATCATACGTTCACCATGAATAACACAAATTAATACCTTTTATCTCCTTAGGTATCTCCAAAATGGGCCAAATAATGTGCCATTTTAGGGGCACATCAATTACATAGCCTACCATGGTGACCAGTCACTACGTATATAAGCATACATTCCCACGGCATTGTAACATATTCTATCATTCAATAATTTATATTTATTATTATCCTATATGGATTTTTATTTGCTTTCTTTCCTATGATGGATATTTGCTAGGAAATGAAACTTCATACTTCTTGCAAAAAAGCGAATCTAGTGAGACTATTTTAGCTTTTTTGTTTATTTGCTTTTTCCCTTTTTTGTTTTTTTGCAAGAAGCTAGATTGATGTTCTTTCCTTCAAAATCAATCTTTCTTGTGTTTTGTTTTTTCCTTTTTCAGGAAAGACTATTTTTTTGTACATCTATAATTAGCAGTTTCATGTATCACAGGTACAGTTTGAATGCCATTGTTCCAAGTATGTAGTGATAATGTGGTTCAAGGTCTCACTGGTGAAAGAGTAATGAGTCAAGAGCATTCTTGGGCAGGTGGATGGTTCTCCCAGTGCAACACGTGGCAGCTTGTTGGAAAGTTTCCATTTGCACGAGGTTAAAAAATTGCCTTATGCCAAAATCCTAATTTGAATTGCTATGTTCAGTGGTCATTCTTACCAAGCTTGACTTTGCAAACCTTGATTCCATCTACTAAATTTGACCACTCCACATGTTAAAGGGAAAGCAAAAAAAGTATCCTAAAGCAGCAGAAAAGTAAAACAGCAAGGGAAAATACAGTCCAAAAGCTAAAAAGGAGATCATGCCTAGTGTGCATGTTGATATTTTTGCCTTGATGAGCTTTCTTTCCTCTTTCTCAAGCAACTAGGACAAATTGAAGTTCTGTAGCTACAGATTTGAGAAGGGTTGGATATTATTTTTCCTAGACAATTTGTAATAGCGAACAACTCTTCTCTCTTCCATCTCCATGACCACTACCTCCATTGCAAGCAAGGAGATTCATGGCGGTCTGTCACCTATGACTCACTATAATGCAATTAGTCTCTTGGATAATATATGATTTGGTGTGATTATGCTTTATCCTAGCTATTGGAACCTATTGGTTGTCATTGATTAAGTTGTTTGCAGTGTTATGGTAGTTTATGATGTAATTTGAATTTTCCTCGCTTAAGGCGCACAGTCACTCCACTCATTTCCATCAATTCATAGTTGCAACTATCTCTAAGATTTGATCCCAAGCACTTAAAATTGTTATTTGAAACTTAACTTCCCTCTTGACTGTTTATGGACAGACCAAGAGGAGCTTTTTTTTGGACTGATTGTCTTGGACTCTGTGCAGATTTATTGCTTAGATGGCAGCATACACCATATCAAGACACCCACCTGAGACTGGAAAAGCACCAATCTGAATGGAGAGGCATCTAGCGGTGACAGGGCTAGGTGGCCTCTAATTATTAGGCACATATGCTGGTGCAGATTTGCATGATAACATGGAGCAATCTTGTGATAACATGGAACAATCTTGTGACAACAATACAAGTCCATGTGATCTTATCCCAGATTTATTCATAGTATCACAGCTGTGGAGAGTGGAAATTTGTTCCATACATGTTTTCAAATAAGAAAAATATCAATTACAAGGAATTAATCCAAAATATATATCAACTTCTAAACTTAGGGGTATGATCACTATTATCAAAACCGGTCCAGTTCCAAAAAGAATGGCCGGTCCAACTAGTTTAGGACCCCAACCGGTCTGAACCGCCACTCTGAACCGAAAATGGCCGGTTCCATACAAGAACCGGTCGATTCGATATGGAACCGACCTTTTTTCACCTAACCGGCCGGTTCCATACGGCATTGTATAGCCACGGCTATGGACCCAATAAATTCATTTTTAAAAAAAACAAAAAAAGGCCTACTCTAACAGCAAAAAACCTAACCTAATCTAAACAAGAAACAATAATCATCAGTAACATTAAATGGTAATATTAAATTCTTAAAGTAAAAGGATAAAAAATGAAAAATTCCTTTTACTTAAATTTTTAACATTACCATCAATTGATTTAGGACGTTTGAGAGTAGTTCCAACATCATCGGACTTCATATGCAAAAAGTAGAATTTTAGATCCCATTCAGATTCAACAAAGTTAACAGTGTTCAGGATTTCAGGATTGTAACGTTTCCACTGGATTCTATCATGTATGAAGGTAGGGGATTGGCATTTAATCAAGCACATCAACCCCTCTATGTACCTCGATGTTGGTGGTGCTGATTGTTTAACTCCTTTGTCATAACCTTAGTAAAAATGTACCCTTCACTCGTAAAATTACTTATTAGGCAAGCGAAGTTTTTCTACCTTTTTTTAATACTTGGATTAGGAGGTTTCATCAAAATTATAGGGTGTTGACTAATGTCCTTGGATTCAAGATAAAGGAAATGGTTAGAGCCTAAAGGTGGGGGGCACAGGGTGCTATTGACGAATAGAATCCCAGTATAGGCAATGATTTTGATAATATGTAGTTATTTGTTGTAGTGTGAAGTTTTGAAGTTTTTTGGACTCTAGAGGCCATTTAGAGCCTCTTTGTTTATGTATTTTGGGTCAAATATGGATTGCACTCAATGTGATTTTAGTTATATGCACCCTTACTTTATATATACATGAGAAACTTGCATATTTGTGTATAATTGCTTGGAATCTTATGGACACACACACACACACACACATATATATATATATATATATTTCAAATTTTGAATATTTTAATGTATTTTTTGGTTAACCAATTTTTTGGTCTGGTTTTTTTCCAGTTCCAGTCCGGTTCAGATTTTTGGGCTCTGCCGGTTCGATGACAGGTCCGATTCTGATAACATTGGGTATGATTCATGAATAATTTCAAATGATAACTATATAATGCATAAAGTTCTTCTGCGACAAAAGTCTTGACAGATAATAGAGCAAAAACTCAAAAGGATTTCAAATGCTGTTCATCTAAAATTACCCAACAATTACATCTAAAAACTCCCTTTTATTTTCTTTTGGTGACAAAATCTGTCAAGTCAACATGATAATCTATCTGAACCAAATTATCAAATTCACATGACATTCTAATGTTGGTCAAGAAAAAAACAGAATTCAGCTACAATTAGACATTCCAAGCTTGAACAATTTTTTAGCTTGCACTGCACTCAAAACATATCATATTGATACAAGTCCTGAATTTCCAATTAATGCTCTGAAACTCAAAGTAACAGATACCTACCTGGACTCATCATATGGAATCCATCTCCAGTAACGATGATCATCTATTCCTGTGATGGCCATTGCCCTTGCAGAAATTGAAAGGCAGACTCCTCCTGTAGCCCTATCCAGCCAAACCTCCTGTCAAACGGTTCATTAATTAAAGTTAACCCACCAGAAACCTTTATTTATCCTTGTCTTATAAATTGGTTGCTTGAATTGTAAATAGAAGAGTATTTAACCACACAAGTAGTCTGAATCTTTTACAGAGCCATGGATAATCAGGAATTATTGAAAGGAAAATGAAAGGCAAACACTTCTGTATTAAGTCTTATTTCATGAAAAACTAAAAAAGCTAAAATGCACTTGGAATATTCCAGTTACAGATAACAGAATCACAAGAAAATTTCCCTTTCATTTCAAATTCCCAAAATGGAAGATAACAAAATTAAGGTGAGTATAACTCCATGATGGTTGAGGCCATTCCCAAAACCGGGAGTAATTTACCATCTGCACTGGAACAGTAATACCCCAATTTTAACATCATGCTATGCTAAAGATAAATGTTTTATGTATTAAAGTGGCATTCTAATTTTATGCATGGGAGCACAAGGCAAAGGCCCCGTGATGAGAACGTATGATATATCTTAAAATAATATTTGAATATGTTATCCACCTCAGGCAAAGTCTAAGATTTTGATGTAAATAAAGCTGAAGCAAATCCAATTTCATTTAAACTAAGATGCACGAAACAGGGAAATGTCTGGAAGTTTCCAAAACAGGTACGGCGGGAAACGTGGCCTTCCAAAAATGGAAACGCTATATATATATAACACATTGTCTTGCAAGGAAAAAATAATGACACGTAAAAAACATTTTAGAAGGAAAACCATGTTGATAATCATTGATTACTTGATGCAAGTGACAAAATTCAAAATTATCCTTTATAGATGAGGCTATACATCCAAAATCAGCCTTTATAAATGAGGCTGTATGTCCTGAAACTGAAATAAAACATGAGCAAAAGAGAATACATAGATTCCTAATACATGTCATACTGATCCTCATCCTCATCATTAAAAATAGAACAAGATGCTTGTTCAGCAGAACTAGATAAAGGATGGGAAGAAGAGGCAACTCCACTTCCACTGGCTGTTGCATCATCACCAACATCGAGAACAGCAAGGGAGAGCTCCAAGTCTAGGCATTCTGCATCCACATCCCATTCTTTATGAGGCCCATTTGCATATTCTGCACCCCTGCAAGACACAAGGCGGAGGTTTGAATGCACATATACAAGTAACAAGATCTTCAGCCTTCTGCGATCCCAACCTGTTGCACTTCATGGAATGAATGAAGCCATAGTGCTCCAATTCCTTTCTACTGATGAAGAGCTTGCCACTTGTGATAGAATACAAGTGGCAAGGCTTTGCAAATATACACCATTTGCCCCATGACAAGTCCACCATTTAACCGGGTTCATGGTCCTCCTCTCATCCAAAGATGATATGTCTGAAAAATCCTCTAATCCAGCAGCAAAACAAGCAAAATCCTCCCTCACATCTGTCTGTTGAGAAGCTGGAAACAACCTTTGGAAGGCTTTTTTCACTCCATTGGCCACCTCCTTGTCCTTAGGCAGGGCCTTCCTCTTCCCACTGCTTTGAGCAATCAAATCTTCATCATAAAATCTTGGATTTAGAGCATGTGCCAAAGTGTTCAATGGAGTGTTAAAGGCATTCCAGCTCGTAACAATGATGGATCTCACATGCTCAGCAAAATCAACATCAACAAAAAGAAGAGTGGGGGCCTCCTGTGTAATAATTTCCACGATTTTCTCAACCATGGTATCCATGCCATCATAAATATCTCACAAGAAAGGTTTTTCTGTATCTGCATCTCGAAGAAGCTCAAATGCGGGCATGGTGAACTTGAGCAAGAAATCTATCTTGCTCCACCAATCCTCATCAATCAACACCCTACACACCATGCTTCCCTTCTCTGACTCTACCTGCCTCCACTCAGCCCAAGTGGAACCCACCACCATACTCATTAATGCAGGCTTAACCTCAACAAGGCGACGCAACATGATGAAGTTTGAGGCATATCTTGGCTCAGCAACTTTGAGCAACTCCAATTTGGAGTATTATCAATATATTGCTTGAGACCGGTGGTGGTTGGTGACGAATTTTATGATCTCCCTAGCTTGGCCTATGACCTCCTTAATCCATGTAGTTTTTGCCTCAATCTCCTCTAAAATCGGGTTTAGATTATGGACAATGCAGGGAGTCCAAAAGATATGATGGTATCTACTCTCAATAATCAAGCCTGCAACTTTGCAAACAAGTGTAGTATCTATGATAACTTGCACCACATTTGCTGGCCCTACTTGTTCAATAGCGAAAATTAAAATTTCAGCAATGAAATTACTATCTTTTACCTCGCCTGAACAATCTTCTGTTTTTAAGAACATTGCTCATTTTGGTGATGATGCAATGATATTGATCGATGGCCTCCGCCTTGTATCAGTCCATCCATCTGAGATATGTAAACCCTTGTGCTGCTCCATGAGTTACGAATTGATTTCAGAACATCCTCAAGCAAGAGCCTCCCTTTCTTGAGAAAAACTGTTATGAGTTTTTCTCAAGGGACTGGCCACCCCTTGATGGAGTCACTAGCATTTGACCTATGGAGCAGTCTGGAGGACCATATGATCACATCATCCAGTGTGGACCTTCCTTATACAGTGATGATGGACTTTCAGTTAGTTTATGGAACACTTGTACATTTGAGAGAGAGATGATTGGTTGTACCCCACCTTGGTTCCTCACCCTTGGTCTTTACACCTTGTTGTTCTTGGTCTTGTGGTTTGAAGGTTTTGTACCTTGTCTTGTTAACCAACTTGACTTGTGGATAGAAGGGTTATCTACCCACCATGGTTTGAATGTTTTGTACCTTGTCTTGTTCACCAACTTGACTTGTGGATAGAAGGGTTGTCTACCCACCATGAAGTTGTCTTGATTTGTACCAACTTGATGTTTTGGTCTTATAGGGTTTGCCCACCTTAGTGGAACACCCTTTGGTCCTAAGGGTTGTGGGTCATGAACCCCTTATTGTTTTATGGTTTTGACTAGTATCTTATGTTGGTCCTTGTACCTTTAACTATGACCTTAGTACCCTCACCTAAGACACCCTATTTATATTTTATATTATTATAAGTAACTTTATTGTTGGTACCCACCTAAGACTCATTAATTATATTTTATTATTAACAATTTGATGTCTTAATCCTTGTCTAGTGGAACCCTAACTCATTAAAGAATTAAAATGGGCATGATCCTTCTAGAAGTTTTAGATCCTATATAATGAAGTCTATCTTCCTCATTTGACATCATCCCATCTAATATATCTCTGCTCTGATTTCCTGAGATTGATGTCAAGGGTTCCATTGGGTTTGTTTAAAGTCTTGCTGCTGCTGAGCCGTGACCCCTTTCTGCTGACCTGTGAACCGTTTGAGGAAGGTCATGACAGCTGCTGCCCTTGTTGACATAGCCAGAAGCCCAGATCTGTTAGGCCGTGAGATTGTGAGCTCTAATCCACCTAACCGAGTCCTGTTGTGAAGGTCACAGCTGCTGTTGGCTTGTCTAACTGAGCCATGACCTTGTTAAGGTCAGTTTTACTAAGTCGTGGTCTTGTTGAGACCCCTTCTGCTGATTGTGAATCTTATTGGTATAGTCATACCTGCTAAGAGCTTTCTCTGTGGAAGCCGTGAACCTTTGGGTTGGATCTTGCTTGCCATAAGTCTGTTAAGAGGAGGCCGTAACCCTGTTGGGGTTTGTTGGGCCTACCTTGTTCTTTAAAGAGCATGTCGTGACCCTTTCTGGTCTAGTCTGACTTGTTAAGATCTGTTGATCTATTCTTATGGGGGCCACATTCCATTGTTGACTGCTTGTGATCAGAATGTTGTTTTCTTGTGGAGACCGTGAGTCTGTTTTAGGGTGCTGAGGATATGCTTGTGAAGGCCGTGAGCCTTGTTGGACAGACTTATTGTGCCAAGGTCGTATTAAGTTCTGATCTATGGTGCTAAGACCAGATTTGGACTGATATATATGCTGAACCTTGCCTCTAACCAGATTCAAGTTCTGAGACATTACTTGTGGTCAAACCTATGTGCTGAGACCTAGTTGTGGGCAGATCTATATGCTAAGTCTTGATAATGACCAGAGCTAGTATGCCGTCTATTCCAAACTTGTGCTCAGACTTATTGTGTTGAATTTTTGCTTAGGGCTGCCACTATGTTTTTACTGTCATTGATTATCTACCACAGCCGTCATCTCTCTCTCTCTGATTTGTAGTTACCCTCTAGCAGGGTCAGCTAGTTCCTAGTGTTTGACTGGCCTATGAGAGGCTCAGTTCTTTCTGAAAGTTATTTCTTCTGAGTATAAAGATAGGAAGGGTCCCACACTTCACGTAAGTGCCCTAACTTGTTCTTTATGAATTAGACATGTTATTGTAAATTATTCTACTAGTGTTGATTACATGTTACTGAAGATTACTTTAACACGGGGACCCACTCAGTAGTGTTAAAGTTGAAGGAGATGAAAAATTATGTTTTGAATTATACTGTTTAGTTACTGCTGTACTATTCTGGTTGTTGCATTTAATTTTGTATTAAAGTATGTTAAATTTTGATTTCTCTGCATCTAACCCTAACCCTAACCAAAATTTAACATAAAGCTCATTTGGTTCCTATCCCACAAGAATTTAATATTAAAAGTGTACAGATATAGTTGATTAAGAGTTCTTGACAGCTCTTAAGATAATATCCATTGTTATTAAAATACTATGTTACCAGAAAAGGGAAACAAAAAGGTAACAAGAAATGGAGCTAGAGGGCTACAACGGATAGGAAATGTGAACACCTGTCTGCATATATTATACATATAAAATCAATTAGTAACATGAGCCCCTCCCGGCGTATTTTATGCATATAAAATATTAAAAACAATCAGTGATGTACGCATGCAGTAAATGGATATATGGAGCATCGAATAATCCAGTTTATTTAAAGTTAAATTTCAGCCTCAATAGTTGATAATAAGACAGAGTTGACAATAGGAGCTTAAAAATTTTGAAAAAGGCCAAAGTCCCTGCATAAACAAGTTCATTCGGTTCATATGCTCATGATCATAAGCACTAAAGCTCATTTAGTTCCTGTCCCACGATAATTTAAAATACAGTGCGCAAAGATAAAATTGATTAATAGTTCTTAACAGCTCTTAAGATAATATCCATTATAATTGAGCTTACGCCTGTTGGTGGCTTGGCAAAGAGTCAAGACACCCTCCTCCAATTCATTGGGGCTCTGGGAGGTCTCAGGTTCAAGTCCAAGTGCTGCAGATTTGAGTTCAGATGCGCTAGTTGGGGTTTTCAACAAGGTGGCTGGGCCTCAGATGCAGCAGGAGGGCCCTGGATCCACTGAATGGTATGACCCCCCAAGTGACAGGCAGCGGGTCATTGATGATTATCCAGAGGACTTAGAACAAAGCCAATATGTAGAAGTTAAACCTCTGACGAAAAAGAAATATCCATTATTATTAAACTACTATGTTACAAGAAATGGGAAACAGGAAGGTAACAATAAATGGAGTTGGAGGGATTCAAGAGATAAGAAACACGAACCCGCATTTGCATATATTATTCATATAAAATTGATTAGTAACATGAGCCTCTTTCGGCATATATTATGCATATAAAAATCATTAGTAATGTACCATGCAATGTCAAGACGAGGGAAATTGGATGAGCAACATATCTTTTGGTCAGATCTCAGGTGATACAGTTATAATCTAAGATAAACTAATAAAACTAGGGGGACAAATGGATCTCTAGGGGAACATCAAATAATCCAATTTAATTACAGTCAAATTCCAGCCTCAATAGTTCATGATAAGAAAGAGTTTATGATAGGAGCTTCAAAAACTTGGCAAAAGCCAGAGTCTTTGCTTAACCAAGTTCATCCAGTCCATATGCTCATGTGCGTAAGCGCTAAAGTCGTTCCTGTCCCACGAGAATTTAAAATTGCAAATATAAGGTTAAGTAAGAGTTCTTGACAGCTCAGGGGTGGCAAGTACGAAGTCCCTCTTTGACCCCAGAGGAAATCTAGAATGTGACTTTGCTTGGGGATTGGGAGTGGACTCTGAAAATGAAGTGGAAGCTCTTGCAGTGTACCAAGGGTTAAGTTTATCAAGGAAAAGCAGCATCAAGAAAATCATAGTACTTGGAGACTCGTTAATTATCATCATTAGTCTTCACACCTGTGCAAACACAGAAAAGGTTGGTTGCAAGTTTGCAACGATTAATTCTTCAAATCCAAAATGTGGCATCTCATCTTGAATCCAATTTTTTTATCATGTGTGGCTGACAAGTTGGTGAATCTTGGAGTGACTTTGGGCGAAAGTAGAACAAGCGTAACACGGGGGGCTCCAATCCTACAGCCCTCCCCTGAATTATTATGCATTTATTTCTTCATAACAGAGCCAGACAGGTGACTACGCTTGCATGCACTGAAGTACAGAGAATTACTTTTATTACTTCTCCCTCCTCTTCATTTGGTTTTCTGTCAGCAGTGAACTTCTGCATTACATGTGGGATGGTTGGTATGCAGAGAACTGGTCAAGGCTTCTTTTTCACAGTCTGGTTTCGGGGGATTGTTTTCCTAGTTGGGACTGGAGTCTTTTGAGAGGGGAAAGAAGTCCCACCACCACACACTCCATGGAGATAATAGTGCAGTGTAGGGGCAATAAGTGTTTGATGTGTGAGTTGATCAAGGTTCAGACACATATGAGGGAGGTTCTGGAGAGAGGAATTACGGAGGCACAGAGAGACATGGCCAAGGAAGCTCTGAATTGGAGTGACTGGCACTCTGAGTTGGAAAATACTCTTCAAGTTGACGCTCGGGAGCAGGCGAGACATGTGATCCAAACGAAGGCTCAACTTCAAGATTTGAGAGATGAAAACTAAAATGCAAACCCATGTGCAGACCCAAGAGACATTACTTGTTCATGGCTGAGCAGTCGGGAGCTGTGGCAGAGAGGGTTGGGAATATTGATAAGAAGCTGAGCTTTGCTCCTTTTGGTAATCTCTCTTTCACACCTCCAGGCTGGCCTCCCATGCCCCAGGAAGTAAAGCAAGAAGATAACTCAGAAGCAGCCTAGGCAGGCATTCCTCAAGCAGCCCATCCAGATGCAGAAGGAGGTCTTCCAGGCTTAGCTGAAAATCTCCAGGTTACTGAAGGGGTCCTCATGGACTGGACTTTAACTTTCTTTAGACTTCAGTATGTTTTGTAAGTTCTGGTTAGTGCTGGGGCAATCTGTATGGCAATACTCTAGCCATATAAGAATATCTAGGTGCTGAAGGAATTCTATAGTGACTGTTATTTCCAATTTTGGACATCTGGTGGCTAGTGTAGGCCTACCTCCCAAATTTTATATGGAGCTGTCTAACTATTATACTTTTGGACCTATATACAACCAGAATCTGTCAAATCACAACCAAAAAACAATATACTACCACAATAGGTCCAAAAATATGTATAATAGTTGGACAACTTCATTTTGAATTAAGAGTGGGACAGTCCAGCAGTGGCCCCTTTTCTAATACAAGTTTACCCGTTTACAAGTTAACCCATAAATGGAAAACCGGAACATAACGACAAATGGGGCTAGAGGAGATCAAAAGATAAAGAAACGTGAACCCCATCTGCATATACTATGCATAAGAAATTGATTAGTAACATGAACCCCCATCCATCTGTATTATGAATAATGTACTGATGTAGCATTGTACTGTCAAAACATCAAATGGAACAGCATGAAAAACAGGTCTCCTTGTCAAGTTTCTGGTAACATAGTTAAAATGTAAAATAACCTAATAAAATAAACTTCAGCGGCTATTAACGACTGACAAATTCAATGAAAAATTGAGGCTAATAACAAGGATCCTAAATTTCAGGACCTTCCTATAAAAAATCGAATTTGCATTGCATTACAGTCCAATACACCTTGATTAGAACAGCATTAAAAGCAGTTCTCCTTGTCATGTTTCTGGTAACATAGCTAGATGTAAAATAAACTTCAGCAGCTATTAACAACTGACAAGTTCAATGAAAAATGGAGGCTAATAACAAGGATCCTAGATTTCAGGACCTTGCAATAAAATCGAATTTGAATTGCATTACAGTCCAATACACCTTGATTAGAGTAGAAAAATCTAAATTTCATTCCATTTCAGTCCAATACGCCTTGATTAGAGTATAATATTTTTTAAATAAAAAGTATATATATACATAAGAGACAACTACTTTTGGAGGAGTCAGTGGATAGCTGGATGGCTCTACTTATGAAACCAGGCTTGATATATGGTTTTGAGGAACAGCTTATACAGGCTATAAAATTTGCTGAATTTTGAAAACAGAATTTGCAAAGTATAATCGTAGTAGGTCTTTATGTCATCTTCTGAGCTCCACATGGAGAAGTTGAGAACTAAACAAAATAGGTCTATATTTGGGGTATTTTTTGTGATCTCATAGATTGAGAGTTAACCACATATATATGTACTGTGACACAAGCAGTTAAAAAGAGTGTTCTTTATTCTCTTTTGAAATAAAGAAAGAGTTTTCTTTTTCTCCAAAGATATAACCACAAGTGTAGATGTCTTTGAGAAGAACTCATTTCATGACAATTTAACAAACCCAAAAGTGATCCACCCGAAGAATAAATCAACTTAAAATTATAAAAAAAAATAGTAATAATAATAATAAATAAAGAATTAAAAACCCCAGAAATATATTCAAGAAATCGAACAGAAACAGATAAGTAAATTTGCACCTTGGTGGCATCGTCGAAAGGAATTGGGTGGCAGAGAAGAGCGTATATCTGCTTCTTGGAGAGAAAATGGGGATCTGCGATGGGCAATTTGGAGAGCATCTGTTGATAACAGATAGGCAATTTCTGTTCCCACACATAATCACAAGAAGACGCGCCCTTGAAGGCCCAGTTGAGACCAGCAAGCTTGCATATGTCAACCGGACCCAAGTGTTCGAAAATTCTTGCAACGCAACTCTCTGGTATATCAGACAACCCTGGATACGGCCTCTCTTCCTCCCCTTCGTAGGACCGTGAGAGGTTCGCACCCATTAATGCCACACGCACACCGACAAACTTAAACGTATGCCCCTTATTAATTACACTCCCAATTCTTCGTCTGTGCTGAGCTTATCTCGGATTCGGCTTGAAAAAATTCATGTCTGCGAGCCAATAAAGAAAACCCATCTCAGATATGGAACAGATCGTTGGATTCTGCGCACGACTGATGAGATATGATCCCAACTTTGAAGGGTGGGGTAAATGCTCTACTTTGGTCAATTTAATGAAGAACTGCAGGGCTAGGCCATGTATTCTTCGAAGAATTCAGGTGAAAATAATTAGGACCATTACGGCCCCTGAATGTAATGGTCATCCGCATGGACGAGATAGATATTATATTTTTTACCGGACCGCCACCACCGCCCTGAGAAGAGCTGGCGTTATATAATGGTGTTTGGCCTAGCTAAAAAATACAAGGGGAGGGACCAAAAGACAGCTACAAGGAAACAAAAATCCTATAACCATGTTCGTTGACGGATTTCGAAGGAGGATCGAGGATTTTTTTTCTCAATACCCATGCGAGGTGGAGGATCATCAATTCACGGTCCCATCTCTTGTGTTCACATCAGGTCTAGCTACCTCCCAATCAACATTTCTAGAATGCTTGTATCTTCATAAATTGCTAGTTGTAGAATTTGAACATTGTGCATTAATGGACTTGGAAAAGAATTGGGGGGCACTTGAGGGGACACTTTGTCCTTTCCTTCACAACCTATCTATCTCAATGCCTCGAACATTGACTTTATCTCACTTTCTTATGGAGTTTAATTAATTAATGATAATGAAGGTAAAAATGAGAACCCCTGAGTGGGCCTAATGGTTAAGAACATGTGTTATTTCCGTGGAGGTCACAGGTTCAAAACTGGCGGGGGGTAGGGTTGCTCATTGGCACGTTGTGGCAAGGCTCGAAGGGTAGGCAACCCCTAGGATAGAGGCTCACCCCGGTGGGTTTCGGGACGTCTCGGCCCCTGCTGAGTCACAAGTTACTGGTATATCTAACTTGCGGGCTGTTGGATATACCCTTGGGAGGTTGTTGTTCCCATGGTTAAAAAAAAGATAATGAAGGTAAAAATGGGTATGCTTCAATATTGATCTAGAATTAGGGCATTCTTCAAAAGAATTGTCCATTAAGGCTTCATTACACAAATTGTCATTATTTTTCTAGTTCAAAATAAATAACTTCAATTATAAGCATAAAATATATGATGTAGAGCAATTTCTTCCTCGGCAAGGTTGATTTGGATGGTCGCATAGAAATGTGGATTTGGCCACAAACAATTGAAATTCATTAAGGTTTCGATAAAACAACACCAATGAGGAAACACAGATAAATGTTTGAGGCTTTTGAGTTGATCACGAATATAGATAAATAGACATTTGTATTCAATTGTCCTCGGGACCATGGGTTGTATGGGTCAAAAATGTAGTTACAACTCATGTGACTTGTAAGCTTGGCACTTAAAAAAAACAAATGAACAAAAGAAAACATGAAAGCACCCACAATTACCTTAAATTACAAAACACGACATTAAAAGCAAGAAGGAAACTATGATGGTTAATGTTGGGAATACAAGTAAACAACAACAAAAAAAGAGAGTAAAATCTCCAATAAGAATGGTGGTGTCACAAACATTGTTACAACACTTAAGCATAGAGAGCAGAGCTCTCAAGAGCACAATACAAGAGTGATCTAAAGATAGATTGATCCATAAGGATCATCTATAAATATTTTTAGGTAGGGACCCAAACTAACAATAACAGGACCACGTAGGTCACAACCATACATAATTGTCCACAACTATCCATAAGACTCAAATCTTAGATCCCAAAGTGGACACGTCAATGTGTAGTTTAGTCAGCAGTCAGCTCCCTTGAACAATCGACTCCCTTGATCCGACAAGGTGAGATTGCCGAAGAACACACGATTCCAACACCCCCCGCCATAAAATCAGCTTGGAAGAAATAACAAATTACATAGAATCATTCCCCCTAAATTTGATTTGAACTGCAAACTCGATCATCCCTAGTACAATAATACTTCTAGAAGAAGTTTGAAATATTGTCACCTTTGTCGTCAAACTCAATATAGTCATTCAACAAGTTGCCACGTTGTTGTTCAAATAGTCCCAGTTGACCAATCAACTAGATAGCGTGATTTAGTCGATCAATCGACTGGCCAACAGCTCAAGAAATAAGAAGTTGGTGTCTAGCAATATAGTCTTTGTCCATTCATCAATCGCTGATATGTAAACATCGAACCAAATCAGCCTCAAAGTAACCCAATACATAGCTCGGTCAAACATGGTTCAATCCATCTTCGGCAAAGTCTTTGTCGATTCATTCATCAAGACATCAGTTGGGTTTACAAAGTAAATAGCTTCAATTCCTTCAATTTCTCCCCCCCTAAATGCAATTGAGGGATCAATACAACAAAATGAAGTAGCAACAAAGTTCAATTGAAGCTCAATTGATGAACATCCCAGTCGAAACTCAATCGACTGTGACCTTTGGTCAATTCTCAATTGACCATTTCCAAGGCAATCATCAACAAGCAAAAGGAGCAATGTATGGTAGTACGGTCAAAGATACACATCTGTATGAAGTCCTTGAGCACTTGTTCAAAATATTCCATGACCATTCATCAATCCAACCATAATCTATCAGAGTACTTGGCATTGGTCCACGATTATGTCTTTCACATATTTTCTGCAAAGTTCTAAAGGCGGAGTTGCCATCTTTCCAAGAATTATGGTTCCTAGGAAAATTCCTCTGATCCTTTTGATGAGGATGACTATATA
This sequence comes from Larix kaempferi, assembly GCA_027924585.1. Taxonomy (NCBI): domain Eukaryota; kingdom Viridiplantae; phylum Streptophyta; class Pinopsida; order Pinales; family Pinaceae; genus Larix; species Larix kaempferi. The sequence continues at coordinate 9,625,985 of BSBM01000431.1, read as the reverse complement.
ACTCATATTTTTGTTATGATTGAGCAAGTGATGCAGGCTCAGGTTTTGGTTCACAGGTGGGAGCAGAACGACCCTTCATACCAGAAACAATGTCATATGCAACAACATTCTCATGTTTGGCTTATCATAAACAACCAATTCATCAATATGTTCAACATAATCAGCAACAAGTTGCTCTTCCAACACTCTAGTCTAAGCACCTCTAGCAATAAACAACACTACTCTAGTGTCAACAAAACAAGGTGTAGGCAGGGAGGCAACATCAGCAGCATAGCCAAGACCTACTCTAGGTGACTTCAACTCAAGGGTAGTAGGAACAACAATTCATTGTCCATTCAGCCAAATTCCTCCTCATGTATATCCCATCTTACTCAACAAACAGGACCCTATACCTATAGTGTGTTTCTCAAAACTAGGAGAAATAGCATAAGTAGACAACAAATCATGAGATGACATAAAAATATCATCAACATCTTTCTTACAAACAATTTATGTACAAACAACTGGGCTACAAACAAGATTATCAAAGGTAGAAGAAGTAATAGGTGAGCCCAGCAGCTCAACACCAACAGTCTTCTTCTTAGTTTTTTGCAATATGTTGATCTTTTGTTTAAGTCTCTACTTGCAATCCTGCAAATCCTTAATAGGCGCATCTTTCTCTATCAACTATAGCAGCAAGACATCATAATCTTCTTTTAAACCTTGATATTCATCAAACATGTGGTTATTGTTTGCTTGAAGAGGAGCAACTTCTTCATGAAGCTCGTTAATATAGGCCTATAAGTGGGCAGCCTCATTAGCTAGCTGGGTATTATCTTCCTCTAGTCTACAAATTTTCTCCTTCAAGGCAACATTTTCGTCATGAGAAAGAGATTTCATGTCCTCCTTCAAGTCATTGATAAGCTCTATCTTATCACCAAATCCATCCATAAAGGTTATGGAAAACAATTTTCATGGTTCTTTCCATTACATAAATCTTTCGAGATTTCTCATCAAACTGCAATAGAACAATAGTCTGAAACAGGGCAGCTTCATCTTCCAGCTAGGTATGAGTTGTCTCCAACGGTTTCTTCATTCCTACATTCTTTGTCTGCAATTCAACAACAAGAGTATGCAAGGCATATACTTCTCTATGAAGCCAATTATGATATTCCTGCAAGGCCACCACCTTCTTTTCTCGAATCTCCTACAATTTTTGGAAAACTAAGGCTTCGTCTTCATCTAGCATACATCTTGGTGGGTCTAGCCGCAAGTTATGGATTTGTTCACATGGGCATTCTCTAATTTTTGTGCCTTGTGTGCACCTATGACATATACTTGGTTTGAGGATATTTTTTGTATTGTGATTGAGCATTAATTGTTGGAACTATGTGTTCTTCAGTAACCTCACCTTGTCGGATCAAGGGAGTCGATCGTTCAATGGAGCTGACCATAGACTAAATTACACATTGACGTGTCCACTTTTAGATCCAAAATCTGAGTCTTATGGATAATTGTGGACTATTATGTATGGTTGTGATATACGTGGTCCCGTTGTTGTTAGTTTGCGCCCCTACCCAAATGTATTTATAGATGATTCTTATGGATCGGTTTATCATCATATCACTATTGTATTGTGCTCTTGAGAGCTATGTTTTATGTGCTTAAGTGTTGTAATGTGTTTGTTGACACGAGCATTCTTATTGGAAATTTCACTCTCTCTCTATTTCTATTTTTTACCTATATTCCCAACATGGTATCGGAGCTCAACAATACAATGATTTAATGGTCTCTAATGTGTGATTCGATGATAAGCTTATCAATAAGGATCATTTATCAATAGGTTTTTCTAGGAGCCTAAAACAATAACAAAGGGACCACATAGGTTACAACCATCCATAGTTGTCCACCACTGTCCATAAGATTCAAATCTTAAATCCCAAAGTGGACACATTAATGGGTAATTTAGTCGGTGGTCAGTTCCTTTAAACAAACGACTCCCTTGATCCCACGAGGTGAGATTATTGAAGAACGCAACAATTAATGCTTGATTACAACACAAAATATATCCTCAAACTAAGGATCTATCATAGGTACACAGAAGGCACAAAATTTAGAGAATGCCCATGTCAACAAGTCAATAACTTGTGGTTGAACCCACCAAGATGATGATTGTGTAAAAACTCTTTTTGGGTTTCACAAAGAGCTTCCATGCACATCTAGGTTGTAAAAACTAGGTGTCGTCCCGTACCCGAATACCTCCCTTGGCCATCAAAGCACTCCATAAGAAATTTGATGTTCTATTGACCAGTTGATAAGTCAAATTCAAACTATAGCAACAACATATCCATATGCACATATAGTTGTGGAAATAAGTGTCCATATTTTGAATTCATTTTACCTAATGAAAATAGTTCATATACACATAAAGATAGCAACAAAAATAATGATGTATATTTTGAATTCATTCATTACCCAATTAAATCAATGGGATCACATAGCAACGTACAAACATAAACATTCCACAAAAAGACACATATGAGTACTTATTTGTAATAAAATGCAAATCCACCAAATCAATGGTTGAGGACCAATTCACTACCCAATCATGGGAATAAACTTTGGATTCTACCCTCGAGACAAAACATGATACAACCAAAGCATAGGAATCTCATATAGGGATCTAATTACACTCAACCCAACCCATCTCTCTAATGACAAAGCCAATCTACTCACTCCTAAGCACTCTGGGCCCTCATCCAACCATTAATCCACCATGGCACTCTCTTCTTCTTCATAGCACAGGGAAGATCTTCTATTTCTATGTTCAACAGTCCCTCAAGGATCTTATTTATTTCCAGTGTAGGTAGAAAGAATCCAAAGTTGCTAGTTTCCTTCTTTGAATGACTCGGAGGAGAAACACTTAGCCAAAACAACACATGGAGAGCACTAAAAGGGTTGTAAGTTTGTAGTGTTTTATTCAGCTATTATGGACATTCTAACCATGGCTTTACTCTCAAAACCATCCCATTTCCTCTCATAATCTCAACACTAAATTCCTTAGCCTCTGCTTGCACTTACCAATGACAAATGCATGGGGTTCTCTTCTTATGTAAACATAATAACCGTGGGATTCACACACATGCCTTCCATAACCCAAGATAGGAAGAGTATTTAAATGGGAGAACAAAGATTACTCATGGAAGAGGAATTCTCCCATTTTGAATTCAATGGAAGAGAGAAAAAAATTGAATCATGAATGAGGGTGAATCATATTTCCCCAAGAGTTGTATAAGACAAATGCACCCTTCCTAAGAAGCATGATAAAACATACAAAGGCCCAACCAAGTCAAAGATTGATGGGAAATATTTGTAATGAAGCATGGGCAAGGAAGGTTGTACTTCAAAGGATAAGTGTCAAGTCAAGTCACCCATGTGCCATGTTTCCTCTTCCCCTATTATACTATCATGGTCCCCTTATTGCATCTCAAACAACCTTTTTAGTGGATATTGCATTAATATGTCTATATTTTCACTCATGTCTTTACTTACAAAAACATTCCATGGAAAACATAACAACCACAATACAAACAAGTCTTCACCTTATCCTCGACACTAGGAAAATTTACAATTTTTTTTTCCAAAAGAAAAAAAGAGTTTCTTGCTATTCATTCATGAATCAAAGAAACTACACATTTGTCTCTTGTCATATAGACAGTGACATTCATAACTGGTTCCTCAAGCAATTGCCAACAACTAGCCAATATACTATATAAGGTGAAATTCCAGAATTTTCTCCCATAATAGAAAACTAGCTTCAGCAATATAAACTGTACTGAAGTTTGCACCTATAATCCGACTGCATAGTAAATTACCCATATACATGAGCTCAATACAAAATCAATTTTCTCAAATAATAGTTCATTGTAGCTCCAATATCGACTGACTTAGTCTAAAAAATGATGGCATAACAAAAACTAAAAACATAAACGATAGCATCAATCAATAAATAGTAAGCAGCTTCTCCTCCACAAGCTGATCACAAGAGTAATGCTGAATAATAGCACTACTCTCATCCAATACTAGACCCTTTTTTGAGAGTTGATCTGCCAATTGATTAAAAACCCTGCTCACCTGGCAAAATGATGTAAATGTAAAACATGATAATAGAGTCATAACCTTTGTTTTCCAAGCTGAGAGGACAGGGACCTGTAACCTGTGTTTCATTATCGCCCAGTCAATGATTGCACTGGAATCCCCAAACAATGCATGTACAGTATTTACACAAAGTTCATTTAACTCTCATCACATAAACTGCATCATTTGAAAATTACATTATAATTAACATATTAGAATTTAGGGTTCAAAACTGGGATATTACAAGTGTATTATTATTTTTTTCTTTTTACTGGGTAGATGCTTTCAATCAATGATGTAAGTGATGCATTTCCCATTGTGGGAATTTATTGCATGTAAGCAAGTGTATTTTAAAATGGACAAAATATAATTTTATTATGCATTTGTACGTGGGGGTTATCTATTCCACCAAATTCACTCAAGGACTTGCATCTGGCCCTAACTGCATGAGTCTACCCACTTGCATTGGCAAGATAACCCATGAGAAGCAAGCATGTGACTCAGGGGAAGTGAACTTTAGTGGGGAATTACAGTGTCTTGTTTTATCAACCAAGCAAGCCTATTGAAAATTTGTTTTAATTTGAACATAAAAGTTTATTAAATCAAGCATTTAAGCTAAATTTATTACACAACTACCAATAACAATCAATAAATTTGTATGTTTTAAAAAACTTGAATTAAATCCAGTACCAATGCTTCCACTAATTAATAAGAAGTCAAATTTCCAATTTAAATTAAAAAAGAATAAGAATAAACTTCTCAATACAATCCAAAATCAAATTTTCTAAATTAAAAAATCTAAACTATTTATTTAATTTAAAGTGCAATTACTAATAACTAGTCTAAAAATCTAACCTATGCACACATAGATATATCTAAAATTTGACTACATAACCAAATCAAGAATCTATAACCTTCACACACATATATATAATCACAAACTCAGATTACCAAATCAAGAATATATATAGCCTACACATACTCCCAAGGCTTTGGTTTAAAGTAGCCATATGTGCTTTCCAAAAAAAGGTGGTTTAGTGAGTTGCGTTCTTCGTTTTTTTTTAGCAGAAAAATCACCTTCCTGCTATTCCGAAGGAATCAAGGAAAGCTTGAAATACAATCATTACAATAGGACTCAACAAGAGCATCATGTCACTTACCAGAATTGAACCTAGGTAGGGAGGGCAACAATCATTCCTCCCAACCACCCAAGCTACAACCAATAGACAATGAGTTGCGTTCTTCATTAAGTTTATCAAAAAGGTATGCATGAATATAAATTAAATGGGTCATTTACCTTTTGTCAAATAAGGATAAGACAAAATACATTTGATACCTTTGAAAATATTCTTATGTTCAAATACTTTAAAGCCATACACAACTTGTAGAGATATCCATGACGTCCATTCATTCACAAATCAAGATTCTTTACAATTGTCTTTCTGTCCATTTTATTGGAAAATAACTTTTGGGTAGACAAAAAAACAACATAGAATGGTGTCAAACAATTGAGATTCTTCCTTTTTAATAATTGATATGATTATGTTTAAATATATATATGAAAATGGTTATTATTTATTTTACATTAAATTTACTATCGTTATATTTTTAGTCATGTATAACATATCACTTTGAATTGATATAGGTTAATATCGACATTAAAAATATATGGATGGAATGGATGTTGATGATGATGATGATTAACGTTCCATGAGACCCATTGGTCTATTGGACCTTAAGAAAAGCGAAAGGAATTATTTGGATTTTTGTAAAATTTGATTCCTATGATGGAAAAGTTGAGAAAGAAGCGTTACGAGGATCCTATAGTTTTAAGAAGTTAGAAGATCATGGAGATTAGAGTTCTAGCAAAGATTAGGAAATTGTGATCGAATGTGGGTGTACGTAGGGCACTCTAGAAGAAAGTAAGATTCGTCCTTTAGGAATTGTCCAGCGTTCGGTTTCGCTATAAAGCTCATGGGAGTTCGTTCTTATCTTGGCTATACTAATCTTCTTCTTTGAGCTAGTTAAGACAGAGAGGTACCCTTCCAAATTAGGATTAATGACTTCCTTGTAATATCTTAACTTTCTTTTACCCTCTAAATCCTTCTCGTCCCACATTCCCACTTTGAACTTATATGTGATAGTTTTTTTGAGGTTGTTGATATCTTGTAAAGTGGTGTTTTCGTTGATCCCCCAATGATTTAGCCAAGCCATGGCATCTTTGTACCAACCTCTCTTCAATCGAAGATGACCTTGACTAGAACTTAAAGCAATTTTAGGGAGTCTCTGGTCTGCGATGTTATTTAGCTTATTCTTGTACATCAAGTATCTATACATAGCGATGCTTTCGATGGGGGGAAAACCCACTTCTATCAGAAGAATATGATAGGGTGTATTGTTTTTAATTTTGAGGTTATACGTGATAAAACATTTTTCAATTTGTTCGACCTTTCTCCGGGACTCTTAAGAGATGTTACAACCCCAAACTTCACAGCCGTATAATATATCAAGAGTGACGAGAGTTTCAAATAGGAACTTCTTTTTATCCCACATCACCAGATTTGTTGATTTACAATTGTTTTCTAGGCCAAAATAAGCTTTCCACCATCCGTTTATCCTTTTATCAATGATATAGTTCTAGTTGAGCTTGTGATGGATATCAATTCCAAGATATTTGTAAGAGGACACTTCCTCCAAGTTGTTATTGTCATAAACAAAATTAGCATGAGTGTCTTTCTGTGATTTGATTATCATAACTTTAGTTTTGTTGGTGTTAACAGACATACCCATGTTAAAGCATAAATCCTTGAGAATCCTTAGTTGATTATCAAGGTCAGAGGGACTCTTTGCCAAATGAACAATATCATTGGAATATAGAAGGAGGATTACAACTAGTCCAGGTAAGGTCATTCCTTTGCAACCTGCTTCTTCTAAACAATTTTCTGGCTTATCGATGTAAATGCCAAAAAGGGTAGGGGAGACGGGGCATCCTTGTTTGACACCAATATTACAATTAATATCTTTTGGCCACCCCTCAATACTCTCAAATTTGGAAATGAATTTCTTGTACAACCTTAATGCAACAACTCTCAACTCTAAAGGAACCTTTAGCTCTTCTAGTCTATTCCACAAGTTATTTCTGGGCACTGTATCAAAAGCTTTCTTAAAGTATACAAAGCAACAAAATAGATTGGATTTAATATTACGACAATCTTCTGCAGTTATCCTAAGAGTAATGAGGTGGTGCTTTCTAAACCCCGCCTAGCCTTTAGCCCGCTTGCCTCGCTTTCAAGCCAAATGCTGATTTTCTTCCTTAGGATGATACCATAAAGCTTGGCGAGGAGAGGGCTAATCACAATGGTTATATAATTATAGGGGTTTTTTTATCATCGTTTTTAAAGATAGGAATAATGACTCTCTGAGTCCAAAGATTAGGAAAACCCTCCGCAATCGCCAGATTGAATAGCTTGTGGATGTGAGGAATGAGAATGGTCCCCTAATTTTTAGGATTTCAGCTTGGTAACCTTCAATGTCTTTAGATTTCCCATTTGCTAGGCGCTTCATCCCAAAGTCAATGTCTTCTAATGAGAAAACTTATGTTGGTGCAAGAAGATTTTGAGTGTTATTAATGACATTTGGGGATTCGTAGAGCCTTTGAAGATAGGAGTCCTAATCTTTAAAAGTGATCTTATTATTTTCTTGAGTTTTACTAGTTAGAATTTGTCTCCAAAAATTCTTGGGTGCCACCTTAGAATTTGTCTCTTTTTCTTTTGATTAGGGCTTTGTAATTATTAGTCTTGACAATTCTTAGAGACTCTTCAGTCGCTTCCTTGATGTCTCTTCTGGCATTTTTGCAATCATTATAATACTAGGGATTGGTTTTCCTATTCTTTTTACCCAAAATTTCGATGGAGAACTTGTTAATGGCGGAAGAGAGGGTTGTGGTGAAATTATGGTAGAGAACTTCTATATTGTTTGTAGTAGAAAGAGGAAACAAGTTATTTTTTAAATCATTTATGAAAAGATCGTTCTTACTTCTATCTAAGATCAAATGCTTTTGACTATGAGGATTTTCATCTATAGGGTCTCTATACATGTCAAAATGGAGGGTTACAACCAGAGGTCTGTGATTTGAGTCAGGATCATGGTCGAGCAGAAAGTCTAGATTTATCATATTGTTATATAAAGGGATATTAGAAATTACATAATCTACCACACTATTGCCGAGCCCGTGAATGCAAGTCATCTAGCTAGAATTTAGCCACTTCTCAAGCCCATTACAAATTATAAGGTCTTGAGCACTACAAAGCTTGATTAACTCAAAGCCGAACAAGTTTTCACCTAAATCAAAAGAACTTCTTTTGTATCGACTATCTAGAGTGGGATCTTCATCCAAACAAAGAGGATTAGGGTTGGAATAGTTGCTTAGAAGAATTGCTTGGTTACTCGAAGTACGGGCATTAAAGTCCCCCATTAAGAGAATATTTCCGTCATTTCTTAAATTGTTAATATAATTTTCTAAACCAATGGAAGGACAATTTTTATCTATGTTGTTTTTCTTATAAAAGTTAGTCACTAGGGGAAAAGTAACATATGGCAATGTAGGTTTTGTTATTATTAATGTCAACTAATTCTATCCACATATACTAGTTGTGGGGGTCTTTCTTATAGAGCTTAGCATTGGGAAATATGTGTTCTTTAATGTAACAAGCTATACCTCCAATGCTTCTACTGGAGGATCTCTTGTTCCAAATCGACCAAAGAACAAATCCCTCTATCCTAGGGACTCTAGATTCTTCATGCTCCCAGGTTTCAACTGTAAAAATAATATCAATTTCATTCGGGATCCAACTTAACTTGGGGCCTTTGTTCCAACGGAAACCTTGACAGTTCCAAGAGAGGATCCGGAGTGTGTCTAATTGCTATTGATGGTTACCTTTTGGTTTCTATCGTGGATAATAGCTTTTCTATTTCTAATTAGAGCCATTTTCCTTCCTTCCTAGCTTCTTTTACCTTTTGGACCTCCTTTTTCAATTCGAATTGGTCTTCCAGAATGAGATCTTCATATATAAATATTCCCGACCCTTTTAGATTTGAGTTTTTGCTAAGAATGCTATACTTATGGTCGGTAGAGCTAACTTTGATTCGATTCAACTTATCTTTATTCTCAATTAATTTTCCTAATCTCTTTGCTTATGTTAGGCAGGTTGTTTTGATATGTAGCCTATTATGTAATTATTCCTTGACTACTGTTAATGTATCCTCATCAGCTTTCTCCTTTAAACCAAAAATTACAAGGTTCAGAGCTCGTTTGTTACGTTCGTGGTCTAATTCTAGGAGCCTATTCATTTCCTCCTTAATGGGATTGATGCCAACTTTACCTTGAAGATTATTTAGGGTCAAGTTTTTGTTTACTTTTTCTTCTAACTCTTTAAACATGTCCGTCCATTTAAAATTCTTCGTTGCATCAATATCTCCTTGTTGGGTTGATTGTTTGAGTCCATGGCTTTGTTTTTCCATTTCCTTTAATATATCCTCCATTATCTGAATCTTATTCTCCATCATTTTTAGCTTGTTGTCAATTTGTTTTAGGAACTTGTCTTCAAGGGATGTGAATTTATTATCAATTATTGTATTAATAGTATTTTGGAGCATGGCTGCAAATCTGTTATTGAGCATGTATGTCAATTTATTTTCAAGCATGGCCTCTAACTCTTTTTGAAACTTACCATCCCTTTCTTCTCTGTTTTTCTCAAAAGATTCTAAACGTTCACTAGGGCTTTGTAGGGTTGTGGTGCTAGGCCTCCCTTTAGCAGTTTTTGATATATGCAGTGAGGTGTTCATATTTAGATGAGTATATATGTATGATAGGTTGTAATTTATGCATTATTAGGTTGTAAAATGCATCTTGCTTCTCTCGACATAATAGTGATCTATATAAGGGATTTTATAAATAAAAAGTTGTTAAAACCAATTATTATGAGTAACAAGGATTAAAGCTTCAATGTAGCTATGTCCCTACCATAAGGATAGGTGGGGCCATCGGAGGAAAATAGATCATGTTCCAATGGTAAGAAACAAACAAACGAATTACACCACTGACATTTATTTCCATGCTCTAACGCTCTCTTAAAACTTAACCCACCTAGGAAGAAATGATTATCAAAGGCTCATCATGGGAATTAGTTTTAAAATGATTGATGTTATTTTTTACTTATCGCCGCAATAATTTTATGTTGGCGATTAAAGGGAAGATAAATTTGAATTCACCGATGGGTTTTGAAGCATCATTTGTGAAACATGCATAAGTTACCAAAATAAACATAATCGTAAACTTAAAATTTAAAGCTCTGATAGTTTAAAACACATCATTGTAGCAGATAAAGTTAAAATCTCCAATATGTTTTAACGAAATTTAATCACATCTTCCGATAAGAAAATTGAGTTGCTCCTAGTTAAATTTTAAAACGGTGATTGCAAATACACACATAGACACCATAAGTTAAAAATCCTTGATCAACTGTGCTATTTAAATTTTAAAATCCTGACGATATTGGATACAAAGCGTGGCGCACCAGTGTAGTTAGCCTATAAAAAATGAGCCTATCCATTTTACACACACCATTGTTATCAAATCAAGCCGAGAAGATTACATTGTAGGAAATTACTACTAGTGATTTCCAAGTGGGGGGAGATCCTTGCATGTTTTCAACATTACTTAGCTAGTTGGTGTGATATACGTAGTCTAGGGGACAAGCGCCAAGAATCAAGATGGGATTCGGTGTATCCTTCAGCGTCAAGATCCACCCATCCATAGCGGCGAACAAGCGCTTGAAGACACGTTCCATGCTCTTTCCTAAGAATCGAGTGCCTATTCGCCATAATTTAGCAATGAGTCCACCCAACGCCAGCTTGAACATCCTCCACCCCTCCTTTGACAAAAGCCTCCATGCTTCCTCCTCTCGTCAAAGCGGATGACCGGTGTCATCGTCGATGAAGAGAATGAAACATCAAGCGCACCTAGAAGCATCCCTTGAAGCTGTCGAAAGCAATTCCATTGCTCTACAAAATTGGGTTAAGTCTCTGGTTCCCAAGAAATTGCAGTGTTTCACACTCTCCTCCCCGCTCTATCGGTTTCTCTCATCTACTATTTCATTGGTCCTACCATTTTTAACTAGCACCCATGCCCAGTCCCTGATAAGATAATGGGAGACCGACTCCAGAGAGGTGTCTAGAGCCTTTCTGTTGCTCATGATCTGCAACAACATAACTCCAAAGATATACACATCGCTATTGTCTGTTAGTTGACTGTAGAGAGTATATTATAGGGCCAAGTAGTTGTGAATCCTTGCTACTTTAGTCATGGTATGGGATTCTCCTTCATTAGTCATGATCTTGGCCAGACCAAATCGTCCACATAGGCATTCATTTTGTCATCCAACAAAATGTTAGTGGATTTGATGTCTTTGTGATAAATATGGGGCTGGATACCATTGTGCAGATAAACCAAACCTCTGGCAATGTCATGAACAATGTTCCTGCACTGTGTCCAGTTCAATGGTCGGGCCTTAAACTTTCCTTCAAATAGATGCTCATCAAGATTTCCATTGTGCATGCAATTGTATATCATAAAATGATCATGCCCCTCCCTATCGTGGTTGGCCACGCAACAAACTGCACAAAATGAGCAGATTCTAGTGCATGATGTTGTTTATGATCTTCACTTTGTTCAGGAATTTTGAATCACCTTCGGTTGTGCAGTTTTTTATTCCTTTCACAGCTATACACTGACCATCCAGGAGCATTCCCATGTACACCATGGTGAAAACCCTTTGGTCGATGAGATTGACCTCGCAAAAATTATCAGTGGCCTCCTTGATTAACTGAATGTTGAACCATGCTACCATGGTGTAGAATTGCTGGTTACGAAAGGGGGCATTGGAAAACAAATGCTTTCGGCTGGAGTGCCTCTCATTGAAAATATTTTGACAACATAGAACTTGACGAGTATTGGGCGCAACCCACTAAATGAGATTGGAAATATTTTTAAACAGTTCGAGTCTAAAGGTGGACCTACTATTGTTTAAATGATGTGGGTCAAACTCCAAATGGACGATGTGGACGGACTACGTGGCAGCGGGGTAGGTGCCTCGAGCAAAAGTAGCAGATCGATAAGCAATAAAGCTTTGATTAGGAGATAAGCAGAATGGCCCAGGAAGGCCGCATGACAGAGGGAAGAGTGTTGGCACGGGTTCGGAGCGCACAAGTGCATAACCCCAAGAGGCGAAAAGGTCAAAGACAAGAACAAAGGACCAGTCACAAGCCGAGATATGCAGAAGTAATTGGTTAAGTTAGTTAGCCTATTGGCACGGGTTCAGAGCACCCAAGTGTGGAACCCTAAGAGGCGAAAAGGTCAAAGACAAGAACAAAGGACCAGTCGCAAAGCCAAGATATGCAGAAGTAATTGGTTAAGTTAGTTAGCGATGGATCATTAGGACCATTTGTAACAGCCAAGTGAGCCTATAAATAGAATTAATATTGTAATCCTTTAGAATCATTGATCTTGCGGGCATCTCAAGAGAAGAATCATTTTTGCAATTGTGAGCCTGTGGGCACGTTCTTTGGCATTGAAGTTGCGCATTATGAGATGATACCTTCGCATCTATCTGTATTTTTGTCTTTTGGATCAATCTATGGAAGTATTTATCTGGTTTTGGTCTGTTAGATAGTGGTTCTGCAATATTGGGATTGATTAATATGCATCTCTGTCTTTTCGCTTATCGCAATGTATGATGTTTTCCTAAGATCACAATAGATGCCTTCACGACTATGTTATGTACTGCACTCCTTAAACATGCTTTTTTAATTTGTCTAATTCGTTAATTATGAGATGGTAATGTAGTTAGGGGTTAATAGGGTAATAATATGATGTCATGATACAAATACAAATCTATGACTTATGTTGTGAAGGAGAGTGAAATAGTGCATGTCTTCTCACAACTGTAGAAACTTGGTTCCTGCAGCCCCCCTTAGACATCTTGGGTGAGACTTCACTCGCTTTGCGGGTATTGCTAGGAATAGTAAAACCTTTCTGGGCTGGTGCTTAAGGGTGTCTGGTCGATATTTATTGACAGCAGTGCGAATTGAACCCCTATCGACAGAACTGTGTCAACAAATGGTTATGTTGCCGGGACCATAGTGCGAAAGAAGAGAGGACATGTTGTGGCATCCAACAAAGCCGGAGATTGAGGAATGGTTCGACAAGAAGGCGCAAGAATTTGCTGAAGAAGGAAATCGGAACCCTAGATGGTCGACAACTGATTGGCTAAACAAGTATATCTACTCTGACATTCATGAAATATTCTTCTGCGAATTCCCTATACTTCTACACGAGTGGTTGGCACAATTGACCTTTCAAAAGAGAAATTTCCAAGGGGATGAGCCTGAACATTGGACTCTAGAACTGATCCAACAATTCAAGCGAGTGAAAAACAAAGCATCTCGAGATGTCGAGGTCTGGGTAGATAGTATTCTGGAAGGATACATCACTGAATTCGCTGTCAACACAATTAAGTCATATAGCGACGCAAAAAGGAAGTTTTTCAAAGGAACCAGAGGAAGGTTTTTATTGTCGCTGAAATTGTGGATTAAAATGCTTATTTGTGAAAAGGGTATACTGAAGATGAATTTTGATGAGTAAATCTCCAGTGTGCGGAGCCTGTGGGTACCACGCGGATGCGGGTCTGATAGAATGATGCGGGGTAGGTGGATATGAGTTACGATGGAATTTTAAGGGAAGTTGTGGAAGATTGTGGTACCCTGCGAAGTGGGGTTAGGTTCCGACCAGAGAAGAAGAGGAGGACTGAGATAGAGAGAATCTCTCCAGAATAGAGAACTACGAAACAAGACCACAAGGGACTAAGCGACCTTATTGTGACGAAGAGAGCGACCAGGCTACCCCTAAACCCGAGGGAGGACAGACCCAAAGCTACAACGTACCCACAACCCCTCGCACTGCGCCAAATTTCAAAGGAATAAATATAATCTCTTCGCAGGGTTGTCCGACGTGTCAGAACAACGACAGGAGTAGTGGGTCTACGAATACCAGTAGGAAACCAAGGATGGCAGGCAATGATGTAAAGATGTTGATATTTCATGGTAATGGAACCGAGGATCTCGAGCAATACTGGTTTTTATGCGAAGCAGTATGGACAATAAAGCAAGACCAAGATGATAATATCAAGAAGGGACAACTAGCAACGATCTTTAGGGGCCGTGCACTGGATTGGTTTATGAAATTCATATAAGTACCTACAGGGAATCCTGAGAAAACTTTGACGCAAATCAGACCATGATTAATCGATGAGTTTAGGAAACTAAAATCAGAGTCGCAATATATCACAGAACTGAAGGAAATAAAGCAATTTCCTAATGAATCAGTGTGGGAATTTGATCAGAGATATAAAAATATTATGGCGAAAGTAAGTTTTTGAATGAGTGACATGCAACACAAGGAATGGTTGATTGCAGGATTAGTACCACACATTCGCATGCCACTAATGCAGCAGAAGATTGCATCCCAGGCAGAGGCACTAGAAATTGCGATGAAGCTTGAGGCTTCACTAGTTGGCGAGATAGGGATAGGTATGAACTAGATCCAGGTGCAGCTAGCGAACCTGGCGATCCAACTACAAGATATCAAGAAGGGGAAAAAAGTTCGCTAGGAAATATGGTGCAGTCGATGCAAATCGGAAGGGCATCATAAGGATCAGTGCTTGGAATTCTGTGAATACTTACAGTATGGCACACCAAATCCACTCAGTCAGGGAGGAATGCCATGGTGTCGAATTTTTCAAACAAGGGGACATCGATCAAAAGAATGCGTATACTTACAGAAAATTGTGTCAAAGCCAGCTAACCTTTTCTACAATTTATGTCGATCGGTCGGCCATGAAGAGAAGGATTGTAGAGAATACGACTTACTCCAAGAAAGAACTGTAGATATGTTTTTTATGAAGGGAGAGGAGCAACCCCCTATACAACAACAACAAAAATACAATCAACAACAGTCGCACTACAATCAACCGCCACCACAGTATAACCAGTCGCAGCCACACTATAATCAACCGTAGCCTCAGTACAACCAACTGTCGTTGCAGTACAACCAACCGTAGTATCAGCTGCTGCAGTATAACCAGCAACCATACGGTCAACCGCAAGGAGGAATCTGTGGAGGTCGAGGTGGATGCGTTGGTTATGGAGGAGCTTTTGGAAGAGGTTGAGGGTCGGTTACATGCTACAATTGCGTCCATACTGGACATTATCAAAGGGATTGTCCGAATCGAACTCCATAGTGTACCTATTGCAGTGCAATGGACCATAGTGTTGAGGATTGTCCTCAATTGATTGCGAAGTGGAAAAATAAGAATCCACTACAACCACAACCGAATCCAAATGTGAATCAAAATCAAAATCCACCTCCGAACGTATAGAATATCTCAGTGGAGATAAGAAGTCGACCTGTGAATGTCGCAGTAGTAACCAGGGGGGACTGCGATAGGAGAAGATTTGCCACTGCCTAGTGTTCGACCTACAACAAGGAAACAAGTTCAGTTGATGTGGAAACGGAAAAGGAGACCTTTTTGGAAGCGCAAGATGCGATGAGAAGGACTAAGTTGCCACCTATTAGCGAGAAAGAACCCGTTTATGAGATGCCACAAATAATTGATATGACGAATTCACAGAAGCCACCAGGGAGGATCAACACTCTATTGAATTTCCTAGAAATCTATCTGACACTGACAAAAGACCAGGATGCACTAGCAGATATAGTCAGCCTATTACATCGACAGGATTAGACAGTGAATCGATTGCATAGAAAGAATACAGGAAGAGAAATGAGGATGACTACGTAGATTAGTGCATTCGATGTCGATTCCATCATTCTGTACTTGGGGATCAGATGTAAACATCTTAACTAAACAAACATGGGAGAAAATGGGGAAACCATAGCTGGCATGGTCCCCTGTACAGCTTCGGCTGGAAAATCAGAGCAAGGTCACACCCATTGGTCGATTATGTCACCTCCCAGTCGAAATAGAGGGATTGAAGACTTACACAGACTTTAATGTTATAGAAATAGTTGATAACACAAGACCCTATCCGGTGTTGTTAGGAATAGATTGGGAAATGGAGAATTAAGATGTGATCAACTTTAATAAAAGGACAATGTCTTTTGAAAATCACGACATGAGGGTATTCGCCCACTTGATCCATCGGAAGGACAGAGGTACGTCGAGCCAATGCGGGATGAATTTACAGAAGGATGGGACAATGTCTACAACATCTCAGAGGATTACATCAATCCCACCATCGATGGGGAATTGGGGTGGCAAAGTGTTAGTTCGGCATCGTCGGTTTCCGATGAAGCGCTTGAAAATTGGCAGAACCGATTACACGAAGTATCATTTAGAAGGTGTGTACGAATCGCCCAGTCTTTGAGGTGGGTAGCGACAGAAGTATGTGAACTACCAACATACGAAGGATTGCCTAATATGAATATATTCATCACCTAATTGGAAGAAAAAGTATCAGAACCACTAAGATTGATGGCATTGGAAGAAGCAATGAAGGTTACACGAGCACGGTGGTGGGCAGCGCACAAGTCGGCGATAACAAGCTGGTCACTATGTCGACAACTGATGGAAGTTAGATTCAGGGAAACTGAAGGGTACTATGGGATAAAATAAAATGGAAGGATTGATTAGAGGGATCACCTGGAAGAGTGTCAAAGCGTATGGGAAATGAGACCAAAACAGGAATGGGTCCATGTGTTCATCCATACATTGGATGAGGTGCCACGGAGTTGGTATATCGCAGCAGAATTGCGCCGCAGAACAACTACATGGGAAGAGTTAACCATTAGTTTTACCTAGACTTTCAGCTTCTTAGATGAGAACCCCTTCATCCACAACGCACCACAGGAGATTTGTGGGAAGGTACTTGAAGAAGTTCCGACGAAAAAACCAATGGGATTACAGTGGACCTCGACACTAGAAATGTTAATGGAATGCTACAATGTGACGGGAGGATATGATGAAGAAGATGATCCACGAGCTATTTATATCCCAAAGTTGGAGGGAAGTCGAGATGTCGAAGCACCATAAATACCATTCAACAAATTCCAAGAGCCGCTGAGAATCAAGAAGGTTAATATTGGGTTGGAAGCAAATCCCAAGTTCGCAAGTATTGGAGATTACTGGGATGATTCGACAATTTGAAAAGTTACTGATCTACTACATGAGTTTCAAGATTTGTTCCCAACAAAATTTTTAGAAATGAAAGGCATTTTCCTAGGACCTGGGCGAAATGAAGATCCCACTGAAACCTAATGCAAATCCAGTAAAGCAACGACCCTATAGATTGAATCCTAGGTATAAGGAGCGAGTGAAAGATGAGATAGAGTGAATGTTGGATGTAGGAATCATAGAGCATGTGGAAGAATCATAATGGATCAACCCGATGACTTTCCAAGATAATAAGATTGGCGAAATTAGGGTTTGTGTCGATCTAAGGAAACTGAAAGATGCATGTCTTCACGATCCATGCCCTACACCATTCTTTGATGAAGTACAAGAAGGTGTCAGAGGTTAGGAGATATATTCATTTACAAATGGATTCTCAGGATACCACCAAATAAAGATCGCGAAGGAGGATCGACATAAGACAACTTTCGTAATGGAATGGGAGTGCTTTCAATACACAGTAATGCCTTTTGGTCTTAAAAACGCCCCAACGAGCTTTTCAAGGCTAGTTGTCGTTGCATTCCAAGACTTCATTCATAAGTTCCTTACAGTATATATGGACGATTGAACCGTATATGGACAAGTTAAGGACCATGTTGCAAATCTAAGGTTGATGGTGGAAAGGTGTCGCCAACATCAAATTTCACTGAAATTGAAGAAGTGTATCTTCTAGGCTCCATTTGGAATTCTGTTAGGACACAATATGTGCAAGGAAGGGATGCTGGTTGATCCAACGAAGATTTCAATCATTGTCGACTTACCACCACCGATGACAATGAAGCAACTAAGGGCGATGTTGGGACATACTGGGTATTACATGAATCTTATCAGGGGACATGCAACGATCACAACACTAATGGAAAAGCTACTAAAAAAGGATGCAAAGTTCGAGTGGAATGATGAGTGGCAGGAGAGCCTCGACATACTGAAAGAAAAGATGGTCACAACGCCAATATTAATCTTCCCCGATTAGACAAAATAATTCCATGTTCATGTGGACGCATCATGAGTAGCACTGGGAATAATATTGGCCCAGCCAGGAGAAGGATCAATTGTTCATCCGATTGCATTTGCAAGCAGGAAGTTGTCCACTACGAAGAAGAATTATATGACGACAGAAAGGGAAGGCCTAGAAATGGTCTATGCGCTACAAAAATTCCGACACTACCTGCTTGGAGGACATTTCAAAATGTTTACTGATCACTCCGCCTTAAAATACTTAGTCAATAAGACTGTGTTGGGGGGGAATATTTGTCGTTGGTTGCTGCTATTCCAGGAGTTCAAATTTGAAATCATTGTGAAACCAGGGCGATTGAATGCAGGACCTGATCACCTGTCCTGGATCGAGTCAGGTGAAGAACCAAGAAGCATTGATGAAGGCTTGTCGGATGCACAACTATTTAGAATTATAATGGTCGATGACCATTACGAGCAAATCATCCAGTTCTTGGCTACAGGACATGCACCAGAAGAATTTACCACCAGTCAGAAGAAGCAACTAGTTTTTAAGGCTGTTGACTTTCAACTAATCGTAGGTCAGCTCTATAAAATGGGGTCGGATGAAGTCCTTCGTCAATGCGTCCTTCCGCATGAACAAGAAAGAGTATTAGTGAAAGCTCACGATGGGATTGCAGGAGGACACTATGGAGGGAGTGCCACTAGTAGGAAAAAAATTAGGGCTGGACTATGGTGGCCAACAGTAAATTGCGATGCCGCATATTATGCAAGGAGCTGCGATGTATGTCAAAGAATGGGGAAACCATCGCGAAGGGAAGAAATGCCACTAGTACCTCAAATGACATTACAAGCCTTCGAAAAATGGGTAGTTTACTTTGTGGGACCCATCAACCCACCAGGAAGAAGAACAAAGTTGCGATACATAATTATTACGACTGATTATTTGGCGTAATGGGCTGAAGCTACACTGCTAAAGGATTGCACGACTGCGACAACAACATAGTTTCTCTTTGATAACGTGGTCACCAGGTTCGGGTGCCCAAAGATACTGATGAGTGATCAAGGAACTCACTTTATCAATCAAACTATCAGGGCCATGACGAAAGAATTTCAAATTCAACATCGAAGGAGTACCCCATATCATCCGCAGGCGAGTGATGCAATGGAGGAACTAAATAAGGTATTGGAGCATGCGCTCACAAAGGTGTGTAACGCAAATCATGACAACTAGGATTTGAATATTCCAACGATATTGTGGGCCTACAAAACGACTTGTAAACTATTGACATGCTAGACCCCATTCAAGTTATTCTATGGACAGGAAGCGGTGATGCCGATGGAGTATATCATCCCAAGTCTGTGCATCGTAGCAGCAACAGGAATGAGTGATGACGGAGCCATCGAAGAATGGTTGGCACAACTGGTACAACTTGACGAGGATAGGTTTATCGCAGGATTCCATCGGCAGGTATAAAGGATCGACATAAGGCTTGGCATGATCGCCACGTTAAGGCGAAGCACTTCCAGCGCCCTGTTGTATGATAATAAGTTTGCGAAACACCCAGGTGTTGGCCCGGTTTTGCAACCAGGCTTAGTGCTATGGGCACCTGCTAACTAGTAGCAGCAGTTTCAATAGAAATAAAAACAATACTATTTATGGATCTAAGCAAGAATCTAAGCAAATAATGTAATCATTTCAAAATCAAGAACAAGAAACATAAGAAATAATTTTTTGTATTGAAAAATGGGGGGGGCAAGCAAGTGCTTGCGATATTACCTTCAATGGTGAAGGTTGATGTTGAGCAACTTCCAAGATGAGTAGCTCCAAACTCCAAGAGGTCTCCTTCTCCAAGGTTGCTTCAATGGCTAAAAGTGCTCAGGGGAGATTTCAGCAGCATAAGGATGAGATAATGGAAGGATGTGAAATGAGGAGCCCCTACCACCTTTTTATAGGTTTTGGTGGTGAGGAATACCATTTGTGGTTTTGTGGAAACCAAATGGTATTGACCAACATGGTTTAGGTACTTTTCCCTCCTTTTTCCTTTTTTGAATAAAAATAATATTTTAATTCCCTTTTTAATATTTTTGGGAATTTGGACCCTTTTTGAGGGTTTTTTATGATTTTCTTGGAAAAATAATCTTTTTTAATGGAAAAAGGGGTGTACTAAGGTCTTTTGGTGACCTTTTGTTGGTTTCGGAGGCTCAGATGGTGAAAAAGTGGACAAATGGGTCATGTGAATAGGGAAATGAGCTAGTGAGCACTTTTTGGGTGTTAACAGATTGCCCCCTGATGTGTGAGGGCAGGAGCTCATCGTATGGCCGATAGACATCATAGTTCTTTTGTCCTTTTTTCTGGGAGTAGGGGAGAGAAGAGACCGGTTGGAGACTGGAGCCACGGCCCTTGGAAGCTGCAAAAACAAAAAAATATTACATGGCCTCAATATGAATGAGGTATAATCTCTGATAAAGGACGAGGCGGGCATTCCCATGCTCGTATCAAGACATATACAAAACAATTAGTCCCAAGACGGGGGATCTAATACTTAAAGAAATATACTGGTACATCATAATGGTCCAGAGGGGACATTATTGTGGGATATACTCATGATCATGACTGATCTTAATAACTGATACACTGGAATAACTGTTGAACTGCTGAAACTGAATGTGTCCAACATCTGTATGGACTCAATGACTATGAGTCATCTCTGAGAAATAATGTAACTGTATACTCAAGGGAGTATGAAACTGGGGTAAACCTGAATACTGTCGCCATATGCAAACCGGATATCTATAGAAAAAATGTAACTGGTTGTATCCATAGGTAGACCCTCAAATGTGGAGGAGTCAGGTGGTATCCGGGGTCTTCGACTAAATAACTGAACGGACCAATATCCTGTGCGAGTCTCAACGATGCGATCAAGGTGTTGAAGTCGAGCATGTGAGAAACAACCATTCAGAGAGGCACTGAGGATTCCTCTCGAAATGATTCGTAGGCACTCATCATAGATGGTAATGAGTCCAAGACACAGGGACCTCTAGGTCTATCCTCTGGAATCAATGTGGTTGTCGTCGACAGAGGGAGACCAGCAACTAACAAGGCAATGATGTTTCCTTGATAGGAGCACGAGGTGTAAAACTGAAGTGTTGTAGTACTGATGGTAGGACTGACATACTTGTGGAAATGGGAAATAACTGGGTCAAAAAATGGGTAGACTCAAACTTCCTCTGTTCAGAGCATGATGACATGGTTGACCTGGCAGCGTAGGGACCTGACTTGTAGGTGTGGGGATCATCTTTTAGGTCCTGAAGGGTATGCACTGACTCTAGGTGGGTGAAGCTGATGGTAGCTGTCGAGGGAGTTTCAGGGTTACATACTGCAGAATACTCTGAACAAAGGCGACCAAAATGGGGAAGCTGCTATGTGAGTAGGCATGATGTGTTGTAGCGCCAAGAGGCACCATTGATTCCTTCTTTGTAGTTTTAATGAGCTCCAAGAAGGGATAAAAGTGTGCTCTAAAATGGTACGGTCCTGTGGATTTTATGAGCCCAGGGCGGCTCATGCTCATGGTTTCTTTTGTGTTTAGAGAGTCTGAAAGCGGTAAGTGGACTCTATTGGTGTTTCTTTTTCGTAAGTTTAGTCTCCAAGGCCCGAAAAAGCATAAAATGATGCGGATGGAGAACTCTTCTAGCCGATGTGACTAGAGTATACCTTTTTCGTAATTAGTCTACGAGGTCCGGAAAAGGGGTAAACTTATACCAGGTAGACGCCCTTTCAGATACGTTTAGCGAGCATGAAAGGAAGCAAGATTGCTCGGCGATCTTTTCATTGTTTTAGGAGTCAGAAAAGAGCTTAACAGAAACTCCCTAAGTGTCTTTTTCGTAAAAGGGGTTGCTCGGCCCGAAAAAGGGATAAAATTATACCGAACAAAAATGGATTGATGAGGGCGAGAAAAGGTCTCAAGCATCGTCATCAGTGCGGAAAACTGGATCTGGTGACATAAGGATTGTCGGAAACGGAGAACGGCCGATGTGGCACGCAAACCGAGGTGACGAGGGGGCGTGGAAAAAATGCCCAAAAAATCTAAAGGTGAGAGCGAGAAATGATCTCAAGCATCATCTCGAGCGCGGAAAACTGAATCCGGCGATATAAGGCACGTCGAGAACGGAGAACGGCCGATGTGGCACGCAAACCGAGGCGACGAGGGGGCATGGAAAAAATGCCCGAAAAATCTAGGCGTGAGAGCGAGAAATGATCTCTAGCATCATCACGGGCATGGAAATATGAATCCGGCAGTGCAAATGGTGCGAAAAACGGAGGTCATAAGGACTCCGGAATGGTTAAAGGAAAGAACTAGGTTAAAAGATGGCTACAAATAAAGGTGATCCCACCAAGCGAAGGATGCAGTGGTGGGGAGAAATGATGACCCGTGGGGGCAAAATACTAGGTGTATCAAATCAACTGAAATATACAAGTGACACGTGACCTCAAAAATGGTTGAGATCACAAATATGAAAAAGTGAGCAGGGTTAATGACCTGCCCCCATGCTATGTGCATGGGGTTTGTGATTGTGGATCACATATGTGTTGGTTTGAACGATGGGCTCATTGAGGTGTTGAGATAGAGATGATGGGGAAGGTTCAAAATGATTGATCATGCCCCCTATCCCGGGGTCGAGGTAATCTATTATGCCCCCTAACTCAGAGGTGTCAATGTGGTGCAGATGTTGTCTCAGAGAGAGATCAATAGGGCATTGAGCAACTGCTGGCGGGGTGTTATACCATGAGGCTGTGGGTCGTGGTGGCATACTGAAGTGATGATATGATGATGGGGGATTCCCTTTGTGGGGTGGATGCCCCCAGTATCTCCGATGAGGATCACGATGATGATGAGTAGGCAAGGTTTTGGGCCTGCCCCCATGTTGTGGACATGTGGTTTCCTGGTCGATTTGAAAGGGTTGAACCTGTGTGTCAAAGGGATCAATGGAAGGGGCCGACCGGACATAGGGGTATCCAGTGGAGATCGTATAAATGGCGGGGTCAAGGCCAGGCATTTCGGTATCTGACCAAGTAAAGACATCAGTGAATTCTTGGAACAGTTGTTGGTATTCTCCGATCTCATGCTCACTGTGGGAGGTTCCTAATGTGATGGTATGAAGGGCACCAAGTGGGTCAGAGATGTCAATGTGGATGACGGGAGAAATATCGGCCATGGGATCCGTTAACCAGTCGATTTTAGTAGGAAGGAAATCCTTGGACTTAACCGCGGATTGGGTAGCGGTGGTGGATGAAGTCTCTTCCAGGAGGAAGTATGGACGATGGTGCATGTCTTCCCCGGGATAATCAAAGGTAGTAGGAGTCTCGAGAACCTCTTCATCATTGCGGGAGCTTTGAGTGGTCAAATCGAGCGATGAGGTAGTGGTAGTCGAAGAGATCATGTAGATGGTGTTAATCTCTCCGGATGAGGATCATGGGGGAGGGTAGATCTCCTCGATAGTAGGGGGTGCCGTCTCAAGGTCCAAATTGTTCATCTCGTAGAGAGCTGCTCTGTAGTCAGGGAGATCTGGACAATGGTGAGAGTAGTGGCCGTAAACACTGCATATGGCACAAGGATGGTTGGTGCGCAGTGATCTGTCGCGAGGCTGAGGAGGTGGATCAAGTCTAACGACTGGGATGTCGGCGTCATCGTCCAACATATTCATATGCTCTTGGAGAGCTGGTAACTGTGGGCATTGATGAGTTGGATGGCCTATCTCATCGCACAACGAGCATTTAGGGGGAGCTCGAAACACCGATGGGGGTTTAACCGCCATGGGTGGGGGTACCGCAGTGTATGGTTGTGGGCCTCTGCCCCCAGTGGGCCTGATGAATGGAGGGGGGTTCATCGATGACGAAGGAGTATTGATACCGGGAGGTGGTTGGGTAAAAGTGACAATGGGTTGCACCGGTTGCAGGATGACATTTGGTGTCGGTGGGGAAACGGGAGGCGAAATATACCACACGGGTAATCCCAATGTTAACCCGGGGAGACTGAGGGTAGCCATAACCGGAGCGCTTACTACGCCCGAGGGAGGGAATAGAAAGGGGATTGTGTGGATGGGTGTAACTCCAATGTGACTAGGTACCAATGGTGGTTTAGGCAACAAGGAGGGTTGGTTACCGGGTTGTTGTGACAGAGTGCAGAGGTTAGCGACATGGGTCTCCGATGACGGTGGTGGTATGGCCTGGAATGTAGAAGTCATCGGCGTGTCGGAGTACAGTCCGGGTCTGACTGAGGAAATGAATGAGGTATTTGCACCGCAAACAGGTTGTTCAACCATGGGGAGAACATTTTCAGGTGCAGCGGGGGCCTTGGGATCGTAATAGGTGAGTTGGTCCACCTTGAACACGCGTCCCTCATGGGGGAATTGCATGGTACGATAAACGGATGAGGCAACAGCCCGCATGGCATACATGTAACTACGGCCAAGTAGAAGGTTATAGTCAAGTTGTGCATTGATGACCTCAATGTCAATGAGCACAGTTTTACCCGCGAGCTGGATGGGGACATTAGGTAAGAGACCCTGGGGTTGTGCCGAATGACCGTCATAGGCTCGCAACGCAGTGGTGGACTGCTGGAGAGTAGGGGATCCCAACTTCTGCCAAACGAATGTAGACATGACGCATGTGGAGGCCCCTTCATCGATAATGCACCGATGGATAACAAGATTCCGAACAGAAACGGAAACTTGGAATGCTAAAGAGGAAGGCAAGCGTGGTTCAGACTGGTCTGAATCGAATGCGATCAACTGTGAATCATTGGGGTCAATGGCGCCAATGGCGCCAATGGCAGAGAGCAAAGTTTTGCGTTGCGAAGGACAGTTTTTCAAAACTTCTAAAGCAGACATGGCTGCAGGAGACTGGGCTAAGTCGTCGACAATGTTGTAATTCGACGCAGCGTGAGCATTGGGATTACTGTTGATGCGACGAAGTGGGAAGCTAGGTGCTTTGGAAGCGCCATCAAGTGGAGCCGGAGGTATACATAACGTTTGATCTGTGGGATTAACCTTAGTGTTCTTGTCGGCGGGAGGGGCTTCAGACGTGGAGCCATATTGGTTCCGACGGGTTTGGATATTGACGTCGGCAGTGGACATCATCAATAAATGATGGGTGCCTGAATCAAACATGGGTTGGTCCGGAGCTGCGTAAGTAATTTGTTGTGGTTGCACGTTGCCCTGTGGGGGGGCTAACGGCTGAGTGTTCACCACTCCTTGTGTTGGAAAAGGGTTTTGTAGTACCAAAGGTTGTTGTGGAGGTGGTGGGGGGTTGGGTGGTGGCTGAGGAGCCGCCTGCCCTTGACGATGGGCGTCATTTGTCCATAGTTGTCGAGCTCGCTCGAGATGTGGGCAAGCGTGGGTATAGTGGCCATAGACACCGCAAATGGAACAAGGATGGTTTGTTCGTAAATTAGCATTTTTGGGTTGCTTAGGTGGCCGATCAGGATTCTGATGAGCGGGCGCCGCGTTATTTTCTTGCGGAGGATGGGTAGGTTGTGGAGCTTGGTTACGGTTTTTATTGTTTCCACGGTTGCGTCCTCTTCCGCGGTTTGGTTGCCCACCCTGGTTGCGTTGGTTATTTTGGTATTGGGGCTGATGTTGTTGTGCATACACATGCCCTTGAGCATTGGGGGGATTCTGAGGAGCCGCAGGTGCGGGAGCAGGTTGCGGTGGATAGTATGCAGGTGGAGCTGGAGGTGGTCCAGTTGCCTGTTGGGGTTGTTGGTACCCCTGAGCTGGTGGAGGTGTGAGGTTAGCTGGTGCAACCGGTTGTGGGTAATGCATGGGCTGTTGTGGGAACTGCATGGGGGTCTGTACCGTAGGTTGAGCATAGTATGTAGGAGGTACATATGCTGATGGCGCTTGGCCATAACAATGTTGTGGACAAGAGGGTCCATGAACGTGATGGGTCTGGTTTGTTGGAGCATAAGAAGTTGTCGCTCCGGAACTAGATGTAGCCCTAGAAAGGTCTGGGGTAGGCATGGTGCTCACCATACTGAAAGGTTTTGCTTGCGGTGTAATTTGGCCAATAATGCCATCAGCGGCATGTGATGCCCCCGGTGTGTCACCGCGTGCAGAGTCGCCTCGTGGGGCGTCCGGTATGATCGTGTATAGGTAACCCGACTGGGCGTAGATGAGATCAAACTGTTGGGCCTTGAGGATGGCCTCTTCTTCAGACTGGGGTCTTTCAGATGCTACATCCTTCGCAATGAGAGGAAGGAGGGATTTTAGAAACCAATCTAGGAAGATTCGGTCGTCTAATTTGATTTTGCATAGGCTTCGGCGCCGACGCCAATCATGAATATGGTCAGTGATATGCGTGGCCGTGTTTTGTCTGCAAGACAGTAGGATCTCGACGCCCGCATCATAGCGGACAGGTAACTGAAAGAATTGTAGGAAAGTCGAGGCAAGGGAGGTAAAAGTGGCATGCGTCCCATGGGGCTGCTCGATATACCATTTGGCTGCGGAGCCAGTGAAGGTGCGTTGTAAAAGCCGGAGGCGGATTGAGTCATCCACTATGGAGTTGGAGGAACACCATAAATGGAAGGACATGATGTGGTTCTGGGGGTCTTCTCCTGCCTTACCCTCAAACTTAGGGATGTCAGAGGGGAGTTTGGTGGGCATTTGGGGCCACGCCGGATCATGTCTGATGGGGTCATTTGTGAGCCTAGCTAAATCTGGCAGGTTCAGACTTGCCATGTATGGTAGACTAGCGGATGTGGTGACCGGAACCGGGACCTGCCTAGCCATTGTGGCATGGTGTAGGGGTCCAGTAGCGCCTATAGGTATGCTAGGTATGGAGGGTATGTGTCCTCCAAAAGGTGTGGCCTGATATGGGTTAGCGCTCCCAAGTGCAACTTGGGTTACACTTGGGTTAGGAATCGCACTAGGGATTCCTGGTATGGCACTGCCAAGTGCAACATGAGTTACACTTGGGTTAGGAATCGCACTAGGGGTTCCTTGGATAGCACTCCCAAGTGCAACAGGAGTTACACTTGGGTTAGGAATCGCGCTAGGGATTCCTGGGATAGGGTTTGTGGAGACCGAAGGGGGTATGACCCCCATGTTGGGCATGCCCATGACAGGTGGTGGTCCTGTGCTAGGCATTCCTGAATGTGGAGTGTTACCCATATTGGGCATACCCAAGGGGGTGGTTGTTGCCGTTGATGGTGCTACCGCAGAAGGGTCTGCGGATGTCTGACCTATGGTTAATGTAAATAGTGGATCAACTGGTGTTCTAGACATAATTGTGGTTGGTGGTAACTCGGTGGGGTTTTCGGATTCTACCTCCAAATCAAAGGTGAAGAGGGGTATGTCAGAATCGGATGACCGTCTAATTGATTGACGTTGTGTCGAATCAAGGGATAATGCTCTGCGTCCGTGACGTGGAGAGCCAAGTGGACTAAACTCTGGGAGTTCGCCCTGTAGACGACGAGAACGTCTAGAATTCTCAATGGTGAGAATATGTTTTTTATGTAAAAATTTGTTTTAAGTATCAGGTGGTGATATGTATGTAAAAAACTCAAAACCCTAATGCAACCAAGGGTGCAAGAAGGGGAGTGAAAAAAGAAGGCTCACAGGCCAAAAAATCAATCCTCAAAAAATGCACTTATTCTAGCAGCTGTGCTACAATAAGTGGAGGAATGCAACAACTGGTCAGAATACCAACATGCAAGCGGCTCCTAGAAAAAATAGGTGTAACTAGACTGAAAAGGTGGTAAAGATCATGCAAACACCTAATCTAAAAGTATTGTGATTCAAACAGACGATATCCTCTGCAAGGTGATGAAATCCAAGTCAGACAATATGAATGTTGAGACAACGGCTAGATATCCCCCTACCGGGAGGGACACCGGGTAATCAATCCTAAAAGACAGGCTACTAGGATACTCTGTTCATGACGCGTCGAGAAAAGGTAAATCTGCCGTTTGGTCCTTTGATCGCAATATCCCAATACAGGGATATCCCGAGAACTGCGAATGGTAGCCCTTCGGTTACTGAATGGGTTTCGGTATCCCACTCAGGCTTCCGGAACCATCCTCGCGACTTCAACCCTCCTAGGGGAGAGGCCTTCCCACAAACCGGTTGTGACCGTGCCAAAAAGTACTAAGAGATTTTAGCTCCCTAATTGGACAACTTCTATGTCTCAGATGTATGAACTGAGGGGTGTTATTGGAACACCTATCCCCCCAATACTACCTAGCTACAAGAATTCTTTTAGTGTTCCCCAAGTGGGGTTAAAAGTGTGTTCAAATTAAGGTACGTTTTAAAGCTTAGTTCAATTAAGTGATCGTGTGAATGCACGTGAGGTGTTGTAAACTGAACTTGAAAAAAAAAAAAAAAAAAAAAAAATTAAATGCTTTAAGGGAAATTTTCAAAAAATAAAGGATTTTTCGAAAATAAAAAGCAAATATTTAAGACTTTTTTCACTAAAAGGAATTAATATGCTTTTCAAAAAATAACTCAAAAAATAAAGGATTTCTTGGATTTATGAAAGCAAATAATAAACTCCTTTTTAAAAGAAATAAATGGATTTCTTCGTTTCAAGAAAAATTGCTAAGGGCAAGATTCTAAAGAAGTAAACAAGAAAAAATTTGAATCTAGATGAAAATGCAAAATGAGTCTTTCTTTCACTTTCTTGAAAATTTTTAAAAAGATTTCTAGATATGCACTTTTAAATAGTAAAAAAATTTTCAGAGCTGTAAAATATGCAGAATGCAATACTGTAAAAAATGTGCTATGGGCAGAAAGTACAGTAAAAAATATTTTTCAAAATCGGGATGGCCGAATGAAAAATTCAGCCGCGCGGGTTTTGGACGAACAGCCGCGATGGGCCGCGCGGGTTTTGGACGAACAGTCGCGATGGACCGCGCGGGTTTTGGGCGCACAGTCGCGATGGACAACGCGGAAAACGGCCGCGAAGCCGCGGTGTGCAGCACGGAAAAACGCAGACAAGTTGCGATGGACCGCGCGACTGTCTGAAAAAAGGCCGCGATGGGCCGCGCGGAAAAACGCAGAAAGGTCGCGATGGACCGCGCGACTGTCTGGAAAAAGGCCGCGATGGGCCGCGCGGAAAAAACGCAGAAAAGTCGCGATGGACCGCGCGACTGTCTGGCAAAAAACCGCGAGGCGGAAGCCGTGCACGGAAACCGAGAAACGAACCCGAAAATTGAAAATTTCGGGATGTTTATGGGGCCAAATCTCAGAACAGCAATGGATCTGCTGTCTAAGATGGCAGATCTATGGATCTAAAGGTTAAAAACTCATAAAAACTAAGATTTAAAGGTAAAACTAGAGATCTAAAGTTCAAACCAAAGCGGAGTCGCCAAAAACTGTTGGCCCGGTTTTGCAACCAGGCTTAGTGCTATGGGCACCTGCTAACTAGTAGCAGCAGTTTCGATAGAAATAAAAACAATACTATTTATGGATCTAAGCAAATAATGTAATCATTTCAAAATCAAGAACAAGAAACATAAGAAATGATTTTTTGTATTGAAAAATGGGGGGGGCAAGCAAGTGCTTGCGATATTACCTTCAATGGTGAAGGTTGATGTTGAGCAACTTCCAAGATGAGTAGCTCCAAACTCCAAGAGGTCTCCTTCTCCAAGGTTGCTTCAATGGCTAAAAGTGCTCAGGGGAGATTTCAGCAGCATAAGGATGAGATAATGGAAGGATGTGAAATGAGGAGCCCCTACCACCTTTTTATAGGTTTTGGTGGTGAGGAATACCATTTGTGGTTTTGTGGAAACCAAATGGTATTGACCAACATGGTTTAGGTACTTTTCCCTCCTTTTTCCTTTTTTGAATAAAAATAATATTTTAATTCCCTTTTTAATATTTTTGGGAATTTGGACCCTTTTTGAGGGTTTTTTATGATTTTCTTGGAAAAATAATCTTTTTTAATGGAAAAAGGGGTGTACTAAGGTCTTTTGGTGACCTTTTGTTGGTTTCGGAGGCTCAGATGGTGAAAAAGTGGACAAATGGGTCATGTGAATAGGGAAATGAGCTAGTGAGCACTTTTTGGGTGTTAACACCAGGTAAGCTACAAATGCATTGCTTGGGTCCATACATTATAAATTTTATTACTGACAGAGTTGTTGTGCAGCTACAAAATCTAGATGGGACATTGTTGACAAATCTAGTGAATGGAATCCGGTTGGAGTTATCGCGATAGCTAAGCACATAGCGAATAAAAAAAAAAAAAAAAAAAAAAATGAAGGTTGGGAATCTATCGACAACATTGGGTCTGTCGATGACACAGTAGCGAAGTAAGGAGTAAGTGACGAGGTTTGGAGCTCGTCGAATTTCGTCACGAGTGATTCAAATCAGATAATAATTGTAGCAGTTAAGCCGTAGCGGATGACGGTGTAAGTGGGTAACGGTGTATTTAATGACCAATGCATGCGAAGGATTTAGTAAATCGACGCGGGATTTGGAAATAATTGTCCAAAATCGACAAGATGGAAATGATTCAGTGTTACACCAAAATCTCGTCATCATGAGCCATGGGTCAACTCTGTGCATGAATCCCTGAAGTTCCCTTAGCTAAAGTACATTGAGTATGAGGTTGTCCTTATCTTTCTACCTCCTTTAAGTAGGACGGTGCACCTTACCTTCAGTCAAGGAGCACCAAATCCTAGGTGGCGCAGGTATAACCTTGACAGGGTGAGCCACCAGCTCACTTAGCCTTCTTGTAACCTGCGCCAGACCTCCTTTGGCGCACTTTGCCTTCATCCAGGGTGCGCTGAGGTTAGTTATGGTGGATAAATGGAAGCTTCGAGGCCCTTCTTGAAGCTAGGTGAGGTGGAGGGTCATCCCTAACTTTCAGGTGAGTTGGCATTCGGCCCCTCAACCGAATGGGAGGATCCCTTAACCCTCTCCCCTTAATCCTCAACTTGCTCTATCCCTTTAGCCTCATAAATATAAAGCTCCTCTCCATTCCAAAGGGAGGAAGTCTATGGCACTTACATGCTGGTGGAATTAGCCTAGGTTATCCCTATCCATCTCTTGGGAGGCTTACATTTCCTTTGGAGGCTTTGGCTTGGCTTGTTGGAGGAGGATTGTAGCATTAAGGCTTGGGTTGTAATCATCTCTCTACTTTGTATTTCCCATTCTTTATACAGTAATATAAACTCTTTTCGTAAATGTTTTTGTGTTTATGATGTTTATAGTTTACTTCCTTAAATGTTTACTTACATAAGTTATTGTTTAGATATGTTTTACTGCTTGTTTTGTCTCTACATGTTTTGACAGGTCTTGCAGCTACGGATTTGACGACGGCGGAGCTTGGAGCAATAACGAGGAGAACGATCTACAAATCTGAAGGTAAGACATCTAATTACTTGATCTAGGAAATTAGTGTTATATTTTGTTCCTATTTGTTCTAGATTCACATTGAACTAGGGAGATTTGGCTCGTGTCCGCTCGAGTAGATTGTCCGATAACAAATATGGTG
Organism: Larix kaempferi; assembly: GCA_027924585.1. Classification (NCBI taxonomy): domain Eukaryota; kingdom Viridiplantae; phylum Streptophyta; class Pinopsida; order Pinales; family Pinaceae; genus Larix; species Larix kaempferi. The sequence continues at coordinate 9,594,116 of BSBM01000431.1, read as the reverse complement.
ACCATATTGGGGAATACTTTGTTTTGATTTCAATTTGAATGTTTTGTTCATTGATTTCTTTGTGATCCATTTGTTTTCCCCTCCCATCTTTGAATTTCCACTATTTCAGAATCTATTGGCTTCCCCTGACTCTGTATGGGATCAAGATTGGACCTATTGCTTTATATTTTAGGAGATTTAGCCATTTTGTTGCTTGTTATTCGACAGGCGCACCTAGGTTGAGTCTTCCCTGCACCACTTTCTAGCTGGCTCACTTTGCCGGAAGACAAACTGCACCAGTGGCACACTCTACCTGTGTACAAGGTGCGCTAGACCCTATCTGGCGCTTTGGTTCAGTGTCCTAGGGTGCGCCGACCCCTTAAATATTAGGGATTAGTAGGTACTTTCTCCATTTTTGGTTTTTGGTATGATTTTCTTAGTTTTGTGTGTTGCATCTTACAGTCACAGAACCCCTAGACACAACATACCATCATTTTCCTCCATTTTTGGGTCTTTTTAAGATTTGGATCCATGTTTGACCCTTTGAGTCAAAACTAGTGTTTTTCTTGTTGTTTTAAGCGAAATGGATTCTATTTTTGAAAAAAAATATGAATCATGTATCTTACAGTCGTTTTGACCCATATTAAGGTTTTAAGATAAATTTTGGTTTGGTGTTATTGACTTGTTTTAAAGACTTGAAAAGTGTGGGATATCCATGCCTTTTTGAGCCTCTTTTTATTGGGTTATGCATCTTGTTTCTCTTACATGCTGAGCTATCTAATGATTGTTGGGAAATATTGATTCTTTGTGTTCACTTTAGTTCAAAGAAAAGCTTAATTTTGTTCCTCTTTTGGTAGATTCACAAGTTGGAAAATGTAGATCTTCTTCTTGCTTTAAATTTGATCATTTGATCTTCTTAATCTTACACTCACAAGAAGAAGAATTGCTTGTTTTAGATTTGTGTGCATTTGAATTAGATAACATTATTAAGTGCTTTTATTTGTCTTGAATTTGATGGGAAACATTTGTGGAATCTTTCTTTCCATAGCTTGGATGTGTCTTTTTTGAGTGTAAAGAGATAGGAAACGGATTATAATTATAGCATTTGGTGTTCATAAAAAGATATCTTTTATTGCTTTAGGATAGTTTTGGGTGCATCATTTTGAGTTTTTCGCTGGTTTCCAACATTTTGAAAGAGTTAAAATTGCATTTGCATAGGGTTGTGCATTTGGGAAGAAAACATATCTCTCTCTCCTTCTTAAGTAGGACTTCATAGAAGAGAAGACTTGCATTTTCATGTAGATCAGATTTGCATCTTGTTTAAATTCCAAGTCTTCACTCCATGGATTCACTTAACCGTACAAGATAAAATTAAGCGCTAGTTTAAGTTAAAAACTTTTAGCAACTTGTGTGTTAGGTTAGTGACGTGTTTCGACGTCGTTAAGCGTGGAAACTATCGTTATTTTCCTGCACTACATCTCGGGGGCACTATAGTTCTTCCACGTACCAACCAGTATATCGAAGGCTCTTTCACGTACCTTAGGGTGTATCGAAAGGCACTTCACGTACTCGGTAGTATATCGGAAGGCTCTTGTCGTATGGTTGTGCATTAGATAGTACCATTACGAATTTGTGCTCCCACGTACCTTGAGTATATTGGGAGACCCCATTAGGATTCCTGGAACCATCTGAACAAACCTTTCGACCGTCTTGTTGTCGCAATACACCGAGAACAACACTCGGGGAGATTACTATGCACGTACTGTTAGGTAGTTGGGTTATACGACCAAGGGTACAGTCCCAATCCTCCTTGGTTAGTGCTCTGAAAACTTGGGCCGAGTATAACTATTGAACCCTACAGTATATCGCGAGTTGTGACAACTTGACACACCCGTGAGGATCCGGCTTTTACATCCCTCCTATTCACAAGTTTTCCTGTTGCTTTTAGTTTGAGCAATGTTTCTTATGCATGATAATTAGAAGGACTTAGAGAGTTTAGATATGGCAACCTCTTCTGGGACTACCAATCAAGAGGCCCCTTCTCAAGGGGTACCTTTTGTCTTTCCTCCAATTGGAGATATTGGTCCTCCCTTTATTGCCACTTTAAATCTTCCTGGATTAACCATAGGATTATCGGTATGGTTATTCAATCCGGTGATTCCGGTTGTACCCAATGTTTCAAATGTTAACTCTCCACCACGAGAGTGTCAATCCCAAACCGATCCTTCCCCTTCTTCGTCGGATGCTTCTTCTTCCGTTTCTTCTTCCTTGCTTAGTAAAAGCAGTAGTGTTAGTGATCAGGAGGATAAGAAGAAGAAGAAAAGGAAGATAAAGAAGAAGAAGGATAAGAAAGAGACCAAGCACCAACCAGTTGTCTCTATTATATTTGTATATTATATTACTTCAAAGAATATTAAATTTGTATATTCCGGAGATGTTCCATACCTCCGATGTGATTATACTATGAATCCGGAGATGTTTACTCCTCCGTCGGAATATGGTAACTCGGGTTATTAGACTTCCCTAGTGGGGGTCGGCCCTGTATGTGTTATGTGGGTCAAAGGGTTATTAGACCACCCTAGAGGGGTCGGCCCAGTCAGTTGTAGTGGGGTATTTAACCCATTGGTTAAATACGAGCCTACGTGTACTTGTGTTAAAGATATGTTAGAGTAGTGTATAAATAGAGGAGGTGTGTTCCTTATTTGACACACTCACTCACTTGAGGATAGCACACTTGTGGAGAAGAGGTCTGCTATTGTGGAGGAGGAGATTATGTCTCAGGGTTTCATCTTTGTATATTGCTGTTCATCTATATTGAGGAAGCTTTGCTGGGTTTTCTACCCCATGAGGGTTTCCCAGGATAAATCTCTGTCTCTTGTGTTTATGCTATGCTTGTTGTTTCTTCAGTGATCCTGTATATGCTATTATTGTGAAATGGAATGTAATGCTGCTATTTTCTGTCTTAGCATATTAAATCTCAACATGGTATCAGAGCTAACCTGAAGGAAGACAAGGTATGGCACTTACGACACTTGCTTTACTTATGAAAATTTGAAGGTTAGGGTTTTACATAGCAAAAACAAGTCATCGTGGCACTTTCGCTATAACTCCATTTTGGCAAAGGTTCAGGGTCTGAAACGTTTACAAGTCGAAGATAACATCCCCAGGTACCTTGTGTCCAAAGGGAATCCTCAGATTCGTTGTACTTTGTAAGTTATGATCAGTACAAATTAGGGTTTTTGCCTCTTCCAGATCTCAGTCAAAATCAGGTGACCTTGGAAAAAAGGTCATAACTTGGGTTAGGAAGCTCCAAATAAAATTTCGTAAAAAGTGACAGGTAGTACACAGACTATACTATCTCAGGAAACTTTTTCAGAGGCCAAAGTTCAAACAATGACACGTGGCATGCCGTACAAGTTCGCTCTCCTGTTTTATCCCATAAACAGGTCACGTTGCGACACTTGGCATAACTCTCTCTCAGAAAACCCAATTGAGGTCAGACCTATCAGGATGGAAAGATGATAGGTCAGGATACTGCAGAAAAAAGGTTTCAGACCCTATGGAGCAAAAATTTCATAGTTACAACAGAAACAATCAGGTGCATATTTCTGTCAAAACAGAATTATTTTTGGAGCACCGTTATTCATGGCTTCCGAAATTTAGGGTTTCAGAGAAAGTTAGAATTTTTGGAATCGGAGTCCACGGATGAATGCTACTCAGGAAAATCGAAATTTAGAGACCAAGATCGAATTTTTTGGTTGGGTAGAAGACCGGGCTTGATCAAACCCTAGTTCGGGATTTTGATCAGAAAAATGGAAAATTAGGGCTTCAGCAAAAGTTGGAATTTTTGAAGTCTGTAACCACGGCTGGAAGCTCCTCAGAAAAATAAGAGTTTAGAGCCTTGGATCGAACCTTTCGATTGGATAGAAGGGTGGGCTTCATCAAACCCTAGTTCGGGGTCCTGTCCAGAAGATCCAGAAGTTTCAAAGGCAATTTTGAGGGGTCAAATTTTTGGAGATTCCAAAATTGAAGTATGCCAGTTTGATCAGCTCAACAAGACATATTCTTTCATCCATTCAGAAGTGTGAAAGTCAAAGATTGAATTTTTAGGGTTTCTCTAGCAAACCCTAATAGCTCCAGATCAAGTTTCAGGGGGAGTTGAGGCTAAGGCCTTACATAAGAAGACTACAAAAAGTCTCAACAGGTATGACTTAAGGAGGTTCAGGTATGCCTTGAAATCTGATTCTTGATTAAGTTCATAATGTGTTTGTCTTCATGTTATTTATTAGTACAATCTTGATTAATGTTATTAATTGTCTTATCACCCTAGTAACAATATGAATGCATGTGAATGATCAAAGACATTCATTGATTAGGGCTATATGATTGTACTTATGCATTATGGTGTTGTGTGAGGTTAATGTTGTCTGCTAACAAGACACAGGTACATTACAAAAGACAAATCAAGTTCCATGACCATGACAACATGAAGACAAAGACTCACGAGGTATGTATGACTTTGTTATATTATGTTTAACCTACGAGACATGCAGGTTCTAGCTTAGGATCTCTAAATCATTGAAGAGATTGTTTAGGTATGTTGTACATAACTAAGCAGGTATACTAATCCAGGTATGTTTTCCTATGTCATGTTAGAATCTTACCTTGTGTAAGTATACTTGGTATGATTGGTTAGTAATCAAGGGTTTATGCATATTATGTCTCTTATCTTGGTTGATGATTTAACTAACTAGATCAAACAAGAATATGGATGAGTAAAAGAAGACTTCCTTGAAACCCTGAATACTAATGATCATGACTGTACATATTCAAGATTATTTAGAATTAGAGTGTTTTGATAATATTGAGAATATACTAATGAATGTATGTTTGTGTATGAGATCATGAGGATGACACTAGTGTACACTTGAGCATGCACAGTGGTACAGAATGAATAGAAGTTCAGAAGACATACAGAAGATCAAGCAGGAGGCAACCACACAAACATAAAAGATAAGTATTTGAGTTGTTATTAGAAATAGTAAATGATATTGCTTGTATGCATAATTGTATTCCTAGAATATATCATGCTGAGTGTAAACATTCATAAAGCATTGAACAAGTATACTACTAATATGCATATGATTGGTAAGTTGGACAAACATTCCATTGTTGCTTGTCTAGAATGAAACCTCTTTGCTGACATGCTGAGAGCTGTGCACACTCTCGATAGTATGTTCTGGTAGAGATGGAAGGCATCTAGATAGCCACTGTATGCATACAGGATATGGGAAAGTGTTGTGCCAAAGTATTGGTCAAAATAGTTGCATAACTATGTAAATGATATCTGTATGCATAATAGGTTATCATGTCAAATATGATTTGATGATTATGAAGTATTACTAATCATGTACTTAATTTTGATTTGTAGGAAAGATCATGATGAATGATGAACTCTGAACAAGCGATGGATGTTCAACAAAATATTTACAAATCAAACACACTATAGAAAGCTTGTGGTTAAGAGATTCTCTTAGAAAGAGGAAGAGAATCATGATGAGATGTTTTGCTCCAAGGGACTAGATAAGACCATTCTCTTAATAATGTAATCAGGTTTTGTATGGGTTCCCAGGATCGGTAGTCAATTGATGAGCTTAATGATCATCATGGGTGATGTGGATCTCAACCTTTGCTACAAGGTTGAATATGGGTTCTATACACATATGACATGGATGCAAGAAGGAACTCACCACAGAGTTCGAATGATTTTGAGGCTCATATTAGTAGACCCATCTGACGAGAGATGGCACAGATAGATATGTAGAAGATCATTCAATGCTGAGTGTGAATAATGGACAATTGATAGCTTCATGACAAAGCTTGGGCTTTAACAGAAGTAAAGTTGTTCCTAACCTTTACCTTAAGGTTGTGGATGATGAACCCATCATACCATTATTGTATGATGATGATCTCTTTCTGACAAGGAATGAGAAACAGGTCATGAAAATGGCTGCATAAATGAAAATTAAAGATCTCGGATTAATGCACTACTTCTTAGGTCTAGAAGTATGGCAATATCCAAAAGGAATCTTTTAATTCAAGGTAAGTATGCTGTGAAGTTTCTAAAAAGATTTGATATGTTGGAGTATAAAGCCATGGCCGCTCCCATGGACTCCAACTTGAAGTTGTTAGTTAATGACTCATCGTATTTAGTGGACCTAACCCTATATAGACAAATCATTGGGTCATTGATGTATTTAACAAATACTAGGCCAGATATATGCTTTGCTGCAAATACCCTAAGTTAGTATCTAGTAGAACCTAGAAAGGTTCACTTAATAACTACAAAGCATGTAGTGAGGTACCTAAAAGGTACAATAGATTTTGGTCTATATTATCTTGGAGGTCATGAACTCCGTTTACATGGTTACTCAGATTCTGATTGGGCAGGAAGTGCCTCAGACAGAAAGAGTACATCAGGTGGATGTTATAGTCTTGAATCTGCCATGATCTCATGGTTCAACAAGGAACAATCTAGTGTGGCTCTCAGTACTGCTGAAGCAGTATATATATATAGCTGTCTGCTCTGCCAGCTGTGAAGCAGTGTGGCTTTAGAAGCTATTATATGGAGTGTTTGACTTAGAAATGAATTCCACTATGATTATGTGTGACATTCAAAATTGCATCAAGATAGAAAATCTTGTATTCCACGATAAGTCAAAAACACATAGAGATCCGATACTTCTATATACGAGATATGGTGCAGAGAGGAGCTATCAAGCTCGAGTATATAAGCACTGAGGATCAGATTGCTAATATCTTGACTAAACCTCTGTCTCGAGTAAAGTTTGAATACTTCCGAGACAAGCTTGGTATAGTCCAGAAGGACCCTCCTCGAAAGGGGGAGTAGCATAGTATCTGATAACAAGTCTGTCTCATCAATGATGAGGTTACCTATTTACTGCACCTAGTTACTTAGAATTATTTAGATTTAGGAATCTTATATTTTTTCTTTTGATGATAGATGTACTAGTGAGAATACATGCTTTTGATGATAAATGTATTAGTGAGAATACATGCTTTTGATGATAGATGTATACATGCTTTTGATGATAGATGTATTAGTGAGAATACATGCTTTTGATGATAGATGTATTAGTGAGAATACATGCTTTTGATGATAGATGTATACATGCTTTTGATGATAGATGTATTAGTGAGAATACATGCTTTTGATGATAGATGTATTAGTGAGAATACATGCTTTTGATGATAGATGTATACATGCTTTTGATGTCAGATGTATTAGTGAGAATAAATGCTTTTGATGATGGATGTATACATGCTTTTGATGTCAGATGTATTACTGAGAATACATGCTTTTGATGATGGATGTATACATGCCTTTGATGTTAGATGTATTAGTGAGAATACATGCTTTTGATGTATGATGTATACATGTTGTTGATGCTAGATGATGATACATGTATTGATTAATGTACTTGTATAGATGAGGATACTTGTACTTGTATTGATGAGAATACATGTGGGGATTGTATCATCCTTGAACACTTGTTCTAAAATGAGCCGTAGACAGAGCTCTCCGAGAAAGAAGAGGGATTGTATCATCCTTGAACACTTGTTCTAAAATGAGCCGTAGACAGAGGTCTCCGAGAAAGAAGAGGGATTGTATTATCCTTTAACATCTGTTCTAAAGAGAGCCGTAGATGTATGTCTTCGATAATGAAATCCTGAATTAACAGGTAGGGGATTGTATCGTCCCCGGACTGATGTCCTAGAATAGAGCTGTAGACATGATGTCTCCGATAATGAAATCCTGAATTAACAGGTAGGGATTGTATCGTCCCCGGACTGAGGTCCCAGAATAGAGCCGTAGACATGATGTCTCCGATAATGAAATCCTGAATTAACAGGTAGGGGATTGCATCGTCCCCGGACTGAGGTCCCAGAATAGAGCCGTAGACATGATGTCTCCGATAATGAAATCCTGAATTAACAGGTAGGGGATTGCATCGTCCCTGGACTGAGGTCCCAGAATAGAGCCGTAGACTGTGTCTCCGATAATGAAGTCTTGAATGAACAGGCAGGGGATTGTATCGTCCCCGGATTGAGGTCCCAGAATAGAGCCGTAGACTGGGTCTCCGATAATGAAGTCCTGAATGAACAGGCAGGGGATTGCATCGTCCCCGGACTGAGGTCCCAGAATAGAGCCGTAGACTGGGTCTCCGATAATGAAGTCCTGAATGAACAGGCAGGGGATTGCATCATCCCCGGACTGAGGTCCCAGAATAGAGCCGTAGACTGGGTCTCCGATAATGAAGTCCTGAATGAACAGGCAGGGGATTGCATCATCCCTGGACTGAGGTCCCAGAATAGATCCGTAGACTGGGTCTCCGATAATGAAGTCCTGAATGAACAGGCAGGGGATTGCATCGTCCCCAGACTGAGGTCCCAGAATAGAGCCGTAGACTGGGTCTCCGATAATGAAGTCCTGAATGAACAGGCAGGGGATTGCATCGTCCTCGGACTGAGGTCCCAGAATTGATCCGTAGACTGATGTCTCCGAGAACTGAAGATCAGATTGTATAATCCATGGACCTATGTCCTAAAGGGAGCAGGATTGATCATCCTGGAACATGATCGTGTGATGACGATGCTGATGATCGTGTGATGACGATGCTGATGATCGTATGATGACGATGTTGATGATCGTGTGATGACGATGCTGATGATCGTGTGATGACGATGCTGATGATCGTATGATGACGATGTTGATGATCGTGTGATGACGATGCTGATGATCGTGTGATGACGATGTTGATGATCGTATGATGACGATGCTGATGATCGTGTGATGACGATGCTGATGATCGTGTGATGACGATGCCGACGATGCTGATGATCTTGTGATGACGATGCTGATGATCGTGTGATGACGATGCTGATGATCGTGTGATGAAGATGATGACGATGCTGATGATCGTGTGATGACGATGCTGATGATCGTGAGATGTTGATACTGATGATCGTGAGGATCTAGATGTTGATGTTGTTGTAACTGTTCGAATGCTGCAGAAGATAAAGACTCAGTACTGAAGATGTTGATGTTCCAGTATTGAAGATGTTCCAGTAACTGCTTAAGTTACTGATGATGTTGAGAAAGCTTCCAATGATTTATAGATGTATCATGTATGATGTTGATGACTCCTTGCTCGTGCAGATACTGTTATAATATCCTTCTCATTAAGGGGGAGTGTTAAAATATTGTAACTTCAAAGAATATTAAATTTGTATATTCCGGAGATGTTCCATACCTCCGATGTGATTATACTATGAATCCGGAGATGTTTACTCCTCCGTCGGAATATGGTAACTCGGGTTATTAGACTTCCCTAGTGGGGGTCGGCCCTGTATGTGTTATGTGGGTCAAAGGGTTATTAGACCACCCTAGAGGGGTCATCCCAGTCAGTTGTAGTGGGGTATTTAACCCATTGGTTAAATACGAGCCTACGTGTACTTGTGTTAAAGATATGTCAGAGTAGTGTATAAATAGAGGAGGTGTGTTCCTCATTTGACACACTCACTCACTTGAGGATAGCGCACTTGTGGAGAAGAGGTCTGCTATTGTGGAGGAGGAGATCATGTCTCAGGGTTTCATCTTTGTATATTGCTGGTCATCTATATTGAGGAAGCTTTGCTGGGTTTTCTACCCCATGAGGGTTTCCCCGGATAAATCTCTGTCTCTTGTGTTTATGCTATGCTTGTTGTTTCTTCAGTGATCCTGTATATGCTATTATTGTGAAATGGAATGTAATGCTGCTATTTTCTGTCTTAGCATATTAAATCTTAACACTTGGTTAGTGCTCTGAAAACTTGGGCCGAGTATAACTATTGAACCCTACAGTATATCGCGAGTTGTGACAGCTTGACACACCCGTGAGGATCCGGCTTTTACATCCCTCCTATTCACAAGTTTTCCTGTTGCTTTTAGTTTTAGCAATGTTTCTTATGCATGATAATTAGAAGGACTTAGAGAGTTTAGATATGGCAACCTCTTCTGGGACTACCAATCAAGAGGCCCCTTCTCAAGGGGTACCTTTTGTCTTTCCTCCAATTGGAGATATTGGTCCTCCCTTTATTGCCACTTTAAATCTTCCTGGATTAACCATAGGATTATCGGTATGGTTATTCAATCCGGTGATTCCGTTTGTACCCAATGTTTCAAATGTTAACTCTCCACCACAAGAGTGTCAATCCCAAACCGATCCTTCCCCTTCTTCGTCGGATGCTTCTTCTTCCGTTTCTTCTTCCTTGCCTAGTAAAAGCAGTAGTGTTAGTAATTAGGAGGATAAGAAGAAGAAGAAAAGGAAGATAAAGAAGAAGAAGGATAAGAAAGAGACCAAGCACCAACCAGTTGTCTCTAATGGCACTCATCCTATTTGAACACCTCGTAGACCCAAGTTCCCTTGCAAGCTTTGCAAGGGTGATCACTTTCTCAAGGATTGTCCCGGTCTTTACAAAGTGTTAGAAGAGTGGTCTAAAGCCTTCAAACCGCCTATATCATCAACCTTTGGACACCATACTGATGATACCCAATCAACTAGTGACTCTATGGTTAAGAGTCGAAAAGGTAAAGTAAAAAATCCTTGTTTGTTATGTAGGGGTATGCACCTTACTTAACTTTGTCCACGCTTGGACGAAGCTTCGCAATTGTTGGAAGACATTACTGTATCTTAGAAACACCTTCCAACTATTTGTCATAAGTCTTCCCTTGACCCCCCATTGGTTGATGGAATGGTCGATCCAGCTCCATCATCGGTCGATCTCACTCTTTCTTCAAAGAGTGAAGTTGAAGTGGTCGAGTCGATATCACCTCCACTCGATCCCACTCTTTCATTGGAGAATGCCCAGACTGAAGTAGTCACCATGATAAAATCTTCGTCTCATTCTAGTCTTCTAGTTGAGAGTGAATTGGAAACCACTGATGTTTTCCTAGTCAGTTCAGATTGTTCTAGGAAAGGGGAAACCCTGTCCATTTCCCAGGACCCCCTCCAAGTACTGAGGTCATTTCCTTTGATTGGAATGGTCTAAAAGAATCTCGTCTTCCTTCGAGTGTTCCTTTCCAGATATCTATAGGAGTTTCTGATAAGGAAATATTTCGCACTATAGAGGATGAGGGAGATTATGTTAGTATTTTATCCTCAACTGCTTGGCAAGCTATAGGTTCTCCTCAGCTGCTTGGCAAGCTATAGGTTCTCCTCAGCTTGTGCTAGTCACTAACCATATATTGGATTTTAATAGAAGGCCTACTGGACCTTTAGGGATCCTTCCTTAGTTACCTATCACTTTAGGAGGGAAAATTGTCTGTATTGATGTCATGGTATTCCAAGGTCCCTTAGATTTTAATATACTCCTTGGACGAGACTATGTTTATGCAATGAAAGCTGTAGTGTCCTCACTCTTTCGAGTGATGTGTTTTCCTCATCATGGGAATATGGTGACCATTGATCAACTTTCCTTTGTGACACCTACTCATCGCATGAATCCTAGTCATCAGACTTCCCTGAATGTTCCACATGTTTTAGTGGTCTCTTCCCCCTAGGGATGGGGGCATGTCTCTAGCCTTTGGACATCATGCTGGAGTTATTCCCCTATCTTCTTATGCTACGGGGCACACTACCAACCTCTGGACATCATATTGAGAAGGAACCCGTCAATGGGCCTTAACCATGAGCATAGTTCCCTTTCTGTGTTAAGCTCGTTAAAAAATGAAATAGGTTCCCATGAGCACATATTAGTCTTTGATTCCAAGCTCGTTAAAAAATGGAATAGACCCCTACAAGCATTGGTTTCAAGCTTGCATAAAAATGAAACCAACTTCATGAGCATAGTTTCCTTCCTGTGTCAAGCTCTTTAAAAAATGAAACAAGTAATGAGCAGAGTTCTATTCCCGTGTCAAGCTCATTAAAAAATGAAACAAATCCTTTTCCATTGAGTGGAGTCTTCCCATAGACTTAGTACCTGAACCTTCTTTTCATCCTCCTATGCCATTTTGATCTTCGTTTGTCTCTGGTGAATGTCTTCATATTAGTAACCATGATTTTAATTGAGTGAAGATGTAGATTAGGAGAATGAAATGAAGCTTGGGGGGTATGTCTTCAACCTCTGGACGTTATGTTGAATTCAAATTGATCGCCTCTCCACACCATGTTGGAGTTAAGTCACTTACTTCTAGAAATCATGCTGGGGGCATGTACCAACCTTTGGATATCATGATGGGAAAAAATCCACCAATGGGAATATTTTCGAGTATACTTTCTTTTGGGTTTTGAGCTCGCTAAACCATGAAAATAATCCCGAGCATAGTTCATTTTCTGTTACAAGCTCATTAAAAAATGAAGTAGACATCATGAGCATTCTTTTCACCTGTCTTTCAACTCGTTAAAAATAGTAAGGTGGTATTGAGCTTACTTTTCACTTTTTTCGTGCTCTGGTTGAAACATGAAAAGTGGTTTGAGCTTAGTTTTTACTTTTTCGTGCTCTAGTTCAAACACAAAAAAGGTTCTGAGTGATTTTGATACCATTGTCGTGCTCGTTAAAAAGTTTAGTAAAAAGCTATGTCTAACGAGTATAGGTTTATCACTTTATCCGACCTTGCTAGACTACTTACGGAAAAGGAACTGTGCAGAGTTTACTTTTTCCTTTGTCGTACTCGGTCACTAACCATGACAAATTTGTTCACAGAGTCCTCTTTAAGCTCTTTTCAGACTCCCTATATAGGAAAATATCGCCAAGCGAACTTGATTCTTTCACGCTTGAAAAAGCATTTGAAAGGTCGTCTTTTTGGTGATAGTTTACCCCTTTTTCGGACCTGGAGGCACTATTTACAAAAAAGGAATACTCCAGCCAATCATGACTGGAAGAGTCCTCTCTCGCGTTGTTTTGCCCTTTTTCGGGCGAAGAGGCTAACTTTACGAAAAATGACCTTTTGGAGTCTTCTTTAGTTCTTTTCAGACTCTCTAAATATGAAATGACGCCGAGTTTACCTTCTATGGACTCGTTAAAATTTAACATTGAAGGGCCCATCATGGGACGAACCCCTCCTATCCTAGGTTCGTAAAACATTTGGGATTGGACTCATCCATGGGATGAGCTATATTGAGAATCTGTTTACCCTCAAGCTCGTTAAAAAACAAGAGAGGCACTCATCAATCATGATGGGGAAAAAGGGAAGATTTTGTATTACACTATAATTTACGGTAGTACATAGTTACTCTTGAACATGGCACTCATTTTCATTTACATTCAGTACTTGGGTAATCCATTTGTATTTGAGTCCTACTGATTCCATGAGTTATGTCACTCCTTTGAGTCATCCAAAGAATGTTTCCATCATCAGTTGCATTGGGGGTGAGTGTCATTTTCGTCATGTCAATACTACCAAGTCATGCCATGCCCATGTTCAAGAGGCGTTCGTTATCCATCATCTGCAGTCAGTATACCTTCCACCATGTTGGTCTACCTTGAGTCAGTCTCACACATTACTGTCTGATTCACTCCAAACGTCTGTGATCACGTTTCGTGTCGATGACGGGGGATTCATCATGGCCCTCCTTCGACGGATTGATCCTTGTCGACTTCAACACCTCATCCAAGGATTGAATCCAGAAACCAGTCAAGTACCTTGGGCCTGCATGCCTTAATGGCAGGTTACCTCACTTTCAACATGAGTTTACATCATTGACTCTTGATTGAAAGATTTCATCGGGAGTTCAACCTCAACTCATTGATTCACGCTCGATGATATGTACTATGATACCTTGGGGATCATTGACATTAATGGTGATTTCCCTCGTGCTTGTTAACGGTATACATCAATGACCGGTAATCAAGTGGTTTCTACAATGTTCGACTCCAAAACATTGTAATCACATGGATAGATTCGTATCATTGCGGGTTCGTCTTGAAGACCCTGGGTTATTTCATATTGCACGCAGGTTGCGATGGAGATTGTTTGAGTCATATTACATAGATCCACTTTGTATTGGTCATGGCTGTGTTATCATCTCATCATGGATCTACGATTGTGTCCAGTAGCCATGATTGTGTTCAGTCGGTCTCTACTACCATGGATCTGCAATGTATTGGTCGACAACCATGTTATGAGTCATGTGAGACTATTGTCTCAGAGTCGGTTGTACTGTAGTAGTTTCTTCCATCCAACAAGTCCTTTCCGTCAATCCTTCACATTACAAAGCATTTCACCTATCTTATTTTACCAGCTTCATGCTTTGGGGGGCATTTTGTTACACCAAAATCTCGTCACCATGAGCCATGGGTCAACTTTGTGCATGAATCCCTGAAGTTCCCTTAGCTAAAGTACATTGAGTATGAGGTTGTCCCTACCTTTCTACATCCTTTAAGTATGCCAGTGCACCTTACCTTTAGTCAAGGAGCGCCAGACCCTAGGTAGCGCAGGTATAACCTTGATAGGGTGAGCGACCGACTCACTTAGCCTTCTTGCAACCTGCGCCAGACCTCCTTTGGTGCACTTTACCTTCATCCAGGGTGCGCCGAGGTTGGCTATGGTGGATAAATGGAATTTTCGAGGCCCTTCTCAAAATTAGGTGAGGTGGAGGGTCATCCCTAACTTCTAGGTGAGTTGGCATTCGGTCCCCTAACCTAATGGGAGGATCCCTTAACCCTCTCCCCTTAATCCTCAACCTACTCTATCCCTTTAGTATTATAAATACAAAGCTCCTATCCATTCCAAAGGGAGGAAGCCTATGGCACTTACATGCTGGTGGAATTAGCTTAGGTGATCCCTATCCATCTCTTGTGAGGATTACATTTTCTTTGGAGGCTTTGGCTTGGCTTGTTGAAGGAGGATTGCGACATTAAGGCTTGGGTTGTAATCATCTCTCTACTTTGTATTTCCCACTCTTTATACAGTAATATAAACTCTTTCCATAAATTTTGTTGTGTTGATGATGTTTATAGTTTACTTCCTGTTGGATTACACTGACCAAGAGGTTTCCAATTAGACCCAGGTTGTTTGCGGTTCTCCCTTTGACCAACAAAACCCCTTCGTACCGGCCCTTTCGACAACAACCTGCGAGCAGGTTGAGGTCTCACCCGAGGTGTATCTTATGGGGTACTGCGGAATCAGGTTTCCACAGTAAATGATGAGTTGTTTATATGAACAAGCTGCGCAGCGCAGGATAGAAGGAGTGCACTGCGGGGCAAAGTGATGTGGTACGCAGCAAGATCTACGCTGCGAGCAGTACTGCGCGGTGGAGGCAACTCTGCGGGCCTCACTAAGGGTTTCTTACTACTACGAATCTTCTACTGGAACTGTGAATTACCCACACTTATCCTCTACTTGGAAGATATCAGAAACGTTAAGGCACTGAAATGAATATCACTCATCCATTCATTCAGGCACTTACGGGTTATCTTTCTAGCATTCATTCTAGAACTTGGATTATTACAACATGAACTGAAATGATAGACATGACTAACTGTGCTATGTTCCTTCACTATGTTTAAGAAAGTATTTAAACTTAAATGACTGATTCACGATCTTAACATAGAATTGAAATGTTTGCCACTCATCTGCTTCCGTGGAACCTAGCATATCATTCCCAAACTTCCCCTATTGGTAAATGCATATCAAAGTTCTCATATTATAGCATGTAAGGAAACATTCAAGCATTCATTCTACAGAAAATACAGACAATCATTCATTCATAAACATCATCGTATAACACAGGATTTAACGTGGTTCACTTCCCCGGATGGAAAGCTACGTCCACAAGAACGGTTGGTAATATATTTCTTTCAAAAGGGATGGGGCAATCGTTCTTAGTCTGCGCACTCAGCTACAGACTCTCCTTTCTCTCGGCTAGGTCTCTGCGTACACAGCTGTAGAGCCTTTACAATATTCTCAGCTCAGAGAGATTTTACAATACAAAAGGTTATCTCAAGATTACTCTAATAACTAGCATCTAGTATCCAAAATAGAGCAAGCCAACAACAACCCCCATCCCATACAAAAGTGTCTTCTTAAATAGATCATGCCCGAAGGTCATGTCTGTACAATGTCGAAGACCTAAAACCCAAAACCCTAAGGGTTTCCAAAACTGCGTCGATTTTCCAAATCGGCTTGCTGGCTCCTGGTAGCGTCTGCTTGATCATGGCGGATCTCCACATCCTCATTCTGTCTCTATCGGCCTTCCTATCGCATGCGTGCCTACAGGCTGCTTCTGCCGAACCGTTTCTCTCTAACGGTTTTACCTTCTAAGCATGCCAAACGTCGCTTTCCTTAACAACCCATGCGTGGTTGCCTTCCTGTTTTGCTTATGTCTACCGCTTGACAATCCTGGAATATCTTTCCAAAAATGGCTGCTACCAGTCAAGCCGGTAGCTACACTTGATACTTGTCCAGCACATCGCTTTGCTGGCTCCACGTGGCCTCCTAACTCCGCAGCACTGCTTCGGCGCAGTACTGGTCTTCGCATCACGACCAAAACTTCGATGCTGCACACAACTCCGCAGTCTGGTCAAAAGTTGGATGCTGCGCGCAACTTCGCAGCATCCTCAATACTTAGCCAAAATTGTATTTCAGAGCTGCGCTCAGCTTAGCTTTCCCTGCTTGCCTCAAAAAGGTGCTTCCAAAACTTTATCTCAACCTGGGCCCAACACTTCCTTAACTGTTTACTTAGATCAGTTATTGTTTAGATATGTTTTACTGCTGGTTTTGTCTCTACCTGTTTTGACAGGTCTTGTAGCTACGGATTTGACGACCGCGAAGCTTGGAGCAATAACGAGGAGAAAGATCTACAAATATGAAGGTAAGACATCTAATTACTCGATATTTAATTGATCTAGGAAAGTAGTGTTGTATTTTGTTCCTATTTGTTCTAGATTCACATTGAACTAGGGAGATCTGGCTCGCGTCCACTCAAGTAGATTGTCCGATAACACACAAGAAACTAAGGCTATAAATACATGAGAAAGGGGGCAATTCGACTCACTGTGCATTGAAAAAGTTAGTCATGAAGTTGCAAAACAAAGCCGAGCCGAGAGTGAGTATATAAAATTTCAATGGTGCATTTAATATATAACACAAGTACCCAAGACCGGCCACAACCAACACCGATTATTCATGAGCAACCAGAGATATCATCAAGATGGTCATTCAAAAAGAAGAGAAGTGTCAGTCGGCCCGCAGATACCATCCTAAAGCCGAAGAGAGAGACTCGCAATTCAGCACGAGCTATGACAGGATAAGTAGGCACATTAGGCACCGCCGAGGAAGAAAGGACATCGCGAGGAGGGCACCTTGGACCAACAAAATTAGACATACTGGGGTATGTGCCATCACACAAGGAAAGGACACTAGCAATCCGACTGGGCAAGAATGCAAAATACACAATCAAGATGCCGACGATACCAAAAGGAGTTCATAGCGCCAGGAATATTGTAGAGCAACTGCAAAAGCTGCAGTACGACCATGACATTATGGCATACCCATAATGCACGAACGACACTCATATCCAGGTCATGCATGGAGAAGGAGGCTCGGTCACCAAAGGACCAACAAAGTGGGGATTGGGGTTGGAGCGATCAGGACTGTTGGGCATCATCCACATGCTGCACTTCAGGATATTGACGCAAGTAAATGGGTGTGTAAAGCAGTTATTAGCTTGTTTTCATTGCGGGTATTTATGGCTGTACATAAAAATCCCAGTCACAATTGACTTGATTACAAGGATCATTGGACTACCCAAGATTGGGGTAGATCCTTCCCAATATTTCCAGGGGAAGGATAACAACAAAAAGTTTGCTGCGAAGCTGAAAACAAAGTATGGGGTGGAGAAAAATACAAGAGGGTACCTAATAGACACATTAACGATCAAGTGGTTAGAGTCACAACAAATATATTAACGATCAAGGTAGTAAGGAAGAACATACCAAACCAATGCACATATGGTGTTATTGCATCCGTTGAACAGTGCACAGTAGGAGTGCAAATGAATTGGTCGCTTTTATTGCTAAATGAATTGATGGAGGATGCCGTCGCAGCACAGGAAAAAGGGAATCCATTCATGTATTCATGGCTATTGATATTGATCATGCTAACTGGATGGATGGAACCGCCACATTACCAAGGAATGGAAACATAAATTGCCAAGGTGTGCCACGGAGCACGATACCATAACTTATGGGCAATAAACGACAAAGAACGCCAAACAAATAACAATATTCAATTCTATCTTTTCCTAGATATGATGCAAATAGATGTACAGGTGATACCACGGATAACCGAGCAGGAAGCGAAGAAGTATCGACAAATCGTAAGGCTGTCAGTAGAGTCTCAAACAATATACATGCAAGTGCATGCAGATCCGCAGAGGCAATGGCTGCCGACACAATACAAGCTCAACAATGCAGAACTAGATGCCATCATCGAGGGGTGGCCGAATGAATGGAAGGTCCCAACAGAAGAAGACCAACCGTAGGATCCGAAGAATGGGCAGTCGACAATAGGACCAAAAGCAACAGAGGAGGTTAAGGACTAAGAAAGTGAACAAGAAGATGCAGGAGAAGGCAACCCTGTGAAAGAACAGTTGCATATGTTAAGTCACGATGGGGCGTCATCAACAACCCCCACAAATTCAGAATTAGAAGCATAATGAGAGGAAGCAAGAACGAAGCACATGATGGAGCAGGGCGAAGGGAGTACAAACGCTGGCCTTCCCGATGAGCAAATTAACAAACTCATGGAGAAAATAACAACGGTGGTGGAAGACAACCGGGGGAAAGTCACTCAACATGCGATTGAGTTTTTCCATCAGTTATCACAGCTAGTACATACATTAACGAATGCAGTGACCGAGACAAGGCTTCCGCAAGGAGAAGTGCAACCAAGTGCATCAATACACAGAGTTGAGGTGGAAATCGGTGC
Organism: Larix kaempferi; assembly: GCA_027924585.1. Lineage (NCBI taxonomy): Eukaryota > Viridiplantae > Streptophyta > Pinopsida > Pinales > Pinaceae > Larix > Larix kaempferi. The sequence goes on along the minus strand of BSBM01000431.1, from coordinate 9,575,146 downwards.
AAGGCTGAACATAGTGCAGATATTACCTAATGCCATCACTACTAGTGATGAAGACCTATATGCCACACTGCAAGGGCATGACATGATCAACATCGATTTTAACATGTTCCCAATGGTAATGTTGCATAGATCTCATCATGAAACTAGTAATGAAATCAACGAATGAGAAGCCACAACGCACAATCGAATGGTTGAGTTCAAATGACAAGTGCAAAGCACTGAGGAGGAGATTCAACGCCTCCAAGAGGAAAAAAAAATGAGTATGAAGGACACAACGAAGGCCATTAAAGATAGAAAGAGATTGGAACATGCCATCTCCATCGCATGCGAAGAAGCACCCGAAGTTGACAAGGACATAAAGGCAGAGGCAAAAGCACTAAAGTTAGGCACGGTCATTGCAGACTTGCGAAGAGAGAATGAATATATACAAGCTAGGACAGTACCAAGCACACCGCCAGAACAAATTGAGGAAAAGAAGAACACGATTGAAGAAGATGCGACATAGATCGCAGCACTGGAAAAATTAGTGCAGACAATTGCAGAAGATGTCACACAATTTTGGGGAAGCTTGGTACAGGATGAGAAGTTGTATCAGTTAAACGTGCAACTCGGAGAAGCAGAAGCGCAACTGGAGGCATTAAGGGCATCGCTTAAGGCAATGCCCCTATTTGCGCGACTGTTAAAGGAAACCGAGTTGAAAGATCTACATCATCAAGCAATAAAGCCCACACAAGACAACATAGAAGAACATTGCACTTAGATGAGTTGTAGACAAAAGCCGAGCAGTTAGCAGTTGAAGCAATGGACGGAATGAACAAGATCAAAGAAGAGCTGTAGAAAGTGCAGCAGATGAATGGCAAACACCTAACAGACCAGGAAGTAGCAGATTGTGCAGATCTCAAGGCGTCAGCCAAAGAAGCTGTCGGTCAAGTCACGACAGCTTATGATGAGTTCAAGAAGGAAGTAGATGCACCAACAGTTTCTAGCTGAAGTGGGTTGAGGGAGAGCCACAATTTTGTGTTGGTGCCTGTTGGCACAGGTTCGGAGCGCACAAGTGTGGAACCCTAAGAGGCGAAAAGGTTAAAGATAAGAACAAATGACTCGTCGCAAAGCCAAGATATGCGGAAGTAATTGGTTAAGTTAGTTAGCGATGGGTCATTAGGACCATTTGTAATGGCCAAGTGAGCCTATAAATAGAATTGAGATTGTAAGCCTTTAGAATTATTGATCTTGCGGGCATCTGAAGAGATGAATCCTTTTTGCGATTGTAAGCCTGCGGGCACTTTCTTTTGCACTGAAGTTGCGCATTATGAGATGATACCTTTGCATATATCTGTATTTTTTTTCTTTTGGATCAATCTATGGAAGTATTTATCTGGTTTTGGTTTGTTCGATAATGGTTCTTCAATATTGGGATTGATTAATATGCATCTCTGTTTTTTCGCTTATTGCAATATCTGATGTTTTCCTGAGATCACAATAGATTCCTTCGCGACTATGTTATGTACCGCAGACTCCTTAAACATGATTTGTTAATTTGTCTAATTCATTAATTATGAGATGGTAATGCAGTTAGGGGTTAACAGGGTAATAATATGATGTCATGATGGGAATGCAAATCTTTGGCTATTGTTGTGAATGAGAGTGAAATAATGCATGTCTTCTCACAACTGCGGAAACTTGGGTCTTGCAGCCCCCCTTAGACATCTCGGGTGAGACTTCACTCGCTCTATGGGTGTTGCTGGGAAGAGTAAAACCTTTTTGGGTCGGTTATTAAAGGTGTCTAGTCGATGTTTGTTGATAGCAGTGCGAAGTGAACCCCTGTCTACAGAACTGTGTCAACAAAGAGCCTTCACACTATTCTATGTCTTGTCAACTAGTTGAGGTGTAAAATTCTACTATTTCCTATTTTTAAATTAATTTTAACTTCTAAAAAGTTAAATCCTCCTGCAGACATTTATGTCAAATCCCGGGCATCCTTCACCAATGAAAAAAAACCCATTTTCCTTTTTCAAAAAATAGATTATATATTTTTAATTTTTAGAAAATTCAGTTTAATAAACTATTTTTTTCTGAAAATATTGCAAAACATTATCCCAAACAACATAAAAAATTAAGCACTAATACAAAGTCAAAGAGTTTTGACTTTCCATCAAAAAGTATAGCCCTGCCTTGGTAGGGACTAAAAATCACAAACCTAAATTTAAAACACACACACACACACATAATGGGATGGATAAAATTTGTATCAATAAATTGTTGCAGTTGCATTGGCCGATATAAATATACAAAAAGAGGATAAACTAGTCATCAGTAAAAAATTTAACACATTTCAAAAAAATTCAAAAGTTGCTACAATAAAAAGACTTCGATCCTTCCCAAAGGATATCCTATTTTTCCCGCTAGTATATACCCAACAAAAGGAACCTAATTTTTTTTTTGATTTATAATACTTAGAATTAAACTTAGAGTAAGGAACACATTTTGTTGTTGGCTTCCTCTTGTCCTCTCGGAGATTGATGAGTGCCAACTAGGCTCAATCCATCCATATACATATATATTTGCAATTGATAGACAATCTCTTCCTCTTTTAGATCTTCTAGAGTTGATCCCATTAACATTCTTAATTTGAGGTTGCAAACTATGAACCTTGCTAAGATTAGTAACCAAATTGTAGAACAAATTGCATTCAATTTCCAAAGCTTGTATTTGTCTTTTTTGTTGCAATAGAATTTGTATCACCACAACATAATTACTATCATGTATGTCCTCATGTGCGTGCGCCTTTCCCACCATTGAAAATATGTTGGCAGGCGGCTTGGTAAGGAAGAATCGCAGCATCGTCGATGCTGCGACACGACGGATGAGGTCGCAGAAGGAAGAAGGCTCTATTATTTTATGTGTTTTTTGAGTCGTTTGTACCACAATAGGTGGGTTTTTGGGTCATTGGACCATATGAGCTGTAAATTTGAGTCATTTGTACTGCAGTAGGCGGGTTTTTGGGTCATTTGGACCGTGTAAGTTAGATTTTGGTCATTTGTCCAGGAGTCAGTTAGGAAGTTGTTAGTAAGTGGACAAGCATTGTAAAGGTGGAAGCCTATTTATAGTCAAAGAGTCATATGTGTTGGATAACTTTTGGGAACGCTAGAGCTGAGCAGAGCACAAGTCGTGGATGTTGTTTATGCGCATCTTCGAGTCTGTATGTGAGGTCAAGTGATACTTCTGAGATTTGGTTTTGTGGAGATGTTGTATCAGGGTTTTCCTGAAGTAATATGGCATGATGAAACTGTTTGGTGAAATTCCTTGTGTACCTTCTCTATTAATACATGTTGCGATGATTTCTTACTGCAGTTAATACTTCAATGTTATACTTGTCGCGATGAATGTTTCTGTTGAATAATGCTATGAATGCGAATGATGTTAATCTTGAATGCATAGATCTGTTTTGAATGCTGTGATAAATAAGTTAAGTAAGCAAATGCCGCAACATCCTCCTTCATTCCGCAGAAACATGGTTCCGTCCACTCTCCCTTGATCGCCTCGGGTGAGACCTCATCTGCTCTGCAGGTGTTGCTGGGTGGGGTAAAACCTGTTCGGGCCGGTGCTTAGGGAGATCACAGTGGGTTGGTGTCGATAATGATGGGAACCCCTGTCGACTGGCTTTAAGTCAACAAATGGTTCTGTTGCCGAGACCATGTGCAAAGTGAAAGGAGGATATGTTGTGGCACCCGACAAAACCGAAGATCCAAGAATGGTTTGATCAGAAGTTGCACAAATTTGTTGAAGAAGAAAGCCGGAACACTCGAATGACAGTAGGTCAGTGGGTAGATAGGTACATTCACAACAGTCCGCATGAATGGTTCTTCTGTGAGTCTCCTGTCCTGTTGTTCGAATGGTTGGCGAAGTTGACCTTCCAGAAGAGGAACTTCCAAGGTGGTGAACCGACGACCTGGACCCTCAAATTGAATTAGGAGTTGCAGAAAGTTGATAATAAAGCGTCGCGGGATGTCGAAGTGTGGTTCGATAGGATCCTGGAGGGCTATATCACAGAGTTCGCGGTTGATACTCAGAAATCCTATAGCGAAGCCGAAAGATATTTTTTCCGCGAACCTCAGGGCAGGTTTCTGCTGTTGCTTCAACTGTCGATTAAGATGCTTATTTGCGAAAAGGGTATATTGAAGATGCATCTTGATCAGTAGACATCCTGGTGGGTGGAGGCCGTGGGTACCGCGACGGTTGGGGGGGAAGTACATGGAATGATAAGGGGTAGATGGGTGTAGGTCATGATGAGATTGTGATTGAAGCCGAGGAAGAAAGTGGTCTTATGAGGAGAGGAGTGAGATTCCAACAGGAAAAGAGGCAGAGGACGAGAGAAGGTCCTGCAGCAGTCGAACTGCAAGGCTGTGAAGGAAGACCACACGGGACGAAGCGACCTCACAGTACTGACAAGGATGACCAGGCTATGCCCAGGATAGAGGGAGGACCAAACCCCAGCACCAACTTACCCACACCTCTGCTCACTATCTCTCAGATAGCAAGAAATACCACTTCGACACCGCCAAGTTCATCAACACCGCAAAAGTTAACCGGTAGTAGTACATCGAAAGGAGGAAGGAAACCTAGAATGGCGGGCGATGATGCTAAGTTACCGTTGTTCCACCGGAGTGGGATGGACAACCCATAACAGTATTGGTTTTTGTGTGAACCAGTCTGGACCGTAAAATAGGTCACTGATGATGCCGCTAAGAAAGGATAGTTAGCAACAACTCTGTGAGGTCGTGCATTCGATTGGTTTATGAAGTTTGTTCTAGTTCCTACAGGAGCCCTAGAGAAGTCGTTAGATGAGATCGAGGATGGGTTGATTGCAGAATTCAGAAAGCCCAAGTCTGAGGCTCAATATATTACGGAATTGAAAGAAATTAAGCAGTATCCCAATGAGATGGTGTGGGATTTCGACCAACGATTCAAGACACTAATGGCAAGGGTTAGTTTTGATATGAGCGCCATCCAACATAAAGAATGGTTCATCGCGGCACTGCTACCACATATTCAGCTACCATTGATGCAACAAAACATCTCGACACCCAATGAAGGTCTGGAGATTGCAATGCAATTGGAGGCATCATCGATTGGAGAAAATGCAGTCGGGATGTCGCAGATACAAACACAGCTCACTAACTTGACTATACAGCTACAAGATTTGAAGAAGGGCAAGGAGCAGCGTGAAGAAGTATGGTGTATGCGATGTCGAGGAGAAGGGTATACGAAGGACAATTGCTCGGACTTCCGCAATTATTTGGTTTCAGGAGCGCCCAATCCGTTGAATGGTGGTAGCATGTCGTGGTGTCGCGTCTGCCATGTATATAGGCACAACCATGACAATTGCCCATATATGCAGAAAATGGTCACAACCCCGAGGAATCTTTATTGTACATTTTGTAAATCGGTGGGTCACGATGACAAGGATTGCCGTGCATATGGGTTGCTACAAGAGCGAATGTGTGATGCGTTCTATGTAAAGGACGACCAACATGCCGTACAACAGCCGCAACCGCAGGTAGCCCAGCCACTACCTCAACCACAGATGCAGTTTTTAATGCAACAACAACAACTGCCGCAGTTCATGCCACAATATGCTCCGATGTAGATGGCTCCACAGCAGCCACAGTTTGTACAGCAACCGCAGTATGCACAGCAAGGGTAAGGAATGCAACCAGCACCAATGCAACAACAGTTCAACAAACCACAGTACCAACAGCAGGGAGGATACCAGGGAGGACATGGCGGAGGATTTGGTCGTGGAGGAGGACAAGGTGGTCGCGAACCTGTTCAATGCTATCACTGTGTGGCATGGGGACACTACCAACGGGACTGTCCATTACTGTAGAACCAATGTACGTTCTATTTTGTTAACGATCACATGGTTGAGAATTGTCCACAATTGATTGCGCGATGGCAAGCAGGAAATACTCCCCAGTTGCAGAACCATCCCCAGGCACAGCAGCCTGCCCAGAACCAAGTGCAGCAACCAGTGCAGAACCAGAATATGCAGCCTAATCAGAATCAGAACGTGAACCCACCTGGGAATCCGCCATTGAACCAGACCCAGGGTGCGAATATCGCGACAATTTCTGCCAAGCTAAGACTGCAAGATGCTTCTGTTGCTGTGGTCACTCGTGGAGGAAAGACAACTGGAGCGGACAACTCAATGATGCGGTTAGCCGGACAAAAGAAGGTATCATTTGACATTGATGCATAGCGGGAGACGTTTCTTCAAGCACAACGTGCACTAGAAAATGACCGAGGTAAGGCTGTTGTGTATGACATGCCCTCCACTTTTGATGCTACTTCAGAGGCCAGCCCGTCATAGCGGTCCAACACACTTCATGCATTTTTGGAACATTGTTTGTCTCTGGTAAGATATCCCGACGCTCTTGCTGCGATTGAAGCTTTATTGTGACGACCGACCCAGGATCGACAAGAGCTCATGGTTAATTCCCTACAACGATAGAAGATGGGTAAGGAGATGCAGATGAATATTCAAATTGGTGACTATGATGTTGATTCGGTTATTCTGGACCTTGGTTCGGATGCCAACATATTGACCAAGCAGGATTGGCAGAAGATGGGGAGTCCCCCATTGAGCTGGTCTCTTATACAGCTCTGGTTAACTAATCACGCTAAGGTGACACCGATTGGGAGAGTTCCACGAATGGTGGTGGACATTGTGGGAATGAAAACATACGCCGACTTTGATGTAATAGAAGTAGTCGAGGGAGGAAGCTCTTAGCCAGCACTACTGGGGATTGGATGGTCTAATGATAGTGGAGCTGTAATCAACTTCAAGCGATGGATGATGACTTTTGATAATCGCGATCTCAGAGTTATCGCTTCGTTGGATCCAGCTGAAGGCCACCGCTACATAGAGCCAGTGAAGGATGACGATCACAGAGGATGGGACCATGCATTTAATATCTCCAAATATTATATCCATTCGACTGCTAGCGGTGAGTTGGGATGGCGTAGTGACAGCTCTGTGTCTTCCAACTCTGATGATGCGCTACAATATCGGCATAACCGCTTGCACGAGGTGTCACTCCATAAGTGTGGGTTGATCACACAATCATTATGCCGTGTTGCAACTGAAATAGTTACGGTACCGATATATGAAGGATTTCCTGGCTTCTTTGACTTTCTGACAGAGTTTGAGGAATGAGTTTCCGAACCACATCGGTTGTTCGCATTGAAAGAAGCACTGAAAGTTGCTCCAGCACGTTGATGGGAAACCCACAAGGCATCAATTGATGGATGGTCAAAATGCAGAAGATTGATGATGGTATGCTTCGGTGATACCGAGGTTTACCACACTAGGAAGTATGATGGTCGGAACGATCCTGGTGGTCACTTGAAGGAGTGTCAGCGGGTTATGGGTCTCGCGACCAAGAGACGAATGGGTCCATGCTTTTATCCATATGTTGGATGAGATGCCACGATCATGGTATACTGCCGCCGAGTTACGAGGAGAAATTTCTACTTGGCTGGAGCTCACAATGCGCTTTACCCATACATTCAATTTTGCGGACGTTGATCCAGAGGTCAATAATGCCTTACCTCTCATCCGTGATGTAATTCTGTAGGTTGTCCTGGTGGCCTATCCTGCGGATCCGCATATGCACTGCCGGATGCAGTCTCTCATGGAATGTTTCAATATCAGCGGTGGTCCAGAAGATGGTGATGATATGTGAAATGTGAACATCCCAAAATCAGAAGGAATTCATGTTGTGGTACCATCTGATGGGCCAAGTGATCCGATCAGTCAACCGCTGAAGATCCGAAAGATTAACATTGGGGCAGAGGCCAATTTGAAATTTGCAAATGTCAGGGATTACTAGGATGATGAGCTGATAATCAAGGTCACTGATTTGCTCCATGAGTTTCAGGATGTATTTCCAACAAAGTTTTCCGACATGAAGGGGATTCTGGGCGACTTAGGGGAGATGAAGATTCCATTAAAACTAGATGCTAAGCCGATCCGGCAACGACCCTATCGATTGAATCCGCGACATAAGGAGAGGGTCAAGGTAGAATTGGATCGCATGTTGGACGCTGGTATCATTAAACCAGTCGAGGAGTCGGAATGGGTTAGTCCTATGGTGGTATAGGATAAGAAGACTGGCGAGGTGCGCATTTGCGTCGACCTCAGGAAGATAAATGATGCATGTTTGCACGATCCGTTCCCAACCCCGTTTATTGATGAAGTGCTCGAAGGTGTGGGTGGCCAGGAGATGTACTCTTTCACAGATGGGTTCTCTGGCTACCATCAGATCCTCATTGCAAAAGAAGACCGCCATAAGACAACTTTTGCTACCGAATGGGGCTGCTTTCAGTACTCTGTGATGCGGTTCGGCTTGAAGAATGCACCTGCGATATTTTTGCGGGTTGTCATTGCTGCATTCAAAGATTTCATTCAGAAGTTTCTACAGGTATACATGGACGATTGGACGGTCTATGGTTTGGTCCGCGATCATCTGACAAATCTTTGGTTGATGTTGGAGCGATGTCGGAAACACCAGATATCGTTGAACTTAAAGAAGTGTATCTTCTGTGCACCGTTTGGCATATTGTTGGGTCATATTGTGTGTAAGCAAGGATTGTTGGTCGACCCAACAAAGAATGCGCTTATTCTGAGTTTGACACCGTCGATTACTGTTAAGCAGTTACGGGCGACGCTGGGACACATGGGGTACTATCGCAAGTTCATCAGGGGTTATGTTGCAATTACTGCCCCTATGGAGAAGTTGTTGAAGAAGGATGCGGTATTCCAGTGGAGCCCTGAATGTGAGGATAGATTTGAGACACTAAAGACAAAGATGGCTTCGGTGCCGATACTAGTATTTCCTGATTGGAGTAAGGAGTTCCATATTCATGTTGATGCCTCATTGATCACGTTGGGAGTTGTGTTGGCCCAGCCCAGAGAGGGGGATCTTGATCACCCCATTGCTTTTTCCAGCCGGAAATTGTCATATGTAGAAAGAAACTACACTTCGACGGAGAGGGAAGGTCTGACAATGGTTTACGCGTTGCAGAAGTTTCACCATTACTTACTAGGAGGCCATTTCAAGATGTTCACAGATCATTCTGCATTAAAATACCTGGTCAATAAGCCTGTGTTGGGGGGGAAGATCTGTCAATGGCTACTTCTGTTTCAGGAGTTCGATTTTGAAGTAATTGTGAAGCCAGGGTGGTTAAATGCTGTCTCGGATCATCTCTCCCAGATTGAAACAGGGGAGGAGTCAACTAACATTGAAGATGGGTTGCCTGATGCGCAATTATTTAAAGTTGGAATTGTTGATGGATATTTTGAAGAAATCATTCAGTTTCTGGCGACAGGTACCGCACCAAAAGAATTCACCACTAGCCAGAAGAAGCAGTTGGTAGTCAAGGTTGCGAACTTCCAGCTAATCGCAGGAGCGTTATACAAGATGGGTGCTGATGGGATATTGCGACGGTGTGTGTTGCCACATGAGCAAGAGCAGATCCTTTCCGAAGCACATGCAGGAGTGGCTGAAGGGCACTATGGTGGCCGTGCGACGACAAGGAAGGTGCTTCAAGCGGGGCTCTGGTGGCCTACGCTGCACAGTGATACGGCAAATTATGCACGGTCCTGCGACATTTGTCAAAGAACCGGGAAGCCATCCCTACGGGATGTGATGCCATTGATGCCTCAGTTGACATTGCAACCATTCGACAAATGGGCAGTAGACTTTGTGGGACCTATCCATCCCCCGGGTAAGCGCACTGGAGCTAGGTATATCATCACAGCGACAGATTACTTGCCACGATGGGCCGAAGCTGCACCAGTCATTGATTGTTTCGCAGCCACAACAGTGCGGTTTCTCTTTGACCACATCGTCACTCGCTTTGGCTGTCCCAAGATATTGTTGAGCGATCAAGGCAGCCACTTTCACAATTGCACCATCAACGCATTGATGGAGGAATTGTAGATACAACATAAGAAGAGTACACCCTATCATTCGCAGAAGAATGGCACGGTGGAAGCTTTCAATAAGATATTGGAGCATGCGCTGACAAAGGTGTGCAATGTGAACCGCGATGACTGGGATCTAAAAATCCCAGCAGTATTATGGGCATATTGCACCACATGTAAACGACTGATAGGGTAGACACCATTCAGGATAGTGTATGGGAAAGAGGCAGTCATGCCTATGGAGTATATCATTCCGAGTCTATGCATAGCGGCAGCCACTGGCATGGATGATGCGGCCGCATTAGAGGAACGTCTTGCACAGTTAATACAGTTGGAGGAAGATTGCTTCATCACCGGTTTCCATCAGGGTGTGGAGAAGGATCGCCAGAAAGCTTGGCATGATCGCCATATCAAGAACAAACAGTTTCAATAGGGTGATTTGGTGTTGCTATATGACAGCAAGTTTATGAAACATCCAGGAAAATTGCAGATGCATTGGCTTGGTCTGTATCGCATTAGCAGCATTACTTCCGGAGGAGCAGTCCAGTTGCAGCAGTTGGATGGGGTGATGCTCCCCAAGTTCATTAATGGTAGCAGGTTGAAGCCCTATCGGTCGAGCTTGGAACCGCGTGATGCCTGAGTCGCATCGGGGAAAAAAATGTGTGTAGATTGATTGGTGGCAGGATGGTGCACCAATAGGGACAGAATGCGGAAATGGAGGCTTCTGACGCAAGTTTGGAGCGGTCTGCGACAAGTGGCAGCGTTGCGACTAGGTCAAATCAACAATAAATGCTAAAAGTTCAAACAGTTAATTAACAATGCTTGTTCGAATGATGGGCATTAATGGCAGATCCGACTGATCGCCTGACAGGATCAATGATGGATTTGCGTCATTAATATAGGATTTTGGTGGAATTAATGCATGATTTAGTGATGATTATGGAGGATTCGGCTAGAAGCTATAAAACTGGGTAGAAGTTGGTCAGAAGGCACCGATATTTTCGTTGTTAAGTGTCCGCGTAGAGCTGACAAGTAGTGGCAAGCACAATGGTGTGTTGGGCACAGTTCAGTTGAATTTGTAGAGTGCTGCTCGTAGAAGCTATTAGTTGTAAGCGCTGGGTAAGGTATGCCATGCGAGCTAGAAACGGTGGAGATTAGTAGTGATTTTGAGTCTCCTTTCACCGGGATTGCCGTTGAGGAAGAGGTTTCATCTGAAGAAGCCGTCAATCTTAAGGAAGAAGTTGCAAACATGCCGGTGGGAGCCTCAGTCATCGTCAAGAAATGTCAAGGGGGCCAGCATTTTGAGTCCCCGCAGAGCAAGAGGTAACTGAGACCGTCCGCCGGGGTGGCTGGTGAAGCTCAGGTGCAGGTCGGGTAGTCCAGTCACCGTGTTGATGAATGTGCCCCATGGGAGGGATTGTCAATTGTTGACATCCCTGGGTATATCTCTCCCAGTCGGCTGGATGTAACCTCGCGCAAGCTAAACTTGAAGCAGAGATATGGTGTGAAGATACCTGCGCTCCCTACCGGAATGGAGTGCTTTGTTGATATTGGGCCGGCGTTGATGCGCCTCCGCTATGATGATCACGATATGGTGGCCCAACCTGACATTACAGCGACCCCATATGTGCTCGGATCACGTATTACCATGACGCTAATTGTGCAGGATTGGGCACGTGGATTGAAGCAGGCTGGGTTGTTAAGGCTTATTAACATGCCACATTTTGGGCGACTGGCGGAAGTTAATGCGTGCATGAAGCAGCTGCTGGCGTGCTTCCATGGCGGGTCGTTGTGGCTAGACAGCGAAATTCCGATCACTGTTGATTTAATTTCGCATATTACCAGATTGCCGAAAGATGGGGTCGACCCATCATAGTTCTTCCAAGGGAGTCGAATGACAAAAAGCGGGCGGGATAGCTCATAAAGAAGTATGGCTTGGTAATAGATGGCCGTGGGTATCGCACCAGTAGTATCAATGACCAGGTGGTACTCACTGGCACCAAGATCTTATCCTGCAAAATGATCAAAGGAGGTCGCCCTAACCAGTGCAACTCAGGGCTTGTTGCATGTGCAGTAAAATGTGCGGAGGGCGTCCAAATGAACTGGTCCTTGTTTCTCCTGAATCAATTAGCAGTGGATGCTGCAGCCGTTCAGGCTGGTAAGGGCTCGTTTTCATACAGCTGGCTGCTACTCTTGATTGCATTTGTGGCTTGGAAGTAGCCTGACGTGTACCAGGGCATGGAAGTTGAGGCTACAAAGGAGCGACAGGGTGCGCGCTATCAGAACTTATGGTATGTACGGGAACTTGAACGACTTCGGGATTGCCAATTGATATTCTGGCTCTACTGGGAGATGCTTTGCGATGCCACAACGAAAGTACCGCAGATATCCGAAGAAACTGCGGCAAGATTTAAGCCACTCATGGCATTTGCAGTTTGGCCGCATGCTATTTATGTGCAGGCACAGCACGACCCCGGTCAGCAATGGTTGCTGACCCCTTACAAGGTAACAACTGAAGCATTGGAGGCTATCGTGAACGACTAGCCAGCGGAATGGCGTGAACCTGTGACGTTGGCCGAGATTGAGGCTGGTGGGCCGGTGAAGGGTCCAGATGATCGTATATCGGCATATGACCCACCCAGTCATCATGATTCTGATCAAGAGTCCATCAAAACACCAACGGCCGATGATAGTGACCGTACCTTGGAAGAGCATGGTCGAAAAGGAAACCAGGACCCGGCAACAATTAGTGGGCTACCCCTGGCCGTGGAAGCACAGTTGGGTCGACTGATACACGCAATCGTTGATGCATCCAACACAACAACTCAGAAAATGATAAGGGCGACAAATGAAGGATTCCACATGCTCACTGCTCATGTGGACTCTGTGTATGACATGGTTTCGCGTCGGGCACTCGATGATGCAGCGACACCACAAGTTAGCACAATCATCACTCAGCCGCGGGTGAGGAATGTGGAGATTCCCTCGATTCGATTGTGATTGAATACGAAGCTGCCAATGTTGTGCTGCAGCAGCTGAAGATGGTGACCATCAATGTGAATGCCTTGCCCACAGAAGGGTTGACCACTATACAAGCAACTACCAGCCGGGAAATGACAGACCGACTGCGGCAGATCAGTGGTATGTGTGTATGACTACAGGAGAGTGAGGCCGATGCGAAGCACACTATTGAAGAATTGACTGGTAGGGCTGCTTCAACACGACAGGCTGTGGATGAACTCGAAGCACACATTAAGGCATAACAAGTTGAGAAGGCACGCAAAATCAAAGTCCTGAAGAAGGAAACACGATTTCCTTATAGTGGAGAAGGCCCAGATGTGGGATGACAATGTATAGGTCGACTGGGCCATCACGGAAGCTTATCAGCATGTGCCGGAGCCCACTGAAGAGGTGGACGTGCTCCAATGGGTACAACGACTGGGGGATGCAATTGTTCAGTTGCGACAAGAGAATCAGGAGTTGAAGGCTTAGGTGAATCCTGGTACGCCTCAAGTTGAAATTGATGACAGAAAAAGGGAAATTGAGGAAGTCGCAACTCAGCTGGAGGAGCTGGAAAAAACTGCGACGAAGCTCACAGCTGATACCGTACAGTTTTGAAGCCACATTGTCCAGGACGAGTAGGTTGAATAGTTGATCAAAGATCGATAGGACGCAGAGGGACAGTTGGTGACACTCAAGGTAGCCATGCGCATAATGCCACCAATGGAACAGGTCACCAAGTCTCAGGACTTAAATGAATTATAGCAACGGGTTACCAAGGCTGATGAGCGCCAGAAGAAGCGTGCTGCGCAGTTGGAGCAGTGTCAGGATGTAGGGGGAAGTTCATGACCAAGGAAGGAGAAGCACTTCAGGCAGTACAGAAGGGTCGTTAACAGGTAACGACAAAGCTCATTGTGCATCCATCTGCAGAAGATGTGGTTGATAGTCAGGTGGCGGCTACGGAAGTCAAAGAAATGGTGAAGACAGTTGTGCAGCAGTACGAAGATTTCAAAGTGAAGAACACAGAGTTCACTATATCCAGTTGACGTGGCTCGAGGGCGAGCCACAAGATTGTGTTGGGGGCCTGTTGGCAGGCGGTTTGGTAAGAAAGAATCGCAGCATCGTCGATGCTGCGACATGACGGATGAGGTCGCGGAAGGAAGAAGGCTCTATTATTTTTTGTATTTTTTGAGTCGTTGGTACTGCAATAGGCGGGTTTTTGGGTCATTGGACCATATTAGATGTAAATTTGAGTTGTTTGTACCGCAGTAGGCGGGTTTTTGTGTCATTTGGACCATGTCAGTTAGATTTTGGTCATTTTTCTAGGAGTTAGTTAGGAAGTTGTTAGTAAGTGGACAAGCATTGTAAAGGTGGAAGCCTATTTATAGTCAAAGAGTCATATGTGTTGGATAACTTTTGGGAATGCTAGAGCTGAGTAGAGCACAATCCGTGGATGTTTTTTATGCACATCTTCGAGTCTGTATGTGAGGTCGAGTGATACTTCTGAGATTTGGTTTTGCGGAGATGTTGTATCAGGGTTTTTCTGAAGTAATATGGCATGACGAAGCTATTTGGTGAAATTCCTTATGTACCTTCTCTGTTAATACATGCTGCGATGATTTCTTACTGCAGTTAATACTTCAATGTTATACTTGTCGCGATGAATGTTTTTGTTGAATAATACTATGAATGCGAATGATGTTAATCTTGAATGCATAGATATGTTTTGAATGCTGTGATAAATAAGTTAAGTAAGCAAATGCTGCAACATCCTCCTTCATTTGGCAGAAACATGGTTTCGTCCACTCTCCCTTGATCGCCTCGGGTGAGACCTCATCTGCTCTGCAGGTGTTGCTGGGTGGGGTAAAACCTGTCCGGGCCGGTGCTCAGGGAGATCGCGGTGGGTTGGTGTCAACAATGATGGGAACCCCTGTCGACTGGCTTTGAGTCAACAAAATATTGGTATGTTATCCCCAACAAATTAGTTCTTCGTGCCCCCTCAAGATCCTATGAATGTCATAAATTTCACATAGAGAACGACTCCCAGGGTGGAAGTGGTTTCTAGCACTATCCATGACACAATAATAATGACAAATGAATTACAAAATGACCTAGTAATCTCTTAAGAATTGTCCCCATAGCTTGGCTAGATTTAAATGACTAAGTTGAGACCCGACTTTACCAAAAGCATAGACTCTCTTACTAGAGTTTGAACCCCAAGAATTCATAAAAACCCAAATACATATACTCAACAAACCCATAATTAAAGGAGTTGTTGTTTTCTTAAGCCAATTCTCAAAACCTAAGAACAATAGAATCATGATAGAAGAAAATTCCCCAAATTTGCTTGGATCTTTGTTGAAATGAAGAGGTATAAGTCCTTTGAAAGAGTCCCTATATAATAACACTACAAACCCTTTGGATACATTTCCTTCAAAGTGCAAATCACAAAACCATTATATGCTATGACACCTTAGCAAATTAAACTTGAATTTGACAACACAGAGCTTGACAATGGTTCTATTGCTTACTAGGAGATGAAGAGTAGGCGCCACCTACAATCGGCCAAATTCCAAACCCCCATACTCTACTCTATACAATTTCATCATCCCACTTTCATATATCATAACGAGCTTGACAATTTGATGATCTTAGCTGCACCATAATGTCGAATTGTATTAACATATAGGGAAAATCGGGAAATAATGAATGCTTGAAGTCATATGAAGGTTCCCTTTCCACCTTGGGTACATGGAGGGAATGCAAAACATATGAGTTGGTCCATTAAATCTTTTAAAGTTCCTTTAATCAACTTAGATCCAAGGTTGGCCGCATGGTTCACTTGGGAGTTGTGATTCTTAAGCACATGAAAGAACTCAATGCTATTGAACATGGTTGATGTTGGGGAACCTCTTCATATGAACCATATAACATAAAATAAAATAATGAAAGGGAACAATATTCCAAAGAGAGGTGGTGTCTAAAGACACCATCACAACACTTAAGCATAATGCATTATGATCGAAACATCACAATGCATTATCACAAAGGATACAATTCAAGCATATTTCATACATAACACAACCTATAGGGTCGTCCTTTTATAGTCTATAGATATAATCAAGTCCCTTGAAGTGAGGAATATCTAGTCCACAAATAGGGGTCACTGGTTATAATCGTTTCCATGAAATCCACAACATCCCAAAGTTTGGTTGAATGTTATAGTCGGGTCGTACCATGGTGTCATTGACCATTCAATCGATTGCTCAGTCAAACCTCTAGTCGACTGCTCTGCTACTGAACTGTTGTCTATCGAATTATTGTCTTTAGAAGATCCAAAGGTGTGATGAGCCTGCATAGCCTTAGGTTCCAAAATCCTCCCATCAGCACAACGCTATGGAGATTCATGAGATGTAATTGTGTTCTTTGAACATCCCCCCATAACTGCAATTTTCTAAAGCTCGAGCACAGCCCAAAGTTTCACAAACTTAGCTTATGGTAAAGGCTTCATAAATATATTTAATGTCCCCAAACCCAATATAAGGGCAAAAGCACTAGGAAAACTAGGGTGGAAGGCTAAGTTAGGTTATTCACAACGAAATAAAGGAGTCTAAGGCTAGGCAAACATGCCAACAACCAATTAAATAAACATTTAGCCTTTAAAAAAAATGCAGAAAACAAAAGCATTTCTTTTCCCCAAAGTACATGTGAAGCATCCATGTTTGAGCATGAAATTAATACGAGTTTAATCATAAATGAAGTATCTACAGGCTGCCATCTGCAACCACATAACAATAACAAAAATTAGATAACTATATTGGATTCTAAGGGTTGCAATAAAATACGAGATAAATCATTCTACAACTATGAGTAAAATATAAATAGATATGATCTATGGTTTCCCTATATACACCATTAAATTTCAATTATTGAGCAACCATTAATAACATATCCACAATCATATTTATGCAACATACAGATCGTCCCCTTATTTATCATTTAACCATAATAAATATAAGCAGGAATAAATCATATCTACATCAAATCATAAGCAAAAATATGTCTACATGGGCACATATGCAACAAATGAAAACAGTAAATAGAACATAATAAGAAAACTTATCTGAAAAGGGAAATGGCATCAACAAGACCACATTCCTCCCTTCCATAGACATGTCAATTTTTGCATCTAGCAACTTGAGTAGTCAACCCCGAGCTGAGGCCACGAATCCACAAGAAAAAACTCCAAAAGTCTTTATTAGAGAGTCCTCCTCTTAGAAATTAAATACAAAATAATTTCCCAACCACTACTTTCATGTTGGTTTCTTCACTGCCTATGGGTAAATGACCTAGCTTGCCATACCCATTTTTTGGATTTATGTGCAAGAAAACTTGGATTAGTAGGGTCAAATAAAAGGGAAAACAATCAAAATCTATCAAGACAAATTCTTTGGATAGATGGGAAACAATAATGGTTGAGCAATCTTGCATCAAACCACAAACTCTTTACCCAACAACACAGACTTGGCCAAGCATATGTGTGTAGCACATAACATAACATGATTTCACATAACATTACACATAACATAACAAAATTTCCACATACACAACACATAACAGACTTTCACATAACAACACAGGTTTGGCCCAATCATGCATCCCCCTTTGCAGTGAGGTAGATCATGAATATATAGCACAAAGAGGCAAATTCGAACCAAGGAGACCAACTTGAGTTCATGAGGAGGTTAAATCAACCGTAAGGAAGCCAAATCAAATTAGGGATAGAGAAAGAGAGGGAAGTTACATAAATCAAGAGGGAGTTATAATTTTGCATGCACAAGCCAATAAAAGTGCATGAGAGAATGAAGTATCCAAAGTGGTCCAAAATATCCAATAGGAGCACATAAGCCACGAGAGAGGATACACAAAATATACCTTTTCCAAGCATATAAAAATAATAATAACGAAAGTTACACACTTGAGGAGTTGGAGGATAAATTCAATTTTGTGGAAATTAATTGGCCGAATAACATCAAATATTATCCAATAGTATTTGGGTCCAACTTCAAGTGTTTGGGTGAGCAACAACTCATAAAGCCACTAGGGTACAATAGAACTTAGATTTTAATACAAATCAAAATTTACGAAATAAATATGCAAATCCCAACACTTATGTTTTCAATGGGTCCAAGGTACTCAAGACATCATAGACTAGGGTTTGGGATAATAATGCACTAGGAAAATAACATTCTCGACACCCTTTCCCCCTCACTTGTGGAATCCATGGCCTCCCATTCTCGCCAGTGGTCCATGTTGAGCTAGTTATTTTATTAATTTGAAAAATAATAATAATAATTCCATGGTCCTTCACAACCATAATAATGTCTAAATACCAATGCCAAGGTACCTAGTTCCACATTAATAAACACATAACAATACATCACATACGTCCAAGGTCTTAACACACCAGGGGTATTACAATATATCAACAATTTGATCATTTGTCTTGCATAAACAAGTGGAACAACATTGTCATGCACCAACTGTCTCAAATAGTGAGCATGAAGTTCAACATGCTTCAGTTTGATGTGAGCAACAAGATTATCAACAACCTAGATAACACTTTGATTGTCACAATGAATAATAGTTGAGACTTGAACAAGAAACACAAGTTCTTCTAAAAGCTAACGAATCCAAACTGCCTATGTACTTGCATTGAAAACACCATGATACTTTGCTTCTATAGTCGAAAGAGAGACTACTTTATGTTTCTTACACGACTGGACCAAGGGTCCAAAACTTAGTCGAAACACATAGCCAGAAGTGGACTTATGATTGTCAATTTCACATCCCGAATTGGTGTCAGTAAACTTGACCAATGGTTCGGTACTACAACAATACTTAATAACATACTGATAAGTTTCTTTAATATAGCAAACAATTCTCTTTGCATCTTTCCAGTGGCTTTCTCGAGGATCTTGCAAGAAATGGGAGACCACACTAACAACAAAGGAGAGATCCAGTCAACTGTGAGTTAAGTAAATCAGGTTATCGACCAATTGTCAATAAAGAGTGGTGTCAACTCGCGAAGAGTCATAGTCTTTTGACAACTTCACTCCAGATTGGTAAGGTGTAGCACAAGACTTACAATTGTTCATTTTGAATCCTTTCAAAAGATCCAAGGCATATTAGGTTGGGAAAGAAAGATTCTGTCATCCATTTGCAAAATTTGAATGCCCAGGAAGAAATGCAACAAACCAAGATCAATCATTTCAAAGGTATCTGCAAGTTGTTTCTTCGAACCCAAAATTATATTGACATTATATCCAGTTATGACTAAATCATAAACATATAATGCCATAATCAAGGTATCACCATGATCATGTAATACATAGATATTGTGACCAGATTCACAACGTTTGAACCCAAGATTGACAAAGAAGCGATCAATTTTCTCATACCAAGCACGAGGTGCCTATTTCAAACCATATAACGACTTATTGAGTCAACAAAGAAGACCAGAAATTGTCAGAAAACCAGGAGGTTGTTCCATGTAGATTTATTCAGACAAGTATCCATGAAGAAATGCACTTTTAACATCCATTTGACTAAGTTCCCATCCAAAATGAGTAGCAGGAGCAAGGATTAGTAAAACATAATTCAACTTTGCGACAGGGGAAAAGGTTTCATTGTAGTCGATTCCTTATTGCTAAGAGAATCCATTGGCGACCAAATGAGGCTTGTGCCATTCAACAACAACGTTAGAGGTAAACTTAGTCTTATAGACCCATCGACACATCACAACATTCTTTCCTTGCAGTCGAGGAACAAGTTCCCAAGTCTGATTCTTCTTCAAAGAATCAATTTCAGCAGTCATAGAATTTTCCCATTCAAGCACTCCCTAAGCATCAACATAAATGTCAAGATCACAGGTTTCAAGAACATGTGACATTAGTGCAACACTACCATGTTATTTCTGACTACGGGTCTGCCGACCAAGACTAACATCTGTAGCATCCAGTCCAACATGTACCATCCCTCCAATTTGACCCCTTATTATTATTATTATTTTGTAATTGTAATTGTATTATGTAAATGGCCCTGGCGAGGAGCTCAAGGCCAAGGCCCCACCAGTGGACCTTGAAAACTAGTATTATGATTTATAAGTGTTATTTAAGACTCAAGAGACAATTGATGACTAAGCAACTTAAACAACGGGCAACAACTTTCGAATGGGGGGAAGCGACAAGTAAAGGGTAGTATAGTTATGAGGAAACAGTGGTAGACAACGAGGAGTCACCTTAATTCCTCAAAACACTTATACTTAAGTTATTCATATTATCGTCTTAGGTAAACATTAGTGATTATTAATCACAAAGTTAATATTCTAGCTCTTATTACCTTTTTTGATCAAAGCTAGCTATTATATTAAGTCAAGACTAAGTAGTCATCCTTATTATTTTGTTTCATATCAAGATATACACTTCATATATTGAAAAGATAAAGGAGATAAATATTAAATATGGTTATAGGAATAAGTTATTACCTTTATATCAATTATGATATTGATATACATATAAATATATGATGTTAGATTTAAGAAGGGTGTTACTCTTTTTGGTAAGAGTATAACATTTTATTGTTGAGAATAAACCTTATAGGGTAAATATATCCCTTTTGGTGTTATATCAAATAGCACTTTGAGTCTGGTTGAAGGTCTCGGGAGTGTGGATGAATGGAGAGCTCCAAGAACAAGACACCAAGGAGTACGTTAATATATGGATTTACCTGTTACAGGTGCTAATCATTGAGGAGATCTTCACACATGGATGAACTTTCAATGCTGGTTTGATGAACTGGGTGGAGTTTAAAGCTAACACGCAGAGTTGAGCTCTTAAATGGTAGAATTTAAGCTAGTGATCATGGCCCTGTTGAAGATCGTGACAGAGTTCACATGGCAGAGTGTTAAGGGTTTTCAAACATTCATGCAGAGATAAAAATATTCACTCATTCAGCATTGAGACACAGAGAGAAATGCATAGACGTCTTCACCAAAACAGAGATAGCAACATTCAACCAATCTTTCAGAGATTTCGTCTTTCAAGATTCAAAGGATTTCAAGATTCACGCCGTGATCTATGAGGGAGATGACGAGCATTCCTCTTTCACCAAAACACCGGGGTTGAATCTTTAAAAGCTTTAAACGCAGAGGTGAACACGCCGGGTTTGGAGGCAGAGTTTTAAAGAAGTCACGCAGAGGGTAAAGAATGACAAATGACAAAGTGTAAAGATAGGATGAACAGCGATTTAGGCAGAGCTTGAAGCTTCCACGAAAAGAGCGGATACATGGGGGATTTGAGCAGAAGGATGGAGGAGATTAATGCTGGCTGGTAATTGGATTCAAGAAACCACAACCCGTCTTGGATCATCAAGACCGAATTGATGGAAGGACGTGAGCATAATTACAGGGGAAATGATGATCTCTGCTGCTGATGTTCTGAGTGATTACCGATGAGCATTTTTAGGATTGGGAACTGAGGATGATTTTCTTGGACGCATGCTACATTAGTCTGGGAAATTGGGATTCAGCACACAGATTGCAGGCATCTGGATTATGGTGATTTAGTCCTGTTCAGCTGACTCTGGGATTGTTTCTTGGCGTCGTGTGGAGTACGGATGGCTGCCCCGGGGGGAGGAGTTTATCTGCATGTTAGCGATTCCCAGCTTCGATCAGGGAACACTGCTAAGGATGACTCACTCAAAAACACTGTTAAGAGGGTCAAAGAAAGACAGAGACAGGACTTGTTGGTACTGGGGGTGGATGTAAAGTTGGAAGAGGCGGAGGACTTCTCTCACACTGCTGTGGTTGGTCATGTTAGGGGAAGAAGATTTGGGCGTGGTTTTCTTCGGCGTTGGGCGGCTGAGCAGTGGATGCACTTGGTGTCATCAGCCCCTGAGGTTCGTGTATTGACGAATGGATGGTTTTCATTCATCTTTATGAACAGTGGGGAGGTCAATGCTGTTTTAAGCAGACAATGGTCGATTCTAGGAGTCCCTCTTGTTCTGAAAAGCTGGTCCCCTTTCTTCGACTCAAAATCGGAGAAAATTGCTAAAGAACCGCTGTGGGTGAAGCTTCCTGGGCTTCCCATGCATATGTGGAATGAAACTCGGTTTGCTGAGATTGGAAATTATCTCGGTGATTATGTATGTTCAGATTCCTCCTATATTCAGACTGGCATCTATACGGTAGCCAAGATATTGGTTAATATCGATCTGCGGATGGGACTTTCTGCTGAGATTAAAGTTCATTATAAGGATGGGGAATTTGTGCAGAAACTGGATTATGTGGGTGTGCCATTTAGGTGTCATCGCTGCCACGCTCTTGGACATCTGGTAGCTTGTTGCCCATTATTGTTTCGGACTTGTAAGCCTCTGACTGATGATACAGATGAAGTAGTAGCAGAACCAGTGTCGATGGCAAACTCTCAGGCGGTGGTGGCTGATGGGGGTAGGCCTGTTTTAGACGGGGAGGTGATTCTCGATTCGGTGGTACCATCAGATTCCTGTGGGCGGATTGGATCCGAGGAATTATTGACACCGTTGGTGAACAATGAACCGGAGATTAATGGAAGTGCGCCTCCTGTAGCTGACGGGGATACTATGTGTTCCGTGACCACATTCCTCCAGGAGCTGCCCAATCGTCGGGATACATCTGCAAACTCCTTGGGTATATCTCTTTCCCTTTCTCCTGCTGATTCCCTTTTTGATGACTCTATTGTAATAGGGGGGGGCAGTCTTGGGTCTCCTCCTCGCCCGGATGCTCCTTGTATGAGGTCTGATGGGGATAGTATTGTCACGCCGTCAATTGTCTCCACCAATCACTCTAGCAGCTCCGAGGGTAGATGTATACGATACGATCTTCGTAGTCGGGAGATACCTGCTGATGAATCGGGGGGCAAGGGACTACCTGAATTGGCCTATAGTGTTGGGGGGAAAGGACGGGGCCGCAAATCCCTATTGTCCAAAGCTCAAGATCGGGCTAAAGTGGATTTAGTGATGGGAACACAATCCTCTATAGAGTGGGCACTTAGAGCAGTGAAAGCCCAGGATGGGGATTTTTTATGAAACTTATGTCCTTCAACTGTCGTGGGTTGGTGAGTTCCTTAAAAAAATCGTCACTTAGGAGGTTGGTTGACATAAATCAGCCGGATGTATTATTGCTGCAGGAAACTTTGGGTGGCAGTGAGGAGGTTGTTCGAGCTTTAGAATCTTTGCTTCCTGGTTGGAAATTTGTTGGAGTGGATGCTCGTGGGCGTTCTGGAGGGCTGGCCTCGGGGTGGAAGGTTAAGAGCTGTCGCTGTGATTGTTCTTGGGGAATCTCCTCTGGTATCGGTATGGAAGTTTGGGATGCTGAAATTGGTCGGACGATCACGGTTCTAAATATTTATGGGCCCTATTTAAATCGGGTGGGCTTCTGGGACTCCTTGTTTGGTATGGATCTGTTTGATGGCAGGGATGTGATTATGGGTGGGGATTTCAATCTATCTCTGGGGGCTTCTGAAGTTTGGGGGCCTCGGGCTGCTCCGGACTCATTAGCAAATCATTTCATTCAAGCCTTTGTCAGGAAGGATCTTCTGGACATTTTACCATCCAAGTTAACTCCAACTTGGAGGAATAAGAGAGCTGGGGAACATAGGGTGGCTAAACGACTGGATAGGTTTCTGGTGGCGGAAGTATTGGCACTGGGCGTAGATGTTGTCAGACAGTGGGTTGGGTCAGGCGGGATTTCTGACCATTGTCCCATCTTCCTGGAGTTAAGAGGTAACAGGAAAAAACCTCCAAGTCCATTCAAATTCAATCCTAGTTGGATGAAGGAGGCGGCTTTTATTAAGCTGATTCAGGAACAATGGGTTCATCGTCCAAATGATTCTCAGATGCATGTGGGTGCACACTTTCATCACAATCTGAAGCATATCAAAGAGGTAACTATCTCCTGGGCTCATGACAAAAGGGTGATTGATGATCAGACTTTGCGGGATGCTGAGCTGAACATCGATAGGATTATAATTAGTCTGGGAATGGGATTTCTGGATGAACAGCAGAAAGGTGAGCTGTTGGAGTGGGAGAGACGCAGGAATGTGATCCTGTGTGAGCGAGAAGAAGTGTGGCGAATGAAAAGTAGGGCGATTTGGCTTCAGTGTGGTGATGAGAATACAAATTTTTTTCAAGCGTATGCTAAGGGGCGAAAATTCACTAACTCTATTTGGGAACTATCTTCAGCAGCAGGGGAACAGGTTTCCAGCTTTGATGGATTAGCAGAGATGGGGGTTCGACATTTTGGAGATTTATTCACTGCACAACCTGGTGTCTCCATCGCTGAGGTCATTCGGGTGACTCAGCTTTTTCCACGTTTTGTGGGGGAGGATGATAATAGAATGCTGATGGAGGAGGTGACGCCGTTGGAGCTCTTGCTGGTAATGCAATCCTTTCAAAAAGATAAAAGCCCGGGGCCTGATGGCTGGCCTATAGAATTCTTCTTAGGATTCTATGACTTCTTCGGGGAGGAAATTTTGAATGTGGTGGAAGAATCGCGAAAGGCTGGGTTTGTACATGGCCCCTTCAACTCCACCTTTTTAGCTCTTATACCGAAGAAGGACAAGCCTGACTGTTTTGATGAATTCAGACCTATTTCCCTCTGCAATTGTATCTATAAGATCATCTCTAAGGTTATGGCGAGGAGACTCAAGATTATATTGTCCAAGCATATTTCTTGTGAGCAATTTGGCTTCTTGGAAGGCCGCCAAATTCATGAGGCCATTGGGGTTGCACAGGAAGGATTACACACTCTGAAAGTGCGGAAGCAGAAGGGGGCTGTGATTAAGATTGATCTATCTAAAGCATTTGATAGGGTTAGTTGGCTATATATCCGGATGCTTTTGACTCATCTGGGGTTCTGCTACGAATTTATTAGATGGATTATGGCTTGCCTCACAACGGTGAGCTTTGCTGTCCTGATCAATGGTTCTGCTAGCCCATTCTTCCAGGCGGGAAGGGGGCTACGACAGGGATGTCCCCTCTCTCCGCTGCTGTTTCTTCTTGTTGCTGAAGGACTCAGCCGGTTTATTCTGAATGCAAAAGCTGATGGTTCATTTCGTGGCATATCCATTTCCCAGGTATTGTTTATTACACATCTTCTTTTTGTTGATGACATTCTGATATTCTGTGATGGCTCGCGACAGGATATTGACAAGGTGGTTGAAGGCCTCCAATTAGTGCAAGTTGCAGCGGGTATGCTAGTGAATATTGACAAATCTACAATCACTTGTTCGAATTTATCCGAGCAGGAAATTCATAGATTGGTTAACAAACTACCCTACAGGATTTTGGATATTGACGATGGATTGAAGTACCTTGGCTTTCAACTGAAACTGAATGCTTATCTGAAGGCTGATTGGAACTGGCTAATAGGAAAAGTAGAACAGCGCCTTAATGGATGGAGCCATAAATGGCTCTCTAGGGCTGGGAGGCTGGTCCTGATAAAATCAGTATTGGAAGCAATTCCGGTGTATTGGATGTCTCTTGCTTGGATTCCCATTGGCGTTCTGGAGCAGATCCGGAGATTGTGTTTTGCCTTTCTTTGGAAGGGATCGAGTGAGCATCAAGCTTTGGTGTGGGTCAGATGGGATAAAATTGTTGTCCCAAAAGCATTGGGAGGCTGGGGGTTAAAGAATATTTTTCTGTTTGCAAAAGCCTTGGGGGCCAAGGTGTCGTGGTGTCTGATACATACACAGGGTCTTTGGACTAGAGTGGTTTATCATAAATATATTGCCCCTCTTACTCTTCTCGAATGGATCCGGATGGGAAATAAGTCGAGGGCAATTTGCTCTGTGGTCTGGAAAGCGGTGGTGCAGCATTTCTCTTTGGTCGGTTCTGGCTTAGTGTGGAGGATCGGCAATGGGCGTCTACTTCGTATCGGGATGGACCCTTGGGTTGGCTGCAGGGGAGGTCATGTCCTTTCCGTGGAACTGAGGACTATTTTGGCTGCTAGAGGATGTCATTTTCTGGCGGATATAGAGGATCCGGGCGCTTCTACTCAATGGCAACAGGGGTGGATCTCTGCACGGCAACTTGAAATCTCTGTAGAACTGCAGGGGGACTGGGAGGATTACATACGGATCTTAAGACATACTAATATTCGCCTGACCAACAGGGTTGATGAACTTATCTGGGATCATCATCCCTCGGGAATATACTCACCTAAAAATGGATATATCCGGTTGAATGTGGAAGTTCATAACAGGGAATTGGTGTGGTGGTGGAAAATTCTGTGGAAATTACGATGTCCGGGTAAAGCAAAACTACTCTTCTGGGCTCTACTGGAAAATAAGGCTCCTACCTGGGACATCCTGCAAAAACGTTTCCTCCAGGGGCCGGGGATTGTCCACTTTGCAGGGACGCGGAAGAGACCATTGCTCATATTTTCATTCACTGTCGTTTTACACAGGCTGTTTGGCATGCTACCAGCAGATATTTGGATCTGCAGGTGCCGTGGAGGGGCGAGGGCGTCCTGGAAGCTTTCCTTGAGTGGTGGTCTTTTCATAAAACCAAACCCATTCGGGCCTTCCCGTGTATATTCGCATGGGGCATTTGGATTACACGCAACAGGTCGATTTCCAATGATTGCAGGGTTCCGTTGGAGTCTCTAGTGTCTCAAGCTGTGGCGGTATTTCAACAATACGAGGCTCCTGTCCATGTGAGCCGAACACGATCTGTGAGGGCAGAACAGATTGATCATACCATGCCGTGGGCATTCTTCGATGGCGCCTCATCAAACCACAATGCGGCGTGTGGAGGGGGGGGAGCCCTTTACAAAACTGAGTCCCATTTCTTCCATCTCATGGCTGGCTTGGGGAGAGGAACGAATAACTTTGCTGAACTAATGGCTCTGAAACTGCTGATGTTATTCGCACTTGAACAAGGATGCCTATCGCTTCAGATTTTCGGCGACTCCATGATTGTTATCAACTGGGCAAAGGAGATCACTCAATGTCATGTGATGATATTATTACCTATTCTGGAGGAGGTGATCCGATTAAAGATGTCTTTCAACCACATTACTTTTACACACATCTATAGGGAGAGGAATGGGTTGGCAGATAAACTCTCCAAGGAAGCGACCCAGCAGGGATTAGTACAGGGAACATGGAGGATTACTATTCATTCTCCGGGAGGCACATTCAGCTATTATCATAGACCTTTCTATGAAGATATTGAGGCACAGCACTGAGCTACAGCTCAGTTTTTGATGATCAATGATGGTTTTTACTGATATTATGTAATAGGATATATGTGGGTTGTATGGACAGCAGTTTCTTTTGCTGAATGTATGGGAAAATAGACATGATGATAATATGGGAATGTTAAGATGTGACAATGTAGGGATCTAAGTGATTCTACTACATGTGCAGAATGTAATTTTGTTCATCTACTTGAAATAAAATTACGATTTTTTCCGAGGGAAAAAAAAAAGGGTAAATATATTATATATATAACTTGATATCTTAGTTTAAATATAGAGTGTATAGGATGATATTTTATATAATCATGAAGCTAATCTAATGAAGGATGAAGTTACCTTTATATATTATTTATGTGTATAAAATGAATTAATATGCGATATTAAACACATATGGAAATAAATATAAGTGTTGAAGTAATATGTATAATTATCAAGGTTATACAAGGTTCACCTTTACAAATCTGTTATATATAAATACTAGTATATATATCTCTACCGAAGCTAAACCGCTATGTGTCTCTCTCTTAAAAAGAAAAAACCCTCAACATTTCATTGTTCCGGATGGTCTGATTTTAATTCCTTTGAAAATATATCTCTCTATCTTACACTGCCAACATTAGGGTTCGATCAATTTTTATACTAGTATCATTAAGCCATCGATTATGGTCCGGTATTGGATCTTTGCTACATTCCTTAAGCTAACGCCAGTTTGAACTCAACATTTGAAGTTCCGTATGAATAAATTCAAATAATGGAGTTTAAAGGCTAGGGTAAAGGTGCCTGAATACATATATATATTGGTATATAAAGGGTTGGAACATTAGATTAATTTAGGTAATTTTGGATAGTCGATTGTAAAAACCACTGTAAGAGTAATGACATTTTAATCAAATAAGATTTCACATATATGTGATATATATGTGAGGAAACGTGAGCATCAAGGTGGTGCTAAAATTTAATACTATAATAAACATTATACTAGTAATATATGTATTGTAACCTTTTAGAAAGTTGTCATGGTAGTATGATTAAGAGGTTATAAGGTTCCCAAAGGCATAATGTTAGGGTGGGTAAATACTCTTGTCATGATAAGGGCGATTACAATGAGAATTGCGATTGGTTCAACCAATGCTTAAAAGATTTATTAAAGGCCTATATTCGGGGAATCTAGAATGAAACTTATCCTAGTAATTTACTTAGTGGATAATTAAATTAAGCTCTAAGAGTGTGTAATTGGTTAAGTGTTAAATAGCTATAGAAAAGTATATAGGATATTGTTGAAAATTATTGGAATCCATGCACCTTAATCTGTGTTTTGTAAAGAGGTAATTGACCCTTTGTTAGGAAAAGGGGCAACCTTAGTGTTGCAAATTTTGTAACTTCCCAAAATTGATAAATAATAATAAAAAAACCCCTTTGTGAATGTAGCCCAAGACCGGAAAGATAATTCTTGCTGCAAGGAGCTTTTCCAACTCCTTCTTAACAGAAGGTTCCAAGCTAGGGTGCATCTTCCTCAGCTTCTGCTGGTAGGCTTTAGTGTTTGGCTTCATCGGTATATTACGATGCATAATATTAGTGTCGAATGTTTTCAACTCGTCGTATGTCCAAGCAAAGACGCCCTTAAATTCTTTGCATAACTTGATAAAAACTCTATTTTCATCAAGTGAATATTCAACCCCTAGGTTAATCATGTGAGGGTTTTGTTCGCTCCCTAAATTCACCTGTTCATAATTGAGAGAAGAGATCTGAGTCTTACAATTCACCTTCTGCTTGAACTTATATTGGAGGTCGTAAAAATTTTCCAAGTTGACAATTGACTTAGGAATCAAATTGGAAATGCAAGTAGGATCAACTAGATATTTTTCATGCTCACTTTCATCAATGGAAACATCTTGAAACGTATCCTGAGCCTTAAGAAAATCTAGAATATGTTGTTCATCATTAAACACTTTCCAAGTGGTTATATTGTCCGGGATCGAAGGTCTGTACATTAATTCAATAGAAAAAGTATATGGTGACAAACCTTCTGGGGGTATCAGTCTGGATGCAGTATTAGCTAGCAGGTCAGCATCGAAATTCTGAGATCTTGGGACCGACTTAATGTTACAAGCAGTGAAAGAATTAGTTAAGTCCCTTCCTAAATTTCGATAATTAAGCAAATGAGGATATATGCAATGAATCTTGTTTCTTACTTGCTTAACTATTATTTTTGAATCTCCATAACACTCAATTACCTGGGCATTCATATCAATTGCTTTCCTGAGTCCTTGGACCAAGGCATCGTACTCAGCAATGTTGTTTGTAAATTCGAACTCAAGCTTGTAGTCAATCATGGTCTTGGTTCCTTTTGGATCGATGAGGACACAACCTGCACCAACCCCATCTTTAGATCTGGAACCATCGAAAAACAAAGTCTATGCATTCAAATCTAACTTAAAATTGGTATTCACACTATATACATTACGTACAATATCACCTGAGAATGGGACAGATGTAAAATTGACAATCTGAGACTGATTCTGTGCACTCTCAGCAGGTGACAAATCTGCAGATAGGTCTCCAAAAAATGTATCAAAGTGAAATATGTTAGGATATTCCTATACTCCATCCTAGTCCCACCAATATTTTGATCATTCACATTTTCAGTCATGCATGCACTTTTAGGGTTTGCATGCATCATTTAGGGTTTGCATGCATTCGAATCATCAGTCCAGCTCCTAGCCCTTAGTTAGCCAGCCCCCGAGAGCTTCTCTCAGATCAGTTTTAGCCCTCCTAGAGCTTAGTGCGCCCTTCCTCCTTGATTTTGTTAGAGATAATGCCTCATTAATGATGCATCCCAGAGTTTAGGGATTGGATTGGGTTAGCTGGAGGAAGTTGAGATATTCTCTCAACCTCTCCCTCAAATAGTGGAATAAGTTGGATCTCACTCCAACTATATATCCCTGATGTATCTATGTTTATTCAGTGTAATACAATCTATGTTTGTGTGAGTTAATCCTGTGCAATGGCTTCTCTTTCTATATCTAA
Organism: Larix kaempferi; assembly: GCA_027924585.1. NCBI lineage: Eukaryota > Viridiplantae > Streptophyta > Pinopsida > Pinales > Pinaceae > Larix > Larix kaempferi. The sequence goes on along the minus strand of BSBM01000431.1, from coordinate 9,544,832 downwards.
GTTGGTATCAGAGCTTGGCTGGGATTAATCCCTCACAGGAGTGCCCAGAAAGATGTGATAGCTATTAAAGCTGATTCACTGTACATAGGTGTGTGAGAGTAGATTTCTTTTGTGTGAAGATTTTCGTGTGACTGTGTGTGGATGTTGCCATGAAGAAGCCGCCATTGCTATGAAAGATCTGCTGGTGGAGCCCAGATCTTCCTTGAAGGATCATTGCTGCATTAAAGGATCGCTGCAAATCATTTGGGGAGATTGCTACCACAGCTGTCCATTGAACGCAGTGCCTGTGATTCGAACTTGGATTGACACGTTCAGCCTCCATTGCACAACGGACGTTCTCAGTCCAGAGATTCTGCCCTGCCTTCTACCGTCTGGCTTGTTGCAGTCATTCCGATTGTTCGATGCCCATTGGACAAAAGCAAGGAGCGAAACCGAGTTTACGAGGTGTAGCCGAGTTTATGAGGTGAAGGAGCGATATCTTTTGAGCACGTCTGGTCAAAGCCATAGATCGTAGGAGATTCGTTGCCAGAAAATTGCAAGGGTGCATTTGACCAGTGCCTCAACATCTGATCTGAAACTGAAGACATCACCTCAGAAATTGAGCCATTTCAGAGATTCATAGATCCACCGGCTGTCAAAGGAACAAATTAACAAGAGCTGAATTCAATGTTTCAATTGGGTTTGAGCATCTATTTGGTATTATAGTAAAAGATGTCTATAATATTCTTGGATCTGTGTGTAGTATTCAATGTTTTTTTTATTTTGGTGTGCAGTTTGTAATTTGTAAATTTATATGATTATGAAGAACCAAATATAGAACAGAGTGATGTAATTCAAGCTTGTAGTTCTTGAGTGCTTCGGTGCTACAAGAATGCATTACTAGTTTGAGTATGTCAGCAAGTCTGTTAAATATTGGAAGTTCTTGTTGTACTTTGGTGCTCCAAGATAATCAGTTACAGGTTATCATTGTGTTGATGAGTGTGTGTAAAGGTCATTTTGTAAGATCGATTACTGAATGTTTCAGTATTGAGACTATTCTTCGGGGTAGTTTAGAATCGTCGATCCTATAGATACTTCAAAGATGGTCGGAAGCGGTTGTATTTGTGCTGTATGAAGTGGTAGCTCGAAGATGATGGGAGAGAAAGAGCATGTCTATGAAGTTCAGAGATGGGTGTAACTGCGTATGAGGACCAGTGAGACAGACATAACAAAATTTGTGTTGTAACCTTTTGTTATGTTTTGTAATGTAGGCATTAAAGGGGGGTGTTAGAGATAATGCCTCATTAATGATGCATCCTAGAGTTTAGGGATTGAATTGGGTTAGCTGGAGGAAGTTGAGATATTCTCTCAACCTCTCCCTCAAATAGTGGAATAAGTTGGATCTCACTCCAACTATATATCCCTGATGTATCTATGTTTATTCAGTGTAATACAATCTATGTTTGTGTGAGTTAATCCTGTGTAATGGCTTCTCTTTCTATATCTAAGTGATTTAAGGAAGCCACTTGCCTTTCTCACCTACCAGTCCAGTTTACTTCAGTTATCCACCAGTCTTTCCTTGATTTGAGGCCAGATTGACTCCTCACTGCCGTTATCACTCTGATTGACCTGCGATGAGACATGACTACCTGTTCTGGCTCTAGTTAGCTCCTCATGCACCCTCCACTGAGCCTCCTTCATTCAGTTAGTGTCTCCATGTGCTAGTTACATTCAGTTACACCTACTACACTCAGTTTGACTGACGGTTGACAGTTACTTTTGCATTGATGACTCCACCGATGATGAGATAGACTACTAGTTGTGCTCCAATGACACTCCAGTGATCTTTTGATCACTCCATGAAGGCTAATTCGAATTGCCACCTTAGGCATTCGAATCCTCATGCATTGTACTATTTATTTGTCCATATTGTGATTAATTAATTATTGTGTGTGTGAAGTATTTTTGCTTCTATCCAAGTTCTACTGTATTATTATTATGTTGCTCATTATACTGCATTGACCACTCTTCTTCTATTTTCTTGCTTAATCAATTACTTTCTTGTGAGGTATACATCATCTCTTAGATCTGCTGTGAGGATTTTCACATGGTAGTAGAGCATGTTGAGAGTATTGTTTATCTCCATTCTTGAGAGTTTTTTGCAGGTTATTACCAAGATTTCGAGTGCAGCAGTTTCTGCATCTTTGCAGCAGTAGCAGTTGCATATATTCTCTATTGTTTTTGCAAGTCTTCTACAACTTCCATGTATTCATCAGGAATTATCCCTCTTTTTCCATTCAACTATGATGAATGGAAACCACAAATGATAGCACATTTGAAGACATGATCTCTTTGATTATTGTTTTGAAAGAGAGTTCGAATCCTATGCTGAAGAGTATGACTGGTTAAGTGAAGGTGAACAAGCTTGTGCAGTCATGAGTTATGCTATGTCTCCATGCATGATATATGACCTCCCTAATATTTCATCTCCAATAGAGATATGGGCTTACCTGGATGAAATATTTGGCAGACAGAATGAAGGAATTGGTCCAAACCCTTTCGAGAACAAGCAAAGTGTTGCATTCGCTCCCCTTGATGGTCTCTCAGATCATGAACCAGTATCATCTCATATTGAATTTGTCCACAAAGAACTTGCAGATTCTACACTCATGCTCCAACTTTCTTCTCTTTCTGTGCCAGCTCACACTCTAGATATTGCAGAAGGTCCTAAATCCTCTCTTGCACCAGAGTCTGTTGGTTTGCATCATGATCACATGGTTATTTCGGAGGAAAAATCAGCTATTGGAGGTAATTCATTTGCTCTCCTCAAGCAATCACCTCTTTTTACTACTATATGATCATTATTCCATGCTTTCAGAAGGTTATTGAAGAATATGGCCATTGCCACCCGCTTGGGATAATTTCTCATGCATCCACTGGTTTTGATCTCACCTCTTATGGTTCAAAGGAGATCTCAAGAAACCATTGCCATTCGCTTGAGATAATCTCTCATGCATTTACTGGTTTTGATCTCACCCCTTATGGTTCAAAGGAGATCTCAAGAAACCATGATTCAAGTCTTGGATCTAATTTGGATCCTAAGCAAACACTACTTGAGATAATTTCTCATGCATATGATGGTTTTGATCTCACCCCTGCTGGTTCAAAGGAGATCTCAAGAAACTATTCATCAAGTCTTAAATCTAATTTGGATTTCAAGAAATCATTATTATTTGATGGTTCTTTTTGGCATAATCTCACCCATGATGGTTCAAAGGAGAAGACAAAAGACTATTTGCATATTCATGTTTTTGATCCTACCTCAACTGATTCGAATCACAGGTTCAAGGATCATCCTCATACTTTTGGATTTGTTCTCATCACATTCGATCTGAAGAGCAAGTACAAGCACATGTTTTTTGAGCATGATCCACTTCTTCCCAAGAAGAAGATACGTCTAGACATATGACCAAGCATCACACCTTCTTGAGTTTGGAGCATTTATTTTTTATGTGTGCCTTACAGTTTGTTTTTGAGGGGGGGGGGTATTTTTCCCATGAAATTTTCCCCACTTCCTTGGTTTATTGACTGTTATTATTCATTGTATTGGGTGACCTTTGGTCTTAGTTACCAGGGCCCATGATGGATTAAGGGGGGGTGTTAGGATATTCCTATACTCCATCCTGTTAAATTTTGAGCATTAATTCACAATACTCTAGGATCTTTACCAAGAGAAGAACATGTACAGTATATTAATGCATATCAATCATAACAAGCATGTCAATCATCACAAGAAGCAAAAGCATGAGAGACAATAGACACACAGAGTTTCCGTGGGGAAAACCCTAAGGTGAAAAACCCCACAACTTCCTCAAAGATAGATAGAGAAATAGCTCAACCAAAGTACAACCAAATACACAGAGATAGTCTTCTACTAGCAGATGATCCTCCTCCTCACATGTGCGCCACTTTCCTAGTGAAGGAAGAATGAGTTATGAGTGATCCAAATAGAGATCTCCCGATCTCTATTTATACTTGTCTTGTTTTCCCAATAACCTTATGGGGCCGACTTGTCTAGCTAGGTACAATAACTTCATATTACATTATATCGGGCCGACCCCTTACAAGGTGGTCTAATAACCCATCGGCAAGTTAACACACTTGCGACACTTGTCAATACAAATGACGACACTTCCGTATAGAGGAATAATACATCTCTATAGGAGTACAATAAATATATAAATGAAATACATTCCGAAGTCACATATACATCAACAGTCCCTCTTAACTATGAAGGTATTTCTCAACACAGATCTACTAGCACAAGTCTTCTTCTCTGGATCATCGTCATCGATGCATGAATCATCGTCATCGTCACTGTTGCTGCTATCTCAACTCTCTGAATCTACTCGTCATAGGAAGTTCTACAGAGCCAGTCCTTTTTCATACTGGATGTAGGCCCACCACCTACAGGTCTTCATCATCAATGGCCATACTGTGGATCCCAGGACTGATTACGTGCGTCAACAAAACCTAGCGCCGACTATAGGTTCTTTTACATGTTGACCTTCACAAAACCTACTCAGAGCATCCCAGGATGTTACGAACACACAGCTCTACCTATCTGGATCTCGATAGAGCATCCCAGGATGTTAGGAGCACACCGCTCTACCTGTCTGGATTTTAAAGGATCTTTTCTATGTGAACTTTCGCAAAACCTACTCAGAGCATCCTAGCGCAGACTATAGGATCTCGATAGAGCAACCCGGTATGTTACGAGCACAATGATCTACCTGTCCGATTTTTAAAGGATCTTTTCTATGCGAAACTGTAGCAAAACCTACTCAGAGCATCCTAGCGCAAACTATAGGATCTTGATAGAGCAACCCAGGATGTTACGAGCACACTGCTCTACTTATCCGGTTTTTAAAGGATCTTTTCTATGCTACCTGTAGCAAAACCTCGAAAGAGCATCCTAGCGCAGACTATAGGATCTCCCAGGATCTTTTCTATGCTACCTGCACAACCTGTCCACGGCCACAGAGTATCAAACCGATACTCACCATACATCATCCTGATGTACATCATCACATGATCAACCTAATCATCATCATAGCATCAACCTGATGCGTATCATCTGGAGCGACATCCTGAAGCTCATCATCTGTGATCATCTCGATCATCATAGCATCAACCTAATGCATATCATCTGGAGCAACATCCTGAAGCTCGTCATCTGTGATCACCCTGATCAAACAATATATCCATCTGATGCATACACAATATCTACCTGATACATATCATACATGATCTACCTGATCATACAATGCATCCATCCGATATACATAATGCATCCACCTGATACATACATAAGTACATGATCACACTGATCATACAAGTATCCACCTGATACATATACAAATACATGGTCTTCCTGATCATATCCAGCATCAACATGATGTGTACATACATACATATAAATGATCCAACTGATCATATCCAACATCAACATGATGCGTACATACATACATATAAATGATCCAACTGATCATATCCAACATCCAACATGATGCATATAGAGCAGTAACTGGAGCATCATCCTGATGCTCATCATCTAGTGCTTACATCCACAGCCATGTGAAGGATCCTCCTTCCAACATGCTTGGAATGGCTTTAGCAAATGTCTCCATCACTTCTTCCTTGAAGTGTCGTCAATCTGAAGAACACCAACCCTCTCTTTGAAGTACTCAAACTTCACTCTAGCTAGTGGCTTCGTTAGTACATTTGCAATCTGCTCATCCGTAGTAACATACAGGAGCTTCACTGCTCCTTTCTGCACCATATCCCTGATATAGTGATATTGATCTCTATGTGTTTTGACCTGTCGTGGAACACCAGGTTCTCAGATAGCTTCACACAACTTTGGTTGTCACAAAAGATACCAGTAGCCTCCAGTGGGAGATCAAATAACTCAGACAGTAGCTTCAGAAGCCATACTGCCTCAGAACTAGCCGAACAGGCTGCAACATACTCTGCCTTGGCTGTACTCAGTGATACGCAGGACTGCTTCCTGCTAAACCAAGAGATCACACCTGATCCCATACTGAAGCAACACCCAGATGTGCTCTTCCTATCTGCAGCACTGCCTGCCCAATCTGAATCAACATAACCTTGCAGGTTAAACTTTTGATTCGCTTCATACTTGAGCCCATAATCAACTGTACCCTTCAGGTACCTCAGAATATGCTTTATAGCAACCAGGTGAAAACTCCTCGAATCCATCAGGAACTGGCTCAATGTGTTCACTGCAAGACAAATATTTGGTCTCGTGTTCGTCAGGTACATCAAGGATCCAATCATCTGACGATACATAGAGACATTAACCGGCTCAGATGAAGCATCACACAAAAGCTTCAGATTCGATGCCATAGGTGTGGCCATGGCCTTGCAATCCATCATCCCGAACCTCTTCAGGATATCTACTGTGTACTTCCCTTGTCTAAGGAAGATCCCATCTGCACTCTGCCACACCTCCATACCTAGAAAATAGTGCATCATCCCCAAGTCCTTCATATCGAACTTGACAGCAAGCTTCCTCTTTGTATCGGCAATCAATCTGTCATCTCCTGTTACAAACAGGTCATCCACATACAGGAGTAGAATCACAGGATTCCCTTCCTCAACCTTGTAGTAAAGGTTGGAATTCGATTTACTCTTGGTAAAGCCCAAACTAGATAGGAAACTGTCCATCCTACCATACCAAGTCCTCGGAGCTTGTTTTAAGCCATACAAGGCTTTCTTCAATTTGCATACATATGACTCCCTGTCATGTGTTTCAAAACCGAGTGGCTGCTCCACATATACTTCCTCTTCAACTACACCATTCAAGAAAGCAGTCTTGACATCCATCTGGTGTATCTTCCATTTCATCACTGCAGCCAGAGAAAGTATTGATCTGATGGAAGTGTACCTGGCTATAGGAGCAAAAGTTTCTTCATAATATATTCCCTCTTTCTGAGAGAAGCCACGAGCTACAAATCTTGCCTTGTATTTCTCTATGCTGCCATCTGCAGCATGCTTGATCTTGTAGATCCACTTGGAAGTCACAACATACTTCCCTTCAGGTGTTGGGACAACATCCCAAACATCATTCTTCATTATTGATTGGTATTCTTCGACCATGGCATCCTTCCATTCTTTCTTTTTCGCTGCTTCTTCATAACTGGAAGGTTCTTTGTTTATGATGTCACAGAGTAAAGCAACATAGCTGGTATGAGATTTAGTTCTCTTCTTTGCTTTGTGTTCTTCTTCTAGAATGCCATATCTTTCTGCATCTCGAATGAGCTCTCTAGCCCATGTAGGTTTCCTCTTGTGAGAGTTATTCTCACGGGGTGGATCTACAGGTTCTTGCGGATATTCAATTTCACAAACTGTATCTGGAATTGCTTCAGTCATGGTAGTGTCTTGAAATCCAGTTTCCGTAGGTTCTTCATAAACTTCAACAGGTGTCTTCCTTGATTTGATGAATGCTGAGTTTTCATCAATTGTCACATCCCTGCTGACATCAATCTTCTTAAACCCTAGAAAGTATATTCTGTAAGCCTTCGAGCTTTCACTGTAACCCACAAAGATACCCTTCTTTCCTGAAGGATCTAGCTTGGTCCTCTTTTCCTTTGGGACATGAGTGTATACTGGACAACCAAATATTCTAAGATGGTTGACTTCAGGTTTCTTACACCTCCCTTTAATCCAAACTTGGACATCCTGGACCCTGGTTAATGCGACCAAAGTTCACCAATACAATCAAATAAATGATAAAATAATTGTTCATGAAAATAAGGAAATGGGGAAAAACCTCATGGGAAAAATAGCCCCCTGAAAAATGAACAATAAGGAACTCAAGCAGCGTTCACATGTGCAAAAAATTTGTGAGTGAAAGACTTTTTAAAAATATTGGCAATCGTCTCCTATGTAGGATAGTAATGTAGGTGTTGGATCTAGATATGGATCTGGATATGCTCCTCTGATGTACCTCCCATTATGTCAAAGCTGTATTTTCCTTAACAAGTCTTGCAAAAACCATCTTTGCTACTGGAGTGAATGGCTCATTGTAGTCCAAATCATGAAACTTTGAGTACCCTTTATGTCATGTACCCAAATTTTGAGAATATTTATTTTATTTGCAAAATACATTATGTTAAAATTTAATTACAAAGTTTTGTAATTATGACCAAATCTGGTCAAGGATGACTGTAATGACTTATTATTATTATTAAATAAATTAAAATAGGAGACAAACACCCAAGGGAACTGTTAAATGAGTGTTCACTGACCCACTAGGAGGAATGAAAGTTGTTAGAAGGCATGGGACAAATGGAAGCATTTGCACTCCACCACTAGCTATTGGTTATGGGACAACTACCCCTAAATTTGTGGCATTATCCCCCAGGTGGGTGGAAGAGAGATGTTAGCTCATTAATGACCAAGTTAACTACTAAAAGGCCTAGGCAGCCTAGATAAGGCAATTTGAATTGAGCAGGCAGCTCTACAATATTTTTTGCAGAAATATTCCTCAAGTGTATCAGGTGATCACTGAGAGATTCGAATAGGGAGGCTAAGTGGTAGTGCATTGCGAGTCTGCTAATTATTCTGAGAAGGAAACCAGAGGTGCTGGTGCAGGTCTCTTTGACTGCTGAGTCTTTATGACTGGATGATCTACTTTGCTGCTGCAAATTCGAGGTCCTAAAGCTTCTACAGAATCGTCTTCCTGGTGGTTTAGTGAACAAGCTCGAGGGTCCTAAGGCAAGTAATTTTGGATGCCTTCTGGAGTAGGTTGGGTAGAACAGGATCCTTGGGTGATTTGTTTCTCCTACAAAATTATCAGGTTCTACATTTCTGTTATTATATTCAGTCAAAAAAATTCTGCATTTAACAGTAGGTCATACAGTTAAAAGCATACAGAAGAAATGGTTTTACTTTCTGACCTAAAAATTATTTCTGAATGAGAATGATTTAATAGGTGAAATGATTGATTAAATAACATGCTCTACATTTTTCCCCATACTGGCTTTGCATCGTACTCTAGTATAGAGAGGTAATAATTAGATAGATTAATGATAAGTAGAATGCTAATTGAATGATTAGAGTAACATTGTGTATATGTCTTTTAAAGACTGCATTATTAAATATAAGTGCTTAAACTTAGAATGCAGAATATCATATTAGAACATAGTTATAGCAACAATCTTCTTTACTGAAGACTAAAAGTAAACATTTTGTCTTTAACTAGGGTTTCATTTATCAATAGCTATTTCTTTTGAAAACCGATTTCATGCATTCTATCCATCTACATTTCCATACTTTTGTATAATGAAATATTTCGTCATTTAAATCAGACTTTATCCTTTACAGAAAAAATTTTAATTGTATTTTGTTTTTTTTTTTAAATGAAGTACTGTATTTATATTTTATTTCCAAGTTACAAACTGAAAACATGGAGTTTCGGCTCTCGGCCTCATTCTAATAATAGTTTAAAATATAGATACAAACACTAGATCGCCATCAAAACCCTTGGCATATAGTTCCATTAAAATAACACTGTTTTCAAACTACAACTTAAAAATAGCACAAAACTCAGATTTCACGAATGAAAACGATGTGGGTTCACGGCTAACAGCCTTTTTACTTCATTAAAACTATTTTTATAATCCAAGCATCAATTAATTGGTTGGAAAACAACCATTACATTCTTCGTTCTGTTCCAGTGCAAACATAGTTTCATATTTCCATTCTTATCACGGAACCACTATTCTTTTCACAGAGATAAGTCAACCAACGACTGTAATCATTCGATCAAAACAATTAGTTATTTATTTAGAAACGATGAAGACGTTACACAGTATTCATTTGAAGTTTTTATATAGTTTGTCCATTCAAATTGATGAAGGTCTAACCCTTAGTATTTACATCTCCAAACAAGGTATCTTTCAACCAAAAAAAACCACAGTCAACGCTGCAGTAACCAGCTTAGCCTAGAGACTTAGCGACTGGGCATTTAACACTGAATCCCAATAGTTACACACACTGGACGAAAACCGTGCCAGGAAACCTAACACCAAAACCTTATTATTTATCAATCGTCGACCACAACTGAACTAGGAGTACCAACGAGGTAAGGAAACCACCGAGGCTTACCGGTGGACAAGCAACACTCTCCCATCAAGTTTCGAGTAAGTAGGTTTCGACGAGGCCTAAAACCTATCATACAAAACCTAGAAATGATTAATGAAGAAGCTGGATATAATTATTGATGTATTAAAATACATCAAAAACATTTAGAACAAGATATTACCTGCGTTTTCGGGAGATACTTCTGCAAGCTTAATCGACGAAGCCATCCATCCAACATTTGGAAGATAGAGTTCCAGTTCTGAGATCACTAGTTACCACTGCTTAAGAATCAAACCCGGTTCAACATACTTCAACAAAAACCCTAGACCAACACTCTCTCACTCATGAAGAAAGAATTCAATCCTGCTTTATTTTAAACTTATGTAACTTCTATCGAAGGCTCGGCAAGGAGGTTCCAGTTCTGCAAACAAAAGTACAACCTTGCTCAGGAATCAAACCTTGGTTCTTTATCAAACAGTCAGAAAACCCTGAATACTACAACCTCAACATACAAGCACGTAGACCCTAGGCTCAAACCTCCAACGCCAAAATAACTATTGTAATCTTTTGCAGAAAGCGCAGGTCTTAAACTATTTACAATTATCAAGAACCACTTTCACTAGGTCACGGTATCCAGTCTCGGGAAGGATCTCTGAACATCGTTTAAGCTAAAACCTGAAAATCCTCGGCCTGTCGGCCTCTCCACACAACCCATACCCAACACATTGAATGACAAGAAAAACTAACAATCGCATAAGCATAGTGGAGATTAGGGTTCCAGTTCAAAGCCCGAGAGATCACAAGATCAACGATGGAGATCACTGCCAGCTAAACACATTGAGAATTGGACAACCATTGCATTAATAACTTATTTATTATCTCATCTACGTTGTTTCCAATTCAGTAGATCCTGGATCAAAGTTGATACAACTCGACGACCAAGTGTAAATTGTGGACTGCCTCACATGCTAATCGGCCACGAGAGCATCCACTATACCTCCATGTCAAGACAGCAGTTAAGTGACTTAAATGCTTAAGACGTGTCTCATTATCATTGCCAGGTTACTCGTACTCCAAACATTTATTAACCCATCATATCACCTGCCAACGAATCAAACTTAGGGTTACAACTTTAATACATGACTATTCCATGGTTTGCTAAATCATGAGCGGTTCACACTTCTGAATTAATACAAGTCGTATTCCATAGTTAGGGTATGGTTAGAGTCCCATTATTTACAATGTATTCATTTTTCCATATCTCATAGTTCGTTATATTATTTGATTAATGTATAGAAAAGGTCAATCCATATAATTGTAACTCCTATATTGGAAATATCATAAATATAAAGGGTAGGATAATAGTGAATACTATTAAGTTTGTTCATGCATTTAGGAATGCATATTTTACTATAGTTGTTTTTTTTAAATTTCCATGTTCGTCCAAACACACTAAGTATTTCATGACTCGTTAATATAAGGCTCTTTACGAAGTCGAAACATTCACAATCATTACGACGTATCTAAGTTAGACAAAGATCCATACCTGAAGCAAGGAAGTACATAGCATTTTCACCAAACATTGACGATTAAATGAAAATCATAATTGCTCTTAAAACACTTGATTTGCCGCTTTACCCTTACCTGCGAATCTGCGCAAGAAGGATGGGTTCAAATGCTTTAGCTAACGTAGCTAAGTAAGCCTCGGGGTACCCTATAGGACCCCTTCCATCGTCATAAAAGAAACAAATTGTCAGTACCTTGTCAAGAAAGCATGATCGCATGACTTTTCGATTTACAGTTAACATAAACAAAAAAACTAATGACGTAAGTATGTTAAAAGGAGTATGATGTGTCACTGTTATTAAAATGGTTTTAGTTTTGAGACTCAGTAATTAATTTTTTTTCTGCATTAATGACTTCAATATTTCAATGTTGTCTTATGAAGCATTTATTATTTCCGCATTCGTAATTTTTAACATTTAATGTTGTTTTAAAATTTTTAATTTTTTATGAAATTATCGGGATGTTACACTTTGTCAACCAATCGAGCTTTGAACTTGGTTGTAGATCCATCATGGCAAGTCTCTTTGAAATATTGTGGATCATACCCCACCATCATGTAGCACCTCTCTGATATAAGTGGATCTGTATGACATAGCGCAAGGTTTGTATGATACTGATATTTGTTTGTTTTATAGTTAGATGGATCCGCAACTATGTTCCCATTAGCTTCAAGGAATTTGTGATCCCATATTGGCCTTGGCCATGGATTGGGAGCAGGTACTGGATTTGGATTTGGATCTGAGAGTATGGAAAAAAGTGAGAGAATTCATATGCCTTTGAGGCATTGTTTGAAACCCCTTTTGCTATAATATTCCCAAAAGAGATCTCTGTAATCTCAATTATGTCAGGCCCAAAGAAAAATTTCTTCAATCAACCTGTGTGAGTCATCTGATAAACAAACAACAAATTTGCTAACAAAGAAGGCACAAATAGAACATTTTTTAACTTTCCATGCTCCATATGTATTGTTCCCTTCCCTTCAGAAGAGATCTGAGAATTATCTCCCATTTGAATAATCGTACCATCATTCAAATCTATAGAAGAGAATGTTTCTTTGGAGGAAACCATGTGGTTGGAGGCTCCATAATCTATGAGGAAGGCTTGTGATTGTGAGAATCCATCCTTCAGTGCATGGAATCTCTCATGATCATTTGTCTCACTTCTAGAATCAGTCTCTCTTGCGCCTTCTGGGAGGGAAATGTTGTGTTGTTCAAGAAGTTTGGTCATTTGATCTATATTCTTCTTCATGCATGAACTCTCTGGATGGTTTCCTTTCTTGCAATAGGAACACTTGGTCTTCTCAAACCTATGTTGCTTATCTTTCTTGGAGATAGAGGCTCCTTCTGATGGATTAGACTTTTCATTCTGCTTGGATTCACATAGCTTCTTCTCTTTACCCTTTTTATTCCATTTTGCATTCGCACTTTTGACTCCCCATCCATATGAGCCTTATTTTTGGAGGCTTGCAAAGTGCCCATCTAAATTAGTTTGTCTTGTTCTTGGATGAGAGATTTGGTGAAGGCATCTAAGGATGGCATTTTCCAACTAGGGATTGACAATATCCCTGAATGGAAGGTAGAAACAAATATAGAAAACTTCGGACCAAGATTGCTTAGAATGGATAGCACCCGTTGCTCATCCTTCTTCTCAATGCCACAATGTTTGCATTACATGACCAAAGATTTGAATTTAGAAAATAATTGTTGTATAGTTTTGAAACTGCTGGGTTGAAGAGCAATTAACTCATTCTCCAGAATATGGCCCCTCAACTCATCTTGTTTTCTGAAGAGGGTCTATAGCTTCAACCAAACCTATCTTGGAGTCTTCAATCCATCGAGGTGGAAGAGTAGATCTCTGGAAATATGAATACACATGAAACCAAATGCTTCATCCAATCTATTCAGATACGTGGCCTTCTCAACAACTGCTTGAGGTTCGAACTCCTTTCCCATTGTGACCCTGTACAGTGACTTATTACGCAATACCATCTACATATCAACACTCCAATCAATAATTGAAGGGTGTCAGGATCCTAGGAGATAGAGGAACATTAAAATTCTCCATATGAATTGCTAAAGTGAATAGAAACTGAAATGCTGCTACTACTGTATTGAAAAACCTTCAATATCCTACAAAAAATTCTGAATTTTTGGAGATAGACTACTACTAGGCACTGTTGTAGGACAATAGGCACATTTTTCTGAATCCTTCACACTTGGATAGACCTCAAAGGATTTCTCCAATGAATTCAATGCAATGGCACCCAGATTTTCTATGGAAATCTAGAGGCTTCTGGTGCACTACTAAAAGCAGCTGCTCAACCTACGCTCACTGATCTTTGATACCATGTGAAATTCTAAATCACAGGAGAGCATGGAGCTGAGTATACCTCATAGAGAAAGAATGAGCAGAAAATATGAATTACAATGAAAATTGTAGTAAAAATGAGTAGACAATTAATCATGCATGAGAACTCAGATAGGAACATAATAGTGTGTAATCATTCAATAATGAGTGTTGTCAACAATGATGTTACAATTGATAGAATTTGAATCACCTAGGAGAATTTGAGTCTAAGTTAGTATAGCATAGGAATTCACCACTGGAGTGCTCCGGAAGACCCAAAATCAACTCAACTGAACCAAAACTCAGTTAACTTACCAAAAGGGGCGCATTAGGCCACAAATAGTGGCAATCAAAGCATAAACCCCCCAAAATATTAAGCTAACTCAGGTGGAATGAACTAGGACACTGAGTTGGCTCCTAAAATGTAGGGAACTGACTCATGTGGTCCTAAAATGATGCATGCAGGGCACATTAGGTGGCTAATGGGTAGTAGATGACACCTGCACACCACTAGGGGGAAAATGACATTATCAACTACTAGGAAAAAGAAATAATGCTAAGTACAAGGATGGAGTATTAAATATCCTAGCACACTGGACTTAGAGGTCGGGTGGCACAATTAGGTATAATGGCACTGGTTATGCTTGTGATCATATGGGTATGGTTCCCACATGAAAAACACCCATAAGGTTGATCTAGTAGCGGGGATGGCGATAATGTAAGTGCATCTAGTGGTGATGTCGCATGTGTTGGTGCCACTTGTGCGGGTGCCCCCGACGTTGGTACTGATGTAGTGACAATGTTGATAAAGGATGGTTCCTGATGAACCAAAGAGGGTTTCTTGGTCATGGGATGTGTGAGGTGAATGGTCGCTAATGTATCTCTAAATAAAGGTAGATCGGGACAATGATGGGTATAGTGCCCAAATTCAGAACATATTGTGCATGCATGGTTAGTGTGAAATGAATTGGTCTTGGTATTAGTATTGGGACTAGTTGACATGTTTGGCATGCTCCCCGCTAAAGTGTTTGGGGCATGGGTTACGCTAACCGGGGTTTTAAGCAAATATCTAAGCTTAGATAAGGTAGGGCACATGTTAGTCGCATGGCTTGGTTTCCACATACAACACATGCTGGGGTGACTCTATGGGAAGGAGTAGTATTTGATACTACTGGGGATTTCAACTTGGGTTGTTTGATGCTCTTGACATTAGGCTTAGTGCCTCCGGTGATGGTTCAGTTATAGGTTCTTTGTTTCGGTAAGAGGCCCTGGAGGTGGGCCTGTGGCGGAAACATGTACAAACTCATAATGGAATAATGGATTAGAATCCATCTCAGGGTAAAGTGGTGTAAGGTACCACATAGGTATTCCCAAAGTGAGCCCAAGTAGTGTAATATGTGCCATTACTGGTGTTCCTTGTACTCCTGTGGGGGGATATAGGAAGGGGATTTGAAAAATTAGTGGTGTCGAGGGTTTCAAGGTCTGGTCAATGCCACGACTAATAGGGGGTACTGATGTTGAAGTGGAGGGGGCTTGTGAATTATCTTTGGAGGTGAATATAGTATACTTGAGACCATCTATAGATATAGGGATCTCTAGTGGAGGGCTTGACTATGCCCCCGACAAATCATAATCTTTGTAAATGCTCGGACGAATATCAACATACTGGGAGGACGTTATTGATCCTATGGTGGGTAGGATGTTATATGGGTTTGTATTGGTATGCGGATTATAGTATTTGAGTTGGTCGATGGTGACAATATTCCCGTTATGGGGGAACATCATGATGTAGAAGACCAAGGAGGCTACTGCCTTCATGGCATACATATAACTACAATCCAGGAGAATGTTATAGTCAAGTTGTGCATAGAATAATTCAATATATAATAATACCATTTCACCCCCTACCTTAATGGGGACATTCTGGTATAGGCCTAAAGGTTTTGATGGCCTCCCATCATAAGCGCGAAGAACGATAGATGAGGGGATTAGATATGGTGAGACCAAATGTTTACAGACATGAGTGGGCATCACACAAGTTGACGCTCCTTAATCGAAGATGCATCAATGGATAATGATGCTCTTGATTGTGAATGGAATCTGGAAAGCGAATAACGAGGGTAGTCACATCTTTCCTTTATCAAGGTTGAAGGTCATCAGCCACAGATCAGAAATATCGACGATGCCTATTGCACTAAGCAATGCATCCTTTTGGGAAGGGAAAGACTAGAGAAATTCTAATGTGCACATGGCACCTGGTGACCGAGCCAGATTATCTACTATACTATAGTTGTGGGAAGATTTCATATGAGGATTTTGGGTAGTTAGTATAAGTTGTGCTTTGGGGATCTTAGGGATTTGGTCATTGTTTGGATGCGGTATCTACAAAGTCCCACCAAAGGTGGTAGGCACATGTCTCCTTACGGAGATTTAGGCACACCATATCCTTTAGCATGGGTTTGAAGGTTGACTTTGACCGTGTTCATGTAAATATTCTAAAAGGTGACATCACCTGGGAGCGTGGAACTGGTTATTGAGTAAATACCTCTTGATTGGAAAAGGGTTGTTTCAAAACAACTCTTTGGGGTTGCGGTGCATTTCATGCTTGAGGAGGGTTGGTTGTGGCCAACTTCTTTGATTCAAGCATCTGTTTTCAATCAGGTATTCATGGACAATGGTGCATGTAGTGCCCATACTCTCAACACATGGAGCAAGGATAATTGGTTCTAAGGTTGGCATTCTTTCCCTACTTGGGGGGGTTGTTTCCCCCCTTGTTTTGGTTACCCATATTCTGGTTCTGGGGAGGGGGATTTCCCTTATCCATGCTACTGGTTTTGCCTATTCTTTCATTTCTTCTTCCCTTGATTTTGAGGATCCAGGGGATTAGCCCTGTTCATTTACTCAAATATTTGATTTTGTTGCATGGGAGAAGGTTTTACTAGATTCACCTCCATTTTAGGCAAGGAGGAAGGATCAAGAGGACTAGGAAATGGAAAATATGGATTGTATCCAGTTGCGGGAATATATACGTTAGGTGATCCATACGATGTGGAGGTAGGAACAGGAGGTTCCATTTGCAGTGGTGGTATCGGGGGTGTTTGGATAGCATTCAGGTATGTAGGACTATATTTTCCATAGGCTAACTAACCAAATAAAGGATTTGGTGTTGTGGGAGGCGCCCTAATGTAGATGGTGCTAGTGGGTATTGTTGTACCATGTTGAGTGGTACAGATGTCGATGGTTAGGGATCATTTCCTTGGTGGGAAATAGTCCCAATAATCCCATTAGTTGAATGTGATGTACCTAAGGGAGTTGAGTTCAAAGAATGATGCCGAGGGATATTTGGAAGGACAATATACAGGTACCCAAATTGTGCATAGATTAGGTCGAAATATTGGTCCTTCATGATGGCCTCTTCTTCCATTTTAGGCAAGGAGGTTGCCACATATTTTGAAATCATAGGTTGCAATGACTTCAGTAATCAATCCAATAGGAATTGGGGTTTGATGTCTATTCTTCACAAGTTCTGACGCTTACACCATTCGTAGATGTGGTTTGCGATATGGGTGGAAGTTGATTGTCGAAATTCTGTGAGGATTTTGAGCCCTAGCTAGTGATGGTTGGGTAACTAGAAATATGTGAGGAAAATAGTGGTGATTGACTCAAATGTGGTATAATTCGCAGATGGTAGGTTAGCATACAATTTGGTCATTGTTCTTGTGAGGTTTCTCTAAAAGAGATGAAGATGCACATGGTCTTCCATGGTGCTATTGGATGAGTAACAAAGGTGAAATGACATGTATGGTTTGTTGGGTTGTCTGCCTATTTCCATTCAAATTTTGGAATACCTTAAGGATTCTCAGGGGGCATATATGGCCAAGTTGGATCATGAAGGATGGGGTCATTAATCAATTTAGCCAATTCCGAGAGATTCAAGCTTGTCATGAAAGGTAGATTTGTATTAGGGGTTGGTCCCTCCATTGTGTTACACTAGTACAAAATGATAAATTAGTGACTAAAAAAATGACAAAATCACATATAAACGACTATTTTTTAGTCGGCGACTAATAGTAGCTAATTTCCACTATATTATAGCTCGACTAACTTAGTCGTATTTATTTTAGTCATTAATAGTTGCATTTTTTAGTCGTATATTTGGTCGTTGATTTAGTCATTAATTGGTGACAATTAATGACTAAATCAACGACCAAATATACGACTAAAAAATGCAACTATTAATGACTAAAATAAATACGACTAAGTTAGTCGAGCTTTAAGCTAATGGAGATTAGTTACTAATAGTCATGTATATGCGAATTTTAGTCATTTTTAAGTCACAAATTTATCATTTGTGGTAGTGATTTATGTCTATTTAGTAGTTTCATATTCATTATATAAATGACTAATTTAGTAGTTTCATTAATCAATATAAATGACTAATTTAGTCGTTTATTCATTGTATTTGTGTTCATTATTAATCAATACAAATGAATATGATATTGTGACTAAATTAAAATAATGACATACAATATTCATGCTCATCAAATATGAATACACATGTGAATCATGCAAATTTGCATTAGTTAATTACAACACTAAATAATATCAAGTGCAAACATATAATTTCAACCATGTAAATTGTATTATATGAAATGTTAAGTATTACAATATATATGAGTTCCCAGCTAAATATCCGTTAATGGACTAACACTAGTCCATGAAAAAAATGGTCTCCATACTTTACATGAAAATCATCTACATCGATGAATTTTCAAAATTTTGCAATGGCCACCAAGTGAAATCTTGGAAATGCCCACAGGATTCCAATGATTCCCTTATTTTCACTTAACCAACCCCCACTACACACTCGCACATCTTGTTGCGCAACATGTGTCCTCGGTTTTCTTAAGTCCTTCCCTCTTCCTATGTAAAATCTATCTTCTGACTTTATGATTTGAGACTTGATATTTTCCATCCTCAAGAAATTCAACACTACAAAGGTGAAAAGACAAGGTATTGGTTAATACTGAATTCAAGAATGTTTCAAAACATCTATGAATTGAAGAGACAAGATATTAGTTTATACTGAATTAAAGAATGTTTCAAAACACACTTATACTAACAATAAAAAATTACTAAAAAAGTATGCACAGTTAGCTCAGAAAAGAACAATGTTTACAATAACAAATATAAGACTTCTATTCAAAATTGAATACCATGGTTGGCCATCCTTTTGGCATAACATCATCGGCCTTGCCTAACTATAGCTTTTCCAATAAGATACAATTACACAAAAAGAAGACGACCAGACTAGCAACCAATATGATACAATTACACATAAGAAAACCTGCAACAAACTATACTTAGATATGTGTAATGCCTGCCTCAGCACTTATGATTGATTTGATTAATTTAGACTTATGATTGACTAGATTATTTGAGACTTATGATTGATCATACTATTTTGAGACCTACGACTGATTTGACTATTGAGGGCACTGGATTGAAGTGACTCGGATTTATAAAAAACTTGGACCATGAATGATTGCTTTAAATTTCATATGTGAAATGAAAATGGTTAGATAAATGATGATTGATGAATATACTCGACTGACTGAGAAAATGAAAAATGATGAAAATGCTCTAGAATGGAAAATGATGAATGTTGAAATTACTTGAAATGAAAAAGATGTATGCTCGATTGATAGAGACATAATGATGAATGTTGAAATTACTTGAAATGAAAATGATGATTTGTTTTATACTCGACTGACTGAGATAAAATAACGAACGATGAACATGCTTGACTGACCGAAGCATAATGTTAAAATGACGAATGTTTAGTAGACTCGACTGACTGAGATACTAAAAAGAATGATAAAAATGTTTTATAGTGCAGTGCTACTAATGTGTGCTTGAGTGTGTGTGTAGTGATAAGTAAGACGATTTACTGACTGACCCACAATGGAATTATAGGGGTTGTAAGAACGGAAAGAACACTTAAGGGTACGACGACTAACTGTCAACCTTGAATTAGCAATTCACGCACGGGTGAAGCCATTTCAGCTCACCCAGGGAAGCGTATGACGTACGGACAAGGCCATAATGATTTGGTCGCGTACGATGAGTTGAAGGGTGCGCAATAAGGACAACCTTATGCCTCAACATCCCTTAGTCTCCAAGAAGCATAATTGAGAGATCGCAGTAACGATTCTCGGTCGCTACGCAGCACTCCGCATAAGAAGAAAGAAATGGAACTGTCAGAAAAGCCTGCCGAAGAGGCACCTGGACAAGAACATGATGATGATATTTAACAAGTATGGAAATTGAAATTTTATTAACAAGATAAGTTTAAGTAACTTTAAATTAAAGAGTAATTACAATAAAATAATATTCATTATTTTATTTATTTCTATTATTATGAAAAATAAAAATGAAAAAGAAAAAAATAAAATAAAAACAATGTTAGGTTATTTTATTTATTTTATTTTCCTACTCCTGGAAAAGAAGAAAACCCAAAAGTTAAACTAGAAGTAACGTTTTACTGTAAATAAATTCTACTTTAGAAAAAGAATGTATAATAGAAAAGAATATGTTATTAAAGTTTAAACTTTAGATTGAAAACTTTATTAGAAAGTAATATATTGGAAGTTAAGTATAAGAAATATTTAAAATCTTTTTAAATTTTAAATAGATTAGATTTTCCTAAATAAAAGAAACATTTTCTTTTCATTTATAAATTTTATTTTTAAATATTTAAAAAAATAATAATAAAAATAAAAATAAAATAATAATAAATGATTGAAAAACAATTAGTTTACTAAGAGATGTTAAGTAAACTAAATGAGAACCAGAACATAAGTAGGACTTTATTACACCTAACTCTCCCTGATTTAGGGAATTAGGTGCACACTAAAGATAATGAGACACTTGTAATTGAGAATAATTGAAATTAATTATTAAAATTAAACTAAATATGTGCATGGACAGACACATGGCACACAGACTTTTGCTATATAATGAGGGAGGAGAAGGAGAGAAAGACATCTCTTGCTCCCTAATGCTAGATGGGCATCATAATCTCGGATTATGTTATGATTCTTGAGAGTTGGGATTCGCTGGAACGGGTATTGGGAGATCCTTTCGGGAAGCTGCTAGTGCGTTCTTACGACCCCACTTGCTCGGGGGTTCGGGAGAAAGAAGATTACTCCCGATATGATAGGGAGGTCAACCAAAGGGTTTTGGGTAATTTCGTCGAAGACCGGATCCGGACAATTGATTCAGCCGCTGCAACAACGATCTCTTTCATCTCGAACTCGACGAACTAATCAAATTCAATTCTTCTTAAATTTCTATTTTATGTGTCGCTTTGCAATTTCTGTAAATTATGTTACTTTTACTTTCTGCCATGACTTTTGGAGGATGAAATAGTTTATTTCCCTATGAATTCCTTATTTGAGTTAAGCTAATCTGAATGCAATTTTAACTATGAAATTTCTGAATAATTTATCTATCCTAAAATATCTCTCTGAATTTATGAAATATCTCTGTACCCAAATCGAATTACAGCGAAGTCCGAGTGATTATCTATTTCCTTCAAAGATCTCTGATTATTTAATTTTCTTTTATATACTGAATTCGCGTGGTTCCTGGATCCGCCATCCCTGTGCATTTGATCATAGATTTGGTACTCTGCCATAGGGATTTAGTACTCTGCGACTGAACCTGGATTTAGCACTCTGCTGACACGAGTTCTGTGATTGCAGTAAATCGATCCATTTTTTTCTGAGATTTTATTAAACTATGTTGTAATCTGATTCAGTTGGCTATTCTCTGCATTAATCCAAGGTTTCAACTGAATTATTGTGGCCCTGTTGCGTCTCCTGGAGGGTGAATCCATTTTAAGACCCTTTAATAATCCCACAGTTGATTTCTAGTTGCTCTTTAATTTTGTGTGTTACTTCCGGATCCCATATGTTGAATTTGAATCGTGCTTTAAACTCTGGCGTTATTCATTTCGATCTGGTGTTTCCAGATTCCACAAGTTTTCTTTAAAATTCTGCGTGGCATCTCCAGATCTCGTAGAAGGTTTAGGGGGAAGTTGTATATATCTCTTTCATCTAGAACACTTGATTAGCGATGGGTGTGCGTGTCGACTTATTCACACTTGGAAATAGAATAAAAAGTACTTGGTGCATTTTTCTTAAAAAGTGTAGGTTCGGTTCCATACTAGAAAGAACCATGAATGTGTTGTATAATTCTTTTATGTGACATGTTTTGAAAAGAATATTTATTCGAAAAGATAATTGAGGTATAGGTATTTTCTACTAAACAATTTTGTTTCTGGAGTTGTGATTGAAATCTTAGTGTTTGAGAAAACCTAAATCACAGTAGTCTTAGAGGGACCCTTTAAAAAAAAAAAATTCACTTGCTTGAAAACCAAGGCCCTACAATACGTTAGAATTGACCTCTTTTGATTGTAAATAATTGATAGATACCACATTTATTCTTATGCATACTTTCTTGTGGAAAGGCCTAAACTTTGTTGTATTGAAGTCATATGGCCCATCACCTCTTTTAGTATAACAACTCATTCCAAATGTTGATTGGAAGGAGATACCGCATTGTCACTAAACTCTTTATCCTGAAAACTTAACGTTGGTTAGTGAAATTTAGTGCAAATAAAGAACAAATAAATAAAAGTGAAATCCATTTGAGGTGACCACCTCTAGGAACACTTTCAAGTGTCATTAAAACATATTAGATCAAGAAAAAGTCTTAAGTTATCAAATTTCAGCTATTCTCTCAAATTTCTAGACTCAACAAAAGTAACAAAAGAGGGTTTCCATGAAGAATTAGAAATATGGTTCTTACATGAATATTACTGAAAACCACTCATAGAATTTCCCAATCTAACAACTACATTGAAAGGATGTCAATTTGTTGATTCCACTCTACATAGATTCCAAATTCATTTTGGAAAACAAAAGGTCTACCTTCTTGCAATGTGTTCTTAAAATCCTGTAATCAAAGAAACACATTTATAACAAAGTGGATCATGAAATCTAACTCATCAAATCCCATTGCTAGTAGGCATAAACTTGACGCAAGATAGATAAAATATGTGGGGCATACAAATTCATTTCCAATTGTTCTAACTAGGAACATGATTGGCCTCATATCGTCTTATTTTGAGCTAGCAATGTCCATGCCTTTCCTTAAGTCTTCTCTAAGGGGTTCCATTAAGGAATCATTGATATCAACCTGTAGAGTATCCACCACCACTGCTAGCAACCTTACCATTGTCATTGGAATTCATCTTCACAAGTTTATCCTATTGTGAGAAAATCAAACAGTCTATATTAACAACTCAAACATATCAAATACCATGTATAATGACCAAATAATCATGAACATAAAATACCTTTAGTTGTCATATCTGTTCACGTAAAATTTTCACATCATCCTTAGTTTCCTTATTCACAACTGCATTGTTTTGCATTCCTTTTGCTCATTTTGTAAACCTTAATGTGTTTAAATTTTCATTCCTGCAACTGCATAACCATGGAGAGGAAAATGTAAGTCTCTCTCTTTCACCCATGTACATGGATAGAGGGCAGATAATTACATTCAATGAACAACAAATGTTTGAATAAAAACAACACTAAGCCAAATTATGTGATACCTAAGTGGATAAGTAGCAAGTTTGGGCATACTACATCCTTCTATCAATAGTAAACAGTAGTAACAACCCCAACTACTAATTTTGGGCACTTTTGAACTTTAAAACATCAATGATGAGGATTATTTTAAATCTGGGCAGTGTGCACATTCTAGGTCATCCTGTAGCATGACATGAACAATAGCCCTAAATCCTCTGTTCTACTTTTGGCCATTCCTGGACATTATTTCACCCTCATACATCAATAAAGTGGGATTTTTGAGCATGCCTGTGGGTAAAAACAACATCAAAAATGGAAAGAAGTCGTTTTGTGGGTGAAAGAAGGAACTGGTCTCCAATTCTGGGAAATTTGTGGACAGAAAGGGCATTAAACAATCTCATATCTCAGTTATGGGCCTCCCATGTTCTAACCGCGTTCTCTCTAATCCACAAGTGGCGTGTGTAAAGAGTTTGCAGATATCCTTTTTAGAGGATGAAATTGGTGAACTAGGCCATGAAGATGAATTTTTACAGCCTTAGTAGTTGGCTAATCAGTACCAAATGACAATAGCTCGATATCAACAGATGCAACCAGTTAGAGTATGAGACCTCAAAATGTGAATGGGAGGAAGGGTAGTTGCAATTGAATGATAATTAAGAGAGTGAAGTTTTAGACTGTTGTTGTGGAGGGAAATAAAAGGCTATAAGCCATACAACTACTTCATGGAATATCTAAGCAGGTTGGGGATTAATTGTTCATTCTAGACCATGTGTGAATGAATTTGGGCCTTAAAAAAGGAGCAATTTATCTCATTTTGGCTGACCTAGGCATGTTGAGCCACATGCTGAGCCAATTTCAACCATGTTTTGTGCTCAAACAGCTTGATAAGCAACAATTTTGGGCATACATCATCCTTCTATCAACAATAAATAGTAGTAACAACCCCAACTACTAAATTTGGGCACTTATGAGCATTAAAACAACATTAAGGAGAATTATTTTAATCTGGACACATTCTAGGTCAACCTATATCATGACATGAACAATATCCCTAAATCCTTTGTTCTACTTATGGCCATTCCTAGACATTATTTAACCCTCATACAGTAGTAACGTGGCAGTTTTGAGCATGCTTGTGGGTAAAAACAACATCAAAACTACAAAGAAGCAGTTATGTAGGTGAAAGCAACGTCTGATCTCCAATTCTGGGCAATTTGTGAATGAAAAGGGAACTAGGAATGCTAAAAAGGGGGTTTTGTTCCTGCAACAAATCTCCAGTAAAATAAATAATTGAAATTTAACGATAATGCCTGCTTACCAAGTGCAAGCTGCATAGCTACTTGTGTTTCATGTAACTGCTACAATTTAAGCAAGTACCACATGCATACATGCCACCACCATGCATTTCTATACCAAGGAAGTAGCTGCCAACTTTTGTTTCATTTGTATGCAGATACACAAAGTCAAAAAGACTATATTACATCACTTCTAAAAGGAATTATAAACTAAATCACTATACATGATGTATCTATTGAAAGAAAGAACACATCTAAAAAAAATTATGCCCACGAGGAGTAGAAAGTGGAAGAGTCAACACTTTCTTACACATACTACACTTGAACTCTGCATCACAACATATACAATTGCAATTAAGTAACCTTTGCATATAATGCAACACATTTTAGAATGCGTGACACTAATCAAGAGAAGGTTATCCCCTGAGAAATATTCATGTGGAGGCACTTACACCATATGGAGGATGTTGTAGTGACTGTTGCTGCCATTTCCCAAGTCAGTAGGAAACATATATTGGTAAAAACAAGGAAATGAATATAAACCAGTCAAGCACCCTTTCATCTCAAACCAGTAGATAAATCACATACATGATCAAATACTAACTTTAAAGATTGAACATACAAGTAATATTGGACGACTACACATTAGACTTTCAAAATGTGCCCAACATTATATTGTCAAGCTCACTTGATTTCATTTTACAATTAATTTTTGTTAAGGAATTTTCATGGGAATCACTAAATTCTCTTCTTGGAATGGCCTAGAGTTGTATCATCTGAAGGTACAAACAACAATCAACTGGGAAACATACCCTAAATAAATTTGTCCCTAAAATGGATCTGGGATAGGTATGTAGAATGAATACACTTTGTGTCAAACCTTGTTATTTGTGAAGTATGATGCCTTTCGATATCAGAAACCATCGCTATAAAGTCTAATGCAAAATCCAGGAAATGAATATAACTAAGCTGTAAACAAGAAGATAAATCCAATTTCAAAAAGAGCAATCAGTTGGCTGATCATTAAATCCTATGATAGCCATAACAATCTACGACTATTAGCATAGATAGAAGCCTCTATGCAAAACAGAAAGGTGACTAAGGTATTATATCATAATACACTTATTGTAACTGTCTGGGAAAAATATTTGTTTTGAAAGGAAACATCAATATTTTTAATAACCAGGCTTATACTGGACGTCAAAGTCAATTTTTTTTCTAACCACACAACCCATTTCAACATTCGAGAGCTATTTTATGTGAGTAGCTTCTCATTTTTCAAAATTCCTGGCATAACTTTAAGATTAGATCTAATAGTTTTTATAATATATCGAAGCATCCTATCTCAACACCTTTATAGAGAAATTCACTAATGTGAGTATTACAAGGTCGTCATCATCCAGCTCTTCCAAATGACAAAAATCCATGCAGTGATTTAACGATCTGGAGAAGGAGCCGATCAAGCTCTTTAAAATATTCTAAGCAATAATATGCTTAAGAGTTATACCATAAAAATATATGGTACATACACGCAAGACTTGAAAAATAGAAGCTACTCTATTAAGTGCACCGCTATAGTTTAAGATTAGTAAATATGATCAAGTTTGTGCATCGTTTAGTCGCAGTGAAAACAAGTACAGGGAATGGAAAAATGAACATGGAATGGAAGGCCCAACTTTTATAGGAGACAAAAATTGTTGCGGTGAAAATTAAATTATCTGCCCAAGTCAGTAGGAAACATATATTGGTAAACAAAAGGAAATGAATATATACCAGTCATGCACCCTTTCATCTCAAACCAGTAGATAAATCACATACATGATCAAATACTAACTTTAAATATTGAACATACAAGTAATACTGGACGAATACACATTAGGATTTCAAAATGTGCCCAACATTATATTGTCAAGCTCACTTGATTGCATTTTACAATTAATTTTTGTTAAGGAATTTTCATGGGAATCACTAAATTCTCTTCTTGGAATGGCCTAGAGCTGTATCAGCTCAAGGTATAGACAACAATCAACTAGGAAACATACCCTAAATAAATTTGTCCCTAAAATGGATCTGGGATGGGTATGTAGAATGAATACGTTTTGTGTCAAACCTTGTCATTTGTGAAGTATGATGCCTTTCGGTATCAGAAACCATCGCTATAAAGTCTAATGCAAAAGCCAGGAAATGAATACCACTGAGTTGTAAACAAGAAGATAAATCCAATTTCAAAAAGAGCAATCAGTTGGCTAAGCATTAAATCCTATGATAGCTTTTTAAACCGCTTTTATGTGCAAGAATGAACCTTCTGCCACAAAAGGCATTACTACTCAAAGGCATCGGTCAACAACAAATGAACAATATGCCCTGATTACATTTGGATGATCTATTAAGCTCATTGTCTGAGCCTCGCAACGAATGTCATCCTACAGAGAATTACCCCTAAACATGATTTCATGGTTCAATTATTTTCAAAGCTCCCCATTTTATAAAGCAATGTAAAACAAGAGAATGTAACATTCAATTTTCCTTTTCCTTACAGTAGCATGACATAAAGATAGCTAGTTATGTTACATCCTTTATTCAAGCAATATGCTTTGGTTAATTTATGTTTTCCCTATATCTAGGCAACCGAACATGTCAAAAACATCAAAAATCGTCAACTGTATCACTAACAATAGGAATGAACTCTAATATAGTGATAACTTCAACAATGTCCAACAACAAATTTTGAAATTGGTGACCAAATTACTCATCTAAAAAACATGCAAGATTAGTCAAGAATAGTTGTTGAATGAACATTATTTACAATCACCTTATATGTACATCCCATAGGCAAACTATGCACAAGGCATATATAAAACAATTGAACCTAGCTATTGAGCTAAGACAAGATCTTGGCCAAGACAGTTGACATGGTGGGTACATAGAATAAGATTTAATTGCTTGTATAAGACATAGAAATTATCTTATAAGAAACTGTTCCCAAGCTTATATCTGCAGAAGAGTGCCCAGATTAAGAGAGCTCCTTAGAAAGTTTTACTACCTCAAATTCAATTAAAAGAAACCTTCTTTAGGCCCTCTCATGTTTTTCCGGTATCAAGGTTTTGGAGGCCACGTTACGAGAAAATGGATATGTATACAACATACTTAAAAACAAATGGATGCAATACATTTGGATATGACCAATATGACAATATATATGCAATAAACATAGAAAATAAAATTTATGAATTTTTGGAAATATAACTGAAAAGATTGGATTTCCATTAATTAGGACATCCCATGTAACCAATGCATTAAAAAAGATTGTCTTGCCACTCTAGAGTTTACATTGTCATCGATGACTATCACACTATGTATCAACAAATTCATCTAAGGCTTCATCTTCACCAACTTAACATTGAATTCCCACATTATTCTTATTCTCTAGGGGACCAGGAATAATGGAAGCTGAGGCATATTTGGGTCATGAAAAAATATTCACTCAAAGAATCATGGGTGGATGCATTCTCTTCATCCAAACTAAGTCGAGTCATTGCATTCTAGGACATATCCAAACTAAGTCGAGTCATTGCATTCTTCATCCAAATTAAATGCATGCTTAAAGGATTATTATGTGGATTATATGGATTGTATTAACGGTTGTTTGTCAAGGCTTGGACATTTTCATGTCGTTGTGCTTTCTGCTTCTTCCTTGCTCCTTACTTAGATGTTTCTCCTTTCTGCTTCTCTCCTAATTTCGAGTCAGTAGGAGTCTAACTAGATTGTTGGTCCTCTGGGTCATCATATCCTCCTTCGGTTTGTTGAGTGTTCTGACTTGTTTGTTGTTGGCCATATGTAGCATCCTTCTATTTTTCTTGCTACAACGAATCTGGCGATATAATCTCAGGTTCAATTGGAACTTTACATTCCATCGTACAGTCGTGAATCATCGCATCCACATCTTCATTCGACAGTTTGAACCCCATCACTAACCATTGCCGATGTGGGTTCCTTCTTACTTGCACATACATGTGGTGGGTCTCGTCTTTTAAATTCGCCACACCACGATACTTAGCCACCACAACTTCATCAATACATGGTATCTAGATGACGTAGTATCTCAACGCCTCCATCTGCATATACAGTGACACATTGCTTTCTTGTTGTCGTCTCCTTATGTCCGAATACGATAAGTTCATGTATCTTGAAACTTGGCATGGGCCAATTGGTTGCATACCTTGGTAATTAGATGGTTCCACCCATCCAAAAAATAAGATCAATAGCAAAAGCCATGAATAGGTAAACAATTTGCCACTATCCTGTGCATCCGCACAATCTGCAAGAAACTCATTAAGCAAGAATGTATCCCAATTCATTTGTACACCCTGTGTGCATTGCTCTGTTGCAACAATGATAGCCGTAGTGACTTGCTTAGGTCTATTCTTCCTCATAAAACTGGTGGCTAATAATTTGGCAGCGAACTGAACACCTTGGTCGGTGTTATGGGGTACCTCAGAAGTGGGCTCTTGGTGTCACCAGAGTCAACATTTTTCCATTATTGCACCTGCCTCATTTTGGTTGCACTACGGAGTCCAACGCATGTGTTAAACAACTCTTGTTATGGAAATTTGGTTCGGTTCAGTTCGCCTTTGTCCACCGCATGTGTTAAACAACACTTGTTCCAATTGACAACTATGGAACTTCGACAGAAGTACCCTCGACAGGATATCTTCGACGTAACTTTGACTTGGGGTTTTCATAAAGCTCCGACAGAACTGTACATCGACACAACTATCTATGACAGAAACAACTATGACATAAATAAAACTTTGGGTTTATAAATGACACAATTTTTTTCTACTATGTACATACATGCAATCAATCATTTTCACTTCAACATACCATGGCTATCCCTATAGGGATCCAATCAAATCCCATTCACCGATCCTTGAAGGATTTGACTTTCTAGTGTTTGTAACTTTATTGTGCCTCCTTTTGTAACAAAATTGATAACATATAGCCCGATCCAATGCGCCCTCAGTTTACCAGGATATTTGAGAAATTTGTTGTCATAGAGAAAAACTAAGTAGCATCACTGAAAATGCTTCTTAGTAATGTGGCGATCATGCCATGCTTTTTCACGGTCCTTCTACACTTGCTGATGAAAACTTGCGACAAACCGGTCTTCCTCCAATTGAAGTAACTGTCCTAAATTTTATTCAATAGCACAAGTATTAGACATATCTGTGAAAGCAGCGATTCTTAAGCTTGGGATAATATATTACATGGGCATTACAGCGTCTTGTCCATATACCAAATTAAATGTTTTCTGACCTATAAACCTTTTACATGTCGTCCTATAATCCCACAATATTGCAAGGATTCTTAAATCCTAGTCGTCGCGGTTCACATTAAAAACTTTAGTTAGTGCATGCTCCATAATTTTATTGAACGCTTCAACGGTTCCATTTTCTTGTGGGTGATATGGAGTACTCTTCTGATGATAGACCTGGAATTATTCAGTAAGGGCCTCTGTAGTCTTATTAACAAAATGCATACCTTGATCACTTAGTAGGACATGTGGACTTCCAAACTTGGTAATGACATTATCAAATAAAAACTTTGTATAGTTGCAGTAGTGCAGTCCTGAACTCGCTCTGCTTCAGCCCATCGTGTAAGGTAATATGTTGCAGTGATAATATATCTTGATCCCGTCCTTCTTCCTAGTGGGTTGATAGGTCCCACAAATTCAATATCCCGTTTATTGAATGCTTGCAATGTAACCTGAGGCACCAAGGGCATTTCATCTCTTCTTGAAGGTTTCCCAATTATCTAACATACGTCACAATTTTGATAGTATTCTTTAACGTCTTTGTGAAGGGTCGGCCACCATAATCCTTCTCTTAAGAGTTTCCACATTGTATCTTTCCTTGCATAATGGCCTCCTGCCACCCCATCATGAGCCTCAAACAATATGATTGGTCGCTCGTGCTCCAATACACAGCGATGCAATAATTCATCCGATCCCAGCTTATACAACTGAATAGCTATCAACTGATAATCTGCGGACTTGACTACTGACTACTTCTCCTGGGAACTCATATATCCTTTTGGTGGCGTTCCTGTAGACAAAAATGTCATAATATATTGAAAGTAATCATGAACCATTTTTACTGAAAAGAGTTGTGCGCTTGGAATATTGTCTTCTAAGCTAATGGGTTCTTCACTTGTTTCCAACCTCGACCGATGGTCAAGGCCCGCATTCAACCTCCCGGGCTTGACTATAATCTCAAAATCATATTCCTGAAACAATAGTAACCACCGACAGATATTCCCCCCCAACACTGGCTTGTTGACAGATATTACAATGATATGATTATCGATATACAATGTTATGACTATCATATGCAATAATATAATTATAATATGCAAACTATGGAGTATGATGTAATTCTATCTATTTCTATACTTAGGCAATAACTTGAATCGATGATGTGGTGTCTCCAACTTTTGAAAAACAAGACTAAAGCAATGAATGGAACTATGTTATTATACCTAGCTCTTGTCCTAAGTATTGACAACGTATCAAAATAAATTCATAAAGGAGTGATGAGTTTGATTGTTATTAAATGCTATCTGCAGGTTTACAGTGTCTCGATTGGTATTAAATATGCTAACCAAACTCCATAGTGGAAAGTATGGCTATCCATCCACGTAATCCCTCCACGTGAATTTTGGTTGGTGTTACAACTAGGAATCCTGGCTGGCATGGTTGTTATAACGCTTCTCCTCCGAGCTGTACACGGTAATATCTCTTGACAGGCAGTGTTGGCACTGCTGTGGTTGATGTAATTAATGGGATATCAATGCAATGTTGCTCGGCTTTCAATGTGGCATCGTTGGAATCTCCATGCTCGTTGATCTCATCAAATCTCGATCGTTGATTTTGTTACCCTAAACCTCGTTGTATGTAATGTTTTGCAAGATTCCCGGTCTTCATTGTTACACGAGGTCAAGGCCGACAGGCTGCCCAAAAATGTAGGGTTTGGAAAGAGTGTCTCTCAAGGATTTCGATGTTATGACCTGTGAATGGTAGTTTTCTAAATAGTTACAGGCATTTACCCTTCTGCACTTGAGCCACGATACCAAAATAGTGACAGATTTTCTTATTCCAGTGTAGCATAAGTTTTCGGACAGGGTTCGATTCTCTACGGTTGAGATTGGTCTGCTGTGATAGATTTAGGGTTGCTGTAAAACACCAACTTGCTTCGTCGTTTGATGGTGTAGTGGATCGATACTTCGAAATGCCAAATTCAAAGGTAAAAAATTAAAAAAAATGTAACATAAAGTTATAGTACTTGATTTGGTCTTGCAAAATCTTGTTTTGACCTTTCACTGCATGTTTTGGCAGGTACCCATTCGAATGAGGTTGCTGGGTGAAGAATAGGAAATGGGATATTGCTATGGTTTTCCTGGTAAGCTTCAGTGGTTCACAACAAACCTTGTAGGTGCCTTGGATGGTCTTTGCTATATGCCAAGAGTTGGAAACATTCGTCTTATTTCAGTGATGGCCGACTACGAAGTTTTTAGTTTGACTTGCTTTGATGTCAAGATGTAAGAGGTTGATCCTCAGTCCTTTTTAATGCTCGGCTCAGTAGGTTTTTATTGAAGCGTTGGAACCAACTTCGAGTTGGTCTTTACACCTTTGGTTGTTTGGGGGAAAAGACCTATCGTGTTTTTGGAAAACTTTAAATGGAAAGTAATACAGCCTCTGTCATGTTTTAACTATGTTGTTGGGCAATCTTTAATGGAGTCGTGTTTATTTTCACTTGCCTCTGAGTTATTCGTTTTCTGACAGGGTAATGATACAGTCTTTCTTTTTTAACTAAAATAGATAAAAGTATAAGATTGTTTTGAATACTGTTGATTCGAGTCCGGAAATGAAATTATCTCAGGTCTAGTGTAGATGATTGCTTTCTATTCTTCGTCAATGATGTTGATAGTGAAGTTTTGGAAAGATTGTGAAATGAGTTCGAATGTCAAGAATTTCTGCAAAAGATAGTCCACAAGGTCTAAATTTGAAATGTAAAAGTGTTCTACCTGTACCTTTAATTTCTATCTGACTTGCATTAAGCTATGATTCCAGAAGCTTAACCTGTGTATAAATAATTTCGATAGTGTGACTGTTTTTCAAATGTTGAGATGTGTTCTACTAGGGTTATGAGTCCTTGATAAACAATGGTAAAGAATCGTGCTTTCTGCTGTGTGAATTTACTGCCTTGAAGAGGTTTCGAAATGCTAGTTAGGGTTTGAAAAAGAAATGTTTAGGATTCGCCATGAAAGGCTTGAGCAGAAAAATGATGGATTGTGTAATTAATTCTAGGGATTGGAATTAAACTAGGGTTTGATACTACTTTGAGATATTCAATGATTGAAAACAAAAGTATAAGTATTGCAAAAATGAAATGTGAATATTTGTACTAGATTGATACAGAACTAATCATTGAAAATACAGTTGTATTGAAAACATATAAAGTATTAATGTGCATTTGCTTACTATTTGAAATGAATAGGGTTAAGAGAAAAATATATGACTATACAGAAATTAGGCTATGTTTTCTTTCATGGATTAACAAAAGAGTTCTATATTACTGTTGATGCTATACAGTAATTTTTACTATGTTTAAATATAGGACAGAATTGTAAACAGAACACTTACTGCAATTATTTATCCAATCAATGGCAATCTTCCTATCTCTCATCTATCATTAATTTGCTTCTCTATACTAGAGTACTATGCAGAGAACAGCATGGGGAAAAATATAGAGATGGTTATCTAATCAAATAATTCACAGGCTTTATCATTCATAATCAAACATAGATCAGAAAATAAAATAAATTCTTTCACATAACAGAGTCTGAATAAGTAGAAGCATTAAGCTATAAACAAAGTAGGAACAATGAAACCTGGTTAACTGTAGGGAAACAAATAGCCCATGGAACCTATTCCACCCAACCAATTCCTGAAGACAGTCAAGTTACTTGCCTTAGGACCCCCAAGCCTGTTCACTGAACCACCAGGAGGAAGAAACTTAGAAGCTTAGGACCTCAACTTGCAGTAGCAATAGTTATCCAGTCTTAGAGACTTAGCAGTCAAAGGGACCTGCACCAGCACCTCTGGTTTTCCTTCTTAGAATAATTTGCAAACTTACAGTTGCACTCTCACATAGCCTCCCTATTCGAATCTCTCAATGATCACCTGATGCACTTGAGGAATATTTCTGCAGAAAATATTGTAAGAGCTGCCTGCTCAATTCGAATTTGCCTTATTTAGGCTGCCTAGTCCTTTTAGTGGTTAACAGGTCATTTAATGAGATGCCTGCTCACTCCCACCACGTGGGGGATAATGCCACAATTTTAGGGGTAGTTGTCCCATAACCAACAGCGAGTGGTGAAGTGCAATTGCTGCCATCTGTCCCATACCTTCTAACAGCTTCCATTCCTCCTAGTGGGTCAATGAACACTCATTTAATAGTTCCCTTGGGTGTTTGTCTCCTATTTTTAATTTATTAAATAATAATAATCAGTAATTACATTCATCCTTGACCAAACTTGGTCATAATTACAAAACTTTGTAATTAAAACTTAACATAAAGTATTTTGCAAATAAAATAATGTTCTCAGAAATTGGGTAGGTGACACTTTTAAATGTAGACACTGTCGTGAATACGGCCACTTCGCTCACCTTTGAAAAAAAAACAGAGGAAGAAAGAGAAAAATACAAAGAAGATCACTAGAAACAAGTCCAGAAATAGGCAACAATAAAACATACCTCCAAGACAAAAGGGAAAGGAAATGCATTTGGGACATCGAATCCCTCAATAGGAAAATGCTCACCCTAGGGTAGAAGCTTCACGAAACTAATTTGAAACCCTAAGCACTTCGGACGATCAGACTGCTCCCAAAGAGAAGGAAGAGGGAGAGATATAAGTGGAAGGCGATGAAAAACAACCGACTCGATAGAAAGAGGTTACCTCTTCACCTTCATATGTTGAAATGACAAAAAGAAAGTCCATGGAAGTTGTCTCTTCCTCAGAGGAAGACTTCTCGGAGAGATCCTCGAAGAAAGCAGGGAGGAAATCAAACAATGAAATAAGAGAAGAGGAGGATGAATGACATAATATGCAAGTAATCCAAGGAACCATGGCCATGGCCTATGGCAGAAGTACCAGATATAGGACCCCTAAAGGAGGTCCACCCCCATCAACTAGTAAGTAATGAATCTGGTCTCTTGGAATTGCAGAGGATTGGGGAATCCTTCGAAATATGACAAAGTTCAAGATCTCCTCAAAATTGAAATAACAGATATCCTTATGCTCGAAGAGACCAAAATAGAAGAGGAATCTCTTCTCTCTATAAGCAGATCCAATGGAAGAAGAACGCAGGTATGGCAGTAAGCGCTAGAGGGTCCTCTAGAGGGCTCTCTACTCTGTGGTCCGAAGAGAAGTTCATACTGAAAACTCCTTTGCAACCTAGCATTGGATCTATACTAAATTTTATCACATCCAAACCAAGCTAACCTTTGCGCTATTCAATTTATATGTACCAGTTCAATATTCCAAGAAAAAATATTGCTGGAAAAATCTAGCAGACTTTCTAGAAATATACACACCTTCGAATATTATTTTGGCGGGGGATTTCAAAATAATTATGATCTCGAAGGAAAAAGAAGGGGGAAACAACGGAAGAGATACCATGCTCCACCTGGTCGAAGATCTAATACAATAATAGGACCTAGTTGATATCAAACCTAAGAGGGGAAAATACACCTGGACAAACAATCAGACGGGAACTCAACACATTGCAGTGCACCTCGATCGATTCTTAATTCAGAGCTCTCTTCTTCTCTAAAAGAAAATAATTTTCTCTAAAATAATTTCCTAAGCTAGCATCTGATCATAATCCAATCCTTCTACAATTGAACGATGAGGAAGACCTAGGACCAATCCCCTTCATATTTAGTCCACTCTGGATCAAGCAGGAAGGATTTATGGAACAAGTGTCCAAATCTTGGGACATTCCCATCATAGGATCTGCAAGCTTTGTATGGGAGCATAAACTAAAGAATATAAAATATGCATTAAAAATTGGATCAAGAAAGCGATCAAGGGCCCATCAGCATATATGAAGGAAGCATGTTTGGAGTTGTATACGCTTCAGATGGAGATGGATGAACATGATATCTCTACCATGGATTTAATAAAGGAAAGACAGGTTCAAGCGAACGTATACAGAACTCTCCTCCAAGAGGAAGAACACTGGAGATTGAAATCACACAGCTTGTGGCTACAGGCAGGTGACCGTAATACCTCCTTCTTCCACCGACAAGCTAGAGCCAGAAAAATACGAAATCACATTTCTGAGATCACACTAGTAGATGGAGAAACCATCGAAGGTTTTGAAAAGATTAAAAAGGCTGCAAAAATACATTTTCACGACTTGTATATGGAGGATAGCTATCATGATGAGGAAACAACGACTGAATTCCTATCACACATCCCCAACATCATCAATACCACTGAAAATCAAATTTTGATGAAGCCTTTTACCGAAGAATAGATTGTCAACGTGATTTGGAATATGGAGCCGGATAAAGCCCCTGGACCAGATGGGTTTACAATACATTTTTTCAGAGCATGTTGGTCCACTATCAAACCAGACCTCATCCATATGATCAGAGGCTTTCACACAAAATCTAAGGTCGGAGGTAATACTAACTCCATCTTCCTTGCTCTAATTCCAAAAGAAGTGAATCTGGGGTCCTTCGATAGATACAGACCTATCTCGCTCTGCAATGCCTCGTATAAAATTATATCTAAACTTTTAGCCAGGAGGATCAAACCATTACTCAACAAGCTAATCTCTTCCAATTAGGGAGAGCTTATTAAAGGAAGACAAATCTTGGACAACGTGCTCCCAGTGCAAGAAGCAATGCACTCCGGTAAGCTCATAAAAGAAAAAGGTATGCTCATAAAACTCGATATGGAAAATGCCTTCGACAGAGTCAAACTTTCGTATCTTTACAAAGTCATGTCCTCCTTTGGATTCGGTAAACATTTAATAGATATGGCGAAAGCCTGCATTGACAACCTTGGATTGCTCCTCTAATAAATGGAATACCTACAAATTTCTTCCAAGCTACACGGGGAATTCATCAAGGGTGTCCATTATCCCCTTTTCTTTACATATTGATGGCGGACTCTATGAGTCGGAAGTTGGAGGCAGCAAGAGAAGAAGGTAAAATTCCAGGAATAAGACTGGCTAAAGATCTTCCTTTCGTAAACCATGCTCTATTTGTTGATGATTCTCTCTTCCTGGGAGTAGCATCACTAAAGATTTATAGTGCCTTCAAAGAGATTATTCAAAATTACTGACAGGCAACGGGAGCGGTGGTAAATAACAGAAAAAGTTCTAAATACAAATGGAATGTAGAGCAGCACACAATTCATAGAATAGCACACCTTTTGGGCTTCTTAGGATCTACTACATGGGTTAAAATCAATTATCTAGGCCTACCCTTATCCCAGGAAACAAACAAAAATTCCCTATGGATAGAAGTTACGAGAAAGATCAAGGAAAAAATACATGACTGGGGGGGACATTGGCTCAACAATGGAGGAAAGCTGATCCTTATAAAATCAGTGCTCTCCTCACTCCCTATATATCAATCATCTCTTCTCATGGCGCCTAAGTCAGTTATGGACCAAATATCACGACTCATCAAAGAGTTTCTTTGGAAAGGAGGAAAATGAAATCAAATAAAATCCATCTAGTCAACTAGGATATTGTTAAAAGGTTGTTGATGGAAGGTGGAATCGAGGTAAGAGACCCCCTCTTAGTTAATCTGGCTCTGGGTGGGAAAATCCTCTAGAATTTTTTCTCTAATCTTTCCCACCCAGTGAGTAAACTAATGTGGAAAAAGTATTTTAAAGGGGGGTCTATTCGTAATTTGCACATTGAAAACATTCCCAAAGGCACTTCAATTTGGAATTTATGCAGAGCAGGAATTGAACACTTTCAAAATCAGCTTTACCGCATCCCAAGAAATGGGGCTAAAACTCACCTTTGGACAGACAGAATCATTGTAAATCCCTCTCTTGGAAGTATAGAATCTCTATTAGACATACAAGATTGGCTCACACAAAGAGGTCTAGTTACACTGGCAGACATCTCCTATTGGGATAATAATGGAAATTGGATGGCTTGGTCCTTGCCAAAAGCCCCAAAAAGATTATCAATTCAAAAGGAAATGCTACTACATAGTCTTACCAGGTTGGCCCCTCTCCATAGGCTAACAAAAGACAAGTGGGGTTGGGGGAAATCGGGAGTCTACTCAGCTTCCCCAGGATTCAAAGAGATTCAAGCAACTCAGAACCCCCTACACACACCTTCTATTTTGAATTTAGTCTGGAACACTTATGGAATTCCAAAAATAAACTTCTTTGTTTGGCTTCTTATGCACAAGAAAATTCTGACAAGAGGAAATTTAGAAAAACGAGGAATTATAGGGCCGCATAGATTCCCATTCTGCTGCAAAAGTTCGGAAAACATAGAACACGTGTTCGTAGATTGTCCTTTTGCGAATACTGTATGGACCATTTCTCTTCAGAAGTTGGAAATCCCCCCACCATCTCAGATTTAAATTACATATCTCTTCTCCTCTTCGAAAAATCGCTATCCATCTACCCTCACAAAAAATCCTGTATGGAAAAACATTTGGATAACACTGCCCAAATTCATTTGTTGGAAAATCTGGCTGGCCAGGAATAACAGAATCTTCAATAACTAGGAGAAAACACCAGATCAAGTGGTTGACAAAGCAAAGGCTCATCTTATTGAAACAGTAATAAGTCATGTGAAGGGGATGTATCTAACGCTCACTACACTAGAGAAAAACTGGATTGGACATCTAACCTTCAATCAAAGGGAGAGCATAGGCAGAAGACCGATCACCACACCACCATGGATTCTCACATTACCGGACAAGGATTTGCATAAATGGTGGAAGGCACAAGATAAAGCCACTATAATTTTCCATGGAGCGTCTAAAGGAAATCCAGGAGTCACTGGAGCTAGTGGGTTGATATATTCCCCCGGAGGAAAACAAGAAATCAATTTCAACTGGGGGCTTGGAAAATGCTCCAACAACCAAGCAGAAGTGCTTGCTCTTCTAAAAGGTTGTCAGCTGGCTCTAATCGAGGACTATAACGAAGTTCAAATCTTCGTCGACTCTCAAATTTTGATTAACAATCTGAATACAAAGAACCACTATGTAAATCTCAAGCTAAATAGGACCATTGAAAGGATCCAAAACACTCTACACCGATTTTCCAAGCATCATATATACCATAGGCTGCAGGTTATCTTAGGAACAATTATCAATAATTTAGATAAGGAAGCAGACAGGTGGGAAAACTTAGGCTGCAGGTTATCTCAGGAACAATCATCAATAAAAAAAGGCCACAACAATCCTTGAGCAATCGACAATCATTGTGATCTTGTGCATTCCACATACAATCCCACAAGCCACGAGCTTTCTGCAAACTCCTTCAACTTGACCCTGCGCAATCTACAAGCTCAGACTATACCATAATTTAGATGTCAACAAGAACAGAGATAATCGAGCCCCTCTGGTCAGATCATATTTCGATTGTGCGCCTTTAACTTTAGATTCAAATGTCTTACATTTTTTAATTTGACAGACTCCACAGTGGCATTGAAAGGATTTGAGGAAGACAGGATGAGTAGGTGGCTATAAATATTGCATCTCTAGAAATCGGCACTCGAGGATTCCATGAAGACAGGATGAGCAGGTGATAAGAATGTGAGTATTCAAGTGCACGATTAAGGAATGCAAGGAGCCATCCAATGTTTTTTTTTTATAAAGATGAAATAGTCTAAAATTACAAATAAGGAGCAAGAAATCAGAGGTAGAGGTAACCAAAGCTTAAGAACAAGAGTTTGACAGAGTTTGGCATATCAATATTCTGATGGAAAAAAAAATAATATTGAATTGTTGATGATGCACACTCGGAAAATTGTAATCAGGTCGTTTTAGGCTACGGCTGCGACCTTCAGATTAATTATAAAATTAAATGTTTTAGTGAAAAAAAAATATACTTCTAGAAAATTATGAATAAACTCCTTGAAGGTAGCGACAACTACCTGTGAAAAAATGGTAGGGGCATTCTTTAGGCCAAAAGGAATTACTGTGTATTGAAAACATCACCACTCTATCACAAAGGTTGTTTTATGTCGATCCTCCTTAGCAATCCTAATATGATGATATCCAAAGAATCCATCCGTGAAGGAGTAGGATTCTTGGCCTCCGAAACTTTCGAGCACTTAGTATGTAAATGAAGTTGGAAAGGGATCATGTAGACAAGCATCGTTCAACTTCCGCAATTTGACACAGATCTCGATCTCTCCAGTATTCTTGTCTTAGACAACCATAGGACTGATCCACTCTGACTCTTCGACAGGATCAATGATTCCTGCATTGAGCATCCTATCGAGATCTTCTCTGAAATTTTCTTTGTACCGTGGATTTAATATGTATGATCACTGCTTAATTGGATTAGCGCGTAGCTTTAGAGGAATCTTCATTTCACCTAGAATGCCAGCTATACCTTTCATTTCTAAAAAATTTGTAGGAAAGAAATCTTGGAACTCATGCAACAAGTCAGTAATTTTTCCCACAATTTCATCATCCCAATAATCACCTATATTTGCAAACTTTGGGTTCTCAGTAGAGCCAATATTTACATTTTTAATCTTCAATGGTTGCAAGAATTTATATGATGATATGTCTGGCACCTTCAAATCACGACTTCCTTCACTTTCTGGAATATGGATATCCCTTGGGTCGTCATCTTCTGTGTTGAAAATGATTGGCATTGATGTCAAATAAGTTCAGTAATGACAAAGGAATAACCAAGGACATGATGACAGGGAAAACTCAGTGAAAGACAAAGGAATGACAAAGGAAGTGATGACATGGAATGTATGATAATGTGGCATGTGTGATGAAGATAGAAAGACACATGATGGTGTTCTGGTGCTATCATTAAGTCAGTGTTTCAATCTGACATCATTCTGGAAAAGTATGACAAGTTTGTGAAACTTTGGAAATTGACTATGGAAAAAGTAGTCAAAACTGCTCTAAGAGAATGCCCGCCATAATTCATGGTTTGAGAAAAATGCACGCACCATCATATCAGGATATAGCTTGTTGAAGTGGATATCTAGTCATGGCCTCAGTTTTCCTTAATAATTTCTGAGGAGAAAGTTATAATTCTGCCAAAACAGGATTTCAGGTTGCTTTTACACCAAAGTAGAAAAACTACCTAAGTGGCCTCAAGGAAATGCCCGCCATATTTTGTGGGTTGAAGAAAATTCCCACACCATATGGTAATATTGTAGAATGTTGTTTTTTTCATCTAACCATGGTCTCATATTGTCCAAAGAGTCTCTGAGGAGGAAGATATTGATCTGCCAAAAGTGCTTCTTAGCCTGATTTACACTACTCTAGTAAAATGCTCGCTGAGGTGAGAGAAAGAGGTTTCAAGGGGTGAAATTGGTTTGGATAGAATACCCTAGTTGGCCCCTATCCATTGGATGTCTCACACTTCAAATTTGATGAAAAGAAAAATCACTTCATATTAACCTAGGGTTTGATCATTTTGCCTAAGTGTCAAATCAACAGTTTGGAAGGCCATTTTCAAATGCCCGCCAGATGATGGGTGTGTGTCAATAAGTTCATATTTTGGCATGGTCTTGTTCATTGTTGAAGAATCTATCCATCCATGCTTTTAGTTTTCCTTATGGTGATCATATACGAAAGAAATCAATCTTCCAAAGTGAAGGAAAAAGTGTTTTACATATTAAGGACAAAAATTTGTCCTAGTGTCAAACTCACATGGCTAAGAGGCCATTTGGAAATGCCCGCAAGGAGGTGTTCATGTGCTAATAAAATTAATCAGATGGCATAGGATTGTTCTCTAGTGAATTGGTTATCTAACCATGTGATCCAGGTGGATATCGGTGGCGACACACCTTTTCCAACTGGCTCAAAACAGCTTTCTAGCAATTTTGGTATTTAATTACTTTTAGCAGTTTTTCGAGTCCTGGACTTTGGGAGCCGTTTTGAGGCCCTAAACGACGTTTTTTGGGGTATATTTTATCAACAAATTTGTTCATCAAATTCAACTTGAAAACTATAGTTATCAGATAGATCTTTCTAACGAGCTATCGTGCGCCCCAAACGAAGATCGTATGCCAAAGTTATGCCCTCGGGAAGTTGATACACCAAACTACCCAAAACAGGATCCACAAAACTGTTGGATTTTCATCTTCTGGGTTAGGGTTTTGGATTTTGGGTATTGTAAAAAGGCCTTCAAAGCCTCATTGTAATCATCTTCTTGCGAATGAGCGCAGCCGTCACATCTCTTCTCATAGATAAGCCGCCACCATTCCAGCAAGCTTGTTTTCCGCTGCATTTTACAGTTTTCAGCTTATTTCTTTACTGAATAGAAAACCAGTTTTACTGTATCTCTGTTATTTTGTGTGAAGCATATTTTAATAATCTGTATCCATTTCGTTCTGCTCATAAAATCCGGATTAGTGGTATCAGAGCAATTTGCTCCTTATCGTCTTAATGCATGTCCCCAACAAGGTCAGGGTATAAAGAATTGGGTCTCGAGCTTGTTTCTCTTGAGGACAAAAGCTCTCGCACTCCCAAGCGACCTCTCTAGGAGAAAAGAAAGATGACGAGACAGGAGATCCTTTCAAAATGTTGCTTGAAGAAGCCCTCATGCAATAGAGGAACGAGATGATGGATAATTTCGCGCAAATCCTTGAGATGTTATACTGTACCTATCTTTTATTTCCTTTTAAATATTTTACATAGCTCTATTTTCTGCTTCCACCAAACAAAACTGAAACAATCATTGTGTAGATGCCTTATTCCTACAACTAAGATCTCCTTAAGCTTGATCCCTTGTAGTCTAGGATCAACTTTAGGGATAACATCTTTTGGCACCATTGCCGGGGACGGAGGAACGAATGTATACTTCCCTGGGCTGTACGATAACGAATATATCCAGACTTTGATGGTGAACGAAGGCTGGTGACATAGTGGCTGCGACATTCACCTGGTGACTCCACTGGTTTCAAAATGCAAGATTCAGTTGCTGAACGAGTTACTTCCTGTACCAAGACTACCGGGGTTGAGGTAGATCATGTTTTTCTTCAAGGTTTTCGAGAATGGATGAGTATGTCTTCTGTTGATGAATTAAACAAAGAGTTGTCTTCTTTTTTAGATTCTGATAACATTTCAAGTGAAGAAGATAAAATTGATTTTTTGAAGAAGATTTTAAAAGCATTTGAGTTAGAATATGAAAGTTGGTTTTCAGAAAAGACTTCTCAAGATGATAGTATTACTGCTGTTGTTCCAAGCATTTTTATGTGCGTGGTTTTGAATGAAAAAATAAATCAGCATATCTTAGAAAGTAGAAAGTGGTTTTCAAATGATTATGAAGAGGATGGTGTTATGGAGATAGTGAGGTCAGAGTTTATCCAGAGGCAGCCTGCTTATTTTCAAGAACAAATAGGGATATCTGATCAAAACATGGTTTTTAGTGATCCAATAGCTACTTATCTCGAGGTTTTTATCAATTCAAGCCATTCAATTTCGTTCAGTTGCAAATATGGATTTCAGATCTATGATAAATTGCCTATCAGTTCTTCAAATTTTATTTTACAGAAGCATGCTACAGGATTTCAATTGTTGATTCAATTCTTAACTTGGTTCCATTGGAAATCGAGTTACACATGATCAGCTTGATCTCTGCAAGATAGAGTAGCAGTGTTGATAAATAAGCTCATCCATGAGCATTTATTTTTGCAGCTTGTACAGTGTGATTAGATTTTTAGCAGGTTTATCAATTATTTTGGTTTGAATAAGTGGTGACAGATTACAGAAGTTTTCAGGGGTTGATTGAAGAGTTGACTGTATAACCCAACGATAAGGCATAGGTCTGCAAGGTTCTTGGTAGCTAGCAGGAAGCATGCCATCCCCAGATAAGGCCAAATGTTATCTCCAGATTTGTCCCATAAAATTTCAGATACTGGCAGCATCTAGGTCCCATCGTTTTTATGTCTTTGCATACTGTCCATTAGGTTCTCCAAAGTCTGGATAGATTGAAGTAAAAATGTTAGAGCAGAGTGTGAATGCTGGGTTCTTAATTTTGCAAAGATCTTTATGAAGGAAACCACTTGTGTGGACAGAACAGATTCAACATTTTTATTCTTTGTCTGATGTTGCTTTCCATTTGGAACAGAAGCAGAGTATTTAGATGCCAGATCTCACTCAAGCTCGTGAGAGGAATATCATGTACTCTAGTACAAAATGTTGAAGGTTCATGATAGAAACATCAAAGTAAAAATCAAATGCTTTAATCCAACCTTTGATATCAAACGGTGATTTTTTTTAATAGAGATCATTGATCTTCAAGATGGAAAAATAATTAAAGAAATGGAGCATTCATGGTCGATGATATAATGGTCAAGTTATTAATGGAATATGACAAGCTGCCCAGGGTTCCATTCCTAACCTCCACATCTTAAAACATGCAGAGCTCGAGTCTTGGAATGATGAAATTCAAATATGGGTATATTGTTTTCGTGGACGATGGAAACCAGCTAGAT
Source organism: Larix kaempferi (assembly GCA_027924585.1). NCBI lineage: Eukaryota > Viridiplantae > Streptophyta > Pinopsida > Pinales > Pinaceae > Larix > Larix kaempferi. The sequence goes on along the minus strand of BSBM01000431.1, from coordinate 9,500,065 downwards.
CTTAAAATTGACGCACTTTCATTGTTTGAATTTGCAGAAGCAAGTGATGACAGTAATGATGTTGAAGCCTATCCAAGCAGCATCATGTATGCTATGTCCTGCTACATCTATCTTTCCTGCAATCCTGGTAGGTTTCAAAGGAAAGTGTGCATCATGTTTCCATGGATTTCCCCTTCATATAAGAATTCACATCGATCGGGAATGAAAGCTGGAGTGTGAGTAAATTTCATCAGACAGTTAATGGCCACGGTGCTGCCCTTCTCCAATTACGATGCAGATCATGTGGCATTGGAAACTCTTGGCATTGCTGATGATTGTCGGTCTTGCATTCTTGACAGTAGTTCATACTAATCCTAGTAAGTTAATGACTGGAGAATTGACCCCATGGTGAAACGCCATAATCATGTTCGTATTGCTCAGTTTCATCAGCATCTTGTAGATAAACTATAGCTGAATATGTCTGCTCTGCAATACATGATGAATGAATATCTTGATATTGAAGAAGAGAAGATGCGTGCATCAATTGGGAAGCTTTACAAATATGCTGCCAGAGAATATCGGTGCACTAGTTTTATACATAAAGTGTGTCCACATCAAATACTTCAGCCAGGCGTATTTTAGAAATTAAAGATAGGTAGCAGGGTATTTTTAAGCAGAGTTTGAAGGAAGCCTTAAGTGTTCATTAACTATAAATGAGTCATGGTTCCATGTGTCCAGCATGAGGTGATCACACACATATTTCAAGGAGATTTTATCAACAGTAAGCTGCCACATCATTGAAAATCCAATTCTTGAGGATGCAATTCAACCGGTTCAGATATTTTAGGAGACAACTCATCAGTTTGGAAAGTTCTAGATTACAGTATCTTTTCAGAATGGAGGCATAGTTCACTTTGTATATTTATCATTGGTAGTTCAAAAGAAAAGATCAAATTCGATCGCTCCAGATTTGGTGGCAGAACATATGAAATTTTTCAGGGCGTGAAAGCAACCAACCACAGATGGATGTTATTTTTAGAATTTATCCCCAAAATCTTGTAACAGTTGTAGATGTTTCTTTTCTATAAAGTCTGTCATTGTCATTGTAGAAAGGGAAAACAGAGTTCCAGCAGAGGGCTGAGGTAGGGGGTCAGTCTGATACAGCACTGTACAGGCATGTATTTTGTTTCTCATGTTAATCTGTTGCAGGCATGATTGTTTATGAAATAAAGTATGATCTTTGAGCATATTCTGTTTCAATTTATGAAGTGTATGCTTTTGGTATTCTGTCCGTGCATGGTCTAAATTTCATGCTATGATTCTTCCAAACAGTATATAACTATGCCCCCATCATGAAATAGCATATGAGCTCTTATATTCGTAGTTTTATGATCACAGTCATCTTCTGTCCATGTTTCGAAACCCATGTACTCCCTGTCATCTTATTCTTGAGTTGCTTGATCTCTGTCATATACTCAGCTGCCACCAGAACATCATAAAAATTATTGAAGTAGATGTCTGATATCTACTATCTAAGATTTCTCTAAGCTTGACCCTAGCAGTCAAGTTCAACTTTAGGGATAACAGGTTGAACTCATGTGTGCTCTTGAGGAAATTGAAAAATGTAGAAGAATGAAAAAATCTTTGAAAGGACAATTGTCAAAATACCAAGAAGAGCTAAAGTCAAAAGAAGAGGAATTCAAGACCCTCCAAAAGGAGCAGCACAAGTCAAAACAACAAACAGTGGCTAGCATGAAAGAGGCCAAGAGCTTAAGAAATGAAGTTGCTAAGTTTAAGAAAGAAGTAAAGAAGCTAGAAGAACACATGAAAGAGGGTGAGAGCTTAAAACGGGAAGTTGCTAACTTCAAGGAAGAAGTAAAGAAGCTAAAAGACCAGCAGACCATTAATGAGAAGCTCAAGGAAAAAATACAAGAATCTAAAAGACTTGAAGAAGAAGTTACTTTGCTTAGGAAGAATCTTGATGAAGAATCTATTAAATCAAAGTTTGAGAACAGCTCAAAGGTTTTAGATGAAATATTAAGTAGCCAAAGGCCATCAAGTGATAAAACTGGATTAGGTTATGACAAAGAAAAGAATCCAGAATGTTTGTCTCCTACATTCCAAGATAGAAATAAAAGAAGCTATGTTGTTGCACTCAAAAGCCCGATTAAGAAGGATAGTCAGAATTCTACTCCCTTATCTCATAATAAATACAGAAGTGATGTGATACCTAAAAGACCAAGGAAAAGCAGGATCCAGAAGATCTTTTTTGGTCATTGCTACTCATGTAACAATTTTGGACATATGGATAGAGAATGTAAGCTAAGGAAGAATGCTTCAATAAAAGTTCAAGAACAAAGGAAGGGATGGAAGAAGATGGAAGTTGTGAAGTAGGAAGATCAAAGATTCCTCAAATATAAAGGAAGGTTCTATGGATATTGTCACTACTGTCACAAGTTTGGTCACAAGGTTGTTAATTGCAGAACCAAGGGAAAAGATCAAAGTACAGAATCCAAGAAACAAAGAAGGTCAGTAAGTAGTGTACCTCATGGAAAGATGTGTAGAAGAAATGAAGACTACAAAGAGTCAGAGGAAATACAGATTCCAAGCATCAATGAAGTTTCCAAAGATGATGTTCAACATAATAGTGTTGTAGATAAGAATGACATCCATTATGATGGAAATCAAGATGAAGATGAAAAATACACCGATGGAGAGAAGGATTATGAAATTATCTTCTAAAGTCTCTCGTGACCTAAAAGAGAAACCCTAAAATTAGCATTAGAAGGGATCATGTACTCAGGGGGAGTAAATATCAGAAAATTACAATTGGTATTTGAAGGTAACTAATATCACTTGCTAAGAATAAAAGGATATCTTCATCAAAGATAAGAAGTAAAGTAGAGGTGACAAAATTGAAGAAACACATTTGATCCATAAAACATCTATGTGACAAGCACACAGTTGAAGTGTAACAAAATCAGAAGGAGAATTAGAGAAGAAGAGATGATCATGGTCAAATGATAAGACTGGTGTATGGTTGACAAAGAGCAGAGTATAAACCCTATCACAAAATGGAGAAAATGTTGACAAAGGGGAGGAACATTGAAAGAGGGAGTTTATGAACTCATCATCTAGGTTCTCATTCAAAGGCCTGCTACAAGATAATAACTAAGATTATCTTAAAACACAGTGAGTAGTACCAAGTCCAATATAAAAGGAGGAAGAGAAGCAAAAGAAGGGCAGTTATCAAAAGGAAGAAGGATAGGAAATTTTCTATCAAGATGGTTACAACAAAAGAGCATAATAAGTTATCCTTTGTAATTGTTGTCAAAGGGGGAGAATGTTTAGATGTTTCCATCAATGCCATAGGGGGAGAATGTTTAGATGTTTCCATCAATGCCATAGGGGGAGAATGTTGAATATGATTGTCATTGATGTCAATGGAGTTCAGTAATGACAAAGGAATAACCAAGGACATGATGACGGGGAAAACTCAGTGAAAGACAAAGGAATGACAAAGGAAGTGATGACATGGCATATATGATGATGTGGCATGTGTGATGAAGTTGGAAAGATACATGATGGTGTTCTGGTGCTATCATTAAGTTAATGTTTCAATTTGACATCATTCTGGAAAAGTATGACAAGTTTGTGAAACTTTGGAAATTGACTAAGTATGGAAAAAGTAGTCAAAACTACTCTAAGAGAATGCCCGCCATAATTCATGGTTTGAGAAAAATGCATGCACCATCATATCAGGATATAGCTTGTTGAAGTGGCTATCTAGTCAGGGTCTCAGTTTTCCTTAATAATTTCTTAGGAGAAAGTTCTAATTATGCCAAAACAGGATTTCAAGTTGCTTTTACACCAAAGTAGCAAAAATTTCTAAGTGGCCTCAGGGAAATGCCCTCCATAGTTTGTGGGTTGAAGAAATGGCCGCACCATATGGTAATCTTGTAGAATGTTGTTTTGTGCATTTGACCATGGTCTCATATTGTCTAGAGAGTCTCTGAGGAGGAAGATATTGATCTGCCAAAAGTGCTTCCTAGCCTGACTTACACTATCCAATAAAATGCCCATCGAGGAGAGAGAAAGAGGTTTCAAGGGATGAAATTGGTTCGGATAGAATCCCCTAGTTGGCCCCTATCCATTAGATGTCTCACACTTCAAATTTGATGAAAAGAAAAATCACTTCATATTAACCTGGGGTTTGATAATTTTGCCTAAGTGTCAAATCAACAGTTTGGAAGGCCACTTTCAAATGCCCGCCAGATGATGGGTGTGTGTCAATAAGTTCATATTTTGACATGGTCTTGTTCATTGTTGAAGTATCTATCTAGCCATGCCTTTATTTTTCCTTATGGTGATCATATATGAAAGAAATCAATATGCCAAAGTGAAGGAAAAAGTGTTTTACATATTAAAGACAAAAATTTTGTCTATGTGTCAAACTCACATGGCTAAGAGGCCATTTGGAAATGCCTGCAAGGAGGTGTTCATGTGCTGATAAAATTAATCAGATGGCATAGGCTTGTTCTCTGGTGAATTGGTTATCTAACCATGAGCTCGGATCTTCCTATGGAGTTCACAAGTGCGAAAAACAACCCTGCCAAAATGAGCAAAAGCTTGTTTTTACTGTTCAAATGAAGGTTGAGGAGGCATTTGGAAATGCCCGCAAGGAGGTGTTCTTGTGCTGATAAAATTAATAAGGTGGCATGGAATTGTTCCTTAATGAACTAGTTATCTATCCATAGGATCATATTTTCCTCTAGAGTTCACACGTGTGAAAGACAACCCTGCCAAAATGAGAAAAAGGTTGTTTTGTTTTTCATATTAAGAACAAAAATTTGGCTATGTTGAACTCACATGGCTAAGAGGCCATTTGGAAATTCCCGCAAAGAGGTGTCCTTGTGCTGATAAAATTAATCAGGTGGCATAGGCTTGTTCCTTGATGAACTGGTTATCTATACATGGGATCATATTTTCCTCTGTAGTTCACACGTGTGAAAGACAAGCCTGCCAAAATAAGAAAAAGTTTGGTTTGATGTCTAAATAAAGGTTGAGAGGCATTTGGCAATTCCTGCCATAAATTTTCCTTGAGCTGATAATTTTATCAGATGGCATGGGTCTGTTCCTTGATGATTTGTCCATCTAATCATGGTCTCATGTTTTTCTCTGGAGGTTACACGTGCGAAATACAAACCTGCCAAATTGAGAAAAATTATGCTTTCCTTTTAAAATAAATAAAATGTGTTTTAGTATTAAACACGGGAAATCTGAAAAGCCATTTGGAAATGCCCTCCATAAATTGTCCTTGTGCTTATAAATTCTACAGATGACATGGGTATGTTCCATGATGAACTAGCTATCTAGCCTTGGTGTCATATTTCTCTTTGGAGGTCACACGTGTGAAAAATCAACCTCTCAAGTTGAAGAAAAATTATGTTTTACACAGAATCTGATTATGCGAGTAATAAATCTGAAAATACATGTTAACAAGTTTTTTTGTTTAAATTTCCTAGCTAAGTCAATTTAATAAGGAATGATTAAGATGTTATGAAATAGAAGAAATTAACTACCAGCTATTTATCAAAGCAAATTAATTAAACCAAGAAGTATGTTTTTTATGAAGTGGTGCATTTTGATAAAAAGATAATTTCCAGATTTGAAGAGGCACAAGTATGAAAAGACACAAGCTCGGATTGAAGTGATGCAATGGTTAAAAGATGAGATAGATAATATATAAGATATCATTTGATATGGAAGGAAGAGGTCTTCACAGCCTAGATAAAAGAATAAGGAAGATCATTTAGAGACCAATGAATTGAAGAAACATAATTAAAGAAAATAAGTTCTAGAGAACTAAAGAAGAAAGAAAAAGGATGGCTAGGTGGTGCTAAGGGAATATTGAAGAACATGAGAGTGTCTGCTAGGTGCTTAAATAAAGATCTGAAGCATTACAAATATCAGAGAAAGAATAAAAGGAACAGGGGCAGTCTCTGGAGCTTGGATTGAAGATCGGAAACAAAGGACAAAGAAAGTATAAACTGATGTATATCCCATTGAAGTTATAAAATCAAATCAGGGAGGTAGGGTGGTGCTAGGGAAGGCTACAAGCCTGCAAGGGGGTTGTAGCCTCCTTCCAGTAGTGGTTGGTAAATAGGGTGTCGAAGCATCCTTTCAGTTGTAGCTGATAAACTAGGGGGTTGTAGCCTCCTTCTAGTAGTGGCTGGTAAATAGGGTGCAGTAGCATCCTTGTTTGTTGTAACAGGAATAAACCAAGGTGTTGTAGCATCCTTCATTTTTAGCTGAGAAACTTGGGGATTGAAGTCTCCAACAAGTTGTAGCTTGCAAAAACTATTGTAAACATAATTTTGCAGTATAGAAATAGTTTGTGGTTTTCCCAATTGGGTTTCCACGATAAAATCTGTGTCCTGTGTATCTTGTTGATTCCATGTTTTAATTAAGTTTAATAAGTGGTTTAAAATAGTAAAAAGTTAACAATACTGATTCACCCCCCCTCACAGTATTGACCAATATTACAACATTTTGGTCCACCACTGATATTGTAACACTAAATCATTTTCGAGACTGTCGCAGTCCACTGGGGTAGGTTAGACACTGGTCATGTAATTTCTTCAAAAAATTTAGCCTTAATTCTCTGTAAAGCCGCATCTATCGTAGGACTTTCATCCTCATAGTTAAATGTGAGTTTAGAACTAGTATCTAGAGTGTCCCATTCTATCATTCCTTGTTGAAACTGTAGTGACGTATACCAATTTCTCGGGATAATGTCAAGTGTGTGTATGAACATGTGTACCCACTCTTGCCTGGGCATATTCTGCCATATTGTACTACATGTAGCCATATGATCAGCATGACTAGTAATTCCAGTATATTTCTCTCCAATATATGGGATCCCTTCTCTGAACCGCATTTCTAAGTATCTTCGGCACTGTGACCAACCAGTTATGGATTACTTATGTGTAGCCCACCATCTCATTGGAGTTGCTTTCAAGGCGACATCCAGGGATAATAAGCATTGTTTCTCAGGTACCTTTCCTTCAAATTCATTGATAAACTAATCCACATTGGGTAAACCTTCATAAGTAGGGAGACTACATACCTCTGTTCCCACCCAACGTAGTGAATTTTTCACACGAGCACATCTTCGCATAGAAACTTCATGTAACATATTCTGCTAATGTTCAAGAGCTTCGCCATAATCAGATGAACGGGAACTAACACTTCACCAACTGAGTGTGGCGTCTGTTGTAGGATTGATATAGTCATTGATCCTGGAGGATACATTATAAATGTTGTCTAGATCTTGAACATCATAATCTCCTTTGACTGGTTCTATGTATCTCTTCCCTTCCAGTGGATCTAGAGGTGCGACAACTCTAATCTCCTCATTTTCAAATATCAGAACTCTCTTCTTAAAGTTTATGGTAGTCTGATTCTAAATTCCCCAATCAATCCCCAGTAAATCAGGATATGGGCTTGTGTTGTCAACAATCTCTATCACTTCAAAGTCTGCATATGTGCGTAGCCCTTCCACTTCAACAGGAACCCTAACCATTCGACCAAATGGTATTACTTTCTGTTGATTATCTAGTCGTAACCGGATAGGTGACCATACTAAATTCAACTTACCCATATTCTACCATGTTTGCTTGGTCAAGATGTTGACATCTGATCCCAAATCTAGAATAATAAAATCCATATCATAATCACCAATCTGTGCATTAAGTCGCAGTTCTCGACCAATCTTGAGTTTCCTCTGAACATGATTAACAATCCTCTCGGATCCTAGTTCTTCCTCGGATTCCCCAATTAATCTTTGCAATTTCCTTATGGAATTCCCATCTTTAACCAGAGCTAAACAAATTTTTAGGAAAGAATGAAGAGCACTTACCTTTCCTAAATTCTTCTTGGGCGTAGACTTGTCGAAGCGAGGTGGCATGTCGTACATAGGTTCTTCTTCAATATTAGGCTACATGGAGGTTGTCGATGCACCCTTAAGAAATTCATTTTGTGCTTCAAATAATATACCTTTCTCCTTTTGGACATCAAACTGTGGTGTTTTCTGGGTTACTAGCCTAACCCTTGGGTCCCTTAGATTATTAGTACTATGCTTATCTCCACCTGCCGTAGCACTACCTCTCGTTACCACAATGATAGTATGTTGACCTGGTCGCGGTTCCGCCAAAATATTTTGCACATTTTGATTATGATTATGGTTCTAATTTCGATTTTGATTATGCTTCGCTTGCCACTTCGCTATAAGTTGTGGACAATATTTGATGGTATGATATAGCACTCTGCAATACGTACAAGATGTAGCAGGATGCGGGCAATCTCTAGCGTAATGTCTAGGGGTGCCACAATTATAACATATGAGTTGTCCTCTTCCTCGACCAAATCCTCCTTGTCCATGGCCTCTAAATCCACCTCGCGATTGATTAAATGGCGCTTCACTTCTTTCAACTTGACATTCTCCCTTAATTAGAAATGTGCCCACAGTTTGCTCAGTGAGCAACTAGTATGCTCGATAGTGTTTCTTTTCATGTCCGACAGAGCTACAGAACATACACCATAAGCTATGGGGAGCACTTACCATCTTTTGTAATAGGTAGCATTCTTTTGGTCGATGTCCTTTGTTATGACAACTTCGACACCAAACAACAGGATTTAATGGACTCGGATTGCTAGCATTAAGATAATCATGAAACGTTTTACATTGATCTTTGGAATGTCCATTTTCTTTACATCTAGTGCACCAAACATCTTCATGCTTTTCTTTTCCCTTCTTGATATCTTGGATTTGAATAGACAAGTTTGCTAACTGCGACTGGATTTAAGCCATACTAGCGCCAGTCTCTCCAATAGGTGATTCTTATAACTTCATAGCCAATTCCAAGGCCTCCGTCTGCATCGTTATCTTTTGTTGCATAAGTGGAATTCCGATGTGAAGCAGCAATGCAACAATAAACCATTCCTAATGTTGTAGATCATTCATTGGAAAACTTGTACGAGCCATCAATGTTTTAAATCACTGGTCAAAGTCCCAAACAAACTCATTCGGTGCTTGCTTGATTTCCTTCAATTCCATAATACATTGAGATTCAGATTTGGGATTCTTAAATTCGATCTTCAATCCCTCCTTGACTTCTACTAAGGTCTTCGCAGGCTAGTTACCAGTAAATTCATAAAATTTCATATACCAGTCTAAGGCACGATCCCTGAAGGTCGTGATCAACTGCATCATCTTGACATTATCATCTTGAACTTGTTTTACTGTCCATACTGCATTACATAGGAACCAGTGTTGTTCTAGATCTTCTGATCTATTCACATTAAAAATAGGAAAATTCATGTCATCCCCGAACATTCTGGACCTTTGGGGCTTTGATTGATTTACTACTAATGGACCACTACTTGGAGCCTTCCCACCCGATGAAATACTCTTCGGAATACCACCACTACTTTGACTAGATGGAACAAAATGTGAAGAAATATTAGATCTTACCTTAGTCTCTGGAGATGTACATGGGATCGTGGGTATGTCGCGGCCTTGGGTCTGAAATGGTCCTTCAGAGACTTCTTCTTCCTCTTCATCACTAGCATCCTCGTTGAGATGTGGTACTAGTTTGTAGTTTCTCCTCTCAGTCGTACTGCAACCCCTCTTTTCTGACGTAGTTCTCCTCCTCTTGTTGGACCGAAACCGTCTTCCACTCCACATGAATCCACACTCTTCATCTAGTTCAATTTCGTCTCCTCCAATCATCTCAACTCATTCCATTAATCCGCCTAGACCGTCATGCGTACAATACCCATGGCCACTGCACACAATCTCTCTACTTGTCGGACTCCATTCACATTACACCTTTTTCACAAAGGAGATTTTTTATCGACAAGTTCAACGACTTGAGGTACTTACCAAGCTGACCTTCAAAGAACTCTCATTTTGCTGCACTATAGGTCTTGGTAGTGTCAACAACAACTTCGGTAATGTACCCCTCCAACACACTTTCTAGCCAGAAATCCACTACGCGAGAAATTTTGTTGTTCACACCTTTCAACCGTTGTATCAACTCAGGTGTCCAAGATCTAGGATCTCCTCCTTGGAAATTTGTCTTCTGTTCAGTTAGTCTTGCTAACCATTCATCCAATATCACTAGGAACTTGTTGATGAACACTTCATGAATATCAGTGAAAACATACTTACCTAACCAGTCTTCATTATCCAATCGAAGATGTCTGTTATGATTCCTTGAAAATTCTTCCAATTGCAAATCTACCCAATCCTGAATCTCCGGCTTAGTCGGATGCCACAATATTCCCCTTCTCCTCAAATTCTCGGTCCTGGCATCAGAACCATTTTTTGGCGTACTTTTACTTCAACAAGGGTTCAACACTTAACATTTCATGAACAAAGAACATATCCACAGACACCGACTCGAAAGGGAATGGATCCCTTTCGACAACACTTGCAGAGTAGATGAAGTCTCACCCAAAGTATCTATGGGGACTGCAGGAACCAGACTTCTTGCAATACAAAAGGGGAATACGCGACGAACGATATATCATCATCATATTTTACTATTTTACTAGAGAACATCGACAGATCAAAGCTTTTACAAGTTCATAACATCGACATAATTCATAACTTAACTACATTAATACATTGCATTCAAAGTTCATACAACTAAACCCATCATACATTCATTTAATTATTCAACAGAAGAAATATACACATATCAAATCACATCACAACACAACATGCAAAACACCATGTTTAACGCGGAAACCCATTTGGGAAAAACCACGGAAGCGCTTGTATTTTATTATGAGTCGCAGCCAAATAAGCACTTTGGGCAAAACCTACAGATTTCTTCATGTATTACAATGGATCTGTGCACACAGCCTGCAGATCAGTGACTCGAATTCCCCAAAATATCTCCGACAAACATAGCAATTATCTTCATTACAGAGCACAAACACTCAACTATCTCTACTACCCATACGTACGTCACCACAAAACTTCCTTCTTATTACATGTTTATAGGGCGCACTAAGCTTGCACCACTCCCACTACCCCACTAACTTCCTAACTGAGTCATTATTATAATGTGGACCAATCCTAACTAACTGACTCAACTCTGACCATTGACTCGATCAATTATGACCATTTTCTTGTTTTCTTGGCCGCTTCGTCGGAGTTGACCACTTCGTTGAACAGCTTCCACTTCGCCTTTGTCCACACCATAATTGTTTTGTCAAAAATAGTACCTCACAAAACGCTAGGCGCAACAAGGACTCATTAGAGAGTTCCATGGCAACCATGAATTCCATATATCAATCAGGAATGGACACGGAAGCCATTCTCTTACACATTTCTTTTATCAAATAGTTAGCATATAATCATGAATGGACATGGAAACCATTCTCTTACACATTTATTTTATCAAATAGTTAGCATAATACTAATTATCATAATACTATTTAGCATAATAGCTAGCATAATATTGAAGGAGGGTCAAATAAGCACCTGCAAGACATGCTTGCACTTGTTATAAGGGAACATAGTGAGCTTAGGGTATGCTCATGTGTTTTCTTAAGGAAAGTAGTAAGCAAGTTGATATTGCTTCTCATAAAAGTAGCAACTAGAATCTAAAATGCTCAAAAACTAAAGAATTTTTCACTTTTAAATCTACAAAAATTATTTCACTTTGAACCATCAATTGGGGGATGAATAAGGTAAGTCTTATTCATATAGGAATCCATTCAAATAATGCATATGCTAGATTACAATTATGAAAACTCATAAAATCAACTAGAAGGAAGAGGTAAGCCTACCGAAAATTAATTCGAGATTTTCAATCTTTTAAATGGAGACTTCTTAAGGACTCATTGAGAGTTCCATGGAAACCATGTCTTCCATATATCAATCATGAATGGACATGGAAACCTTTCTCTTACACATTTGTTTTAATCCCCCCGTTGGAACCCCTTAACTTTTCCCTCAGGAGGACTCATATCCCTTTGTTGTTCTCCCCCCTGTCAACCTTGGAACCATTTTTATTTATTTCAAAATATTCATGTTATAAGTTTTCAACTTTGCCATGTTAATTCTATCTCTTGGCATATCACAAAACATAATACTGAAAATTATATTTACAAGATATACAGATCAAATTTAGAACTTCCAAAGGGTCAAAACCAGGGTATTACACTACAAGTGTGATCCGGATATTGGGAGCTGAGAACTGGAAGGCTTGAATGCCGAGAGAGGAGGAGACTAAACCTGTAAAATTTCTATCATTTGATTCATAAACGAGATCGGAGGTGAGGCTCAAAGAGCCACACCTCTCAGAACAACAACTTAAATGAATTAACCAAGAAAAAAACTCACAAAAATACACACAATAATAAGTCTCGATGTAGGATGTCAGAAATCATTCAATGCTTTATTGAGAAGGCATAAAACCTTTATATAACATTATTACAATGTGCCTTGGGGCCATACCATGGGCCAAAACCATAGGCTTCCAAATACCATGGATGGGTGTATTCTAAACTGTGGGATTCTAGAATCGCTTGGAAGAATCCAAAACCATGGATGGGAGAGGGTGGCCTCTCCATTTAATGCTTTTATGATGAATACATCCGAATTTATACCATATGCCCCTAGAATTCGGATCATTCCTGCCCCCTTAGAAAATGATGGTCCCCATCATTTCACCCATGCTAGAAAGAGACCTATGATTATACTGTGACAATTGCCAATGAAGAGAAGGGTTTTGTGTAGTTGACCCATAACCATGGGTTTTTCGTGGTTGACCCATAACCGTGAGTTTTGCAAGGTTGACCCATAACCATGGTGGCAATGACAAGCTTGATTCCAATGAATATAAGAGTTTTGTGTGGTTAACTCATAACCGTGGGTTTTGTGTGGTTGACCCATAACCATGGGTTTTGTGTGGTTGACCCATAACCGTGATTACGATACATAACTGTGGGTTTTGTGTGGTTGACCCATAACCATGATTACAATACATAACTGTGGGTTTTGTGTGGTTTCCCCATAACCGTGGGTTTTGTGTGGTTGACCCATAACCATAGGTTTTGTGTGGTTAACCATAACCATGATTACAATAATATTTAAAAAATTGAAAAAATTATGATCTTTGATGCAGTTGATGTCTTGCTGCAAATCCATTCATAGCTTTTGATGCATGTAATGAAATTGAATTCCGTTGAAGACCCATTTGAGATATTGAAGAGACCTTTCCATCCATATAACATACTTGCTCTAGGCTGGCCCAGAGATTGAGAAAATGTTTTTTGAAGCTTAAGAGACGCACGCACACTATTTTGCAAACATATGTTGCTTCAATCGATGATATCTCTCAAACCAGAAATCCAAATAACAAACCGCGAAATACTCATTTTAGCTGACGGAAAGAGCTTTCCAATGACCTATGATAGAGCCTCTGATACATTTTGTGGAGTCTTTAGCACTTGTTTAAAGTTGGTGTACGTCCGGACGCATTGTGTACAAACATGTGCTACTTCAAACAAGTATATCTCACAAACCAGGAAAGGAAACGAAATTTCGTGAAATACACATTTCAGATCTTGAAGAGATCTTTATAGAAATATGTGAAAAATCCTTCTAATGTTTCATGAGAAATGAGAAAATCTAGGCAGAAGTTGAAGGGTGCACGGACACGCTGGTTACAGATATGTGTTGCTTCAAACGAGGATATCTCATAAACCGGACAACGAAATGAAATTCCGTGAAATACCCATTTGAGCTGACGGAAATATCTTTCCAATGAGATATGGTAGATCCTATGAAACATCATGTGGAGTACATAGAACCTGTTCTAATTTTGTTGAATGTGAGAGTGTTGAGTGTAGAGATGCCAAGGGTTTATAGAGAAGCATGGGTTGTTGTAGAGGTTGTGGAACCTCCATAGAACCCACATCATTCTTCAAAAATATTGTCCCGATCGAGAGCGTACCCGCTCTGATACCATTATTCCGGATCTTGGGAGCTGAGAACCGGAAGGCTTGAATGTCGAATGAGGAAGAGATTAAACCTGCAAAATTTATATCATTTGATCCATAAACGAAATCGAAGGTGAGGCTCAGAGAGCCTCACCTCTCAGAACAACAACTTAAATGAATTAACCAAGAAAAAAACTCACAAAAATACACACAATAATAAGTCTCAATGTAGGATGTCAGAAATCATTCAATGCTTTATTGAGAAGGCATAAAGCCTTTATATAACATTATTACAATGTGCCTTGGGGCCATACCATGGGCCAAAACCACGGGATTCCAAATACCATGGATGGGTGTATTCTAAACTGTGGGATTCTAGAATCAGTTGGAAGAATCCAAAACCATGGACGGGGGAGGGTGGCCTCTCCATTTAATGCTTTTGTGATGAATAAATCAGAATTTATACCATATGCCCCCTAAAATTCGGATCAAAGTGTCCCAATGAAAATTCTTCTCAAGGTCTATCTCAAGACTCTGTGGATTCTACATTTATCCTCTAGGGATTTCCTCGTCTCTAGTGCAAGTCTTATTGGCCATTGCTAAAATCAAATATTATAGAATTTTTGCAATGCATTCTACACATGTCTCCAAATTTTTGAATCTACATTTACCTTTAATGATCTCTTAGACATCTAATGTTGTACTTTGACTCAAAACATGACTATACACAATTCCAAGTCACAATGACTCTTTACCTTTTGAATATCCAAGTTTGGTTTTCACCAAGTACTTCTCAAGATATGAAGAACTTCGTTTAGATACCAACTTGATCCATTTTCAAGTGGGCAAGTTGAACTTGCTCAATGTATCTATGTCATGGATACCATTAAACAAATAGTAAACTCATAAAAATTCATCCAACAATACACACATATTTTAATGAGAAACCTCATGGGGAGTAAACTCCATTTGTTATGAAATCTTTTAGAATGTCAATCAATGAGTATTTTACAATTGTAATTTTTCATGTAATGTACATAGGATGATAATATGGGGTGCCTAGGGATGTACCTAAGGGGATAATGAAGGTAATATGACCATAATCAGGGAATATGTCCACCATGTAGTCAAAAGAAATGATAGAATTATGAGGGGTAGTTGGCATATACCCCTAGGAATACTCATGAGAAAGTATATGTAAACATGAGCATCATTGTATTGTATATATTGGATGTTAATGATTGTATTATAGCTAGGATGGCTTGTGGAGTGATACCTTTCATAAGGAGTATTTGATGGTGTTGCCTTACCTTAAGGGTTTTATTTATATTATTGTGGTATTTATTGTGTGGATGCATTTTATTGTTGTGAAGTTAAGGGTTGTCTTTTATCTACCAAGATTGACTAAAGTGGCATGAAAGCTCTTTCTTGGAAAATAAAGTGGAAGTTTTTTTTTGCACAAATTTCAAGGGAAAAAAGAGGGCGACGAATTTTAGATCCATTACAATATATTTTTATGGAGCATTTGAAGAATCCAATTGCAGATATGAATTCCTCTCAAAAAAATCATATTTTTAGAAAACCAATAATCCAAATTGGAGCATGTGAAGTGAAGATATCGATGATTTAAAATCCACTATTCTCAACTTTTCCTATTACGGCCATGACTTTATTCCATGTATTGTAGAGAAGATATATTTTGACAGGTTTCTTAGATTGAAGTCACATTGAAACCAGAAGAAAGAGGACTTCAACAACTTCAATTTGACATTTTATATGATATATTTTTTATCATATTGTAAAAGATACAATCATTCAAATTCATTGCCTCAAAACCCTAGTCGCACAAAGGAGATTCATTGAAACATATGTTACATTCAAAACCCTAGTTCTATTATGGGGTTATAACAAGCAAGATTTATTTTATAGGCAAATTTGATTGTCGCAATATTGAAGAATACATCAAATGGATAAAGTCAAACCATCCATATTTTTGGAAAATTGATCTATACATATATCTAATGGTTGACACTGGCATATGGTGGGATATTTCTCTTACTAAACAAGAAAAATAAAATCACACTGTGGGATATTTCTCTTACTAAACAAGAAGGGCTTAAAGTGGCACTTGAAGCAAAGGCTGTTGAACAACTCGTTGTAATTGCTAGACACATCAGATGAATGGTTTGAGGTTGAATACAAAGAAGAGTCTACATAAGCACTCGAAGGAAATTCCCAAGAGGGGCATGAAAATGAAGAAGAATCTACAAAGATGCATTCCTCAACGAAACCCTAGGTTGAAGAGTCAAAGAAAAAAGAACCAATAGTTAAGGTTGTTTTGTATTTCCATCCAAACCACCTTGAGAAACCATAGTCATCAAAGCAAGGTCGTGAGCATCAACAAGCTTACTATGAACTAACTTGCAAACGAAAATGCAATAATATAGAGGTGCATGGATGTCTAAAGACAATGTATGGATATATTAGAGTAGCATAGCGACAACATGTAACCAAAGGAGGAACCAAAATCAAGATTGATGTGGCAAGGAAGAAATCAGGTCCATGTCCACATTTCAATAGGGTGGGTTGATGCTTGTGCTTGGTACAAGTTGACTATATTTCGTAGCAGATCATATTATATGGCTTCCACTCATGTTTCAAGGATGAAACATGGGAAGGGTAATGTAATGTAATGTACCTAGGGAGGATAATATGGAGTACCTAGTGGGGCATAATCATGGAATAGGTACACTTGTAGTAAGATGAAATAATATAATGGTGAGGGGTAGTTAGCATAGACCCCTAGGAATACTCATGATAATTATATATACACATGGATACCATTGTATTGGATATGTTAGATGTTGATGATTGTATTATAGTAAACATGACTTCATTTGATGGTTTTACCCTACATTAAGGGTTCTCTGTATATTGTTTTTCTATTGATGGTGTGAATACATTTTAGTTATTATGATGTTAAGGGTTGCATATCTTTTAAGATCAGTACATTGCATGACCACTAAGATTCCACATCCATATGGCTATGTTTCTCAATACTAGGCACTATTGATAACAAAATTGAGGTGTGACTTTTTTACTATGAACTTCCTTTTGCTTTAGTAAATATAACAACTCTTTAACTTAATTATGATACTTCCATTGACTTCCACAACTAGATTGTCTACTATATAACCCTCTCATCCTAGAGTCCACCTTCAAGAGTTGTTTAGATTGGTTTGATTACTCTTGTGTCCCTTCAGGTATCAAACATTTCAATTTCCCTTTGGTAACTAAAACCACTATCCAGTTGTCTTGTCACAATCATTGGATGCCATATGATATACATCCCTTCCTCATTGACTGTCAAACTACCTTAATACCATTGACAAGTCTTCAACTAATTCTTCAATCCATACTTTCACCAAATCTAAGTAAATCTCCTTACTTGTTCATCAACATTTTCACACTATTTGATCCAATTTAGTTGACATGCTAATTGACTTCATCATCAATCTTCTTTCAATTTGTTTTTTCTTTATCACTAAGTCGTTTTGGTCCAATCAACATTCTCAATCAAACCTACCTCCAATGAATCCAATTTCATCTAATTAACCCTACTTCTTCTAGTAGATCCATGTAGAACACTTCACATGGTTAGTGTTACTTTTATTTTACTTTATATTTGAAAGTCGCTTTTATAATCTTGAAACGCAATTGGACTAGGCCAAATACATGTGTTTATGAGGCTCCTAAACATCTCTCCTCAACTTAGATTTATATGTTTTCTTCACGCTTGAAGCAAACGTGTAGCAACATCTTGGGTTTCTATGTTTGTTGAAGTATCTTCATTATGCACCAACCATGCATATCAATTTCTATAGGTAAATTCACTGTAACTATTACTAGTCAAATAAAAAGATACACACATGCAAGGTTCTAAAACTATGACTTATCACTCTTTAGCCTCTTTTGTTCAATGACTACCTCAACCATACTAATACATCTGCACGCAAGTGTACTTCATTCGAGGTGCATCTCTTTATATAAATTGACAACTTGCTTCATCAACAATGAACCTTTGCCCACAAAGATCATACTTCTCTAGCTGTTTACAACTTCCTCAACTACACCCCTTTGTTTAGAATTTGGAAAACACCTTTACTCATCAAAATGACATCTTAATCCAGCACTTGAAAATTTAAACCCTACTTCACTACTACCAAAATGGCCAATGATGTAATATCCCGATTTTGACTCTATTACATTAAAATTGTAAATGATGTAAATATCGTTATCAATTCATGGTGAGGAGCTACCACGCACAATAGAAATTAAGACATCATGTAAATATGAATTTTAATGAAATACCCACAACTAGCTATGCAATGCAACAAAGAGATGGGGGCATGATTTTTATAACGAATAGGGAGAGAAATTATTCAAACCCTTGAGCCAATAGTGTTAATCCAAATGTCATTGAGAGAACCCATAAACCACCAACTACCCATTTTGACTTATGCACACAATCATTTAATTATTCCAAGAGTTGGTTAAGGTAGTTAATGCCTTGGGATTGGAGAGGTATGGCAGCCAATTTCGTGTATGGGCAAGCCATCAATCTGGGAAATCATATTTTTGCTTCTTGGGCAATAAAACACCCATGAAATGGTGCCCAAATCCATCCTTCACCCATGGACTTTTCTCTCTCACGCAGTCTGAGCTAGCTGGGGCTTTCTCCTTCACATTTTCCATCTTTTTCCTGCATTTTCCATAGCTGGGAACTCGTTTTTGTATTGCATAGTGACTAGGAGGAAGGGAGTCACGATTTGGGGGTTTATGGAGGTCGTTTCTGTCCCTTGAATGCCCATAAACGTTTTCTGGAAACGATTTTGCTCTCCCAGGGTTGATTCCTCATTTTCCATTTCATTTTTGGTTGCCCACGTTTTTACTGAAACTAGTGGAAACCCATTATGGGCATCCCACTGTCAAAACGTTTCTCTTCATGCCCAGCATTTGTGATTTTGTTGTTATTTGAATCCCTATTTTGGTTTGAACTTGTGAGCAAGAAATTAGGAGTGAAAGTGAACCAAAATTGGCTTGATAAACTTAGTGAGGAAAGTAACATCTCAAGAAGATCAAAAACGCTGGCTACTCTTCTATGCACACCTTGAACAATATTGGATTGGAAGGTATGGCTTGAGGGACTGTGTAGTAGTGAAGGGAATACTTCCTTGTGTCAGGTGTGTAGGCATTGTGGGGAACCAAGCTGGATAGATCTTGTAGAGGTATCCTTAGCTCTGTGGTTGAGCTCACTAGCTTAGCAATTCTTCCTTTCCATTGCCTTAGTAGCTGGATAAACCCAACTATACATTGGCTTGGCTGATTTTGGTGTATATCTGGTTATGTGTGAGTCTGATGTTCCCTTTTTCTTTGTAGAAATCATGCCTAGCTCAGGGGTGGCAGTTGTGTTGAGAGATCGATGAGCACAACTGGCCTATGGTTGGGTGGAACGTTGCAGCAGCATAGCTAATTGCTCAGGACTACTTTGTTTTAAGATAAGTACTCTCTTGTTTTAATTATGTAATGTATTTATTTGATGACTATCATGAATATCTTGAATGTATGCTAGATATGTAATAGAATTGACTTCCGTTGTGTTTCTTGTATATATATATATATACATCTGCATATGTCTTTTTATATTCCAATGGGTTTTGTTAATAATCATGGGTCTAGATGCCCAATTTTCATATCACGTTCTCTCCTTCACATTGGATGATGGGAGGGGACGTGACAAATGAGGATTGATTATTTGGTTGCCAAATTTAGTTGGGAGTAAGCTATATGTTATATGATTATTTGGAGTATGCTAGTTGAGAGTAAGCTATTGCAAAATGACCAATGAGGATTGATTATTTGGTTGCACATTTTTTATGATTTTATTGGAATCCGACAATACTATTTTTAAGTGAAATAACAATTTTAATTGATAAATTGCAATTTCTGAGGATTGATTATACAATTCCAACTACCTAAAACTGCAATTCCAACAATTTCAATCAAATTTTAACTTTAAAAATTATTGAAAAAATAAGTTTAACTTACTCTCTTGCATTGGTCAACCCAAACAGGTCGTTGGTCTTTCGCTGACGTTTTACGTTGGTCAACACAACAGGTCGTTGGTCTTTCGCTGACTTTTCTCGTCGGCTGCTTCCATCGGTTCACTTTGGGAACCGGATTGCATGTTTTGGGTCGCTGTCCTCTATATTCGTCACTTGGAATCCAACCTTCAACAGAAAAAAACCTTGAATATTAATTATGGTAGATCGTTTGTCTAATTATGAATCCACCTAAATCCGCCTAGATATAAAAGAAAAATCAATTAGAATTTCAAGTAAAGAATCTAACGGCTTCATGTGTGACCAGAATTCCTATGTCGTCTGCATTCCTGTATGTGAAGAAAAATTGGAAATCTGACTTTCTATTTCGCCTGGATGCTGATAACAGGCAGTAGAAAGCTAACTCTCCTCACAACCACTGGAGAAGTTGTTGCAAGACTAAAAATAAGCAACCCACAACCCACAATACTGGAGAAGTTGTTGTAGAACTAAAAATAAGCACCCACAATACTGCATTCAAAGATGGCTGCCTTCGAAAAGATGTATATTCCAAAATATACACCCATGCAAACCTGCAATGCTGGATACGTAATGTGCAAGATCTATTGCACAGTGACATATTTTAAAGCCAATCATCTTCAAAACCTTATGTCAGTTGGGCACAACCTTGCTTTGCAGACTTCTTATTCTTGTGAAATCTAGTGCTGACAAATCCTATGTCTCGGACAGTGAGACCTCGAACATTCAACAACTTTTTTTGCATCATAGTGATATACACGCTCTTTCAACAGTGCGCCAAAGAATTGAATTTCAGTGTTTGGTGTTCACATCGATAGGTCATAAGTTAAGCGCTACGAACAAGTTCTTTGTTCTCCATACATTAACTATCTGTTATCTATGTATAGCTACCAGTTATTTTTTATATTCTTTTTTTTTATAATTGTTTATTTTGAATTTGGAACCACTGCCATAAAATCAATCTAGACAGTATATTTGTCTCAACCTCGTGCAATCTAGAAAAAAACATATGTGTTAGTCTACCCCAAATTCTAAAATATAAACACCTATCGATACAATTAAACATAAAATTCTAACCAACTGTACTTGCATACCAAGGTGTGCTTTGATTTAAATCTCCATTTTTCTTTCACAGTTCATGAGCACACAAACATTGACAAGGAACCACAACAATAGTTTACATGGCAAGCAAGAACAAAACTCAAAACAGCAACCACTAGTTTCTTCATGAAGTTTACGCATCCTAGGCAAAGTTTGAAGTCCCCCGGTGAGCAGTATTTCTAGTGTGTAAGAAGCTGCAATATGGAGATGGCACTCAAAAATAATTTTAGTTTCTTGTTCTTTTTTTTTTCTTTGCCCGAGCAACATCAAACCATTTAATATTTTATTTTCTTATTTAGTGTGTCATGAGTATAACACCAGCATAGATCCATCTAAAAGAGGATCTACCAAGTGCCAAGAGGGATCAAATCTCTCTGAGGTGCAAACCCTTCCTCAACATTTGCACTGTGGGAATTATTCAAGTGTGTAATGTAATGTTTCTAGTTTTAATTTATCGAATTTGTGTAGTTTTATATATATGTCTTCCTAAATGTTTTAAATATAATTTGAGCCGACATTTTATTTTTTTATTATATTTTATTATTTTTTAAAAATAACACGTGTCAAGGAGTTACACATCCACCCCCTACTAGGTTGTAGAATGTGCCTCTTCTGCACAATCACAATTTATCAAAATTTGATAATTTTGATTTTATTCATCGAATGGTAAATAAGAAAAAAAAATTGTAAAATGTTTTCAAATTTGATAATTTTGGTTTGATTCATAGAATGGTAAATTGGAAAAAATCGAATTTGTAAAAAGTTTTTACTTAATCGTTTGTTTAAACATAATTAGATTTTCATAAATCAACATTAAGGTTGTTTCAATAGCTATCAAAATTAACTAACAATATAAAAAAAGTCATTAAAAATGGATCATGGTATTGAAACATAGTTAAATCACGATTCTTTGAATTTAACTTTGTTTTAAAGTTTTTTTTTTTTTACAGAAGTAAAAAAACTTCTTGCTATTCAAAGGATGAATCAAAGAAGTTACAGTATAGCCGAAAATGGCACATGGCATCCTATAAGCCAGTCAATACAAGTTTTGTCCCTAACAATTAAGCATTCTACAATAAGCCGAAACAACAACTTACTAATTGTTCGAAAGACAAGTAAACAGTTCATAATCTAACCCCACTATAGGGGAAGGAACTAATCCAAAAAAAAAAAAAGGAAAAAGCTATAAAAATTAAAGGATAAACCCCAGCCAATAGAATAGAGGATCAATAGAGTCTCAGCCGGGAGTCTTCGATGAGAGAATTGTCATGGAAGCCACGAATATGTGCCCAACCCTCATCCAGACTGAGACCAGCCTTGGATAGAGAGTCAACTTTCTCATTGTAGTTCCGCATGACATGGGAAAAAAGAACGGTATCAAACATCCCAATCAGATTTCGAATATGTTTTTGCCAATGAATAAGAAGTGGAATCTGAAGTCGATGTTTTCCTTTGAGCCAATTGATAATGACAGAGGAGTCCCCAGCAAGTTGAAGTGACGAATACTCCTTACTCATGGCCAACCTCAGTGCTCCCCAATAGGCGAGAAGTTCAGCCCGAGTGTTTGTACCATTACCACACCCCAAACTTAATTCAAAATGCCGGCCATGGTCTGTCAGAAGGAATGCTCCAGCACCACATCTTCCACCCTGTTCTACCCCATCAAAGTAGGCCACCGAAATATGAGCATGGAAGGATGGAGCCTGATGTATCACCACCTTGGTCTTGGATAATACCACAGTAGCCCCATTAGTGAAGCCGGTAATGTATCTAACGGCTCCCGCCATTGTGAAATTGATGTCCCCAAATAGGATGGAGCACCGGTACCTCCAAATCCCCCAAATGAAAAGAGATAGAAATTTAATAAACTTACGCTGATGCCAGTGCCAATAGTGAATATTTTCATCCAGAGTGCCTATAGACCACTGTCCCACAACCTGAGAGCGATAAGTGATGTCATCCCACAATTGGATAGTCACCGAACACTGGGAAAACAGGTGGTCCACCAATTCAGTAGCTGCATTGCATAATGGGCAAGCCATAGGACCCATTCCACCTCTGTGCCAAAAATTCTCACCCGTGAGGATACGGTCATGTAAAACCATCCACAAGAAACAACGAATCTTCAAAGGAACCTCCCATTGCCAAACCAGCGAGTGCCACCACCGATGAGAAGGAAAACTGACAGAATCTGCTCTAGCCGCATATGCCACATTGGTTTTTATAGCACCGGTAGAATTATTAAATGTCCACTCTAGTTCATCGTTTTCTAGAAGATAGAGTTATACCAGTGTGGGTGAGTTCGGCAATAAATTTATCCCACAGCCGTGAATCCGATTTAGTCAGACCAATATTGTCAGCGGTATGCCAATAGTTTCCCTCCACCGCCATTGGATTGCTAGAACGAGCCTGGTTGAGAAAAACAACACCTCTTTGCTGAATATTATGAAGAGTTTGAGCCGGAAAAGCAGACTGATGGTTTGTTCCAACAATAGGATCTTTTCCCACGCGAATTTGGAACCCGTTCCCAGCTCGCCAAGCCATCCAACGCTTAAGCAATGGTATGGTCTTGACCATCCCAGTCCACACCGATGAGGCCCTCCTGCAAATTCTAGTGAACCCTCTGATCCAAATGTTGACAGCAGTACTATGGAGATACTTATCTCTAATCACCATACCCCATAGCCCTGAGTCGAATAATCCACGCCACAGGCTTTTCAGATGTAGGCCATCATAGACCCAGAATAAGTTTCGAATACCCCAACCTCCCTTCTCCACTGGAGAATAAATCCTTTCCCAGGCCACCAGATGGAACCTGTATTTATCCGGAAAATCGTTCCACAGAAAGTTAAAATAAATATTCCTTAATGTATGTAGAATAGTAGAAGGAACATTGGCCAGTGTTAGCCAAAATACAGGCAAGCTAGGTAAGACAGAGTTCAGCAAAATCAACCTCCCACCCAAAGATAATTTTCGAAAGGTCCATGAGGCCAATCTGCACTCAAATTTTTGTATTATCCAGTGCCAATCCACGATTCTATAATCGCATGGCTTCAAAAAGTATGTTGATGTATTTGTAACTTCGGAATGTATTTCATATATGTATATTGTATTCCTATAGAGATGTTATTATTCCTCTATATGGAAGTGTCTTCATTTATATTGTAAGTGTCGTAACTTATACTTGATGGGTTATTAGACCACCTTGTTGGGGTCGGCCCTGTATAAGTCATGTGGGTTAAAGGGTTGATTAGACCACCCTATTGGGGTTCGTCCCTATCAGCATTATGTTATGTGGTTAAGTTAAGGCCAACGTAACAAAGGTTATTAGGCAAGTCAAGTCTAGTATAAATAGGGTGCGGGAGGCACTCTATTTGATTCATTCACTTTCTCACTCATACTGTCATTGGAGAGTGGCGCACTTGTGGAGGAGGAGAAGCTGTTGCTCGGAGAAGACTATCTCTTATGCTTAGGTTGTATCATTGCTCTATCTATCTCTGAGGAAGTTGTGGGGTTTTTCACCTTTATGGTTTTCCCCAGTGAAACTCTGTGTGTCTGTTGTCTCTTGTGTGCTTGCATTATTATGTCCATGATTGATATGTTGTAGATATGTTGTACATGTTGTTCTCTCAGTTAAGATCCTAGATCAGATTGAAGCAAATTCTGAAAAACTAACATGGTATCAAAGCTAGCCTGAAAGAAGGCATGGTATGGCATTTATGACACTTGTTGCACTTGCGAAGCTAGGGCTTGATATAGCAAAACCAGTCATCGTAGCACTTTCGCTATAAATCCATTTTGGAAAAGTTTCAAGATCTGAAACTTTTACAAGTCGAAGATAAGATCCCAATGTACCTTGTGTCCAAAGAAAAACTTCTAATTCATTGTACTTTGTGTTTTATGATCTGTACAATCTAGGGTTTCTGCCTCTTCCAGATCTCAGTCATAAACAGGTGACCTAGGAAAAAAGGTCACAACTTGGGCTAGGAAGCTCCAAATGTAATTTCGTAAAAAGTGACAAGTAGGGAACAAACTGTACTTTCACAGGCCAAAGAGTTTAGAGGCCGAAAGTGAACCAGTGACATGTGGCAGTCCGTACAAGTTCGCTCTCCTATTTTATCCCATAAATAGGTCACGTTGCGACACTTGGCATAAATCTCTCTCAGAGAATCCAATTGAGGTCAGACCAGTGGGGTTGGAAATATGACAAGCCAGGCTACCACAGGTCACAATTTCAGACCCTGTGGATTCGTAATTTTGGAGTTACACCAGAAACAATCAGGTGCGTATTTCTGTCAAAACAGAATTGGATTTTGAGCACCTTCATTCATGGCTCCGGGAATTTAGGGTTTCGGAGAATGTTGGAATTTTTGTATCGGAGACCACACCTAAATGCTCCTCATCAAAATCAAAATTTAGAGACCAAGATCAAATTTTTTGGTTGGGCAGAAGGCCGGGCTTGATCAAACCCTAGTTTGGGACTTTGATCGAAAAGTGGAAAATTAGGGCTTCTGCAAAAATGAGAATTTTTGAAATCTGTGACCATAGCTGGAAGCTCCTTGGAAAAATCAAAGTTTAGAGCTTTGGATCAAACTATTTGGTTGGGTGAAGCTTCGAGAAACTCAAACCCTAATTCAGGGTCCTCCTAGTGAATCCGAAAACCTAAGAGGCAATTTTGAGGGGTGAAACTTTGCAGTTTTCAAATTCTGAGTATACCAGCTTGACCAACTTAGAAGGGCGCATCTTTCTATCCTTTCAGAAGTTTGAAATTCAAAGTTTGAATTTTTAGGGTTTCTCTGACAAGCCCTAATCCAGCTCCAGATCCAGTTTCTGCAAATCAAAGTGGATTAGGATAATCCTAGAAGAGAATGGATTAGTCACCTGCATAAGTGAAGAAGTCCCTGTTTCAGAGGGAGTTGAGGCTAAGGCCTTACATAAGAAGATTACAAGCAATCTCGACAAGCATGACTTATCCAGGTATGTTTCGAGATCTGTTCATGATTAAGTTTATGGTATGTTTGTCTTCATTAAGGTTAGTACAATCTTGATTAACTTTAAACTTGTATCACCTTAATAAAATTATGAATGCAAATATTCATTGATTAGGGTTTTGACACTTATGATTGTACTAATGCATTGTGGTGTTGTATGAGGTTGATGTTGTCCGCTAACATGAAAGGTACATCAAGAAAGATAAATCATGTTCTAGTTCAAGAACATGTGACCATGGTGACATGAAGACAAAGATTCATCCATCGGCATGGATCACATAGAAGCTCTACTTAGGAGGTATGTATAATTTGGTTCTACAATGCTTAACCTATGACATATGCAGGTTACTAGCACAAGTCATTAAAGAAAACAAGAAGACATCATGTGGGTATATTAGACATAACTAACTAACACATTAATCCAGGTATGTTTTTCCTATATCAAGTTAGAATCCTACCTTATGATAGGATCTCTTATATAAGTATACTTGGTATGATTGATAATGATTATTCATGAAGCTATAGGTTTGAGTAATCATGGGTTTAGGTATATTATGTTTCTTACTTTAATCGGTGATATGACTAACCAGAAGAGTCCTATGTTCAAATATGAATTTGCATGAGTAAAGGAAGTACTCCTTGAAACCTTGAATACTAGTGCTTGTGATAAATTATCTGTGTATGAAATGATCTTGACCATACATGTTTAAGATTACTTAGAATCATAATGTTTTATAGTATTGAGATTATACTAATGAATGTATGATTGTGTATGAGACCTCGAGGATAACACAATGATGATACTAGTAAGTATGCATAAGTGATCGAGGATGGATATAAGTTCAAGGACAGGTAATCCAGGAAGCAAAGATCAAGAGGGAGCACACTCCAGTAGTTCCTGCAAGGAAGCAAATATTGAGAGGGAGTCCACCCTACAACCAAACAAAGATAAGTATTTGAATTGTCATTTCTTGCATGCTTGTTTTGCTCAATGATGTATGTGCTTATGTTCCTAAACTTACGTTGTGTATTATGCATATTAGAATAATTGCATTAATGAACATTATACTACTAATGCATGTATTGGGTAAGTGGCCTATGGTACTATACAACATTCCATTGCTACTTATCTAGAATGAAACCTCTTTGCTGACATGTTGGGAGTTGTGCACACTCTTAACAATGTTCTAGTAGAGATGGAAGGCATCTAGAAAGTTACGGAATATGGATAAATGTTGTATTGAAGCATTGGCTAAGATAATTGCATGATTGTATGACATATGTCTTTATGAGTAAAAATTTGTTCTGAAATATATAAGATGTTTCTAATCATGCAATTGAACTTGTCTTGTAGGAAAGACCGTGTACCATCACCTACAAAATTTGTTCAAATAAAACTATCTATTGAAGATATTTGAAGAATCTGAAGTTCCCAAGATTCAGGATGCAGTAATGGAAGAATGCCATGGTCGAGGAATATCAGTCGATCATGAAGAATGTTGTCTGGGATGTGGTCCCAAGACCAGATGGGAAGTCTGTGGTGACTTCCAAGTGGATCTATAAGATCAAGCATGCTGCAGATGGTAGCATAGAGAAATATAAAGCAAGGTTTGTAGCTCGTGGCTTCTCCCAGAAAGAAGGGATTGATTATGAAGATACTTTTGCTCATGTGGCCAGATACACTTCCATTAGATCAGCACTTGCTCTGGTTGCGGTGATGAAATGGAAGGTACACCAGATGGATGTCAAGACAAATTTCTTGAATGGTGTAGTTGAAGAGGAAGTGTATGTGGAGCAGTCACTCAGGTTTGAGACACATGACCGAGAGACACATGTGTGCAAACTGAAGAAAGCCTTGTATTGTTTGAAACAGGCACCCAGGACCTGGTATGGCAAGATAGATGGATTCCTATCCAGTTTGGGCTTTACCAACATTAAAGCATATTCCAAACTTTACTACAAGGTTGAGGAAGGCAATCCAGTGATACTACTACTGTATGTGGATGACCTATTTGTAACAGGTGAGGATAATTTCTGATACGAAGAGGAAGCTTGCTGCCGAGTTCGAGATGAAGGACTTGGGTATGATGCACTATTTTCTTGGTATGGAGGTGTGGTAGAGTGCAAATGGAATCTTCCTTGGACAAGGGAAGTATGCAGTAGAGATCCTGAAGAGGTTCAGGATGATGGACTGCAAGGCCATGGCCACACCTATGGCATCAAACGTGAAGCTTCTGTGTGATGATTCATCTAAGTCGATTGATGCTATGATGTATCGTCAGATGATTGGGTCCTTGATGTACCTGATGAATACGAGACCAGATATCTCCTTTCCGGTGAACACCTTGAGCTAGTACTTGACAGATCCGAGACATGTTCACCTGATAGTTGCAAAGCATATTCTGAGGTACCTGAAGGGTAAAATTGACTATGGGCTCAAGTATGAGGCGAATCAAAAGTTTAACCTGAAGGGTTATGTTGATTTGGATTGGGCAGGCAGTGCCATTGATCGGAAGAGCACTTCAAGGTGTTGCTTCAGTATGGGATCCGTTATGATCTCTTGGTTTAGCAGGAAGCAATCCTATGTGGCACTGAGTACAGCTGAAGCAGAGTATGTCGCAGCTTGTTCGGCCAGTTGTAAGGCAGTATGGCTTAGGAAGCTACTGTCTGATTTGTTTGATCTCCAGCTGAGTGCTACTTGTATATATTGCGACAACTAGAGTTGTGTGAAGTTGTCGGAGAACCCAGTGTTCGATGACAAGTCGAAGCACATTGAGATCAAGTATCACTATATCAGGGATATGGTGCAGAGAGGAGCAGTGAAGCTCCTCTATGTTGTGACGGATGAGTAGATAGCCGACGTGTTGACCAAGCCGCTTGCCAGAGTGAAGTTTGAATACTTCAGAGGGAGACTTGGTGTACTTCAAATCGAGATACCTTCCAAGAGGAAGTGATGAGTCCAGAGACACAGATGCACACGAGCCATTCTCACATAGTGGTAGGTTCGTCCTCCTATGGTGTAGATGTAAGGGCTAGGCCATTCTCACATAGTGGTAAGTTCATCCTCCTATGGTGCAGATGTAAGGGCTGGGCCATTCTCACAAGGTGGTAGGTTCGCCCTCCCATGGTGAGTTGTAAGGGCTAAGTGGGCTTTTCCGACATGGTGGTAGGTTCGTCCTCCCATGGTCATTGATGTAATTGCCGAGATTTTCCGACATGGTGGTAGGTTCGTCCTCCCATGGTTGTTGATGTAATTGCCGAGATTTTTCGACATGGTGGTAGGTTCGTCCTCCCATGGTCGTTGATGTAATTGCCGAGCTTTTCTGACATGGTGGTAGGTTTGTCCTCCCATGGTCGTTGATGTAATTGCTGAGCCATTCCGACATGGTGGTAGGTTCATCCTCCCATGGTCGTTGATGTAAGTGCTGTGAGCCTTTCACAAATGGTAGTAGGTTAGTCCTCCCATGCTGGTGAGTGTAAGTGTTGTGTGTGTGCGTCTGGGTTGTGCTCCGTGGACGATGACGATGATGTGAGAGTATGGTACACAGGTTTTGCAGAGGCATACGATCAGTCCTAAGATGCTCTTGCAGGTTTTATAGAGGCAGTGTAATTAGTCCTGGGAGATCTTGTAGGTTTTGCAGAGGCAGTGTAATCAGTCCTGAGGTGTACCTACTTGATGGCTTTCTCACTGAGATGACATGATCAGTATGATCATGAGTATCAGGATGATACTCCGTGGCCATGGACAGGTTGTGCAGTTGCATGTAAAAGATCCTGGGAGATCCAATAGGTTGAGTAGTATGTTCGTAATCAGTCCTGGGATGCTCTTTCGAGGTTTTGGCTTAACGCACGTAATCAGTCCTGAGGATTCCACAATATGGCCAGTGATGATGAAGACCTACATGTGGTGGGCCTACATCCAGTATGAAAAAGGACTGGCTCTGTAGAACTTCCTGTGACGAGTAGATGAGAGATTGATTGAGATAGCAACAGCAGTGATGATGACGATAATTCGATGATGATGATCAGTGATGATGATCCAGAGAAGAAGACTTGTGCTAGAATACATGTGTCGAGAAATACCTTCCTAGTTAAGAGGGAGTGTTGATGTATTTGTAACTTCGGAATGTATTTCATATATGTATATTGTATTCCTATAGAGATGTTATTATTCCTCTATATGGAAGTGTCATCATTTATATTGTAAGTGTCGTAACTTATACTTGATGGGTTATTAGACCACCTTGTTGGGGTCAGCCCTGTATAAGTCATGTGGGTTAAAGGGTTGATTAGACCACCCTATTAGGGGTCGTCCCTGTCAGCATTATGTTATGTGGTTAAGTTAAGGCCGACCTAGCAAAGGTTATTAGGCAAGTCAAGTCAAGTATAAATAGAGTGCGGGAGGCACTCTATTTGATTCATTCACTTTCTCACTCATACTCTCATTGGAGAGTGGCGCACTTGTGGAGGAGGAGAAGCTGCTGCTAGGAGAAGACTATCTCTTATGCTTGGGTTGTATCATTGCTCTATCTATCTCTGAGGAAGTTGTGGGGTTTTTCACCTTTATGGTTTTCCCCAGTGAAACTTTGTGTGTCTATTGTCTCTTGTGTGCTTGCATTATTATGTCCATGATTGATATGCTGTAGATATGTTGTACATGTTTTTCTCTCAGTTAAGATCCTAGATCAGATTGAAGTAAATTTTGAAAAACTAACAAAGTACCCAAGATAAAAGAAGGCCATCTTAAGCTCCTGAATCTCCAAAGGAAGAAGGTCTCTGATTTGGACATGAAAATCCACCGAGCAATTGATAGAATAAAAACCATATTTGGGGTAATTGATGGACATATAAATAGCCAAACAAAACAGATCAATAATGGATTTATAGTACATCCACTCATCAATATGCCTAATACCAAACAACAAAACATCGTCGACGAACAACATATGTGTAATATAGTGATGAGCTGAGACTTTAATCCCCTTAACATTACCAGTCGACTTAGCTTGCAACACTAGTTGACTCAATCCCTCATTGACGAGGAGAAACAGTAGAGGAGAAAGTGGGAATCCCTGATGAAGTCCCCTTGATGCCTTGAAGAAGGAAGTCGGGCTTCCATTAATTAATACAGCGAAGTTGGCAGAAGAAATACACCCCATAATTGATACGAACCGTTACACCAAAACCCCGAGGTGTTAGAGAAGGCCGCCCAATAGGATCTTAATATACCACCACGCTCAGCAGTCCAGACTCTAGGCTGGATGTGCGCCCATACGGTGGTGTCCACTTTGAGCCGTACGAGCCCCGGACGAACACTGCAATGCCGACGTTGCCACCCGCTCTGTGACTCGAACCTGGGTGGAGGCTCTGATACCAAATGATACGAACCATTACACCAAAACCCTGAGGTGTTAGAGAAGGCCACCCAATAGGATCTTAACAATAATCCACTAAGTAGCAAGAAAATCCAATCCAGAATTTAGTAAAAGTAACCCGAGGAACGACCAGTCAACCATGTCATATGCTTTTATCAAGTCTAGTTTCAGAACACTCTCCTTCTGACCATTTGAATTTGTCGTATGTAAGGACTCCTGGGCAACCCCCATGGCATCAAAGATCAGTCTCTCGTGCAAGAAGCCGAATTGTTCCTTTGAGATCCCTCTTGACAACCCCTTCTTAATTCGATTGGCGATCGTTTTTTAAATAACTTTGTAAATTAAATTACAGAGTGAAATAGGTCTGTAAGCATGAAAAGACTCAGCAATTGTAGTTTTAGGGATTAATGTAAGAAAGGTGGCATTTACCCCTCTGGATACTTTGCCACTGCGCTGATCTTCTTCCACCAACATCACCAGTTTAAGACCGAGAAAATAAAAAAAATTGTATGAAAAATTCACTGGACCAGCCATCAGGTCCAGGGCTTCTTCCCTTATCCATGTTTTTCAAAATATCTTCAATTTCAGAAAGAGTAACAGGGCTTCCAATGATAGCAGTCTCCTCATCAGAAAATAACCTAGGCATGATAGAGAGAATCTTAAACTGCGCCTCGAGATTGTTTACCTGCGGTTTGGTAAATAATTTGGAGAAGTATGAAATTGCCTCCAATTTGATTTCCCGCTAAGAAGACAGTTTAGTTTCATGATCATCCTCTATGTCCCAAATAGCTTTTTTTAATTGTCTCTGAGATGCATAGGAGTGGAAGAATTTCAAATTGCTATCCCCACAGGATAACCACAGTGCTCGGCTTTTGAGCCTCCATAATTCCTCCTCCTGAGAAAGGATGACAGATTTTTCAGCCTCTAATGTGTTGATCTCATCCGACTCAGAAATACCCAGAGGCGAAGATTAGAGGACATTAAGTTCAGCATCAATCCGGCTCAACTCAGAATTGATTGCTAACTTTTTGTGGAGAATCCAGGGAGAGACTACTGCCTTTAAAGACCAAAGAAAGGAAGGCATCCGATGTGATGAAGAACCCTGAAATGACATAGAAAAATTGTCCCAATGTTGTTTAACTAAATGAATGAAAGACCTATCATCCGACCATATTGGACAATACTTAAAAGGATAGATGGTACGGTCACCATTAACTCCCAACTTCAGAATAATCGACATATGATTAGAAATGTGTACATTCTCCACCCAAGAATTACAATAATCAAGCCATGAGTAAAGATTTTCATGAATCAGGAATCGATCAATCCTTTTTGCAATCGCATCCAGTCCCTTCCTGCCATTCCGCCAAGTAGGTAAGAAAGGGGAAGTAGCAACATCAATGAGGTGATGTGTTTCCACCATGTTTCTGAACCAGTCATTACTGCTTGCGTCCCGAGCCCTCAAGCCCCACGACTCCCGAGCCGCAAGGGTGAAGTTCAAGTCGCCAGCCACAATCAGAGACCCCGGATCTAACAGCCCACTACGCCTGAGCTCGGACCAGTAACCCAATTTATCACTAACAGCCCCATAACAGTTAAACAAATGAAGAGAAATATTCAGTTCCCGACATCTACCAGTCAGGAGAATGCCACCCCCCGTGGAGAAGGGTCTAAAATAAAAAAGGGCAGAATTCCAAGCCAATATTAAGCCTCCCGAATGTCCTACTGCATCAATGGAGCAGCAGACCCAGTCAGGAATTAAATTACCAATAAAAGCTCTAGCCTTAACTCCAGACACCAATGTCTCTTGTAGAAGAACCACATCTGGACGAATAGAAACCAGTAATTGATGGAGAGCTAGCCTTTTCGGGGCACTCCCAACCCCTCTGATATTCAATGACAAAATCTTCATGGAGAAATAACCAATTCCACCGTCCTTGCTCTAAGCAGCCTAAAGTCATTAGAAATATGTTCAAAAGGAGAAGAAATAATTCCGTTAGAAGGTGAAGGATCATATAGAAGAGTTTGTCAAGTTTGGGGATGAAAGTTTACTGAATTTATGATCATCTTTATATAAATTTAAGTTCAAGGCAAAGAAGATCATTTCACTTTGTCAAAATTTACATAAATTTTGATATGAATAAAAGTGAATAAAAGTAATCATTTCACTTTGTCAAAATTTGCATAAATTTTGATATAAATTAAAGTGAATAAAAGTAAGAGGACAGAACTTTGAGATGTTGATTTTGTTTAAAAATGTATTTAAAAAATTGTTTAAACCTAAAGGCCATTTTAATTTAAAATAAAATAAAATAACAAGCTTAGTTGGTGGAAGGACTTATGATATATTCTTAAGAGCTGGCTAAAAAAACATATATAGTTGAGCTCGTGGTTTTAATTAACAACCATATCACAACCTTCATCGCTAGTTTTTCTACTTGTTTATCTCTCCTCGAAGGTGGAAATAAGACATGTTTCAAATAATTTAGATAAGGAAATGAAACCAATAATTTTGACTAAGTTAGATGACACAATGGAATTATCATGGTTAGATATGCCATTAGCCTCAAACCAATCAACTAGATGGATAGAAATAAGGAAGAAAAATGGAGAAAATTGCAACCTCTCAATTTGCAAGATCCTCAACCACGTGTCTTAAAAATGACATCTTTCTTAGAATGTTGTAAAGCAACCAAGTGGATAGTTGACCTCTTGCATGCAAATTTTTAATTAAACATTTAGACTTAAACAAAGAGTTAAACGTTGAACAATATAGTTTTTTTTACTTATAAAAAATATCAGTTATCAAAGACTTTTTATTTTAGATGAAGACTAAAGTTTTTAAGAAAAACCCAATGTCTTTTAGGCATAGAAATTAGCTTTTTTTTTTTCAAAAGCATGGCTGGGTTTTACATGGTCGGGTGCACAACCCCCTATCCTGTATGCCATGATCACAATTTGATAACAAGTATATAACATATATGAGAAAAAATAGCAAAAAAATAAGGGAGAAGCATAAGAACATATAGGATTGAAAATAAGTGACAAAATTCATATAAAGCAATTATGAAATTTGATATTCAATTTTGCTAGTCAAATCTAAAATTCACAACAACCAAATATTTCCACTACTGTTTTTTATTACATTTATACAAATTTATAGAGTGATAATTTTGTCTTTGCTTCAAGTTCATGCTTCCTATGTTTTCCAATATTCTAACTTCTCTTTTTTGCCCACTCGGTGTTATATAAGACTTGACTAGAATGCTAAGTGATAACATGCAACAACATGCCCAATAATTTACACAACACCATAATTACGCCATATTGTATAATAAGCAACAAAGACAATAAGATAATGCTGAAATTTGACATTCAACCTTGCCCATCAAACACAAAATTTGTGATGACCAACTATTGTCACCGCCTTTTGATTACATTTATATAAATTTATAGAGTATCAATTTTGTCTAGTTTGCTTCAAGTTAATGATGCATTTGCATTCCAATGATCTAACTGTTGTCTTTTTCCCACCCAATGTTATATAAGAGTTCTCTACAATGCTAATCAAGAACAAGCACACTAATTTAAACGGCATCACAACTATGCAATATTGTACAATTGTACATGCTATATGCTAATGCCTATAAAAACAAACAAAATGTACATAAAATGTAGCAAAACTATTTGTAAAAAGACAAGCAATTCAACTTATATAATTTATAATTTAAGCAATTTACACCACATCAATTTTAATGGTCTCTTCTTCAAAACCACCTATACAAAATGTTCAAATTGAACTTAAAACTTCAAAACTTTGGAACATTGTTCAAATTAAACTTAACACTTCCAACACTACTATAATGTTTCATGTGGTGCTTTCACAAAAACCTAGTTGTAGGGCCCTAGCCTTAATAGGCTTCGGGCATCTCTATCACACGATCACCTTGGTGGTTGCTTGTTGACACATACATACATGATGAGAGGTTAATGGCTATATGGGTAAGTTTTGGGTGCCTAGGCCCATTGGCAAGGCACGCCATGGACATGTTGGGCACCCTTGCATGAAGGCAAGGCACACTACATACAATGGCAATTCACACTAGTTGGATAGGCCAAGAGAAGCTTGGTGAGGCAAAGAAGGTTACCACAAGCAACCTCATCCATAGGCATACATGATGCATGACAACCATATACGAAAGAAGAATCAATCAACTTATAGGTAACTTGGACAAACTTTATTAGATGCATGTTGGCTAGAGGCACTTGGATGCATGTCGAAAAGATGGATGTTTCCTTTGTGTTCTTGTTGGGTGCACTTGGGAAACACCTCCTTGGGCATACTTGGGCATAACTTGCTAGAGACACTTGTGATAGATTTGAGGCAATGGGCGCACTTGCTAGGAACCCTTGTAACAGACATGATGCGATGGGCACACTTGCTAAGCAAGATTGTGATGAATGTGATGTGACGGGCTCACTTGCTAGGCACACTAATGGAAACATATGCGATAGGCATGAATGTGATGGGCACACCCATTGAGCAGGCTTGTGATGGATGTGGATACGACGAGCACACATGCAGGACAAGCTTGCAACAAACACATATGCAATGGGTGCACTTTTGGGCACTTGGGTGATAGACGAGCTTGCAATCACAATCATGTGGCACAATGGGCACGCCACCATTGGAGATGGATGTCAACAGATAAGTTATGTGGGCACCATTGAGTTGCATGTGGATGCTTGGGTCCACTTAGACTTGGAGGGGCTTGCTAGAGTTGGGCAAGACTCATATATATAGCAGAGGCATTAAAGTGTCTAAGGCATCATGAGATATCATTCATCTTTGTAAAGAAACCCACACAAGCACAAAGCGAGCTCTGAAATTGTGCTAAGTCATGGGGTTGCACAATAGGGTGAATTTGGATTGTCCATGTGAAAAACAAAGCGGTGAATAGGACTTGTAGGAGGTAGGTCTACAATAGTTTCAAGGGTTGGCTTGTACAAAATTGTCGGACATTGGCAAAATGAATATTTTCCTTGAAACGATTGTACTAGTTGTAAAACAGTGGCATGCAAGTGGTTACCCTCCCTTGTTGTGTATTGTAAACATTCTTCTCATAAACAAAGTTTAAGGCATCCACCTTGGGTTTCAACTATATATGTGCATGTGTATTGTGGGCTGTTTATTGGGATGAATGTTGTTTTATTTCATGTGATGCTTTATGCTGGTTATTTGTTGACATTGATTAAGTGTTGGACACGATTAAGAATAAGAGGTTGCGGTTGGATGCATGCCAAACTATTAAATGAACTTGGTTGAGTACGACTTAGTTGCATTTGTTGGTTTGTAGTCTAATGTGAAGTTAAAGAGATATAGTTTAATTGTAATAAACACATATTGGTCTAACCTTGTAGTTGAAGTAAAGCAATGCTACACGACTTTAAATGATGATGCACAGTCAGAAAAATTCTCAAATTTAAAGAAAACAATTCATATAGATTGCAATCTTTCATATTAGTAACAATCTAACACACCATCTATATAAGAATCTATAAACGCATCTACATAAGATGTATGTTTCTATTTTTTCGATAAAAAAGAAAAAAGAAAAACAAAAACATGTTGTTGGGTGGTTGTGCTAATCCATGCCTTTGAAGTTATGAAAATAATTTATCGAATGGATCCATGCTCACACTTCAACCACAATCTTTACTTTCGCAAGGTGTTTATGCAACCTTTATCAAAGGCTTAGAGGAAGACATCTGACTGGTTATGTCGTAGGCCATCGCTTACGGCCAATCATGAAGACTCATTTCACTCAATCCTTAGTCATGCTCTTCAAGAACGCTTGTGGGCGGTCACGAATATAAATATATTTTTGTGTCTTCCCACTTTGATCATGGACATTGACAGGGCAGGATCAGCTCCATCCCATCTTTTTGAAAAGGACAACAGCAAACGCAGTTGATGTGCGTGTTCTTTTCTATGCTAAACACAAATTATATTGGACGAATCTTCCGAGAGAGTAGAAGAATTCAGCCATTGGAGTTCTCAAAAATCATAAATCGTCCTTTGTAATGTTTGCAAATTTGTGTATTTGTACGGGCAGATTGGTATTGAATTCGAGAAGCAGCTAAAACAGGGCTTGGGAAGCTGGATTGCGGACGAGGAAGCTTCGTTTGATGGAGTATCCATATTCATTAAATCTGAGTTGGGTTCATTCAAGATCACAAAAACTTGAATTGGGTTTCTTCGAAGGTGGTTCTAGGGATTGGATTTGAGCTTGGAGGTCGTTTTCTTGAATATAGGGCTTCTATCAAAGTGGGTTTCAATCATTCAACCCATCGAGGCTCGTTTACAGGTTGGGTTCATATGCTGCCCTCATTTTCAACTTGAGCCCTTTTGCATCGGATTAGATATTGAATTTTAGTTCACTGTTCATTTGGGTTGTGGTGTTGTTTTCGCTTCTGAATTAGGGTCAATTCGGGTTCGATCAATATTTTTTGGCCATTGAATTAAAGCCCACAAGGGATTTCTTCTGACGTTGCATTAGGGCTCTGTAGCATTTCTTTGGGTCAGCAGTGGTCTTGGTTACTGAGGTGGGTTGGGCCCACAAGGGATTTCTTCTGACGTTGCATTAGGGCTCTGTAGCATTTCTTTGGGTCTTGGTTACTGAGGTGGGTTGGGTTTCCTTTTTATTGCTGCCCAACTGGGTTTTGTGAAAAGAGGGTTTGAAAGTGGGATTTCAGTCATTGAATTGGTGAAAAAGTGAGTTTGAAAGTGGGATTGTAGGCATTGAATACATGAAAAAAGAGGGCTTGAAATTGGGATTGTAGTCAATGAATTGGTGAGCAAAGAGGGTTTGAACGTGGGATTCTAGTTATGGAATTGGTGAAAATAAACATAGAGGAGGACAGATTGCCTGTAATTTTTTCAGCATCGGAAGAGCACGGAGGGCCTTCGTCGCTTTCCGGGGAGCCTCTGATTTCGAGCCTAGCTGCAAAACGCCATAAAAAGCTAATGTCTGCTGCCCACATGAAGCGAAAGAAATGGACCGAAGAGGAGGAAGAAACTCTCATAAACAAATATGGAGAGCTGCTTAGATCTGGTGTTTTGGCGAAGCTCAAAACAAGGGAGAGGAAATTTGAGCCCATTTCAGATTATGTGAACGCGGTGCACCACGCCCAGGACCCTGTTGCTTTTCCCTGGGAATGGACATGGAGAGATGCTTCAACAAAAGTGCAGAATATGAGGCATCAGTATCTTGGTGTCAAGCAGAAAATTCGAAAAAATGTTGATCAACTAGGAAATGGGGACCAAGAGGAATATGACTGGGCTGAAGGTGTTACACACTGGCTTAATTTTCTCAAATACAAGGAAGTTTTTGGAGATGTTGAGCTTGACATAAATGAACTGGAGTCCAGAGGGAACGTTCATGCCGGTGGCAACATGAAAAATGGTGTTGGAAAAGGAAGGATATGGTATGGGTTTCGAGGCAAAAATCAGAACTGTGCAAGAGATGGAGGTATTCCAGGCATAATTGACGGTGATACAGGTTCACCATTTGGCATGTGCTCTTATGGGGATGGAAGAATCGGGCAGGAAGGCGAAAATGGCTCTGGTATGTTAGGGCTAGGTATTGGGGGACTCGAGTATGATGAAGGAGAAGGGGAAGATGGCGGTGAGGGTGAAAGTGGCGAAGATGATGGAGAGAAAGAAGATGATGATGGTTTGGTTCAGAGGAACAGAAAAAGGAAGAAGAAAGGAGACAAAGCATTGGTTTACGAGGCCCGAATTTTGGGATTTTTGGGATCCCAGTTTGCAGAGTTAAGGGATCATGAAATGAGACGAGAGGAGAAAGAGAGACGAAAGGAAATGGAGATGGAAGAAAGGGTGATGTTAAGGGAGGAAGCAGAGAGGGAGAAAGAGAGGGAGAGGGAAGAGCGACAGAGGGAAAGGGAGGATAGGGAAAGAATCCGAGAGAAAGAGAGAGAAGAAATGGAGAGAGTGAGAGCTGAGAGAGAATGGGAAAGGGATCTGAGGGAGCATGAACGATGGCAAGAAGAAAGGGAGAGATGGAGATCGCTGGAAGAAAAGAGGGAGAGAGTGGAAATGGAATGGATGGAAAGCATGTTGAACTTGCAAATTGAGCACCAGACACAAATGATGCAGTTACAAGCACAACTAGCTCAAGGTCAACAACAAATTTCTGCTCTGTTGCTTGGCCTTATTGGACAAATATCAGGTCAGGGGGGTGACATAACTGGCCAAGGGGTCTCTCTTAATCCTGTTATAGCTCAGGTTTTACAGAGCATGCAGCAGCCAGTAGTTAGTCTTGTTCCTAACGGTGACAGGAGAGGAGCAAGTAATGATAGTCAGTTCATCGTGGATGAATAATGTAAGGCAGTTTCTTCTGGTTGGATAACATGGGGTTATCTGGATTGCTATGAAATAGGTACAGATATGCATCCAAATGTACGTGCACAGAAACCATTCATGCAGAGGAACGCAATTATCTTGCTGGCAAGTTGAGCCATCATTGGCTCGATACATGTTTCAATGTGCATGAGACAACACAATATGACATATCATTTTTCCATGGCCATTCCACATTACAGGGCATGAAGTGGAATTTTTAATTTGAGTCTCTTGTCAGGGCGACAGTAGGTTGATCTCGATCAATTCTTTTGTAGCAGATCTCCACATCTTTATTATTCTACTGGAGACATCTAACAGCAATGGAGCTCGATTAACTTTCAGGAAGCTTGGTGAGGCAATATCTTCCACCATTCTGAAATTAAATTAAATATATTTTTCTGCAGTTGTACAATATATGTGCATATAATGAACGAGCACAAAGAAATATAAGAACTTGATTTATGGTGAATGCATTGATGCTATGAATCCAGTATACTCAGTTTGAAAAATTCTTGGAAAAGAAGAGAAGCTTGTATTCATTGCTTAGAGAATTCAAGACACAAATTATATTCGAAATTTAATGCTTTGTTCTGTTATCGCTCACTCATGGCAAATAGAGACCAACTCATGGCAAATAGAGACCACCTCTTGGTAAAGTTTATTCAAGTGGCTGGTGATATAGGCATTTATGTAGTCAAAGTTCTATTGAAATTCACCATTTTGAGCTCAGGCAGAGGTCAGATTGCTGTTTTGAAATAGGAACAATGTAAAACTCTGTTATTGAAATTTGAAATGACCAACCATATTTATTATGGTCTTGGCTCATAAATGTCTCATCATTCTTTTGGCAATTTTGGATCGGTCTTTCTTGAATGATTGTGAATTTGGAGGTGTTAATATTTGATCCTTCTTGGACGTATTTAATATCATACAGGACCATTGTAATTTGATGAAATATTTATTTAGTAGTTTTGGAGATCAGGTTTGTGGATTGAGCATTCAGAACACATTTTTTATTTTTCTTTATCTCATGTTTTAAAGGTTTTTGATTTGTGGCTCCAGAGTTTCAAATTTCAATCATACTATCATGAATATAGCATGGCGAGTCTTTGTACCTTGAAAAAATAATTTTCTATTAAAATACAAAATTACCAAATGCTTCAGTCATATCTGTAGGCAGTGATAATTCCAATATACAATTGAAAAGACACAACCCCTATCAAGGGTTATTCTTTGTACTGAGAAAAAAAAGACTTGTCAGACAACAGAGGCTTACCCCAGCTAAACTTGTAGCTTAAAAGCTCAGTAGCAAGAAATTACTCTTGCTGCTGGCTTAACTGATTCTTTGTAGCTTTATTTTTGGCTACATCTTACTGAGATTGATCAAATGGCCAATAAACTTTTTCAGCTTGGCAAAATAGCCCTCCTAGCCTAAAAAACCACTTTGATGCGACTTGAATCATCCTTGCTCCTTGTTGGAATGGTTCTTTGTACCTGTTTTCTGCTGAAAGAATTGTGATGTGATATTGGCTTTCAAAGGTCTTGGTATGATCATCTTAGTCAAGATTGCATCTTCTTCTTTTGGTTCCTCCTATTCCTCTGCGTTTTTTGGTGCTGGAGGCTCCTTGGGTGTTTCTTTTGCTGGGGTTCCTGGTCCTTTCCATTAAAAGTTGTTTCATCTAGCTCCCTTTTTCCCTGTTCCTTATGTTCCAACCAGACCTTTTGGATTACATCGTCTGCCTTAACTGAGGATAATTGCTGTGGTTTGAATTCCTCTTCCATTTGCAGTACCAATTTTGGACAAGCATCCATTAAATGACCCGTTTCTTGTCAGGTTCTGCATCTCGATTCTGAATTCTGTGTCTTCATAGTCCAAAGGACGAGTCCAAAGAGTACTTTTGTATTCTAGGACAATCCCGTCAGTCAAGCTCTACAGGAATTCTGGTGCAAGTGAGATTCCATCTTCTTCCTTGTGTCTATCGAAACTGAAAAATTTGCCCTGGGAGTTGCTGATTACTACTGAAATCTTATCCTTAAGAATGAAGAGGGAACTGGAGACTAGGAAGTCTTACCCAAACCAAGGTGATTAAGACGGACATGATGCTCAGATTAAAATAAGGTAGCCAAGGTCTTAGGAAGAGGCCAGCCCTGCCCCCAGAATCAAGGCCCGCTTTCCATTACTTTATCTGTGTT
This sequence comes from Larix kaempferi, assembly GCA_027924585.1. Lineage (NCBI taxonomy): Eukaryota > Viridiplantae > Streptophyta > Pinopsida > Pinales > Pinaceae > Larix > Larix kaempferi. The sequence continues at coordinate 9,457,839 of BSBM01000431.1, read as the reverse complement.
TTAAGGATTTTCAGAAAGTAAGATAAAAAGGCTTATTGTGCAACAGGGAACCAAGAGGTCCTCTTGCAAGCCAATTTATTGCGCCAAGAGGCGCTCTACAGCCCAGTATGGGGGAGATCTTGTAACGGATGTCACATGTAACGTTTGTCGAACATAATAAAATGTAAAAAGTAATAGTATGGGGGAGATCTTGTAACATATGTCACATTTAACGTTTTCGAAAGTAATAAAATGTAAAAAGTAATAGTATGGGGGAGATCTTGTAACGGATGTCACATGTAACGTTTTCTAAAGTAATAAAATGTAAAAAGTAATTGCGCCAAGAGGCGCTCTACAGCCCAGTATGGGGGAGTTCCTGTAACGGATGTCACATGTAACGTTTGTCGAACATAATAAAATGTAAAAAGTAATAGTATGAGGGAGATCTTGTAACAGATGTCACATGTAACGTTTGTCGAACATAATAAAATGTAAAAAGTAATAGTATGAGGGAGATCTTGTAAGGGATGTAACATGTAACGTTTGTCCAACATAATAAAATGTAAAAAGTAATAGTATGAGGGAGATCTTGTAACGGATGTAACATGTAACGTTTTCGAAAGTAATAAAATGTAAAAAGTAATTGCACCGAGTGAAACGAGTAAAAAGTAATAAATTATATTATGTCGGCCATTAATAAATTCATGTCGGCTCATAAAATAAAAAATTAATGAAAGTATTTAAAAAAAATCCATGTTGGCTCATAAAATAAAATATTATGAAAAGTAATTAAAAAATCGATGTTCGTTTATAAAATAAAAACTTAAAACTTAAACGTCTATCAATCAAGAGATATCAAATTTCTTGAGTTTAAATTAAAAAAAGAAATACACCTCAAGAAATTGGATCTCTCTCGGTGCTTGATAGATACAGGTTTAAGATGGATCTATGCTGGTGAGAGCTGAACTATTTGGCCAAAAATGGTAACACCTGCAGATCAAGGCTCTCTCTTTGATGCCTTTGAAGCTGTGATCAACAACTACAAAAGAGATCTGCAGAGTTGGAGTCTGCTCTGATTTCTCTATGATGAAACTTCCCAGGGACCAAGGTTGTGGAGCCTGTTGCCATGGCACAAGAACACCCGTCTTGACTGCAGCACTGAAAGGCTGGGGCTTTGAGGGTGAAGGAGCTGTGTTCTTGTGAGTAAGCTGGACCGGTGGAGAGTCTGAGTGCTGAGGAGGTCCAGAACCATAGGCAATCATGGGTAGGAATACCAGGATCAGCTGTAGCCACATCCTTGCAAGGGGAAGGTGTTGGATATGTCTTCTTAGAAGGTCCAACGCTATTGGTGGAACCTGAAACAGGAGAAGCCACAGCACTCCCTCGTTTGTGCTTTATTTGATAGCAGAAAACCCCTGGCTGAGCGCTCAGTGCTAGCTTTGCTGCTGCTTGGAGTAGCAGCCGAAGGCAAGGAGGCTCACCTTCCACATCGTTGGAGTTGGCTCCAAAACGTCCTAGAGTTGGGAGTTTTGATTACTATTATGGATTTTTAATTACTTTGTGCGTGCTTCAAGTTCTTTAAGGTTAATTCATGGATAAACTTAACTGCTTTGATTTACATTCTTTGTGTTTATTGTTTTACTAAAGAGAGTCAAATACCCTGTTCATTCTTAGAGGTGCTTAAGGTTTGTGAATGCCATGCACATTGCAGACCAGTGAAAGCTCATATTTGGCCCTACTTCAGAGTTCAGACGATAACACTCAGAGAGGCCTCAAATTTGTTGCAGAGGACAACAGTGCTTTTTATAAAAAATCTCCGATGTTCTTTTTCATTAGAGTTGCATGCAAATTGCATGTTACATGAGGAGAAAATTGAAGGAATCTCAATTGAAAGGGATTGTCTTATTCTGTTCCACTTTGAAGAATAGTCTAGAGTCAATCAGTATTTTTAACTTTAGCAGGATTCGGTATATTTTATATGATGCAGATTACTTACTGTTTTTGATTATCCAGATTCCAAAGTGTTCCTTAGTCAATTAAGACACTTTCTGTTCTACTTCTCACCTTTGAGAATCTACCAGTTTTTTTATATAACATAAATAATAGAAGGCTACTGGTGATGCCTAGTTTAATGTACATTGCACAATTTTTTGTGATATGAAATGCCTCTGCTGTCTTTCAACTAGTAGCCATTTATTGTGGTAGCCTTAATGCAGTTCTATTTGTAGCGTCCTGTGTCAGTCCTTATATTAGAGGATTCCTACAGTTTTTCTTCAGGACCAAATTCAATTGAGTTTCTTGAAACTTTGTTGCCATCTACGGAAATCATTAACAAACTAGCATACCCCCGAAGCGGGGGAAATGAAACGCCGAATAGAGCTTCGATATGTTGCAAAATGAGAGAAAGTTGTGTGTATGTAGATAATACAATTTTATGTGTTGAACGCAAGTCTAACGAATGTATTTGTGGAAGTAGGAAAGGGAGTGTTATCTTGTAGGCAAGGGAGTGTTATCATTCAGTTGTAGGAAATTATTTTTATACATACAGTGAATTGATTACTAAGGCCAATATATTATCTGGCCTTGGCAAAACATGGACCTCCTACGTACATATACACTTGAACATACAATCGGTATGTTTCACATATATATACACTTGAACATTGCAAAAAATAAAAGGAGACTGAAAGCACACTTCTTCACAGCTAGGCCCACTACAACCTTGCCAACAGTAAATGTAAAGCAGTAAATGAATGTTTTATATGAGTAATGTTGTAATGGAAAAGTAGGGAATAAACATGAATTTTTCAAGAGTAAGACAACGACGAGGCTATCCCTCCACTTCAACGTGGCTAATGCAAGGCTTGTGAAATGGACAGCAGGCCAGTGCCACTGCGAATCAGAGTGAGGCAACAATGCTCTTGTGACAGCCGCCAGCTCCGGGTTTGGACAGGTTGCAAGGCAATTAGTCTTCATGAGTTGTCTAGGGAAGACTACGATCCTCTTTCAGATGACCCGTGACGGCATGCATGTAGCACAAACCTGTGCATGTTGATCACAAACCTTATAGGGTTGATCACCCGACAGCTTCACTCTATGAACCCCCTCAAGATGTGTGAGAGTTTTATTTTCGGTCAAACCATTTCTTTCTAAACCATTGATTGTCCTGTGCTTGGTTAGAGTTGTGTATGCCCAGAGAACTCCGTGAGTCAGTAGTGGTGTCTAGACTGCATAGACGTGTTCCATGGTATAGGAATCATATAACCGTTATAGTGAGGTTGTTGATGTTTGCCAATCAATGATCTGATTGCATGCTTGATCGTTTTCTACATTTTGCTTCCTAACCGCTGAGGATGCACTAAGAAGCAATAGTTGTTGGAAACGCAGCAATGGGCTTCATGGTCATATTTGCACAGATGGCTGGAATGGTGGGAGCGGCTTCTTTCCTTCCAGGAATTAATTACATCATGTCATGGACAAATCACAGTTTAGGCTCCGTTGCATTAGCTGTCAAGCCTGCCATGACAGCCTAGGTGCATGCTCAATTAGCCATGGCGTATATCTCATATATTTTTATTGAATATCAGGCCCTTCTTCTGGTACACTCCCCCCTCCATCAGTCTGAAGAATCAAGTGTTGTATCAATGGTATTTTGAATTTTCAACTTCTTGCAACTGAAGAGCGCTATCCAGAACGCATATTGAGGAGGGTGTCGTCAACGCATATCATGTGGCTCAACTCGTACAAGTGTGGAAACCCTTGCCTACCTTACTAGATTCCAATAAAGAACTTAAGAGTTTTAGAAGTAGAAGGTGCAGAATTAAAATTATTGTGGCAACATGATTCTCAGGTATGCTTATTTTTCTTTCTTAATTTCATTCCATTATGTAGGAGAAAGTTAGCATTTACATCTTTTTGAATGTTGCGAGAGCTAAAATTTGGGCTCCCTCATTTTCAGACTTTTCTAGGTCCATAAGGCAGTTGAAGCAGCTCGAAAAAATGGCCAGGCCATTTTTCATGCATAAATAAAAATCGTGCCAGAAGAATTTGGGGAACTGCGCCCCTTGAAATACTTTGAGTTAATCGACTCCTCAAAAATGATGTCGCATCCTAATTCCTTCGTAGATCGATTTGTATGATGCTTTGAGTTTGATGTTGCTTCCAAATTTATTTGGGAATTTAACTCGACTCGAACATCTAGGGTTGAGAGATTGTTACAGTTTGACCTTCTCTAACGAAACATTTGGAAATATTACCACCCTGGAACACAGATATTTCAGGTTGCAGTTGTGTGAAAGAATTGCCTCCCCAAGTCACACATCAACAGTCCTTTGCACATTGACAGTCGCAGCTATGTGTAAAACGAATTTAAAAGAATTGCCAAGCAGCATTGGAGACAGGTGCAAATTGGAAGCTATGGAATTAGGAGGGGAGTTGTTGTTAGATATCCTGCCAACTTTGACATACATATGTAGTTTGATTTGTTCCTATGTTTTGGAAAGAGAATCTGCTCACTATAGTTCTATTCTCTGGTGTATTATGTTTTCTTCGATCTTAAGGAGAATCTCTGGTGTATTATGTTTTCTTCGATCTTAAGTCTTTGGTTTGGGTTGATTATGACTATGGAATTATATCAATTAGGCTTGGATGAGAGGCATATTAGCCAACAGAAAAGCCCCTTCGGAATGGAGTCCATGAAAAACAATCCCAATCCTGTACAGAAGATGGCCATGAATGGCAGGTTGGATAGAGTTATAGAGATTGATCTGGTTGGTAAACTGGAAGATCAAAATGGTGAACGAGATGAAGAGTCTGTGTTAGATTTTAAGGAGTATATTAATATATCAGAGGCCAAGAATAGAAATAAGGATTTGGTGTATGATTTACAACAATCTAAGGAACATGAATGTAAGGCCGTGGAGACTTCTAAACGGATTCATGATAATTATCGGTATGATCAACTCAATTTCTCAAGGATTGCTATGCCTGTTACTTCTGAGATTGATAAGCAAAAGAAGGTGAGATTTATATCTGAATTTTTTTCCTGTTTTTCATTCCTTGCATTGTAAGATCATGTTTTAAACACAATCATGTTTGGTATCAAGCATTCCTGAGTTGTAAATGGTATTTGGGTCGTAATGAAGACCTTGTTTAGATATGGGTGCATGTGGTATGATCCACTGAGAGAAACCCTTCGAAGGACCAATGAAAGAGAGTCGATCCGTACTGGATTTCTGAGATCCGAATCAAATCGATGGTTCCCATTAACATTTCAGAAATCTCAAGAGTGTAGTAGATCCAGATCTTGGGAGCAGAGAACCGAAAGGCTTGAATGCCGAGAGAGGAGGAGATTAAACCTGCAAAATTTCTATCATTTGATCCATAAAGGAAATCGGAGGTGAGGCTCAGAGAGCCTCACCTCTCAAAACAACAACTTAAATGAATTAACCAAGAAAAAAACTCACAAAAATACACACAATAATAAGTCTCAATGTAGGATGTCAGAAATCATTCAATACTTTATTGAGAAGGCATAAATCCTTTTATATAACATTATTACAATGTGCCTTGGGGCCATACCATGGGCCAAAACCATGGGCTACCAAATACCATGGATGGGTGTATTCTAAACTGTGGGATTCTAGAATCGCTTGGAAGAATCCAAAACCATGGATGGGAGAGGGTGGCCTCTCCATTTAATGTTTTTATGATGAATACATCCGAATTTATACCATATGCCCCCTAAAATTCAGATCAGTAGAGGCTGGTAGTGAATCGTTGACTGTGTAATTCAATATTCCCAATTTCAGTGCGATATAATATTGACTTATTTATTTGATTGTTTGTGAACAGATTGAAATTTTACAAATGGAAATGTTGCAGCTGGTAGGCACGCAAATATTAGAGGTATTCTTTCACGGAGGTGATGGGGTGTTTCAAATTGAGAGGAATGGAATGGATTTGTAGTCTGGTCAAACTTCAATATCTCCACATCAGCTTGTTGCGTGTCAGCTTATGGATGTTTTAAGTCCCTTTCTTTCTCATTCCAATTGGCGGGCATACCCGGAGAGGAACAAATAAACAAATAAACAAGTCTCGTCCATAATTATGATAAATAGTAATAAATAATTATCTATCCATACTATGATTATCAGTTATTCAGTGCATGTGGAGCAGGAGCAACAAAATGGATAGATATAACATGGAAGAGTTCAAGCTTTGGACTGGGGAATGGAGAGGAAGGAAGTGTGATACCAATGTTGGCAGGTGTTGCATTGTTTCACCAAGAGATCAGGGTTGTATATAGACCGACACACAGAGTGTAGCTCCATTTGATTGCTTTCCGTGGCCACAATCTAGCACATAACGTGGTTATAGAAGAACCTGTAGAAGTACTCGTGGGAACCTTGGCTTTGAAGCCCCTCGTGGTATGCCTCCATGCTTTCGTAAACATTTATCTTGTCGACGAGTGAATTCAGGTAAACGAGGGCATGATGATAGGTAACCATTAACTTGGCCTCGTTGCAGTACTTCTGCCTGCCTTTGGCAGTCTGCTCGGGTTTGTAAAACTGGCACACCTTCACTTGTGGGATGTTGTTTACCACCAGACACCGGAGTATCTCGCCTAACCAGAGCTTCCTTAATCTTCGATGCTAAACCGTTAATAGCCGCGTGGGTTATTTATGGAGAAATCATAGAGGATGAATTTATACTCACTGCTCCTCTATCATGTTGTATCTTAACTTGGAAATTATTCATCACTGTTCCTTCGATGGGGACTTCGTAATTCGTTTTCCGCTTCCGCTCTTGTATATCGGTATCTAGATTGGTATAGAGATCGTTATAGAGATAGATAGAATTGTATATAGATATATGGATTTATAGAGATATAGAGATTCTTGTATAATATAGGGCTACAGTTATTTGGAAAAACCTTACTTTTACATAGGAATTCATCCAACAATTCATTCCATAACGGCTAGGACCTTTAAGGTTCGAATCTAAAAAATTTGATTATTGGAGTGGGAGGAAAAACGCCTCCAATTGAAGCGTTTTAAGGACACTAATTATTGGTGTGCCACTTTAGTTATACTGGGTTATTCTATTATAAGTAGGAAAGTATACAGTCTTCTCCTTAAGTACTCTTCTTATTTTATTTCAAAAGTTTATCATCTCCAACTTTCTTGGCTTCATCGAAAGCAACTGCTTGATGGTTTTCCTGCTGATCTAATTGCATCCATTACCTCCCCGCTGGCTTGGTCGGCTCGAGCTTGTTCCCAGTGTTGCCTCCACAAGACTGGTGCTCCCTCTACCCGAAGACTGGATCCGTATTGATTAACCAGCTTCACCATAGTTTTCTGATGAACCTCATAAATACTAAGAAGGGGAAGTGTTGTTCCTAATTGAAGTACTCCGTAAGAAACAGTGTTTTCTCGTTGCTTACAATAGGTAAACAATGCGTCTCTTTTATTGATGATGATCTACACATGTTCTTTTAACCTATAAAACAGTGCTAATTAATATACACTCCCCCTCGTTCCACATATCTCTCTTTTGTACATGCATCTAGACAAACATAGCTTGAAGAACTCCTCACCTAGTGTTTTGTTTTATGGTTGATGCTATGATTGGTTTTTGATATCAAATGTCATGTTCTTCAAGTCGTGCTCATGGCCTTCACTTGACTATACAAACTAACATTTTCTTATGACAATCATTTGCATCTATTCAAGCTAATGTCATGGACATTGCTGCTTGCAACTCTTGTTAATATAGTGTTTGAATTTGAATGTATTAATTTAAAAAAATTGCAATAGTTAAATATTTTCACATTTTTAATATTTTTATTTAATTATTTTAAATCTTTTTAAATTGAATATAAAATAATATAAATTCATATAAATATAGATTATAAAAATAAATTAATGAAATATTAGTATTTTATTAAATTAATAATTATAATTATCTTTATAAAATAATTATATTAAATATTTTTAAAATTAATTATAACAAAATTAATTAATTAATAATAATTAATTAAATAAAAATAAATAATTATTAAAACATGCAAACAGATGTTAAATGCAATTTCCTAAATCTTTACAAAGATTAATTTTCCTTAATCATGGCCATCAAAGAATTGTTTATTCATGACAAAAAAAGATTTGTTGAGTTAATAAATTAGGTGAGCAGTAATCGTGTAAAGCTAAACCATGTGTGCTATCCAATCGCATGAAACCCAAGTTTGCAGCCATCTCTTCAACCCGTCATGTCGCCACTGTCAACTAAAGAACAGAGCCAATCACGATTTTTCTAAAAAAATAAATTTTCACCCAGTGCAGCCTGCCATAACATAAAAATGACCAAATAGATTCACAGGGGGCGGCTCCTCATTCGCCGTCTACAGACGACGAAGGGGCGAGAGGAACCGCTCCCTTAAAATATGCCTTCGGCGTAATAAAGTGAAGTTATTTGAATTTTAAACAGAAGATGTGGAGTTGGAAGCATGTGAACAAATGGATAGTGCTGTTTATCTTATATATTATGAATATGTTGCCCTTAAAATATGGTCTTCTTAAATTAGGGATAATATTTTTTTTTCAATGTGGTTCGCACGGTACCGAAGACCGGTACCCGCTACATCCAGAGAATAAATCTAGGCAGGCCCACCTGAAGGGGCCTCACACCTGTCGGCATATAGCATGCCTAACCCTGAGAGCGCTGAGGAGAATTGAACCCGCGACCTCTCACAGAGAGGTGCTTTTAGTGACGGGTGCTCGACCAGATGAGCTAACTCTTGGGGCTCAAATTAGGGATAATATTATTGTCTCATAACTCATAATCTATACCACTTTTGTTTTTTGAATTTTGAACTGGAAAGGTTGCACATACTTATCTTCCTTTCTTCTGAGTGTTCTTTGTTAGTCACAATGGATACAACTTGACCATGGCAAACAGGCATGGATTCTCAAATCTAAGGAAGTAAACCTTATCTGGGTATAATTTTTTTAATCATTCTCGCTTTGCCCCGGAAATTCTGCATGGCCTTAGAGATCTGTTGTCTGCATTGTTGGTAAGAAATTGGTTACTGTTATTGCAGCTGTAGTCTGGGAAGAGAATACAGGAATTGTTTACAGAAGTTGGAAAGCTAGAGTTGTATTCAGAAATTGTGAATGCATGGAAGGGAATAATGAATACAAGTTGCAGAATGAATACAAATGCAGAAATGAGCGAGGCACTCGTTTCAAAGTATATATGTCGTATGATGATGAAGTTAAGGCAGACAAGTGGAAGGATATCCCTCTTGTTTTCAATAATTTCATGGCAATAAACTTGTCACAGAAAATCTGTTCAAGATGGAAATGGCATATTGCAGGGATTTTCAGTTTCAGCAGCAGATATTTTGTGAAAGCTGTGTGTCTTTGTGTGTTGAGATGGGAAGGGCTTTTGTAAATAAATGGTCCATGGGCTTAAGAAAGGGATCTCAGATCACTCAGAGATCAAATGATAAGACTCGTCCTTGACTGAGAGAAGTGAAGTGCATTCTACAGCCCATGTAGGGGTGACCCATCACCTCTTTGTGTACCCAATTAAATGGTCCATTGGGTGCATTGAATACAGACACTAGGAAGACCTATCTAAACCTGGATCTCAGATGATCCTTGAGTTGCAAAGGTCGTGGATTCATATCTTGAGTTCACATGACTTCCAACTTCCCAAACTTTAGGTACATATCTGACCTGGAATTATATATATATATCTGGCCTAGTGTTGCAACAGAGAAAAGAGAACATGAAGAATAGCACTGCAAATGGCATGACCATTTGAAGCACAACAAAATTGAGAAATTAACTCTTTAGACAAGCTGAAACCAACCAACAATGTGGTTTCCCTAAGTTTGGAATCAAGCGTTACTTCTGTATTAACCACTATCTGTGGATTAGCCTATATATTAGCCTTTTAGATGTTATTGGGCATTGTATCATCCATAATCATTCTATCCACTATCCATAGGGATCAACCTATCAGATGTTTATTGGGCATGGGTGCTGGGATAATAATAGTGATAAAGCTTTCATCTTTCATTATCAATTTGGATTAGGCTATTTATAGATTCTTTCTCATACCAGATTTAAACATCTGTATGTAAATACAATATTGAGCAGTTATCCTGAGAGTGCGTCACACTGGATCAAATTTCATGGAAGAACTGTGTTTGTCCCCTATAAGAGTCGTCAACATTGAAAAGAAGGTCTTAAGAGAAAGGGGAGGGTAGCTTTCTACCACTCTCGTATTGCTTTGGCTAGAAGTCTAGTCCAAAAAACACATGAATGCCATCGTGTAGTCTTTCAGACTTCTATTAAAAAATACTTATAGTTCATTAAAGGAGATTTTATTTCCATACCATTTATGCAGAGTATGTTGTGTTTTTACCCATCCTTTATTGCAGTTTCGGTTGCTGTCATTCTATTTTCTGTCACTGCTCAAGGAAGATAAATATAATCATTTCCACGTCAAAACGATAAACATGATATTTTTCATTTGTATACTTGGTCACCACAACTTATATGACCGTTGATAGGCTTTACTTTCATGGTTCTTTTACCAGCAGCGAGTTCTATTGTTTGATAATTAAGCTCGTCAGCCTAGATCCAGTTGCATTATGATTGGAAGTTTGTTAGGTCTGGCATAAAGTTGTATAGCTATGTTGGATGCGTTCTGGGAGTTATGTTTTTTTTTCTTTTTTTCCCACAAGACTATGCATCATTTATTCACTTTGGTTTCTGCATTTTATCAAGAAGAATCTAGATTTTGACTTTGGTATTGAGGTATTCTTTGATCAAGAGTTAGCATAAAATAAATAATTCAGTATTTAAGAGGTCCTAAAGAAGTACGAAGAAAGATACATGCAAGAGGGACATCTAGAGGAAAGCTAGAGTGAAGTTTAAGTTGCAATTTCTAACCTTGGTCTTTGTATTGGTTTATTTGATACCACAACAATTTGAGGTATCCATCCACTGCGGCTGCAACATAAAGAACTTCAAGTGCCCTAATTACAAAGGGTCCTAATTATATATTTGGGTACGTTAGAGCAGGTGGGTTTGAGAGTTATGAAAAAGATCCATGACAGACTCCAGTCGTCCTGATAAATTCCAATTGATGGCATGATTTGGATCTTGGAGCTTGAGTGATTTAAGGGTCCTCATTCATATTGGGATTCTTTGAAGGGATATGAGAGATTCTTACTAGGGATACCAACCACTGTCTGATTAATACCAACCAATAGTCTACGATGCAAGTAGACCATATAGAAAATTGAGAACCCAGGGAGAGATTTGGCCTTCGGCCACATGAACAAAATATTCTCAGGATCAGTTGCGAAATGTAGGATGGCTATCATGTAGACTCTACATCAAGTTGTACTGAGATGGCTTCTGAGAGAAGTATACGAGATTCCAGCGTACAGATCAATTCAGGTGCAACAGTTGAATAACAGAATCATGGATTCTCGTATAAATTTAGGAAGACAGATATTGAGAGGCTTTTTAGCCCCTCTCCATTTTCATAATTTCATACCATGTTCATATGAAATTAGGAATTTGTCCATGAGACTGTAAATTGATTTAATGAGAACCTAAGGGTGCTAGTCTGATTTTATTAGAGTTTGTTCTGTCGAGTTGTTGTTTGTGTTGTTATGTGTATATATTTGCAATTGTTCATTTTTGTGTTGTCTATTTGTATGTCCTTTGATGTATTGTTGTTTCTCTTTTATGACCTATGACATTCAGCCTGCACAAGCGTTATACAAGAAGGTTGATCTTGAACGTGTGGAAGATAAATCCAGTGAGAGAGACTGTTGGGTAGAGTAATTGAGGAGAACATGGCTCCAGTGGTGAGGATAATGAATTACAGGGGCTTTGGAGATTTTCAATTTGAGAATTCTGTAAGAGGATTACAGGGGAAGGAAGTTGAGAAGTCGATCCATTTTCTCCAGTGGACAAGTCAGTGTTGCCCAATATTTTTACACCACAGGTTCCATTAAATGTTATGCCTTGTGAATATTATGGCCTGGATTTCGTTCCCTATTAAGCAAACAAATATTTTTAAGAACCCTTTTGGGGAAAGAAACTCCAGTTTATTAATATTCTAAGACTTTGTTGACCGGCCGGCAAATGCTTGCAACTGCAATCCTACATGACCTCTAGGAGTCCACATACACATGGCTGTGTTTAAAATGTCTTCTACTTCTGGTTGTCATTTCTTCAATGAAATGATTTTGCTCTTCTTTTCAACAAATCTCTGTCGGTTGTGATCCCTCGATCAACTTTCTCAGTCTCTAATAGTCAATCTAAAGTCGTGTAATATCCTATTCTTATGATTGACTAACCTTTACTTTCATTGGGGGAATTTGATGTCTAAAATGAGTTTTTTTGAGGAAAATAATAAGATAAGAACATTTACCACGTCATACTTTGTGAGAGGTGTTGTTGATGATCTCTAGATAACTTGGCCTAATGCAGAGTTAAGAGCATAACGTTTAAAATACAAATCAAGAACATTTGCCGCTTCATACTCTGTGAGAGGTGTTCTAGATTATTTCTAGATAACTTGGGTTAATGTAGAGTGAAGAGGACGGAGTTTAAAATACTAATAAACAATTTAGATTCGTGCATTAATAATATATTTTTAAAACTTTTTGTGTACATGTAAGGAGTTTATTCAATAAATATGAAAATAAAGAACGGAATTATGAAAATTGTTAACATGGAGACCTTAGAGGGAGATAATAAAAACTCCCAAACTTCGAAAAGAGTTGTATGGAAAAACATGTTCATGTTTTTTACCATTTTGTATTTTGTATTTTTCATTTATCTCCCTATAGGTTCAATTAAAGTATTGTGGGTTTCACTACTTAAACCTTAAGGTTGCTAGCTTAGCCCTAGTTGCAAGTATTGAATACCATCTTAAGAGAAGGGACATTAGCTTCGATCTCTCATAGCCCTAACGTTTGAGACAAGAATCTAATACCCTATCTATCAATCCTCCTCTTATCAATTTTTACATGTTTTATTTTATGCAAAAAATACATGAACATATTTCACTAGTGGAAAAAACCCTAAAAATCTAAATAAATTCAAAAATCCAAAAATAGTTATGATTTGGTATTTCTGGTCCACCCTAAAATTTTGCCCTAAGGTTTTATCCACAAACCCTAGAGGGCATCCTCTTCTAAGGAAGTGCATTGGGATATGTGAAACACTTGTAATTGGTGAATTAGAGGGTGTGTGGTATTTTTTTGGCTTGTCCTACAACTTCACCCTAGTTCAATTGTCCTCTTTTTCTTGAGGGTGCACTTTTTGGAGTGGTTGCCTTGGGAAGTGATGTGAAATTGCTTTGAAAGGTGTGATATTATTTGGATTTTGTGATAAAATGAATAACTCCATTATCGCATAATTATTGTTTCTTATTTAATATTATTTGACTTCGATAAGACACTGATCATAGCTATTAAGGTTTTGTGGAAGGTATTTGTGGTTTGTTGGTGGTTGATTAGGGTCTCCCCTTGGGTTTAGAGTTACCCGAAGTGTTGAGAGGTTAGACTATGGTGACATTGGGTTTACTTTCTCCTCAGCTTACCAACACTATCCTTAGTCCACACAACCTAGTTGTGTTGGGGTTGTTGGTTTGAGCGGTAACATTTTTTGGCGTCGTTGTTAGCGAGCTCAAAGAACAGTGAAGACATCCCATTGAAGGGGGATTCTCTAGGTGAATCCATTTGTTTTTCAGATACATCAGACATCTTTTATATGACTCATGTATGTTTTTGTTTGTACTTTGTTGAGATTTGTTTTGATCTAATTTGGCAGGTCTCTCCTGGCGACTCCATTGAAGAAAAATAAAGAGGTACTCTACAAGAACGGGTCCAAGAGGTAAGTTTTGCTTTGTACTTTGATGAGATTATTGTTAAGGGCTAACCTTGCAAGTCCTATTTGGTGACTCCATTGAATAAAACAAATCAAAGAAGTGCAATTCAAAATAACAAACCTCAACTATTAAGAAGAAGATGATATGGATTTGATGAAACACATATGCACAATCGGTATGCTCCATTGGATTTCTCAAATATTCTAGGATATTTAAATGAGTTAGATAAATGTGGGTGGAGCAAATCTATCCCAATATTTCATGAATATGAAGATACAATTGTAGAGCATATTATGATGTTTAGAGAATTTCTTGTGGCATGGGATATTGTGAACGAGGATCTCAGAATGAAGAGGTTCGTAATATCTCATGATTTGCAGAATAACAAGGATGTGGGAGATTGGTATGCTGAGCTTCCTCGTAAGGAGATACCTCCACTCTTGCAATTAATCAAAGCATTAGAGAAAGAGTGGGATCCTAACCTTCACGAAGAAACTATGGAGACCATGATTTACCTTCCCAAGAAGGAGCATGTCCAAAAAATCTTTGAAGACCGTTTTGCTTCTCGATTTCTCGAGCACTTTAGAGGAGTTTCCAGAGACGTTCATGATAGAATTCTGTGGTCATGATGATGATCCCTTGGACCATGTCAAAGAGTTTCTTGCAAATGCTCCCGATTTTAGTATCAAGGATGAAGACGCCTATAAGAAATCATTTGTGCTGCATTTGCAAGAAAAGGCCTTTCTTGGTTTAAAGGCTTGGACAAAGGTACAATATCCTCTCTTCCAAAATTGATAGAGGTATTTTGCAATTATTGGTGCCCGGAACAATGTAAGAGATGGATTCCCTACGTTGAAGAGGTGAAGGATTTGTTCAAGAAAGAAAGCTAGGAAGAAGACTAATCCCTTGAGGAAAACATTGAAGAGAAACATAACAAAGATGATCATATTGTCCCAAACCTAGAAGAGCATGAATTAGACCTCGTCGAAGAAATCCATGATGAAGATCAAGCCTTGGAAGGCTTGATTGAAGAAACCATTGATTAAGATCTTGTTGATAACATTCTAGGCCGTATGCCTGAAGAAGAAGAGGTACTCTTGAAGATGAAGATGACGAGGCTCAGAAAAATGAAGACGAAGAGGTTTTGATTGAAGAAGTTGAAGAACACAAGGAAATGATGAGTTCTTTTTACCCTCATTTTGAAAATTTGTATGATATCCTGGGCCTCTTGGAAGAAAATGGTAGGATTCTTGAAGACAATGATTATTGGAAGTTCCTTGCTTCTTCGATCTACAATTCTTCAAGGCTTGATAGTTTATATCAAAAAATTTAGAAAAAATCCACAAGCCTTTCCCGCCCTTTAGAGGAGAAGAAGAGGTTAGTCTAAATCATGGTGAGTTGGATTCTCATACAGGTTTCAAGCAATATGAAGAGGTTTTTGTCGAAGAATTGCTTCCAGCTTGATGAAGGTGTGGTGGATGCTTCTCCTCATCCTTTTGGTGATGGGGTTTTGGTGAACCTTCTTTTCTCCTTCGCTCGTAAAGATAGATCTTTTGAAGATGAGAGGTTTGAGGATATTTCAATTAAAGAAGACGGTTTCCATGGATATGATGATGTGTGTTTCTATTATGACGATGATGGTGTGGGTGTGGATTGTTGGAAATTGGTTGAAGAACCCATACATGATTCCTCCAGTAATGGAAGTCTAAATTCTGAAGACCTCGGGAGACCTACCTTTGAAATCCCTCATGATTTGGTTGGACCATGCTCATTCACCATTGATGGTGATATAAGGTTGCATATGGAGAATTCTATTGCAGGTATTGATCAACTAGGTTTACCTTCTCCTAGAGTGGATCTTAACCAACACTCTTAGTTATGCTTCTCAGAGATTGATGCAAGTTTTGGACATCCAGAAGATCTAGGGAATGAATTTTTTTGCTCTCGAAGTGATATCGGGTCACATACAACCTTCACCATCGATGTTGTTGATCAATTTTGGAGGTTGAATTTCGACGGGGCCAAGTTTCAATCGGGTATGGGTGCATATTATGGGATTGAGTTTTTAGATATTGTTGGAAACTCTTACCCAATTGTGATGCAAGTCAAATAAGAGTTTGCATGTGAAAATCAAAGGTTAAAAATGTATAGGGATGCAATGCAATTGACCACAAAGAATTTCAATGCCTTGTGAACAAGTTATACAACTTAACGAGAACTTTATACTCAAAACGAGAACTCTAGCCATAAAAACCCACATTTTTGTATAAAAACACCAAAAAACAACCTTGAATCAAAAAGTGGTGCTATGGTAGCACCACTTTTTGATTTGGGGTAAAAAATATAGAAATGGACCAAAACAATTGTTATTGTTGTTTGCAAAAACCTTAAAATCAAGCTCTAAATTCAAAACTAATGCTACCAGTAGGACACTTTTTCAAAAAATGACATTATTATATCATTTTATCATAATTTAAAATTGTACTTATTTAATCTCTTAGTAACACTATATAAAACTTGCATTGAGTTAAACACGAATTATTCAAGAAATTATTTCACCACTCTTTCCATATAAAATAAAAGAATTTATGATATTCATCATAAAATCATATATTAAACCATCAGGCATAGAAGTAATTCATATCAAAATTCAAGCACTTCTTTAGAGTTTCCATACAAACAATGCCATCTTAATAAAAAAGACAATGTTTCATGTGCAAATATTCAAATCAATACATGGATTCTGACACACCATCAGAAAATACATTTTTTTTCAGATGAATGATTGGATGAAGATGTAGATGACCCGTATTCTTCTCTATTATCAATGAGTGCACCACTCGAGTCTTCATGCACGGCCAACATTTCATATGCCATATTCCTTCTAGATCTACGCCTTGGTTTAGCAGACTCCCATGTTGCAACTATTTCTTGTGCCAACAATCTTTTGATAATTTCTAGTCTTGGAGCGAAGAGTGTCTTTCTTTGTCAACTGGAAGCTATAAATTAGTATGTTGACATCCTCTAATTTCAAAATGTCTATGCGACGATGATTTACGTTTTGACCATTTCTTTTTCTCTTTTTGCAAACCTTTTTCTCAATCATCATCTCCGGCTTGTACACACTATCAAATGGGTGCGTGTCTGTTGCAAACCAATGTACTTCATTAGATTTAACTTTTTCATTTTCTTTATTAACCTTCATAACTTTTGCAATCCAGAATGGATAACCACATGGATCTTTTGTGGCCAAAACCGCAATCATGCAACCCTCCTTAATATCTTGTACAAAGCCTTTTAAAGGTCTTCCATCACCTCACGTTGTGCATATGATCTTCTAGACCCAATGTACATTTCCCTTTCTTTTGGTTGAGGGGACTCGACACCTTTAGGATCAACACTTCTCTCATCATTTTCATTTGACATTCTTTGTGGCCAACTAAATGGAGTCTTCAAAAAAATATCTCTATTTGTAGAGTTTGAAATTATTTCATTTTGCTCCATGAAAAATGACTCCCACCAAACAGAACCGACAAAATCAAAATAGTCATGTATCTTTGATAGACTTTTTGATTACTTCCAAGCATTGAGGAGAATCAACATCTCTATTGTGTCGACGTGCATTTTGAATCTTAACAGCTGATTGCAACAACAATAACTTTGAAGCATACATTTGACGACTTGGGATGAATTTCATAAATGCTAAACCTAATGTAGGCCCCCATTCTGCACTTGTTGAGTACTTCTTACCCCATAGTAGTGTTTTCCCATCAATCTTTTTTATACAAAATTGATGCTGAAAGCTAATGTCATTAAGTTTTTCAATGCACCTTTCTTCACCATGCGATCCCAAAATAAATCTTCGCATGTCAATAGTTTCCTTCAATGTTAGTACAACAAGCTCTGGACTTTATGTTTTTCTAATAATTTCAGTTAATGATGGTAGGCTCCCAACATTCTTCCTCCCCAATGTCACTGCAAAACGACTAAGCATTTGATCAATATGGTCATGTGTATGCCCAACAAGAAGGAAACCAACTTTAACCTTATGAAAAATTCCCAAATCAACAAGCATGTTCAAATAACCAAACACGATCTGATTTTTGTTTTTCCGGCTGGTGTTGTCCAATTGCAAATATAGAACTCAAGGAAGATAACCAGACCAATGAGTCGGCACATGGTGAATTATGGTGATGGTAATGTTTGCATCATTATGGATATTGGGATTTGTAAAGTAAACCCTTGGAGACATTTGACCTTTAAAAACCATACAACCAACCAAATGAAATTGAATAAAATTTTCCTCCTTTAAATTCTTTGGTACATGAACAAAATGTGGCAAAAGTGTCTTTTTTTATTATCCATGCCATAAATTATCAAACCCATATACTTATGCAGTTCATAATAAAACTTCTTGCGATGTTTGTATAACTTTTTTCGTTCAATTGATTGTTGATTGCGATGTGCTTGAAGTTCTTTGACAACGAAATCTACAAATAAAATAAAAACAACATTGATGAGCTTTCGTAATTGATATTTATTCCAAAAAATTAAAGTTGTTAGAGACGTAGCTCTCTATCCCTTCCGATTTATCCCTTCTTTATTTAAGAGAAGCACATATACTGCAAACTCCCATCTTTGAACTCTTAGGAATATGAACATTGTTGAACTCTGTTTTCCATAGTCTTGTAAAATATGCATATCTAATGAAATTGAACTATTTCCTTCGACATCTTGAACAAATGCCTTGTACAAGTTGTAGATTTCCTGCCTTGAGAAATTATCTGGAATGTGTATGGTTTCTCTATTTGGCATACTCTCTCCATGCTTAGAAAAGAAGTCACGCATCCATGACATTGCAGTGTTTGTTACTGGTCCATTTGCTCGTGCATGATATTCTTTAGAATAAAATGTAGGATCATTTTCTAGCCTTGTTTGGATTTTTGATAGTCGAAGATTACCAATTGAGAGGATTCTTTTGAATTCCCCTCTGCAAAGCAAAATACTTCCAATGCAATAATCATAACCCGCCTTTGTAGAAATAATGCACCCTACCAAATATGAATTTTGCATATTTTTGTTCATTAACAGATATGCTCACCTTTTCTCTAAGGCATAATTGTAGTGTATTTGCTTTATACAATTTTTTTGGAAACATTGACTTGAAATCAAATTAATGATAGAACTAAGACTTGTGAGCAAATTTTTTCTAGACCTTATATAACTAGAATGCCTTGGATTGATATGAAATGGCCTAGTCCTACACTTAATCTTGCTCATTGGTACAATTTGCCTTTGTGTTTCATGTACCAATAAATCATCCTCATTAGAATGAATATCCTCATCACTATGAGGAATATCATCCCTCTCATTGAGATTATTATCGCCAAAATTAGTAGGAGAATGATTATCTTCATTAGTATCATGTTTATCACTTGAGGTTAAATCAACATTATTGGCGGGTTCATCATCACCAAAATCATCATCTGTCCCCTTAAAATCCTTGCTTGGAGGAAAATCATCATCAATGCCTTCAAAATCCTTGCTTGGAGAAAAATCATCTTCACCATGGAGGAAATGTGCAATGCATTTGAAAAGTACGTTTATAGGTTGTTTTTATGTTTTAAAGTTAGATTTTTGAGGTTAAGATTTTTTATTAATTAAGCATTGTGTTATTATATGTGATTGTAACATCATTTATTTTTACATCATGTAGTCATAAGGTTTACATGAAAATACAAGAGGATATGGTTGTAATGTTGGGTGAGAAGAGTTGGGATGATGTTAGATGCAACTATCCAGATTCAAGCTCCATCGAAAACTTATTTTTTTTTGTTGCATACAAAAATGTATGATGATTTATGATATATTTTATTTTATTTATTTATAAGTCAATTCATTTATATTTTATTACTAATAGATATAATTTTGTTTTCAAAGATGCCAAAGAAGAGTACAATACCAGAGTCTTTCAAAATTCATATTCAAAGAGCCAAAATAAAACGACAAAGAAGACAACGTCTTGCAAACGTTGAACTTGATGACACCCTTGATCATCACGTTTGGAATGGACTCGATACTGTGCAATATAAAGTGATTTTGAGTGATTGTGCAAACATCGCAAATCTTGTTCCCAAAAAGGAGTACTCCCTGGTTATTGCAGATACCCCTCATGGATACAATATCAAAAACATTACTTATGATTGTGAGCCTTATACATACCATTCATTCAATAAAGTGGTTTCGGGATTTCTGGACGTAACAACATCACCTCTATGGAGATTTCTTGTTTTCTATTTAGATGTACAAGGAGGAGCAGTGCTAACAACCTTTAGGGATAAATCAAACTCAAGGAAACAACTGTATTGGTAAGATATTTGCAGTGTATTATTAAACATTTGAATTTAGAAACCGCATTTATTTTTCTATAAGTTAATTAGATTCTTATCTATTTCTATTACAGACATAAGCCTGATATTCGTAGCTCCAACAATGGTCCATTTATGAGTCATACTGGAAACATACATCTTGCATGTTGGAAAAAGATGAGACCTATGAATATATTTTAATCAATGAAAATAGTGAAGGCAAACATAGTGAAATATTGTCTTATAATGCTGTGATTAAAAAGTTGACATATGAAAGGAGAGACTGTAAACATTTACCAGAAGCCACAAGCATTGATTAATTATCTCATAGATATTTTTTCAAAAGAAGAAGACTGGGTTTTAGATTTGTTCTCGGGATCAGATAATATTTTTGATATTACATATGAAACTAATGCCATAATCTAAATTTAGTAATATATATTTTTTAAATTTATGTTTCATTATGCTATTTTTTTGTTTTGTTTTGTATGTGGTGATTAGGTACAACAATAGCATGTTCGTTACAAAAATGAATAAATTGCATATCCATTGATAATGATCCACTGCAGTGCAATTATATCAAGCAAATAATTAATGCTATGACAGTTCTTCTAGATGAAATGCATAAGTTGGTTTGAAGAAATGAGAATTTAGTGAGTCACTTGTGGCAAAGATGTCAAAAGAGCTACAACCTCCTTTAAAAGGGATGTTCAAAAAATCACTTCGGGCATTTTGTAGAAGTAGAGGACCCAATGGAAGAACACATTGAGGTCCAGGAAGAGAGCCAACCAACATAAAATATCAATTTCGATGAAGATTTCAGCCTGCATGATATTGTTGATTAGTTTCATATCGTTGAGGAAAATGTCAAAGTTGACAAATTTTTGATAAAATATTTTTGTAATATTTTGAATATTTTGAATTTAAAATTTATTTTGAGAATAACTGTTATGTTTTTAATATGCTATTTATAAATATATGGTATACGTTTTGTTGAGTTTATGTGAATCATCACTTTATGGGAAATAATGTTAAATAGTATAATTTTTATACATCAAATAACGGAAAATATGTTGAAAAATGGTTTGAAATGTTTTTTATTTTTTATTTTTATTTCATTTTTTTAGAAATTTGCCCAAAAAATGACTTTTTTAAGATAAATGTTTAATGAAAAAGCTTTGAAAATGCATATATTTTTCGTTCTAACTAGCTTCTAAATCTTAAAAAAATTCAAAAATGTGTGTATTTTTTCATTATAACTAGCTACTAAATGTATATTTTTTTATAAACTTTGAAAAAATGCCCTTGTAAATAAAAGTTATAGTTTTCTTATGACGAAGAAGTTTCAAAATTACAAAAAAATGACTCAAAATGAAAAATGGTGCTACCAATATACACACTTTTTGAAATGTAGGTAAAACCAACTACTAAAATGGACTCCAAAAAAACCGAGAAGAATATCAAGTTCTCGTCAAGTTGTATAACTTGTTTATCTTTACAAGTGATTCCCAGAGCTCAAAATTAGTTGGCTAATTCCCTCCCCTACAAGCATCTGCTTCCATTCTTCACCCTTGCATGGTTTTTCTAGAATCATGAATAGTGCACGTATTTTTCATACCTTCAATTCGTGGTAATCTTGAATATTAACATATTTTTGATGACGATGAGTAGATGGACATGTTTATGAACAACATTGAAGAATTGTTTAAACCTTAATATGCAGGGTTCTTTGATAGTTTTGAAGGTCCGTTGGGACAAATGTTTTCTAGAAAGTAGGTATATGATTGAGGAAGTTTCTACTTGAGCCCGGTTCAAGCATGGATAGAAAAATATTGTGAAGGTGATCCTTTCCCATGGCCAGCGCTTGGAGGCTTGTAGGTTCCCGATATTGTCTATCTTTCCAACCCCATCTCGACGGAGGTAGTACCATCTATTCAATTGTCCTTGATGCGGTTTTGTTTTGGATTGTTTCCAAATACAAAGGAAAAACCTTTGCATGAATACCATGCTAAGGTGGCTATACTGGTGGCATGATTTCACTTGAACCTTCTCATTTACCATAATTATGGTAGGTAGGTATAGTTTCATTTGATTTAAACATTTACTTTTACCACTGCATTGCATTTGTTCTGTTATTTGATTTTCATTGCATTTCATTTTGAAGAAGGCATGACAAAAGTGTTTGCTTATTGTGCATTTAATGTTTTTGTTGTTAGATGTGTGTGTAGATCTACAGGTACCCAATCGATTCTAAGGGGTTCTCATACACTTTTGAGGAGAGTGCATGTATTGCATTTGGAGCTAGCTGTTCTGCTTCAGAGTGTTTGAAGCGTTCCTTCATTAGAGGAAATTTGAGGTCTAAAATGGGCTCCTAAGGAAAATAATAAAATAATAGTTAAAATAATAAAATAATATTATAAATTTTGAAGGAAAAGACACAAAAACTATTTGTTTTCGTATTTTCAACTTATCTCTCCATGATTTTACTCCAATTTCAAGCAGAAGCACTCATTGGATGCGGAATTCAATTCCACATACAACGTGTACCCATAATGCAAACTTTTGATGGACCCCTCCTCGTGAAAAATGACAAATATGCCAATTCAACCATTATGGTTGACTCATTTTCTTGAAATTTTCTTGATTCTTGAATTCCAATATATCAATGGCTCGTTTTCTTATAAGGCCCATATTAGACCCCAAATTTCCTCTAATGCTATATGTGCCAGAGTGAGGTTTTTTTTTTTTTTTTTTTTTCGTGAAGGCCAAGTTTTTGGGGTTATATTATGTAGAGTGTTGATTCTGGGGCTAAATACCCCCGATCAGGTCATGGAAGGTCCCCTTGATTTCCATCTCAAGGAGGTGTTGGCCTTGTGGTTCTATTGACTACCCTTTGGGTGGGTGTCTAGTGTCCTTGAGGAAAATCATTGGGATACATGGCCACTCTCATATTTTGTTTTGTAGAGGTGATTGTGCATGTAAGTGTTAGGGACCCATGTCTTTACTTTGTTAGTATATTGTTGTTGGATGCATATGCTTTGTAAGTCGTCCCGTAGTATTTGTTGATCCATAGTTTATATTAGCCCATAGTATTGACCCATAGTATTGGATGCATATGCTTTGTAAGTCGTCCCATAGTATTATATGTCCCATGGTTTTGACTCATAGTATTGGCTCCTAGACTTAGCCCATGGTTTGTATTGACACATAGTATTAACCCATGGTATTGGTGCCTAGACTTAATATATAAGTGTGTGTTGAGGCCTATGAAGGCACCGTGAAGTTAATTGTATTGAGCTTGCTCAAAGGAGTTTGCCCCCTCGAAGTGGCCCGTGATCAATATAAAAGTGATTCTGAGTTCTATTATTTCTGATATCTCGTGTATTTGCATTAATTAATTATTGCAGGTTCATCACATCTGGTATCAGAGCACTTTCTTGGGTTCATTGGGTGGAATTTCTGCCAAATTTTTTTTCGCATCTATTGCAGCTTCGGATTTGGGAATAATCCCTATTCGCTTAACTCTGGGAAGTACTTGGGCATAATCCCTAAAACTCATTGTGAGGAGTACCACAGGAACCCCAAAGTAGATGGCCCATTGAGAGGACCTGCTAGCGAAAAGGGCAACGACCCCTACCTGATTGACTAGTTCCGAGCCGTGAGGTAAACCAAGAGTTGTCGTTTGTGGCAAAGCGGTTATCAATTTTACCTGAGCCGTGGAGTAAGGGGTACTGCCCCAATACGCAAGCCGTCAGACAACATTGATGGCCAAGTGAAACACCTAAACCGTTAGGAAGCCGTACATACCTCGGGTCTATATCTATTTTCAGTTGAACTGTTGCCGATCACTTCCGCTCCAAATCCAATCGTTTCAGATCTATTCTAAAAGTCGTTCCAGATCCAGTAGCCGTTTCAGATCCAGGTGTTTTCAATCCCTTTCGCGCTATTGCAGATCCATCTGTTGCAGATCCCTTCCGTGTTGCTGTTGCCGATCTATTTCAAAAAAAAAAAAAACTATTTTTCGGTCATATCTCCCTTGTTTCAACTCTGTTTTCCCTGAAACTTCACTAACATCCCTGCAATCCCATTTTGCATATTTCATTCTTGAAGACCCTATCCCAAATTCCACTTCCCAAGACCAGAAATCCCACATTTGTCTATTTTTAGGGTTTGCCATAACTTCTTCAATTTTCACCCGATTGCCTTCAAATTTTACCATAGAGTTCCCGCTTCTGAAATCCCCATTTTTTACTTCCCTATTCCTCAGAAAGTGTCGAAAACCTAGTCAAACCCCAATTACCCCTCCGAGTTTTTCCCAAATCCAAATTTTCCCTTACTAAATAAGCTTGTGTTTGTGTTTTTCTATCCATCCTCCCCCCCCCCACAAAAAAAAATAAAAAATTACTGGTTATGGTTGTCACTCGCACAGGAGCAAACACCATGGAGGAAGCACTTGCAGCCATCCAAACCAAATTCCAAGATTTGGATGAAAAATTTCTCATACCCCATCTTCAACATTCAGCCATGAACAATAACTGACAGCTAGAATCTTTTGCAACCACCGGGTTCTCTTCTTCCAACAATTTTCGTGGGCCGAAGCTTGATTTTCCTAGCTTCAATGGTACTGATCCGATTGGATGGATATACTGAGCAGAACAATATTTCAGTCTACATAATACTTTTGATGTTCAGAAAGTTCCACTTGCATCCTTTCATTTGGAACAGGAAGCCCTTCAATGGTACCATTGGTACATCAAAGCTCATCCCGAGCTAAACTGGACAGCTTTTTGCCAATTCCTTTTGCCACGATTTGGTCCTAGTGCTTTTGACGACTTCACAGGAGCACTCACTAAACTTCACCAAACTGGCATAGTGAGAGAGTATCAGATGGAATTTGAGAAACTAGCCAATCACACAAAAGGATTGTCTGATGAATTCTACAGGAGTTGTTTTATCAGTGGTCTCAAGGATGAAATCCGCTCAGAGGTCAAAATGTTTTGTCCCAAGACAATGATGAAAGTCCTAGGGTTGGCTAAGTTGGCCGAGGACAAGATCGCAACTCAACAACGCTCCAAACCCACCTTTGTTCCCTTCAGAAATATGGGTTCCCAATGACCTCCCATCACTCCTGCTCCTCAACCAACTCCTATCAAGCAATTGTCTGAAACAGAGATGCAGGCACGTCGAGAAAAATGGCTTTGTTATAATTGTGATGAGAAATTCACTCGGGGACATAGATGTGTTCCACAAAATCTCTATCTCTTGGATGTGGATTCTCCGCCTACCTCAGAACTTGATGAAGAAGCTCCAGATACAGTAGATGATCAGGTCGACATTCAACACCCACATGTTGACACCCCATCTCAGGACGACTCACCCGAGATCTCTCTCCATGCTGTAACCGGCGTCACCACCCCACAAACAATGCGAGTCAGGGGATACTTCAAGAAGCTCCCTCTTACCATACTCATTGATTCTGGTAGCACTCATAACTTTATTGATCCTCGGATTGCCAAACAGGCTGATTGTTTTGTCCATCCTTGCTTCAACTTTGAAGTCATGGTTTCCAATGGGGGCACCTTACCTTGAAAGGGGAAGTGTCACAATGTGCGTATCTCTATGGAAGATTATAACCTACGCTCTCACATGTTTGCCTTGTCCTTAGGCGGATGTGATGTGGTTTTGGGCGTTCAATGGTTACGCACACTTGGCTCCATCTTATGGGATTTTGTTGAAATTTGGATGCAGTTTTCAGTCAATGGGGCACAACACAAATTTATGGGCTTACAACCAGGGTCTCTCTGCATCACCAGTTCACATCGCCTGGAAAAAATACTTAAGATCAATTCACATGGTGTCATCGCTCAGCTCCATTCCATTCAGATGCACCCATCAATAGTCTCCACTACTTCCTTGCATAGATATGCAGGTGTCTTTGCTGAACCAATGAGCTTGTTGCCTTCAAGAGACCTTTCCGGTAAGAATTTAGCCACATCTACCTCTCAGCAGGAAATGATGACTATTTTGCATACAGTCCAGAAGTGGCAGCCATCCCTATTAGGGAATTATTTTTGCATCAAGACTGATTTCCAGAGTTTGGAAACTTTCCTAGAACAACGGGTCTCCTCCCCAACACACCTGAAATGGGTTATCCAACTCATGGGTTATGACTATGCGACCACTTACCAGAAGGGTAAGGAAACTATGGTGGAAGATGCTCCTCCTCGCACATTTGATGACCCAGTTTCTCTTACAGCTATTTCTCTACTTGTTCCAAATTGGTTGCAATCTGTTCAACGGGGCTATCTCTTCTATGAACTCCATGCTTCTTCATCAGTAGGGAAGTCTGGGTTTCTCAAAACGTATGACCAGGAAAAATGTAACTTCTTTTGGAAGGGACTCAAAAGGACAATTCAACGGATGGTGGTTGACTGTGATACTTTCCAAGTCAACAAGGGTGAAACGACCCTCCTTTCAGGACTGCTCGAACCCTTACCCATCCCTCCACAGATTTGGACAACTATTTCTATGGATTTCCTAGAAGCGCTCCAGTGGTATAGTACCACATCTCAAAGGACACCATATGAAACAGTATTTGTACATGCACCACCAGTTCTTCTTCCATACACCTTCAGCAGCTCCCCAGTTCAGGCAATTGACTCAATTCTTCGAAACTGTGATCAACTTCTTCTCATTCTGCAGGACAATTTTCACATGGCAAGAATTCGACTGAAACAACAAGCCGATCAGCACCGTTCTGAGCGCACTTTTCACATCACTGATATGGTTCTTCTTCGTCTACAACCTTCCATGCAATCCTCCTTGAAACTCCAAAGGCGCCAGTGGCTCGGAATGCAACTCGAGGATGCTACAGGGGACCCACTCCTTCAGATTCTCCATCAATTTCCACATCTAAAGCTTTGAGGACAAAGCTTTTTCTAAATGAGAGGGGATGTTAGGAACCCATGTCTTTACTTTGTTAGTATATTGTTGTTGGACGCATATGTTTTGTAAGTCGTCCCGTAGTATTTGTTGATCCATAGTTTATATTATCCCATAGTATTGACCCATAGTATTGGATGCATATGCTTTGTAAGTCGTCCCATAGTATTATATGTCCCATGGTTTTGACTCATAGTATTGGCGCCTAGACTTAGCCCATGGTTTGTATTGACACATAGTATTGACCCATGGTATTGGCGCCTAGACTTAGTATATAAGTGTGTGTTGAGGCCTATGAAGGCACCGTGAAGTTAATTGTATTGAGCTTTCTCAAATGAGGTTTCCCCCTCGAAGTGGCCTGTGATCAATATAAAAGTGATTATGAGTTCTATTATTTCTGATATCTCGTGTATTTGCGTTAATTAATTATTGCAGGTTCATCACAGTAAGGGTGGTCATACCCGGTTTAGCACACCTCATTTTCCCCACTTGGACCTATTGTTTTGATGCAAAGCCCCTCTTCTTGGTCTCTAGACCCATGGTGTCATTCCTTAAAGAATATGCCTATATTTTAAAAAAGAAGGTTGTTGAGGGACAATCATCTCTCAAGGTTAGTTGGGGCATGATGCCCTCCTTTTCGCTCACCTTGCACTTTGTGGAGTTTAATTGCACATTATTATTTTATGTAATTGTATGGTTTTGTCTCTTGTTTGTGGGTGCACCAACCTTAAATTTTATAATTTATCATTAACTTCGTAGGTTCAAATTTATAAAAGGTTGAGGGTTGTCTCATATAAATAAGACAACCTCACCTCATTTTTAATCATGGACAATGGTTCAAATTACGTATTCTTTTATTTTCCTCTTACTATACTAGAGCACTTGAAGCTATGTGCATGACCTCTCTCTTGGATGTCTTTTTTGCTTGAAGGATGAATTGATGATGTTCTAAGGTTTGATTCTGCACATGCTAAGTTGATGCTAGACTTGTTGTAATGACTCATTCTCAAGGGTGACCTAAGACACACTATCTTTCTCATTCTTGATTAATGTTAAGTTTATTTCCTAACCCTAGTTTAATGTTGCTCGTGAAGTTCTTTGAATTGAGTTAGGGTTTGTTTGTTACCATTTTATCAACTTTCTTGAGGAGACCTTCCTACTAAGGAGCTCTCCATTGTTTTGTTGGGCCTTGGACTTCTCCATTTGCCCTAATTACGATTTTTCTCCCTAACCCTTAAGGTTTCTAGCGTATCCCTAGTTGCAAGTGTTGAATACTATCTTAAGAGGAGGGACATTAGCCTCGATCTCTCATATCCCTAGGGTTTAAGAAAATAATATAATACCCTATCTATCAATCCTCTTCTTATCAATATTTACACGTTTTATTTTATGCAAAAAATACATAAACATATTTTACTACTGGAAAAAACCATAAAAATCTAAATAATTTCAAAAATCCCAAAATTGTTGTGATTTGGTATTTTTGGTCCACCCTAAAAGGTTTTTATAGGGTTTTATCCACAAACCCTAGAGGGCATCCTCTTCTAAGGAAGTGCATTGGGATACATGAAATCCTCGTAATTGGTGAATTAGAGGGTGTGGTATTTTTGGCTTGTCCACAACTTCATGCTAGTTTATTTGTTCTCTTTTTCTTAAGGGTGCAATTCTTGGAGTGGCTGCCTTGGGAAGTGTGACATTGCCTTGGGAGACGTGAAATTTCCTTGAAATGCATGATATTATTTGGAATTTGTGATAAAGTGAATAAATCCATTATTGCATGATTATTGTGTCTTGTTTAATATTGTTTGACTCCAATGAGGAACTTATAATAGCTGTTAACACCAAAAAATTGTTCACCTAGCTCAACCCCCTAGTCACATAATCCATTTATCTTTTTTTCCTACATTTTTGGCCTCCAAAAACCCAAAAATCCCTAAATTGATAACTAAATGGACACAAAATCATTATTTCCCTCATCAATTTATGAAAATCCTTCAAAAAATGTTAAAATCCCGTAAGA
Source organism: Larix kaempferi (assembly GCA_027924585.1). Classification (NCBI taxonomy): domain Eukaryota; kingdom Viridiplantae; phylum Streptophyta; class Pinopsida; order Pinales; family Pinaceae; genus Larix; species Larix kaempferi. The sequence continues at coordinate 9,428,604 of BSBM01000431.1, read as the reverse complement.
AATGGTCAAAATCCCCAAAAAAGAAAAAGAAAAAGGGGAAATTATTCAAAATAAAGGAAAAATGAGGGAAAACTCAAAATACCACAAACCAATACTAGTAGTTTCCCAATACCATGGGTCAATACTCCACCACCCAAAAATGCTATAAAAAGATGACAGAGGCCCCCCATTTTACATACACACATATCATTCACTCTTCCCTACCGAAACTCTGCTGAAATTCCTATTGAACTCTAGCTTACCTCTTTGAGATTTTGTTCCCATTTAGTTGAGTTTTGGCCACCATTTGAGCATTTGGAGAAGAGAAAGGAACCTTGGAGACCTAGAGCACTACTCTTCGTACAACTGCGATGGCCCTCACCTATCACCTTTTGAGGTAAATATACATTGTAAACTATTTTTTACAGAGTAATACAAAATCAATATTTGATTCATGGGTTCCTGTTTGTTTGTTATGTTATTGTAGTAATTAGTTAGATTAGTGTTTTACTTTTATTTTCATTCACACATTATCCATTTATGAGCTGCTACTAAGAGTTCCATAGTCCTTAGCAGGTTCCCTTTTGCACTAGCTGGTGTGAAAACACTAGCTACAGTTTTTGGCGACTCCAATCGGGTCGATTCCCATCGATCTGTGGTTTGGTATGATCGGTATTTCAGTTTCATAAACCGTAAATAGGTATTTCCATCTTACTCAATAAGCTATTCAACCTGTAAAATGGGCTTTCTTTTCCATAGTTATTTTTAGTTTTGTACTTTTTGTTTTGCTTGCATTTTAATTTTCTGGCCTAGCCTTGCACCCTGTACTTGCAGAGCTAGCTGTTTCCATCGCAACACCTTTCATTATTTACGTTTTTCCGGCTCGGCCCTGAGCGTGCCTTTCGGATTCAAACCCGTGCCCCACGCGCACTTCTGATCCTAAAACCCGCGCGCCAAGCACTCTTCCGAGCCTATAACTCGCGCCGCTAGTGTGGCCTTTTTTTCGACAGGTGCGCCCCAGCCGTGCCTTTCCGGCCTAGACTCGCGGCCTTTTTTTTTTTATTCCAGCGCGATTATTTTGTAGTCTAAAGCACCCAGAGCGCGAATTTTCCCTTAACAGACACACCCTACACCTGTTTTTTCCACTTTTATTCCCCTTGGTTGCACCAACAATCACCTGTTTGCTTGCACCCATTTTCCATTGGTACTTTTCTGCGGTTTGCTTGCTGTAGCATTTGAGAAATTTCATTGTGCATGCATCCTCAGTACATTGCGATCTCTTGCATTATATTTCAGCGAGTTCATACATGTCATAGCAGTTAGTACTTTTATTTCCATTTCAATTATTTATTTTCAATATTTACTTTCGACGATATTGCGTTTACACCACTTGTGCACCCACACACTCCCTATAATTCAAGTGAGACTAAAATTGGCTTAATTAAACACAAAATAACCCCATTCGAGGACCTAAAAACAACTTTGTAACTAGGTAGGATATTGGGGTTAGTAATCCAAATAACACCCCCTTTGTCATACACATTTGAAACTTAGTTGTTTTCCTTTAGGGAGCCAAAATCCCCTATTATTTATTGGTGCGGTTGACACCGATCTGTTGGAGAGCGTCTCCCTTAGGAGGGAAAGTGACAAGACTGGTTCTAGAAGTCTGAGTGGAATACCGCTCTCCATTCTATACTGAAGGACACGAACTCGTTTTTTTTTGTCGTGTATGCTGGCCCCCATACTAGGTGCACGACAACCAAAGACTCAAAGCCGCGAGACACCTTTCCGGATGGTATCACTCAGGATTCTTTGAGGTTGTGGAAAAAGAGATCATTGAGGTAACTATTTCAACTACACTCTTGTAGATGGAAATTAGCCTTTCCAAACACAAAGAGAGTTCTCTCTCTCACAACTCTTTCAACATGCAAAATATTATTTGAATTGGATGGTTGTGTATTAAATGGTGGTGGCTATACCTTCAAATAAAGGGTATTAGGAATTTCAATTGGTTGGGTTGAGGATAAAGATATCATAGGGCATGGAGTCGAAATTTTTAATAGGGTTTCTGTCACAGGTGACCGATAGAACTATAATCTCAAGGGCAAAGGCAAGATAAATGAGGTTTTTTCAAGTTAAAGAGATATGTAGCAGATGGTAGCAGAAAGGGAAACAAGATCCATTACAGAATTAGAGCATTAATAATGAATTCTAACTTGCAATTTCAAAAAGAAAGGGTAGAGTAATCTAATCATATAAATCTAAAGCATCAAATGATGAATTTCAACCATGTAATCTTGATTTAGACACTTATAAGAAGACAATCAATGAGAAATACTAGCAGGGAAAACATGCACATGAATTACAGACATCAAAACACTCACTTCAAGAATTTATGCTCCAAGACCAAGTCTTTTCATTAATAAAAAGGATGGGTTTCATTACATACTCAAAGCTTTTTTAATCTCAAAATCCCAACCCTTGGGTCTTATTCAAAAACTGCCTTTATAGGCTTACAAAAAATCAAAACCTTCTCGACTACTTCAGCCGTATGTGGTTGTTTATTAAATTCGCAACTAGAACTGTTTGTAAAACATCAGACCTAACTATCAATCTTATAGACTATTTATTCAAAATAATAATAAACTGGAAGTGATGAGGCCATCTTCTTTCCTCACGCCAAGCTGCTCGAACTAATTGCTTCTTTATCTGGAGATGCGCCGATGGGAAAATTCAGTGCGCTGCTAGTGCAAACTTGAACTATCAAAACTACCTGATGTGTTTTGGATAGAGGCATTTTTGGTTGATTTGCAGGGTTGACGTATTGTGCCTTTATTTTTCCTTCAGAACGACTCCCCGTTGCAGAACAAATCGAGTATTTTTCCCACCAAATTCTGCATTTTATGCAGCCGCAATTTTTTCTAATAAACCAACTTTAGTTTGCAATCCACAATCCGCAAGCTGCAATCCGCATGATGAAATACGCAAGGCCGGAGTGCGGGAGTCGGAAATAAGAACTACCGACATCCGCAATCCACAAGCCGCAATGCAGGAGTCGGAAGTCGGAATTGCCAAACGGACTTCATAAAATTTCTCCTCATATATCCACAATCCGCAATGCGGGATTCAGAAAGTCAGAACCCTGATGCACAACTTCAAAAAAATTACCCTTCCGACTTCTGCAATCCACAATCCGAAATGCGGGTGTTGGAATACCAATTGCACAGTTTCAAAGAAAACACACTTCCGTAATCCGCAGTCCGCAATGCAGGACTTGGAAATTAGTAAACCAAATTCATGCCCTCGGAGAAATCACACCTCTTCAATCTGCAGTCCGCAATGCGGAACTCGGAAATCAGAAACTCAAATTCACACCTTCGGATAAATCACACCTCCGTAATTCGCAATATGCAATGCGAGAGTCAGAAGTCGAAAACTCAAATTCTCAATCCTGAAGAAATCACACCTCCGATTTCTGCAATCTGAAATGCAGGAGTCGGAAGTCAGGACCCCAATTTCGCCGTTCTAAAAAAATTACTCCTCCGCAATCCGCAATCTAAAAAAATTACTCATCTGACTTCTGGAAATCTGCATTGTGGGTTCGGAAAGTTGGAACCTCCGCGGAATCTCTCTACGGCCATCAATTTAGCTCTATTTCTAATCTTGACCATTCAATCTTTTAAGAGTGGAAGACCTCTCTTTTACCATTTTTTCACTGGGGCTTGCTCATTTGGTCTGAAAGGGTTAATACTTAGCCATTTTTTGGGAGTTTTTGCCTCTTCTTTTGGAGTAAAAATTAGTGGGAAAGCTTGATATTTCAGTGGGGGGGGTTCCCTTTCCTTCCCCTGTGGGAGTTTTATTAGGGGTGTTAACAATGACTCCAACCGGGGATGCTATCCTCCCTGTGAGGTAGCAAGAACAATAGACTAGTGTCCTTTTTTTTTTTTTGAATGAATGCAAATCGCTGACTAAAACTCAAAAATGGTAATGTACAGTGAGGGTGGGTTGATAGACTCATATTTTCACTGGAGATAGTGTTTCAATAACTGTCCATTGACGGCTCCTTTTCCCATTGGTTCACCATCCTTGTCTTGCAAAATGAAAGTATTATTTCCATGGCAAGCAACGACTGTATGAGGTCCCTGCCAGAGATTATCAAATTTTTGGGCTTGTTCTTCTCTTCTAGCATCCCATTTCAGCACCAAATCTCCCACTTGGAAATTATCAACCTTGGTTCTTTTGTCAAAATTCTTCTTGACCTTCTCTTGAGACATCATAGATTCAACATGTACCTTGTATCTGGTTTCTTTTATTTCAATCAGTTGATTGGATCTCCTTAGCTCAGGGTTTGGTTATTGTTCTTGTTCTTTTAATAGCCTCATTGCAGGTCCCTTGAGGGAATCAAGAAATATTACCTTGGTTCCATATACCAATTTGAAATGAGAAGTGCCAATGGATATCTTGGAGGTAATCCTATCATCCCATAAGGAAAAAGTCAACTTGGTATGCCAAGCCCTCTTATTTTCCTACAACAAATTTTTGATAATCCTAACCAAGCTCTTGTTAGATGACTCGGCTAGTCCATTTACCTGGGGGTAGTATGCAATAGAATGACCCAACTTTATATGAAAATCACTGCAGAAATTAACTATTTTCTTAGATTTGAAATCCTGAGCATTATCAATGATTATTTTAATGGGGCAACCAAACCGGGACATGATATTTTCCTCCAAAAATTTGATGATGACTGTGTCAATGTCCTGTATAGTTGGTATTGATTCAATCCATTTGGTGGAGTAATCTGTGGCAGTCAATATCCACCTGTGTTGTCCAGAGGAGTTGGGAATGATTTCCCCAATGAAATCTAGCCCCCATTGCTGGAAAGGGGCTTCTACAGAGATTGGTTTTAAAGGAAAGGGCAGGAGCTTCCTTTTTCCTTCAAAGATATGGCATTCATGGCAAGTAGCCACCTATTTATATGCATCATTGAACATAGCGGGCCAATAAAATCCTTACCTCAGAATCTTGTTGACAGTGGCCTTCGAATATTGGTGTCCTCCACAGGCACCTTTGTGAAACTCTCTTATGGTCATTCTTGCTTCATCTTCCAACATACAGTTCAATAAATTACCTCCAGGATCCTTCCAATAAAGGCCTCCATTTAGTATGCAAAAGTTTGCATATTTCATTTTTGTTGACCTAGCTTTTCTCTTTCCCATCTGAGGGGGTGCTTGTAAGTTTTGAAAAACATATATAATGTCAGAGTACTAAGGAGATGATAAGAATTTGTCTGATACCTGCAACAGTGGGTCTTGAGCAGTATTCTCCAGCATGTGTGAGACCAAGTTCACACTTAGTGAATCCCAATTTGCTTCGGCCACGAGTCTGGCCAGTCGCTTCCCTTTGACAAGCTTTGTAGGATTGATTTCTAAGTCATACTCCAATAGAACAACTATCCATTTTTCCTCCGACCTTCTGGACTAGGCTGTGTCAATATGTCTTTTACAACAACATTAGGAACAAAAGCAACAACATGATAATGTATAACACAGACTTTGAAATATTTTAAAGTTTTAATCATGGCATAGGCCATTTTTTCCATAATATTGTATTTGAGCTCAACATCTCTGAGATATCTGCTGAAGAAAGCTATGGGATGCTCAACTCCTTCTTGATTTTTCTGTAGAAGTACTCCAGCTATAGAACCCTCTGAGGCAGAGGAAAACATAAGAAATTCCTTTTCAAAATCAGGATTGATTAGAACAGGTGCTTCAACAATTGCCTTCTTTATGTATCCAAATGCTTGCTTGGCTTCAATAGTCCATCTGATCTGATTATTATTTTTAAGCATGTTTGTAATTGATTTCATGATCTTTGCAAAGTTGGGGATAAATATTCTTAAAATTTTTACTCTGCCAAGGAAAGATTGGACCTCCTTTTTACTCCCAGGGAACTCAATTTTCTGTATGGTGTCATCTCTATATGGGTCAATTTTAATTCCATATTTATATATTATGACCCAACAACTTGCCTTCTTGCATGACAAAGTTTGAATTCTTGGGATTCAGAGAAATCCCAAAATTTCTACATTTTCAAAATACTTGGTGTAGATGTTTCAAATGTTCTGCATCAGACTTGGAATACATAGTAGTATCATCCATATATATAACCACAAACTTATCTGTAAATTTTTAATCCAGATATCACTACTCCCTCTGGATGGCCTTGAGACCTCAAGTGGTTTGAGTATTGTATATAAATACATACACATAAAGATATAAACTCAACAACTAGATCTATTTACAACTTTAACATACATGCAATCACACATAAACACTGCATATACCCTGGAAACCCCAAACAGGGAAAACCACAATCTGTGGGGATATCTTCTCTCTTGATCCTAGATCATATATATAAATAAGCAAGTACAATATAGTGTTACCTCAACAGTAACTCAATCCCCGAACAAGACAAACTATATATTTGCATGCATCAGCTGATGCATGCATTGGAAGAATGTTCCCTAACTGCCAAACTGGATATGAGTATCTCTGCAGGTGCCCTTGACTGCATTGCCTCTCTCTATCACTCTGCTATGATCTGCTCTGCTCGGAAGAAAATCAACCGCTCTCTAAAAAATATGCCCTCCTCTGCATGGATAAATGCGCCCTCCCCTCTGGATGTCTGATGCTTGTACCAGACTAGATATCAACAGATCTGAGCTCTGAACGTCATGAACCTTCCTCAAACACTAAGGCAAGGTTATCTTGGACGTCTCAGACTCTGAATAGGTCGATCGAGCTCCAAATGAGCTCCTCTCTCCTAAGGAAATGCGCCCCTCCTCTGCTGGAACACGTCCTCCTCTAAACTAAGTAGAAACCACACTGATGATCTATCTCAGCTCACAGAACTGGGCGCCTAGTGCCTCTAGAGCTAGTGGTCACTGATCCAACTCATATTTGACCACTCTCCCTCCTGTAGTAGCTCCTCTCTCTCTCAGAAATTCGCTTTGCATGCACAAGTGCACCCTCCTCACTCCTGATCTATCACTCTTTGATAAAGAAACCAAGCAACCTCATTCGGGAACCCCCTGCCTCTACATATAATCTCACCGATGAATTAGGTTTACCAAAACCCTAATTATTGGTGCATGCAAAAGTTACTTTTGCATGCAACTTTTAATCACTGACAGATCATGCAAATATCATGCATGTAAAGGGAAAAAAACACCGAAAGGTCCGCATGTATCCACCAATGGACTCATGCCACTGAGTAGAGTGTATCTCACTCTGTACTCCATCCTGATGCCTATACTGCTGTTGTACCTCCATGTAAGGAATCTGAACCATGGAGGACATCCCGAAGTTACCATAAATCTAACACTCCCTCTTAATGAACCTCTTAATGAGGGAGGTTCGACCATTGATTCCTGGATCCAACAAGTCCCCTGATGCTGACACTGGGTCAACTGTCCTTCCTGTCATTGCTTCTCTCTGACCTGAAGAACCCTGATCAGCCTACATAAGTGTGGCTCCAGAAGAATCCCCCTGATCAACCATTGACTCTGTCACTAAAGTCTGATTTAGACTCCCTCTGAATCTCTGCGGCTGTAACCAGTCCCGAAGACTACTTTCAAGTGGATCCACTGCCCTGTAGGTGATCTCTCTATATCTTTGAGTTGGCTCAGCTCTGTAAGTCAACTCCCTCTGTCTCTGATATGATTCAACTCTCTCCTGAGCTAAGTCCATCTCCACCATCTCATACCAGCTCAATCTCCTGCTGGTTCCTGTATGAGCAGCATGCTCATCCATCTGATATGAGTCCAAGGGCTCAATATCCTGAGACTCATCACTATAATGAGCATCTCGCTCATCCATATGAAATCCATAATGACTCCTCTGACCCTCATCATCATGGTGAGCATATCGCTCACCCATCTGTTGACTGGAATCACTCCTTGCATCATCTCTGCTATGAGCATCTTGCTCATCATCCCCTTCTAACTCTGAAGAGGATGCAATCAGCCATCCTGATGTTCCAGTAGTAGGATGTCCTTGAATCAAGTATTCACCGTTGATCTGATGACACATCAAGACTGGGTGTATTCCTCTAGGATAGGTGAAAATCAAATCTCGCTGGAACACAACTGAGTAACCTGTAGCTCCCAAAGCTACCATTGAGAGGATACTCCCTCTCAGTAATGAAACAAATAATACTCCTGATACCTCCAAGAGCTCTCCAAGGTCAAGTAGAAACCATACTCTGCCCACCCCTGTGACCAAGTGATCCATCCCCTGCACATCCCAAACCATCTGCATGGGTGTGTGCTCTAGGATGAGGAATGCCTCTCGTATCCCAGTCATGTGACTGCTATGCATGCAGTCAACTCTCCATCTCTGATCATCATGAGACTCTAGCTAACTACTATCATGCCCTGACTGAAATGAGGCTAGTGAGAACTCCCTCTCAAACCAAGAAGTAAACTCATCCACCTCCTCTGCTACTGCTAGCTGCTCATTCTCAATCAACCATCTCTCAATCTTCATGTGCATGCATATCTCATGCACATGCAACATGCATATCTCATGCACATTCATCATGCAAGACCTCATGCACATATCTGCAGTAACACTCCCTCTTAGCGAGGAAGGTATTGCTGGAGAAGCATCCACCAAGATCAAACACATCAGATGCTGCTACATCTACTCCCTCTGAAATGGAAGACTATCTATATGCATCTGCTACACTCTAATATGCAGATTTGTGCTCCTCCTCTATCAAAGTCATCTTGAGAGAAGCCTCATGATCTCCCTTTGTCACTAATACTGAAACTATATCCAAGGTCTCCCTGGACCCACATACATGCTTTCCCTACAACCTGTACTCTACTCTCAAGCTAGTGGCCATAACTCTGCAAAAATGATAACACTACTGATTCAAAATCTCTGAATTAGAACCAACCTGTAAATATATGCCTTGGTGAACAAGCTAACCCTCTCTTTCTCAGATCTAGGGTTCGCTCTCCCAAATCTAATCTCTGTTCTCATAGATATGATAGATCTGGTATCTATCCTAACAGATTTGATGTCTGCACTCACAGATCTAAACTCTGCTCTTCATATATGGACTCTGCTCTCACAGATCTAAACACTACGCTTCATATATGATATATCTGCCACAGATCTAGACTCTGCTCATGCCATATCTGAAATATCTATCTCAGATCTCATGTCCAAACTCACATATCTGATAGATATGACCTCTACAAACTCAGATCTGATCTGTTCTCTTCAGAACTGGTAGATCTGGTCTCTATCATCACTGATCTACTAGATCTATCTCAGATCTAGTCTCCAACACTACAGATCAGATAGATCTGACCTCCACAACCACATATATGAGCTCTGTTCTTTAGATTTGGTGGATCTAGTCTCTGTCGTCACTGATCTCTGTGTGATTTCCCTTCCTGGCCCTTACCAGGGCTCTAATACCATGTATATTTTTAATCCAGAGATCACTACTCCCTCTGGATGGCCCTGAGATCTTAAGCGGTTTGAGTCTTGTATATAAATACATACACATACAGATATAAACTCAACAACTAGATCCATTTACAACTTTAACATACATGCAATCACACATAAACACTGCATATACACTAGAAACCCCAAACGGAGAAAACCAACAATCTGTGGGGATATCTTCTCTCTCGAGCCCATAGCATATATAAAAATAAGCAAGTACAATACAGTCTTACCTCAACAGTAACTCAATCCACGAACAAGACAAACTCTATATTAGCTGATGCATGCACTGGAAGAATGTGCCCTAATTGCAAAAATGGATCTGAGTATATCTGTAGGTGCCCCTGACTGTACTTCCTCTCTCTATCACCCTACTCTGATCTGCTCTGCTCTGAGGACAACCAATTGCTCTCTCTAAAAAATGTACCCTCCTTTGCATGGAGAAGTGTGCCCTCCCCTCTGGATGTCTGATGCTCGTACCAGACTTGACCTCAACAGATATGAGCTCTGAACGTCATGAACCTTCCTCAAACATTGAGGCAAGGCTATCCTGAATGTTTCAAACTATGAATCGGTTGATCGGGCTCCAAATGAGCTCCTCTCTCCTTAGGAAATGCGCCCCTCCTCTGCTGGAACATGTCCTCCTCTAAACTGAGCAGAAAACACACTGATGAGCTATCTCATCTCCAAAACTGGGCGCCTAGTGCCTCTGGAGCTAGTGGTCACTGATCCAACTTAGATATGACCACTCTCTCTCTCCTGCAACAACTCCTCCCTCTCTCAGAAAGTCACTCTGCATGCAAAAGTGCGCCCTCATCACTCTTGATCTATCACTCTCTGATAAAGAAACTTAGCAACCTAATACGGGAACCCCCTACCTCTATATATAATCTCACCGATGAATTAGGTTTACCAAAACCCTAATTCTTGGTGCATGCAAAAGTAACTTTTGCATGCAACTTTTAATCACTGACAGGTCATGCAAATCTCATGCATGCAAAGGGAAAAACACCTCGGAAGGTACGCATGTAGCTACCTATGGACTCATGCCACTGAGTAGAGTGTATCTCATCCTCTACTCCATCATGATGCCTATACTGCTGCTGTACCTCCATGTAAGACATATGAACCATGGAGGACATCCCGAAGTTACCATAAATCTAACATTATCACTTTCTTCTGCAAAAGCTATATCCATATCTCTTTGAAATGTGGCTCCTGCATTTAGTAGACCAAAGGGCATTTTAGCATACATGAAAGTTCCCCAAGGCATGGTAAATGTTGTTTTTTATTGATATCCTGGTAACACTTTTACCTGATTGTATCCTGGAAATCCATCCAGCATGGAAATTCTTGCTTCCCCTACAACTTTCTTCAAAATATGATCCATTTTGGGCAGGGGATAGTTATCTTTTAGGGACTCTTTGTTTAGATTTTTGAAATCTATACATAGTCTGATTTCTCCATTTCTCTTTCTTACTGGGACTATGTTGGCTACCCACTTTGAGAATCTTGATGAGACTATGATTTTGGCTTCATATATTCTCTTCACTTCCTTTTCTATGAGAGGGAGTAGCACAGGGTTCATCCTTCTTAGCTTCTGCTTGAATGGTTTTTCATCTATATTTATTGGTATGGTGTGTTGTATGATAGATGTATCATATTCCTTTAAGTCTTCATAACACTATGCAAAAACATCAAAAAATTTTCTCATTAAGTCAACATAATGATCTTTGGTACCTGGGGTTAGGGATTTAGATAGCTTGATAATCTTGGGTTCCTCATCATCCTCAATGTTGCAGTCTTCTACTTCACTGTGGTTCGGAACAACTTTAGGGTTTTTGGCCACATCATTTTCATCAAAGATATTTTCTAATGGAACTAACCCTTTGGGGATATAGTTGATTTTCAACTGAAGGATCTCTTTCTCCCCCAACGTTGTGAGGAACTCTGTTAGATTAGGTTCCCATTCTTCATTTGCACTGTTTTCTTGATCAATATCGGTATTGGAAAACTCCTATGACATCTCTCGAAATTTCTTTATTTGTTGATTATCTTCAAAGATTTTCCAATGTCTAGTATTGTCAGGGACAAAAGGCCTATGGTTTATGTTGATCATATAGGTTCCGGTGGAATAAACAAGGAGTTGAAATTTGCTAGCAGAGCTAGCCAAGGTATCTGCTATTGTGTTTTTCTATCTAGGGATGAAGCAAATACTGTGTTATGTAAAGAGTTTATCGAACATATACCAAACAACATTCCGATAGGCTCTCATTTTCGGATGCTTGGTCTCATAAACCCCATTTACTTGTTGGATTATCAGTTCTGAATCCCCATGAACTTTTATCTTTTTGGATTTTAGATCCTTAAACGTATTCAACCTTAGCAGTAAAGATTCATATTCGTCCACATTGTTTGAGCAGTCAAACATTAGTTTAAAGGAATGTAACCTAGAGCATCTATTTCCTTCATCTAGGGGCGTGATCCATACTCCCGCTCCTGCTCCTTTCTTGTTCACGACCCCATCGAATCTCATGGTCCAGAGGCCTTCTTTTTGGGTTGCAGCTGTAGCTTCAGGTTCCATTTTTGACTTCTCATCCCTGCCCTTTTCTACCCGTTGACTGCTGTCTTGTTCACTCCCAGAGCTGCCAACGCATTGCATGTCTTTATCGGTATTAAACCCATCATTTGTCTCAGGAAGGTCAACGATTTTCATATATTTTTCTCCTAAACCAAGGTCATAACAGAAGACTGAAGAGCCTATATCGGCATCTACAACAAATATGGGATGATTTTCGGGCTTACTTCTACTACTTACTACATAGGACAATCTCTGTTCTCTATATAGTCTTCTGTTTTCTCAAAAAACAGGGATAGTGGCATAATACATATCCATCTGCAATGTTCCTTTGAGTTTAGATGCCCAAGATCTTGATAACAACATCCCAAATTTGGGTGGAATGTCTGCCACTGCTAAATCCATTACCACATTCTTCTGAGGGATCTGTGTCAGTGATACAACCATGTCTTTGATCATACCCAGGAACTGTACCTTTCTGGAATCAAATGAGAATAAATCGTTATAAGGTCTGGTGATTTCTAGTCCTAGTGTTTCTACCACTGATTTTGGCATGAGGTTATGTGAGGCTCCAGAATCTGACATAAAAGAGGGAAACATCATCTTCTTGAGATCTTTCAACATGGGGGGCCAAATAGAAGGGGATTGAGATCTTTATCTTAGAGATTTCATTTTCTAAGTTGAATGCATAATGAGTCTTCTCTACTGTTTTCACATTACTCTCATCCTTCCTTTCTGGGACCCTTTTAGGACCTTCAACATTCTTTTCAGCTGTTTTATCAGAGGTAACAAGATTTGGATCACCCTTCCTAGGGGTTTCTTTTTTCTGTTGCTGAGAAGTAGATGGCTCATCAATAGCCTTTCATTGGTCTACTGTTACCTTTCTATTCCTCAAATTATGTTGTCTCTGAAATTCAAAAATTGCATTTTGGAAACCTCTTTGATATTGTTCAGACTTTGACTCTTCTAGGCTTCTATCTAACTGCAGAGATGATTGATCATGTTCTTTTTTTGTCAAATAAAATTGGGGCCGCATTTGATCAAAGGAGTGGATCTGATCTTCTGGCTGTCCACCTTCCTCTTCTTTTGCTATCATGTTTTTAGCAAAAGGCGATGTGATTGTGTTGGCACGGGATTAGAGCGCATAAAGTGCGGAACCGACATCGACAAAAGGGTCATCGACAAAAGCAAAGGACCGGCTGCGAAGGACAAAAGATACGGCAAAAGCAGAAGCTTTGGGTTAAGTTAGTTAGCAATAGGTCATTTGGACCACTTTGTAACGACCACATGTGTTTATAAATAGAAGTACAATTGTAATCCTAAGGGCATCACATCTTATCTTATCTTACCTCGTTCTATGATATCATAGTGGCATCTTTGACATTTTTGGTATCTTCAGATCCTTGATTATCCGCTGTAATATATTGCGACGCTGACTTTGGTTTCCTAAATTCATCAATCAAATTTGCTGTGATTTTTGCTAGGGTCTTCTGTGGATTTTCTGTAGGGACTTGTACAAACTTCATATACCAATCCAACGCACGACCCCTAAAGGTCGTCACCAATTTCCCTTTCTTAATATTGTCATCTTGTACTTGTTTGACGGTCCATACCGCTTCGCACATAAACCAGTACTATTCGGGATCCTCAGTCTTGTTACCTTGTAACAAAGTATGCTTTACATCATCGCCTTCCATCCTTGGTCTCCTACTGGTGTTTGTCAATCCACTACTCTATCCGCTATTCTGACACGCAGGACCACCCTGCGAAGAAATTGTGTTTCTTCCTACAAATTTTGGCGCAGTGCACGAAGTTGTGGGTACGTTGTAGCTTTGAGTCTGTCATTCCTTAGGTTTAGGGGTAGCCTGGTTGTTCTCTTCATCACAATAGGGTCTCTTAGTCCCTTGTGGTCCCGTTTCACAGTTCTCTGTTCCGATCGCACCAGGAGACTCTCTCCATTTGGGGAATTTTGAGGTCTAAAATGGGCCTCCTAAGAGATATAATAAAATATTACAAGTTAGGCATTTTGCGGGGGAGGTATATTCACAACTCATCTTTTACACTACAATCAATGTAACTATGGTTAAGTTAAATTGAAAATATATCTAAAATAAAATCAATAAAAAAATCATTTTTTGATGTGACTAAAAGTAATACTCTTGAATACATAAATTGCTTTTGAATATAATATGATGAATGTACTTATAAAGTAAAAATAATGTACTCATAAAGTAGAAAGTAAAAAATAATGTACTCATAAAATAAAATAAAGTATATTATTTTTAATTTTGAAATATAACTTATTCAATATTCAAAATATGATTATAATAACATTTATAATTTATAATTTTGAATTTTAAACATAAATTAAATTTGTATGAATAAATTTTTATTCCTTTTAAAATATATATTAATTATATACATTTAACTTATATTCATTAAAAATAAAAATCAGTCATATAAATCCAACTTATATTTCAATATTTGTAAAATATGTTGACTAACTATTATATAAATCTAGCTTAAATTTATTAAAACTAAAACTTAATCATTTATTTATATAAATATTAACATTATTTAAATACTAATAATCTGTTTACATAAATTTCTACATTATTTAAATCTAATTTTATTTATAAAATAATTAATTAACTTATATCTCTATATTGATATATCTATAATTTAGATAATCAAGTATTTTTTTATGTATTCATTTAATAATCAACACAATTATTTTTCATTTTTTTTTTAATTTATATCTTTTACAAAGTTATTTTTCATTTTTTCTTATTATCGTGTATCTCATAAAACTTATCCCATTTACATTAATATTCTTAAATTTAAAATTATATATTATATAAATAGTAATTATTTCACATATATCACATATTTATGGATTTAAAATTATATATCATATATAAAATAAAATAATATATTCGTGGACTACATCTTTACAAGAATCCCGTTTTCATAACATAAGGTTTAAAAAGTTTAAATCCTAAAGGTTTTAAACGTTTAAATATCCTATCAATTATGCCAAACATTAAGGTAGAATGATACGTATTCAATAATGTTTTTAAAGTTTCAAATAATTTTAAAAGTTTAAAAGAATTTTAAATTATATATTATATACATATTTTGATTTTAGTTGAATAGTGCATATTTTTACATAAGGTTTTAAAACTTCATCAATATATTGTAAATTATTATAAATTATACATTATCATTATATTGTAAATTTATCTATATATTATAATTTATTTAAATAAAGTTTTAAAATTATATATTATATAATGTAAATTATTTATATGATTTTGAATAGAAATTTTAATTTTTTTTGTATTATTAATTTATTATTTAAAGATATATGTTATATATTGAAAAATAATTTTATAGTTTTGATTTTGAATAGAGCATTCACTTTTTTTATTTATTTGCAATTTATTTATTTTATATTGAAACATAAAGAGTATCTTTTTTCTAAGTACTTTAAGGTATTTTAATACATTTATATTATATTCAAAAGCAATCCAAGAGTACTTTTTTCATTATGAGTACTCTACTTACAACATTTATATGGTTAAATATGAGTTTTTATTCAGTATTTAAAATTTGACAAATAAGCATCTTTAACTCAACCAATGCCACCTCAACTATTATAGATGATGCCATCCTCTAGAATGTGATTGGTTATTTAAAAGTTGATTTTGATAGTACATTTTTTTGTTTTGAGGCCCATTTTTGACCTCAAAATTCCCCTAAGGTCTATTTCAGTCCTCCTCTTCTTCTCTGGGTGTCGCTGGAAAAGGTAAAACCTTTCTAGGCCGATGTCTATGGAAGTTGGTGTTGATGTTTGTTGACAGTAGTGCGAAATGAACCCCTGTCAACATAATTTTGTCAACAAATGGTTCCGTTTCTGGGACCATAGTGCGAAAAGAGAGAGGACATGCTGTGGCATCTGACGAAACTGAAAATTAAGGTCTGGTTCAATAAGAAAACATGAGAATTCGTAGAAGAAGAAAATCAGAACCCTGGATGGTTGAGAAGCGACTGGTTGCAGAAGTATATCTACTCTGATACCCACGAAGTATTTTTCTGCGAATTTTTGATCTTGCTGCATGAGTGGTTAGCGCAACTAACTTTTCAAAAGAAGAATTTCCAAGGGGGAGAGCCTGAGCATTGGACCCCGGAATTGATCCAACAGGTGAAAAGGGTTAACAACAAGGCTTCAAGGGCTTTCAATGTCAGGGTAGAGAGTATTCTAGAGGGATACATCATCGAGTTCTTTGTTGACACAGTTAAATCCTGCAATGACGTAGATAGAAAAATTATTTAAGGGACCCAGAGGAAGGTATCTGTTGTCACTACAGTTGTGGATTAAGATGCTCATTTGTTAAAAAGGAATATTGAAGATGAAATTTGACAAGTAAAGCTTTTGTGTGCGGAGGCTGTGGGTACTATGCGGATGAGGGTTTGACAGAATGATGTAGGGTATATGGATATGAGTTTCAATGAAATTGAGGGGGAAACATAGGAAAATTTTGGTCGCCTGTGAAGTGGGGTTTGGTTCCGGCCGGAGAAGAAGAGGAGGAATGAAATAGAGAGAGAGTCTCCTGGTGCGACCGAAACAAAGAACTGCGAAATGGGAACATAAGGGACTAAGAGACCCTATTGTGATGAAGAGAACGACCAGGCTAACCCTGAACTTGAGGGAGGAAAAACCCAAAGCTACAACGTACCCACAACTCCGTGCATTGCGCCAAACTTTGTAGGAAGAAACACGAGTTCTTCTTAGGGTTGTATTGCGTGTCAGAATAGCGGTCAGAGTAGCAGATGGACAAACACCAGTAGGATACCAGATGGCAGGCGACGATGTAAAGCTTCCTTTTTTCCAGGGTAACGGGACTGAGGATCCCAAAAAATACTAGTTTCAGTGCGAAGCAGTATGGACTGTCAAATAAGTACAAGATGACAATATTAAGAAAGGGAAATTGGCGACAACCTTTAGGGGTCATGCGCTGGATTGGTATATGAATTTTGTACAAGTACCTACAGGAAATCCACAGAAGACCCTTGCAGAAATCAGAGCAGGATTGATCGATGAATTTAGGAAGCGAAAGTCAAAGTCGCAGTATATTATAGAGTTGAAGGAAATAAAGCAATTTCCTAATGAATCAGTATGGGAATTTGATCAGAGGTACAAAACTATGATGGCCAAAGAATGTTTTTGAATGAGTGACATGCAACATAAATAATGGTTCATTGCGGGATTGGTACCGCACATTCGGATGCCACTAATGCAGCATAAGATTGTATCCCAGGCGGAGGCACTAGAAATTGCAATGAAACTCGAGGCTTCACTTGTCGACAAAACATGGGTAGGTATGAACCAGATCCAAGCGCAGCTAGCGAACTTGACGATCCAACTACAGGATATAAAGAAGGGGAAAGAAGTTCGTGAAGTAATATGGTGCATTCGATGCAAGTACGAAGGACATCACAAAGATCAATGTCCCGAATTTCGCGAATATTTACAGTCTGGTGCACCAAAACCACTTAGTCAGGGAGGAATGCCTTGGTGCCAAATTTTTCAAATGAGAGGACATCGCTCAAAAGAATGTGTATATGTACAAAAGATGGTGTTGAATCCGGCTAAAATTTTCTATAAGTTATGTCGGTCAGCCGGTCATGCAGAGAAAGACTGCAGAGCATATGATTTGCTACAATAAATAACTACGGATACATACTTTATGAAGGGTGAAGATCAGCGATCGGAAGAGAGACCCCAGCTGCAACCATAGTACAATCAACTGCAATATAATCATCCGCAACCGCAATATAACCAACCATAATACCATCAACCACAACCGCAGTATAACCAACCCCAGTATAATCAACCGCAACTGCAGTATAACCCTCCACCATATCAACAGTAGGGAGGATACAAAGGAGGATTTTGTGTTGGTCGCAATGGAGGATTTGGTTGCAGAGGAACTTTTGGTTGAGGTTAAGGCCCGATTAGCTGTTATAATTGTGGAGTAGTCGGACACTACCGGAGGGATTTTCCACATCCAACACCTCAGTGTACTTATTGTAATGTAGTCGATCACACTGTCAAAGAATTTCCGCAGCTCATTGCAAACTTGCATACTAAGAACACACCACAACCACAACCACAACCGCAACCACATCCAAACCCGAATCAGAATCCTAATCCGGATGTGGAGAAGATAACAACTGAAATAAGAAGTCAACTAGTGAATGTCGCAGTGGTGACCAGAGGAGGTGCTACAATAGGAGAATATAGGCCACTTCCAAACGTTCGACCTACGAATTAGAAGCAAGTGTGTTTCAACATCGAAGCAAAAAAAAAGTCTTTTTGGAAGCACGGGATGAATTGATCAAGAACCGTGTTAGAATGCCGACTATAGTCCATCGAGAGCCTGTATTTGAAATGTCGCCAGTATTTAATAAGACAAAGTTGCAGAAGTCACCAGAAAAGGTAAGCGCTCTAAGGAAATTTTCAGAAAGTTGTCTAACATTAGAAAAATATCAAGACGCGCTAGCAGATATTGCTATCATACTGCATCGACATGAACAAGGGCGACACGAGGGAATAGTTAATCACTCGCACAAAAATAAAACTGGGAGAGAAATGAGGATGAATGCCCAAACTGGTGCATACAATGTAGATTCTATCATCTTGGACTTAGGATCAGACGTAAACATCCTAACCAAGCTTCGACTAGAAAATCAAAGCAAGGTTACACCAATCGGGCGATTGTCTCGTCTACCTATTGAAGTAGAAGGCTGAAAACATACACAAGTTTTGATGTTATAGAGATAGTTGAAAATATGAGCCCATATCCTGCGCTGTTGGGAATAGACTGGCAAATGGGGAACCTGGCTATTTTTAATTTCAAGAAAAGGATAATGTCTATTGAAAATCGAGATATGAGGGTCATAGCCCGACTAGATCCTTATGAAGGGCAGAGGTATGTCGAACCTATGAGAGATGAGTTTGTAAAAGGATGGGACAATGTCTATAATGTTTTAGAGGATTATGTTAATCCTACTACGGATGGAGAATAAGGATGGCGAATTTCCAGTTCAGCATCATCGGAGTCTGACGAAGCTCTGGAAAATTGGCAGAACCAGTTGCACGATGTATATGAAGGGCAGAGGTATGTTGAACCTATGAGAGATGAGTTTGTAAAAGGATGGGACAATGTCTACAATGTTTTAGAGGATTATGTTAATCCTACTATGGATGGAGAATAAGGATGGCGAATTTCCAGTTCGACATCATCAGAGTCTGACGAAGCTCTGGAAAACTGGCAGAACCAGTTGCGCGATGTATCTTTCAAAAGATGCAAACGAATCACTCAATCATTGAGATGGGTAGCGACGTAGGTATGTGATCTATAGACATATGAAGGATTACCCAATCTATCTATGTTCATCGATAAATTTGAAGAAAATGTATCAGAACCACAGCGACCGCTGGCACTTGAAGAAGCATTGAAGGATACTCCAGCAAGGTGGAGGGATGCAAACAAATCATCGATTACAAGCTGGAAACTATGTCAACGATTGATGGAAGTGAGTTTTGGGGAGATTGAATGCTACTATGGGAAGAAATACAATGGGTGGGGTGATCCAAGGGATCATATGGGAGAGTGCCAAAGCACATGGGGAATGAACATTGTAGGAATGGGTTTATGCGTTCATCCATACGCTAGATGAAGTACCACGGATTTGGTACATCACAACAGAATTACGATGAGGAACAACTACATGGGAAGAATTGACCATTAGATTCAGTCAGACTTCCAGCTTCGTTGATGAGAATCCTTTCATCCATAGTGCATCGCAGGAGATTTGTGACAAATTACTTGAAACGGTTCCGACAGAAATGGGATTACAGTGGACAAAAACACCACAAATGATGATGGAATGCTACAACTTGTCGAGAGGACCTGGTGATGAGGAGGATCCTAGGGAATTCTACGTCCCAGAATCACAGGGCAGTCGTTATGTTGAAGCACTGGAGATGCCATTCGACAAATTTAAGCAACTGCTGAAGATAAAGTAGGTAAATATTGGCTCAGAAGATAATCCAAAGTTTGCAAGCATTGGATATTATTGGGATGATTCGACAATTGCAAAGGTCATTGACCTACTGCATGAATTCCAAGACCTTTTTCCGACAAAGTTTTCAAAGATGAAAGGAACTTCTAGAGACCTAGGTGAGATGAAGATTCCGCTAAAACCTAATGCAAAGCCAGTAAAGAAATGACCATATAGACTGAATCCTAGATATAAGGAGCGAGTAAAGGCTGAGATAGAGCGAATGCTGGATACAGGAATCATAGAACCTGTCGAAGAATTGGAATGGATCATCCCAATGGTTTTCCAATATAAGAAGACCAATGAAATAAGGATTTGTATCGATCTAAGGAAACTGAACGATGCATGTCTTCACAATCCATTCCCTACGCCATTCACTGATGAACTACTTGTTGGGGCCAAGGTCGCAGCTATAGTAAAAGCTGCGAATTTTGGGAAAAAGTACGAGTATGGAAGGAAAGTGCTAATTTTGGGACAAGCACTAAGTTTTGGGTAAGAAGGAGACGGTGCGCAGTACGGTGCCAGATGGATGATCTCAGCGCAGATCACGGACCGAAAATTGCGGAGCTCGCGCGCACGTCATCGAAGAATGAAGGTGGCTCAGCTACCATAATAAATAAGGCGATGGAGTAGAGGGCTCAGCTACCCTCATTTAAAGGCTCAGTACAGAAGTTATGGTTGCTCGGATCAAGGAGGAGCAACGGACCAGAGCATTGAAGGCGAAGGACGATCGCCCATACCCACAATCTGCGCCGAAATTCATGGAGCCTGCAGGAAGCGGCGACGTGACTGCAAGCGGCGCCTACAGTACACCTAGCCATGTGCGTGGTTAGGGTTTTTGGGAATCACTGTTGGGAAAGGCCCACAGTTTTGTAAAGGTGTGACCGTCATGGCCACCTATATATATGAATAATTGTAATGGGTAGAAGGGTTGGAGAGTTAGAGAGAGCTAGATAGACTGTTAGATAGCCAGTCTAAAGGATAGATCATGTGTTGATTATCCTTCACTGTATTTTCTACCCAATGTGTAGAACTAGAGAGGAAACCGGATAGCCGAGGAGCTAATCCCTGAGTTGCCAGACAGTCTGAGTCGACGTCTGTGCCTTTGTAATCTCCATAGAGAGGAGACTTGATTGAGAGAAGGGCTCCCAGCTGTGTGCGTGGAGTTTCCTGGAAAGATCTAAGGCTGCAGCTGTGTGCGCAGCATATTGTATACTCTATCATTTGCTGGTTAATATAACACTCCCGTGGACGTGGTTTTCCTCGAGGAGATGAGCTTCACATATATCTTCTTGTTATAATGTTTGCGTGAATAATAACTGTTTAAGATCATTACCTGTGTGTACATCTTTTGCATCATCTTTGCGACTGTTTAAGTGAGTGTAGGAAGGTCCTTTATTGTTATAATAGCCGAGTATAGAAGGAGGGGTGGAACGCTGTCGCTGCAGCGACCGAGTTTCGCGTGACTGCGATGAGTGCGCAGGCCGAGAAGGTATTTTAGCGCATCGACGCAAGGAATAGGCGCCTTCCGCGCCCGGAGGACGAGACTGCGCAGTGGGTCTGCAGGAAGGAAGGCATCCGCGCAGTGGTGTCGCGAGGCCTGCGGGAAAGTCCGACCGCCGATATAAGGGGAAGAAGAAGATATATAGAACAATCTCAGCGTCACCACGGTTAAGGAAAGCTGATTCCTTAACCCCCCCATAGCCACTTCGGGTGAGACCTCGAGCTGCCGCGCAGCTCGTTGCCGAGAGGGCCAGTGCGCCAAGGGGTTTTGTTGCTGCGCTTCATTAAAACCCGGGTCTGCCCAGTAAAGCAGCCAACAAATGGTTCCGTTGCCGCGTGAGCGAGACTTCTTATTCCAGTGACGCGCGAGATTGAGGAGCCAACAAATGGTTCCGTTGCCGCGTGAGCGAGACTTCTTATTCCAGTGACGCGCGAGATTGAGGAGCCAACAAATGGTTCCGTTGTCAGTGTAACAAATGTGTTACTGGAATCCTACAGCTAAAGAAATTGGAGATTGGTTTGATTTAAAGGCTAAAGAGTTCGCTGAACAAGAAAATAGAAGCCTTACATTTCAAACAGAAGACTGGTTACAGAATTATATTTATGCTGACCTTTACGAAATTTTCTTTGTTACGTTTGCATTGGAGTTACACGCTTGGATAGCCAAGTTAGAAGATTCTACACCTACGCTGCATGTTGATCGACCCGTCACGTGGACGCCTGAGCTAGTCAGTATTGTGAAGCGGATCGACAATTCTGTTTCCCGCGCAGTAGACTTTTGGTTGAATAGTCTACTGGAAGGTTTCATTACCGAATTTGCAGTTGATACAAGAAAGAGTTTCAGTGAAGCTGAGAGGAGTTTCTTCCAAGTACACAGAGGTAAGTTCTTAAATTCTCTGAACTTATGGATTAAAATGCTTATGTATGAAAAAGGAAAGCTATGTATTGCTTCTGATGAATAGCATAGACAAGTAATGTCCGTAGATTCTGATAGTGATCCTGAAGTTATTGGTTGCACTCGTAGTGGAAAACGATATAAAGTAGGCCTTGACCAATATTCTGTTGAGTCTAGCCCAGACGATAGCCAAGTCCCTAGAACAAGCCATATAGAACGACAAGGGAGTGGTCATATCCCTTATTACCCCTTTACACCGCAAAAACCAGACGGAGCTCAGTATAATCCTACAGTAACACCTTCTAGTAGCCCACATGGTACTTCTAGTACCTCTGTACCACCTTTGTTTAACCATCCCGGAGGCACAGCTACAGTACCTCCACTTCAAACTCGCGCAAGAAGCATGGGTGATGACATGAAGCTACCAACTTTTAGAGGAACAGGGATAGAAGACCCTGAGCAGCACTGGTTCTTATGTGAAGCCATTTGGACAATTAAGCAAATTAATGACGATGCTGTTAAACTGGTTCAGTTAGCAACCACACTAAGAGAAAGAGCCTTGACTTGGTTCATGAAATACTCAGCAGCACAGAATAGGACGCTTGCTGAGGTAAGAAATGCTATGATTCGGGAATTTAAGAAACCTAAATCAGAATCACAGTGTATAACAGAGCTCAAAGACATCAAACAGTTACCTACAGAATCAGTATGGGACTTTGACCAGAAGTTCAAAGCCTTGATAGATCAAGTAAGCTTCGAGTTTGCACCACAGCAACATAAAGAATGGTTCATTGCTGCACTTCTCCCACACATTAGACTTCCTCTTATGCAACAGAATCTCAATACTCAGGAACAAGCTCTAGAGATGGCTATGAAACTAGAAGCTTCGCCAATTGCAGGAACAAGCAATGATGTTGCGCATTTACAGAACCAATTAGCAAACTTAACCTTGCAAGTGCATGATATTAAGAAAGGCAAGGAGATTAAGGAAGAAATTTGGTGTACAAAATGTAAAGCCCAAGGTCATTCAAAGGACCATTGTCCTGTTTTCATAGACTATATTGCAATTGGAGCACCTAATCCTTTACCACAGGCACAAGGGCCTTGGTGCGAAATCTGTAGAACTAGAGGTCATAGACCACAAGAATGTCACTTACTCCAGAAATATGTGCAAACCCCAAAGAATCTCTATTGTAATTTCTGTAAATCAGTAGGTCATGATGAGAACAATTGTAGAGCATATGATCTTATGATAGAAAGAAAGCATGATGTTTATAGGGTACAAGCAGAGACACAAGGACCCACAGCAGGTCCACCTTATGACCAAACTCGGGACGCCCGAGCAGCAAATTACAGAGGACGCGGACGCACAACAAATTTTGGTCGCGGAAGAGGACAGATCACTTGTTATAATTGCGGAACACAAGGTCATTTTGCTAGGGATTGCCAAAATCCTACAACCCTCTGCAGGTATTGTAAATCTTCTGACCATATCATTGAAGAATGCCCTCAGTTACAGGCTAAGATGCAAGCAAAGACACCACAGGTCAATCAGAATATCCAGTTGATTGGAGCAGAAAAAAGAGAACTAGACCCTACAGTTAATATAGTGACACGCAGTGGAGAAACCACTGGTGCGCAAGAGATGGGAACGGGAAAGCAAGCGACGCAATGGGTGCGCCGCGCTAACATTAAACCAGCCCCACTTAACCTACAGAAGCAAAAAGAAGCATTTAAGCAAGCTCAAGAGTATTTCTCAGATCCGAGAGCTTCAAGTTCTGCCGCAATTCCGCAGAACATTAGTAGATCGCAAGTGCTAAGACAAGACAACCTGGTACAAGAACAGGCCACTACAGCTGGAAGACCTGATGATGATGATGAGCATGCACGAGGTAGTGTTCAAGCATTCCTGCGACAATGTTTAGAACTGTTGCGCAATAAAAAAGCAACTCTAGAACTCCAACACCTGTTGGATCAGTGCCAACACTCTGCTTCGACGAACACACCGCAGTGTGCTGTTCACCAGATCAGGAGTCACATTAGAACTGGAAAAGAGATGAGGCTCACAGCGCAGATTGGAGCATTTGAAATGGATGAAGTCATGTTAGATTTGGGCTCCGAAGCCAATGTTCTCACTATGCAGACATGGGAACAGATGGGAAGCCCTCAGCTTACAAGATCCCCTATCCAGCTAAGACTCGCAAATCAGCAACGAGTCTCTCCATTGGGCAGATTACCCAATGTACCTATTGATATTGAAGGAGTAAGAAGCTCTGCAGATTTTGAAGTAATCAAAATTATGGATGATAGTAGACCATACCCAGCGCTGTTAGGAATAGACTGGGCATGTGATAATTTGGCTGTCATTAACCTGAAGAAAAGACAGATGACCTTTGAGGATGACCAGATCAGGGTCATCGCACCTCTTGATCCTATTCAAGGACCAAGATATATAGAACCCATTCGCGCAGAAGAGGAAGCGCGCCACATGGAAAGCTTGTATCAGATGACCACTAACCACAGTGACTATGTCAACCCCACGGCAGACGGCCATATCAGCTGGCGATGTGATAGCTCGTGCACATCAGATTCAGATGCAGGATTGGAAAACTGGCAGAATCGTCTACATGAGGTTTCTGCAAGACGTTGCGCCATGATAACTAAATCCATTCGATGGATTGGCACAGAATTAACTGACACTCCAACTTTTGATGGTCTAACCGAAGCAACTAAATTCATACAGGAATATGAACAAAAGCTTCCAGAACCGCAGCGCATACAGGCACTGGATGTAGCATTGCGCGCTACACCCGCAAGATGGTGGATTGCGCACAAGGAGAATATTCATACATGGAAAGACTGTCGCAGATTGATACTGCGCAGATTTCAGGACACCACAGCCGAAGCGCTACGCAAATATGAAGGACAGAGTGACCCTAGGTCACACATTGAAGCATGTATTCAGCAATGGTCAGATATTCCGGAAGATGAATGGGTTCACCAATTCATCCACACATTGGATACAATTCCAAGGAATTGGTATACTGAAACAGAATTGCGCAGAGGCACTCTTACTTGGGCTCTTATGATAGAAAGCTTTCAACTTACCTTCAGCTTTGAGTCAGAACATCCAAGCATCGATCAGGCTTTGAAGTGTATTAGAAAGAAGGTATTTGAACACTATCCAGTAACAGAGTATTCCCAACCAGATTGGGCTGTCCAGATAGAACATGCCCTGGAATGTTATAACTTCACCGCTGAAGATGAGGAGGACGATCCTCGCAACATCAATATCCCAGAATCAGAAGGGACGCGCAATATTGAAGGTCCTGAGCTTGATATTCCTGCCATCACAGAACACGTCAAGCTCAAGAAAGTTAACATTGGCACAGAAGCTGACCCAAAGTTTGCTTCTATAGGAGATTATTGGGATGATGAAACTGTTGCGCACGTTTCAGATTTATTGCGTGACTACCAGGATATCTTTCCTACCAAGTTCACAGAAATGAAAGGCATCCTAGGAGACTTAGGAGTGATGCGCATACCTCTGAAACCAGATGCCAAGCCAGTAAAGCAGCGCCCATACAGGTTGAACCCGCGCTACAAAGAAAAAGTCAAAGAAGAAATTGATAAGATGCTTGCAGCAGGTATTATTGAGCCAGTAGAGGAAAGCGATTGGATTAGTCCTATGGTGGTCCAAGAAAAGAAAACGAAAGGTGAAATAAGAATTTGTGTTGACTTGCGCAAACTCAATGATGCATCAGCGCACGATCCATTTCCCACTCCTTTCACAGATGAAGTACTTGATAATGTTGGAGGACAAGAGGCTTACTCTTTCACTGATGGTTTCTCGGGATATCATCAGATCAGAATCCATCCGGACGACCGCCACAAGACTACTTTTGCAACTGAATGGGGCTCATTCTAGTATACGGTAATGCCCTTTGGTCTTAAAAACGCACCTGCTATCTTCTCTAGAGTTGTTGTTGCTGTTTTTAAAGAATTTATCCACAAGTTTTTAGAAGTCTATTTTGATGACTGGACTGTATTTGGTTTACTAAAGAACCATATTGCGAATCTGCGCATGATGCTAGAAAAATGTAGACAGCATCAGATTTCCCTTAACTTGAAAAAATGTATATTTTGTGCGCCCTTTGGTATTCTGTTGGGACATATTGTATGTAGACAAGGACTTCTGATGGATCCTGCGAAGGTTGCCATCATTGCTAATTTACCGGCGCCCAACTCAGTTAAGCAATTGCGCACTACATTGGGACATACAGGATACTACAGAAAATTCATCAAAGGATATGCAAGGATCACAGCACCTATGGAAATATTGCTGAAAAAGGATTCGAAGTTCCACTGGACAGAAGAATGCCAACAGAGCTTGGACACACTTAAAGAAAAGATGATCACAGCGCCTATTCTAGTTTTCCCGGACTGGAGAAAACCTTTTCATGTTCATGTTGATGCTTCTTCCATAGCACTAGGAATCGTGCTTACACAGTCTGGAGAAGGAAGTATTGACCACCCAATTGCTTACTCCAGCAGAAAGTTATCTACAGCTGAGAAGAATTACACCACTACAGAAAGGGAAGGACTAGCTATGGTATATGCCTTACAGAAATTCAGACACTACCTGTTAGGAGCTCACTTTAAAATGTATACTGACCATTCTGCTTTGAAATATTTGGTCAATAAACCAGTTTTAGGAGGAAGAATTTGCAGATGGCTACTGCTCTTTCAAGAGTATGATTTTGAGGTTATCGTAAAGCCAGGCAGATTGAATGCAGGGCCTGACCATCTATCCAGAATAGAGTCAGGAGAGGAACCTACGAGTCTGGAGGACAATCTGCCTGACGCACAGTTGTTTTCTATCCAAGCAGCAGACGAATATTATTCTGATATTCTTGAGTTTCTCACTACCGGACAAGCGCCGGCTGAGCTTACAATCCAGCAGAAAAAGCAACTTGTTGTTAGAGCCGCAGACTTCACTTTGATAGCAGGCCAGCTTTATAAGTTGGGCCCTGACGAAATTTTGCGCAGATGTATCTTACCACATGAAAAGAGCTCTATCATCGCAGAAGCGCATTCAGGTACCGCAGGAGGCCATTTCGCAGGAAAGCCAACTGCGCAAAAGATATTAGCCGCAGGTCTTTGGTGGCCGACATTGCACAAGGACACCAAGGAATTCTGTAAATGTTGCGATGTGTGCCAGCGCACAGGAAAACCCTCAAGGAGAGATGAAATGCCGCTAAGACCCCAGATCACACTGCGTGCTTTTGATAAATGGGCCATTGACTTTGTAGGACCTATTAACCCACTAGGAAAAAGAACTGGCGCAAGATATATCATTACAGCTACTGAATACCTCACCAGATGGGCTGAGGCGAAGCCAGTTAAGAACTGCGACGCTGCTACTGCCGCGCAGTTCATTTTCGAGAACATTATCACTAGGTTTGGATGCCCAGTGATCCTCATGAGTGATCAAGGTACACATTTCCTCAATGAGACTATAGAGGCCCTTACTGAAGAATTTCAAATTAATCACCATAAGAGTACACCCTACCATCCTCAAGCTAATGGTACGGTGGAAGCATTCAATAAGATCCTTGAGAATGCCCTGACGAAGATCTGTAATCAACAAAGAGATGATTAGGACCTTAGAGTCACAGCTGTATTATGGGCTTACAGAACCACTTGCAAGAAACTAACAGGTCACACACCTTTCAGCTTGGTGTATGGACAAGAAGCAGTTATGCCCATCGAATACATTGTTCCCAGTCTTCGAATTGCGCAAATTACAGAAATGGCAGATCCTGATACTATGAATGAAAGACTTTCGCAACTGCTTTCCTTAGAAGAAGACAGACTTTTGGCCGGATTTCATCAACAGGTACAGAAGGCAAGACAGAAAGCTTGGCACGACAGGCACATTAAGCATAAGCACTTTGAAGAAGGAGACTTGGTACTCCTTTATGATAGTAAATTCATCAAGTTTCCAGGCAAGTTTCGCGTGCATTGGTTAGGCCCTTTTCAGGTAATAAAAATAACAGACGGAGGCGCAGTTCAGCTTGCGAAGCTGAATGGAGAATTCCTACCTACAATGATAAACGGGAGTCGGCTTAAGCTTTATTGCGACGGCCACTCCGCCCTGTCGACATAATATATTGCTCAGAAGTGCAGATGTCCGGTGTAGTTGAAAGAGACATCGCATTCAGTCTACACGGAAGCTGCGACACACCCTCAGTTTCCAGCTTCCTGCGCAGTTCCTTGAAATATCTGCGCATCCTGAATAAAAATTGCTTGAAGAGAGCTTATCGGTGCGCTCTGGTGAAGTTTTGTTTTTGGACCGACGAACTATCGCTCTTGCGGAGTTCCCTTTGATAAATTACCGCTTGAAAAAAGTTTTGTTGTGGACCCATAGAGGCACAGTTTCCTAAGTTGAAATGACCCGCCGGAAATTTTGAATTACAGCAGTTATGTAGCCGCGTTTGAATAAATGAAGGATAAGGCCGCTATTTAAGTCTAGCCGTTTTGACGGATTCGGCTTAATCTCCGAAATATTTGCATTTAATTCAGGCGCCGAAAGCATTAGCTTCTCCCGGAAGGCTGTCAGAACCCGTCAATCACAATAAATGCACCGCTACGGCAAGGAGGATAGCGTGTTGTCAACTTACGTATAGTCGCCTACAGCTACGTAACCCCACTTGGTCGCATTTACTATCCCCGCTGGCTATAAATACCTCACACTTGTATCATTTTCGGGTTACTGTCTCGAGTTGCATAGTTGTGTTTGAAGATCTAAATTATTGTTTTCAGAGCCGAGTGTGCAGAGTATTTTCCCTTGTTTTCAGCATCCATACCCTACGCAGGTCCGCCATTTGCTAT
Organism: Larix kaempferi; assembly: GCA_027924585.1. NCBI lineage: Eukaryota > Viridiplantae > Streptophyta > Pinopsida > Pinales > Pinaceae > Larix > Larix kaempferi. Next base: position 9,399,098 of record BSBM01000431.1, on the reverse strand, counting down.
CCAGAGTTTTGTTATTTACATTGGTTCACGACGGAGAATTTATCGACTGAAGAAGTTGTTCGTCAATTTCTACGCCGAGGCTTAGATTTCGGCATGGCCACTCCGGTGACGCCTTCGACCTACGTACACCCTGGTGCTACTGATCCCAGAACATCTCCAGGCACAAGAGCATCTCAGCAGCAGCCGGAGGAACCTGTTCCAGAGCCGCTCGCGTCTATGGTGAACTATATTCCGCCGCGTCCAGATGATGCGCCGGATGTACAGATTCCGAAGAATGCAAAGTATCCAATTCCGCTACCCGCCACTACCGGCTAGTGTGCGGGTAGAAGGCCAACTATTGGGAAACATTCCATTGGTTAAATTCTCTGATTTTAACCTTGGAGACTATAAGACATATCCTCAGTTCCAGTTGGACCGATATCTGGATATCGTCCATAATCCCACCAGAAAAGTTGACGAGTTTATCCCGAAGGGATTTGCAGCAAATCTTGAGCGCCCTGGACTCTTGAATTTGTTGAAGCTACCGCACTTTGGGCGTAGCAATGAAGTGAACGCAGTCGTTAAAACACTGCTATCCTGCGTTCATGGAGGTTACCTTTGGCTCGGGAGGCCAATTGATCTAAATGTTGATTTGATACACCGTATCACCGGTCTATCTAAGGTTGGTAAGGATCCCAATATCCATTTTGTGGGAAAGGAAAAGGACCGAAAATTGGCTGCAAAGCTGGTCCAGAAATATAACTTGACAAGAGGAGGTCGGGCTTATGACCTCACGACAGTAGAAGATGAGGCACTTCGCTTCACAGGAAGTCTGCTTGCAGGCAGACTTCTCACAAAGTGCCGACCAAAAGAAGTTACTGGAGCTGTTGTGGAGCTCGCTATCGCAGCTGCGGAGGGAGAACAGTACAACTGGTCTCTCTTCCTGCTGAATTCTTTTTTGGCTGATTGCCTGAATGTGCAGGACAATGCAGCCCAATCATTCCATTTTTCGTGGCTTCTAATTTTATGCGCTCTCGTCGGGTGGAAGGAGCCCCCGAATACTCAGTTCCTTCCGCGCCGCGCAGGAGAGGTTGCCGGCATGCGCTACATCAACCTCTGGGATTCCCCTAATCCCGCGAAGCGCAAGATGAATCGCGCTGTCTTTTGTGAGTACTACTATCTCCTCCGAGATACCATACAAGATATGCCAAGGCTGAGCGAGGAGACAGCCACATTGTATGACGGGAAGTTGGCTTTTACTGCCGACATCCATCAACTATACCTTCGGCCTTGCGACATTCCAGGTGACTGGGCGCTAGGTCTTTACAGGATGACCACAGAAGATGTCGAAGAAACCATTAAGTCGTGGTCGGACGAATGGAGAGCAGCAGCCGACATCGCATCTGCGATGCCACCCGCCGCTGCGAAAGAGAAGGATAAGGGCAAGGAAGCCCCCTGAGCAAAGAAGCGATGAAGCCTCAACAGAACCAGCCACCAAGAAGCAGAAAGTGTCGCATCCCACTGAGGCCATTCCCTCGGAGATCGACAAATACTTGAAAGAGCAATTTCGTGAGATGAGGAACACGCATGCTCACATCCGAAGTGCTCTAGACTTACAGTTTGTAGAATTGATAGGTCTCGCAGGAAGGATTGCGCAGACCCATGCGCCAGCATCTACTTCGCAGGCGCCACAAGAAATTCCAAGTGATGTGCGAGTTGAAGAACTCACAGAAAGGCACACTGTCGTGCATATTCCGCCTACCAGCATGACACTTCCAGATCCTCTAGCTGAACTACAGGTAAGCACAGTTGGACCTGTAGAAATTAATTTGTCTATAATTCCTATAGAGACTCTACAGCTTGTACAAGAGAAAGTTTCTCTTGAGTTGAGAGCTAGAGAGCTCTCTACTTTCCAGGCAAACCAACGACTGCAATCGCAGGAGATAGAGCTGAGAGAAAGTAATAAGAATATCTCTGCGAAGCTTGCACTCTATGAGGCGCAAGACACCGGCATCAGAAACGCAATAGAAGAGATTGCCCAGGAACTGCCGGCTTGCGAGATTCAACCAGACCTCCCTCTGGTTGCAAAAGTTCAAATTATTGGCGAAAGGGCGAAAACCCTGGAGCAAGAAATAGTTGCTATGGCAGAAGGCCATAGAACCCAGATTGCTGAGCTAGAAGCTCGCGTTGCTGCACATCTTACGGATGATGCGCAGATACAATTTGAAGCACTGAGCAGAGCTTCCACACGGATGAAAGATCGAGTACAGGAAGCCAAGAACCTGATGGACCAGGCTATGTAAGCTTGGTCAGAGCTTGTGAACCTCCCTTTTAAAGTGGGACTGTCAGAACAGGTGCAAGCTGCAGAACAGTCTCTCACAGTTCTCAATGAAGAAGCTAAGGCCCTAACAGGCCTACCAAAAATGAAGAAAATGGGCGAAGTGCGCAAAATGCAGCAGCAACTGCACAAGCTCAGAACTGAAGATGAGAAGCTCACCAACAGCATTCAGCCATTCATGGATGAGTATGCTGAAATCGTTGGCCAGATTGAGACAAAAATCAAAGAGATTGCCGAGTCTCAGGAGATCATTGATACACTCACTAAAGACGAAGCGACCGCAGAAACAGTGCAAACAGCTGATGAGTGTATTGAGGAATTGGACTCCGCTATTGCGAAGTGGCAGAAAACATTCGCGGAGATTCAAGCAAACGCAGATGCGCAAATCAAACGACCACGCGCTAGTGCGAGTGGCTCGAGGGCGAGCCACAAGTGAGTGTTGGGGGCCTGTTGGGGCCAAGGTCGCAGCTATAGTAAAAGCTGCGAATTTTGGGAAAAAGTACGAGTATGGAAGGAAAGTGCTAATTTTGGGACAAGCACTAAGTTTTGGGTAAGAAGGAGACGGTGCGCAGTACGGTGCCAGATGGATGATCTCAGCTCAGATCACAGACCGGAAATTGCGGAGCTCGCGCGCACGTCATCGAAGAATGAAGGTGGCTCAGCTACCATAATAAATAAGGCGATGGAGTAGAGGGCTCAGCTACCCTCATTTAAAGGCTCAGTACAGAAGTTATGGTTGCTCGGATCAAGGAGGAGCAACGGACCAGAGCATTGAAGGCGAAGGACGATCGCCCATACCCACAATCTGCGCCGGAATTCATGGAGCCTGCAGGAAGCGGCGACGTGACTGCAAGCGGCGCCTACAGTACACCTAGCCATGTGCGTGGTTAGGGTTTTTGGGAATCACTGTTGGGAAAGGCCCACAGTTTTGTAAAGGTGTGACCGTCATGGCCACCTATATATATGAATAATTGTAATGGGTAGAAGGGTTGGAGAGTTAGAGAGAGCTAGATAGACTGTTAGATAGCCAGTCTAAAGGATAGATCATGTGTTGATTATCCTTCACTGTATTTTCTACCCAGTGTGTAGAACTAGAGAGGAAACCGGATAGCCGAGGAGCTAATCCCTGAGTTGCCAGACAGTCTGAGTCGACGTCTGTGCCTTTGTAATCTCCATAGAGAGGAGACTTGATTGAGAGAAGGGCTCCCAGCTGTGTGCGTGGAGTTTCCTGGAAAGATCTAAGGCTGCAGCTGTGTGCGCAGCATATTGTATACTCTATCATTTGCTGGTTAATATAACACTCCCGTGGACGTGGTTTTCCTCGAGGAGATGAGCTTCACATATATCTTCTTGTTATAATGTTTGCATGAATAATAACTGTTTAAGATCATTACCTGTGTGTACATCTTTTGCATCATCTTTGCGACTGTTTAAGTGAGTGTAGGAAGGTCCTTTATTGTTATAATAGCCGAGTATAGAAGGAGGGGTGGAACGCTGTCGCTGCAACGACCGAGTTTCGCGTGACTGCGATGAGTGCGCAGGCTGAGAAGGTATTTTAGCGCATCGACGCAAGGAATAGGCGCCTTCCGCGCCCGGAGGACGAGACTGCGCAGTGGGTCTGCAGGAAGGAAGGCATCCGCGCAGTGGTGTCGCGAGGCCTGCGGGAAAGTCCGACCGTCGATATAAGGGGAAGAAGAAGATATATAGAACAATCTCAGCGTCACCACGGTTAAGGAAAGCTGATTCCTTAACCCCCCCATAGCCACTTCGGGTGAGACCTCGAGCTGCCGCGCAGCTCGTTGCCGAGAGGGCCAGTGCGCCAAGGGGTTTTGTTGCTGCGCTTCATTAAAACCCGGGTCTGCCCAGTAAAGAAGCCAACACTACTGGAAGGTGTCGGAGTACAGGAGATATATTCATTTAGAGATGTATTTTTAGGATAGCACCAAATAAAGATCGTGAAAGAAGATCGACATAAAAAAACTTTCGTGACAGAATGGGGTTGCTTTCAATACACAGTGATGTCGTTTGGTCTTAAGAACGCTCCTGCAATATTTTTGAGACTGGTTGTCACTGCATTTAAGGACTTCATTCACAAATTTATGGAAGTATATATGGATGACTGGACTATATATGGGCTGGTTAAGGACCACGTTGTGAACCTAAGGATGATGCTGGAAAGGTGTCAACAATATCAGATTTCGCTGAACTTCAAGAAGTGTATTTTCTGTGCACCATTTGGAATTCTATTGGGCCACATTGTATGCAAAGAAGGGATGTTAGTAGATACATCAAAGATATCAATCATTTTCGACCTTCCAACACCAACGACATTGAAAAAACTAAGGGAAACTTTGGGTCACACATGATACTACATGAAGTTTATAAGGGGATATGAAACAATCACAACACCAATGGAGAAGCTGCTGAAGAAGGATGCAAATCTTTAATGGAATGAAAAGTGGTAGAAAAGTATTGATATACTGAAGCAAAAGATGGTCACAACACCAATATTGATCTTTCCCAACTGGAAGAAGGAATTTCACATCCATGTAGATGCTTCATCAATATCGTTGGGAGTAATATTGGCTTAGTCAGGAGAAGGATCGATTGATCACCCAATCGCATTTTCGAGTTGGAAGTTGTCTACTGTGGAGAAGAACTACACGACGACAAAAAGAGAAGGCTTAGTGATGGTATATGCCTTGCATAAGTTTCAACATTATATATTAGGAGGAAATTTCAAAATGTTTACTGACAGTCACCCAACATTGAAATACTTGGTCAATAAGCCATTGTTGGGGGGAAATATCTGCCGATGGATGCTACTCTTTCAGAAATTTGATTTCAAAATAATTGTGAATCCTGGGCGGCTGAATGCAGGACCTGATAATCTATCACAGATTGAGTCAAGCGAAGAACCAAGGAGTATCGACGAATGATTTCCTGATGCACAGATATTCAGGATTGGAATGGTTGATTACCATTACAAGTAGATTGTTCAGTTCTTGGCGACAAGAAAAGCAATAGAAGAGTTCTCCACCATTTAGAAGAAGCAGTTAGTTGTGAGGGCTGCTGATTTCCAGCTAATTGCAGGACAACTATATAAAGCGGGACCAGATGAAGTTCTTCGTCGATGTGTTCTTCCGCATGAATAAGAAAGGGTATTGGAGGAAGCACACGATGGGATTGCTGGAATCCATTATGGAGGGCGTGCGAAAACCATAAATATATTAAGAGATGGTTTATGGTGGCTGACAGTACATGGTGATGCAACATATTATGCTAAGAGTTGCGATATATTCCAAAGAACGGGAAAAATGTCGAGAAGGGATGAGATGTCGCTAGTGCTGGAATTGACATTACAGCCACTCGACAAGTGGGTAGTAGATTTCGTGGGACCTATAAACTCACCAGGAAAAATAACTTGTGCAAGATACATTATTACTCCGACGGAGTACTCAACAAGATGGGATGAAGCATTACCAGTAAAGCATTGTACAACTGCGACAACAACAAGGTTCCTTTTTGATAATGTGGTGACTAGATTTGGGTGTCCAAAAATATTGATGAGATAACAAGGCATTCACTCCGTCAATCAGAAAATTAGAGTGATGACGGAGGAATTCCATATTCAGCATCGCCGCAGCACTCCATATCACCCACAAGAGAATGGAGCAGTTGAAGCATTCAAAAAGATATTGGAGAATGCACTCACTAAAGTATGCAACACAAACCATGATGATTGGGATTTAAAGATCCCTGCGATGCTATGGGACTACAAAACGACATGTAAAAGAGTGTGTTGTTGCAGCAACACCCCTCCCCAAAATTTTGTACATGTTGGGGCCCCTCCTATACTTTTGTAGAAATTTGCTTGAGAAGCCATCCCAGCCGTCAGCCCTGTTTTCAGCATAAAATTTTGCTTCCCTGCGGAGCAGCTTGCCGTCAATCCTACCATGTTCTCCCCAGTGAGCCAAAAGATACATAGTCCCGAAGCCACGGAAGTCAAGCGCCCAACCTTTCCAAAAGAAGACTTAGGTTTTCTTTGCTGAAAGTAGCGGAAGCCTTTGGGTGAGACCACCCGAAACAGCGGGAGCTTTCGCCCTAACCTTCCGCAACCACGGAGAGATTCGAGTTGTCCTCCCGAAACGGCGGAACAATTCAGCTCTGCCTTCCGAAACGGCGGAAGCCATTCGGATAAACTCGCCGAAATAACACCAAGGAATTCATCTTTTTCTTCCGAAGTAAAAGACTTAGAAAATTTTCAATCGTTGCTTCTGCGGAACGGTTCCAGGTCCGAATCGACTTAGCTCCCGAAACGGCGGAGCCTTCCACTCAAACCTCCCGCAACCGCGGAAAGGTTCCGGCTTTCCTCCCGAAACGGCGGGACTCATTCGCCCTAGTCTCCCGAAAAGGACTTAGATTTCCTTCTGATTAAGGGAAGGCGGAAACTTTTAGTTTCAACTTTCCGAAACGGCGGAAATTTGAGTGAACCCTCCCGAAACGGCGGAGTTTTCGTTGAACCCGTCCGAAACGGCGAAAGTTTTCATAAAATCCTTCCGCAACGGCGGGGGAGTCCAGGGAACTCTTCCGAAACAACGGAAGCCGCCACGATATCTTCCCAAAAGAAACTAGGCAGAAACTTTTGATGAAACCTTTCCGAAACGGCGGAAGCCATCTTCATAAGTCCTACGGGGAGAATTCACGATCGCCTTCCGAAACCATGAAAAGGACTTAGTTTTTTTCTCAAGAAGCTGTCGCGGGGGCCTTCAGCTTTTGCTCCTGAAACGCGGAAGCCTTCGGGCTACCCTTCTGAAATAGCGGAAGCCAATCACTTACCCCAACCGGCAAAAGGACTCCGAAAAGGATCCCGGGTGAATTTGCGGAAAATATAAGTTTTGCTTCCGAAACGGCGGAAGTCATTCCCAAAAGCGTTCCGAAACTAGCGGGAGCCTTCGCCAAAACCTTCCCGAAAATCAACAAGACCTTGAAGTTTTGGATCGCGGAAGCTTTCGCAAAAGTCTTCCGAAAATACCGGGAGCATTCGCTATACTGTCCCGAAAGAGCGGAAGCTTTGGCGTTACCCGTCCGCCACGCGGCGGTCTCTCGCGGAAGGCTTCGAGCTTCCTTTTTCGCATTAAGCCTCGAAACGTCGGAAGCTTTCGTTGAATCCTTCCGCAACGGCGGATACAAATCACGAACTAGCCCCGCGAATGGCGGTCGCACGGAAACCAAGGTGCGTTGACGTGACCGCTACGCGCGGCGATTTTAAACCCCGTTTTAACCACGCCACCTACCGAATTAAAGGCTCACACGTGCCCATTCTTATAAATTACGGTGGGGGGGCTCGACCAATGCACCATTGTTCTTGTCAATCGGCCAACGACGTGCGACACCGTGCAAAACGCTCCAGCTCACCTCGCGCATCCGTGCTCGCAGCCACCTTGCTCAAGCAATCCCCACGGTGCCAGGTAGGATCTTCACCTTGTTTTTCACTACTGAGTTGTCCTTTTGGGGAAAATATTGGGTTTAGTGGGATTGTAACGGGCAAAACACCCGTCGAGGGCTATGTTTTTCCCGTCAGGTACAGTGAACGGAGTTTTCGTTTCACAAAATCGTCATGGGCCTTCGTAAAAAACGTATATTTTTTGTTGGTAGGTACGGGCGGTTAGCCATGCCTTGTTTTGTTTTAAACCCCGGTTCGCGCCCCTCGTCGTGGGTTAAGTCGTCGAAACCCTACGGGCTTTCCATGTCCCGGGCCGATAACTCAGACTCAAAACCCGGGCGCCTTCCATAGGCCTTAGCCCCTACACACGAGCCGAAGCTTAAAGCCACAACCGCCCTAGCACTCCACGTCAGCATATCCCGGCGCCGTTACCTCCGCCCGGACTAAAATCTCGCGTACTGACTCGGCGAGTGGCCGCGCATGACGATAGCATCCATAGCCCTCACCGAGTCAACCCGCGTCTTCCCCGCCTTCGACCTCTCCAACCGCAGCCATAGCGAAAGACTTCTCCTTCCGCGAGGCGGAACCGGAAGCCGATTGCTTCCGCGAATCACCTATCGGTCCAATAAAACCAATAGCGCCCGCAACATATTTTATCCCGTACCCATCTTTTGAGAGCTTCAAGTGTTTCAATGTGTGTCTTATGATTGAAATAATGTTTTACTTCCTAAGTATTTGCTTCACTGATTTATCTCATTAAAACGATTTTGCTCTCTGCTAAAACCATACAACCTGTTGCTCAAAATCATGATGAATTGTATATGGATGCTATCAGGGATAATTCAAGATGCCAAAACCCAGTAAGAAGAAGGCGAAGATGACAGAAAAGAAACCTGCTCCTCCTAAGATTGAAACCTCGCTCCAGGACACCAGGTGCACCACTGGTGTCCCCCCAGAAATCAGATGGGATGACATATACAGGATGATCAGGGACCAAGAGATCCCAGATATGTTGCTGGAAGAGGCACCAATCTATCAAAATATCAGAGCCTCAGGCATAACAAGAGCCGCTACCCGCCCTGAGCTATTCCCCTGTGCTGAAGTGATCGGGTGGATTCTCCAACATGCAGATGCTGATGGGAGAGTGATAAATGACAGCAGGAAAGTAGCTATTGCTTCGTTTCAACCTGCATATGTTGCGGCGGCCTACAGGTTTCCCCGTGTCCAACAAGCTCTGACTGATGAATGGTTGGGCCAGATGGATAACGTCGAGATGGCCAAGAAGCTATTGAGGGGAGGGAAGCATTTGAGAAAGAAGGGAAATGACGAATATGACGTGCAGAATCTGAGGGCCCCTTACAGATTGATCGCTTTAATGCTATGCAGAATATTCGGCATGCCGGATGGCACAGTATACAAGATTCAGTGGGTCCCTATCATTCACTATGTGGCATTTCAGGGGACAGTGTTTGACTGGGCCACTATCTTGTCAGATAGTCTGGCCTCAATGATAAGTGCTGCTAAACCCGGGCTGGCCTCGAAGAAGGCTGAATTCTTCATGTCCTCATACCTGATAGATTGTATCTTGGCCAAGATAGAGTTCCCCGGATTGGGGTGTATATGGGATAGGGCCACAACCCCGGTCTACACCGCATTCAAGATGTTGTGGGCTCAGAATTACAAGCCCAGCTACAAACTCATCTGCGAGGAGTTTATCATGCCCCTATACGAGAAAATGTTCAAGGAAGAACCAAGTTGCCTGTCACAAAACGCTTTGGAAGTCCTTGAGGATTATGGGGACTTCTACTTTTCAGAACAAGGTACCTACTTGAGAATGTTCGGAGGGACTAAGCCCCCATACATATTGCCGCAGTATGCCACAGACTATGTGGTGCTCAAGGAAGCAGTAAGACAACTCTTCTTGGATGGGATTGGAGCATTCCTCCACAAGCTACACAAGGCTTCCTTTCCCCCCCTACCTTTCTGCATAGGTGCTTACAAGTTTTCAGGGGTGGCCTCTGCCGACGAATTTGTTCAAGAGTTGAGGGCCTTCCATTTCGGTGAGGTCATCTTCCACAGGAACGACAGAAAGGGTAAAGTGGCCGAGCATTGCAAGGGGAACTATGCTAATTTTGAATACTCCCACTACCCCGATGCCGAGGAGGAAGCATTCAGAGGCATCAGCAACATGACCGAGCTAAGGATCTGCCGCCAAAGTACTGGAGCAAGCTCTAGCTCAACCAAAGCCCAGAAGACCATCCAGCAAAAGGAGAAAGAAGCCAAGGATGCCCGGGCTCAGGAAGAGCTCAGATTAAGAGAAGAGGCAAGGTTGCAAAAGGAAGCCGAGGAGGCAAGAAAGCTACGAGAGGCTGAGAATGAAAGACTGCGGAAGGAGGCTGAAGAAGCCCAAAAGCAGAAAGAAGCAGAAATTGAGCAAGCTGAAGCAAGGAAGAAGGCGGAGGAAGAATTGAAGGCAAGAGAAGATGCCCAGGTAGGTGGGTCCGGCGCGCAGGACATGGAGATAGACACCTCTCAAGCAGGTGGCTCTAGTACCCAAAGGGAAGGGACAGACCCCGCTCAGGAAGTCCGGACCCCACCTATGGAAGAAGACATAGACATCATAAACCGACCAATTGTACCGTACACTCCATCTGGGAAGCGTACGGTGTCCAAATGGAATGAGTTTGTCTATGACAAGAAGAGAAAAACAATGGTCCTCCAATCAGAAGAAAGGATTAAAAGTCCTTTCCATGACGACATAGTTACCCACCGAGAGGTCGCTGTCATGCAGAACACAGATGCGGATCCCATTGCCATGGCCTCCGCAGTTATAGCGACAGCACAAGCATCATTTGCCAATGTAGGCGTTATAGTCAAAGAAAATATATTGACAAAGAAAAGAGCACGTACCCTGCAGCGAAACGTGGCTAATGAGCAAGCTCAAAGAGACATGGCAGTGAACAAGTATAATTGCTTGTACGCTGAGCACAAGGAGTTGGCGAACAAGTACAGCTACCTGGAGGAGGAAAAGGACCAGCTAGCACTCCAAATAATGATTGCGGAAGCAGAGAAGAGTGGAGCAGAAGAAAAGGCTTCCCAGCTAGAAACAGACAAGCAGGCATTAGCTGAGCGTTTAGAGCAAGCGGAAAGCAGAACCTTGGACATGTCCCCCTTCCACGAGCTATCATGCAATATACTACAGCAAGTGCATGGCTCTCAAGAGCTAATCACTGATGAGGTGTGCAAACTCAAGGCCATGACGGTTAGGCTAAAGGAAGTGAATGCGGAAGCCCACAGGCTCAAGGCTAAGAATACCCGTGTCAAAGCAAATGTCATAAGTCAGATGGCATGGAGGGAAGGGAAAGGAGGTTTTCCCCCGCATCTTCCTTTCAAGACCGTGGAAGATTTTAATGAAGATATAGCCCTGTTGGAGTTTGGCCGGAACTGTGCCAATAAGCTGATGGCCAGTGTGCAGAAGACCACAGATAGAATCAACAACCTGTACCAAAAGCTCAAAGAAGTCCATGATAACTGCTCATTGAGTTTCCCTCAGACCCTAGAAGACTTCCCGGGAAAGGAGCAGCGGTTATCTCAACTGAAAGAAGAGCTGGGCGTCCAGATGAAGTATGTGAAAAGCATTGATTTCCTTGCCATGGATGATCTCCAACATTACATCGGTTCATCAACACTTCACAATCATCTGTTGAAAGAAACATACCAAATTGCTGAAGCAGAAGTACAAAGCATTAAAATAGAGCTTGGGAAGAATGTAACTTCTCAGAAAATCCTGTTCCCTGCTGCAGCAAACATAATCATAAGAGATACAGGTGTGTGGCATAGCTACATAGAAGAGGAGGTCAGGAAAGCTGCAGCAGCAGCAGAAGCATCAGTAGACCCAGCAGCCTCTTCCCCAGCAATGGCAGAAAGTCTGGCCAGCCCCATTCCCCCTTCCCAATCAGGGGCAGCATCAGCAGGGGATTCGAAGACCTCCTCCCAGGCAGCACCAGTGACAATCAATTTGGGCGACCCTTTGCCACCGGAAGCTCACGCACAGGAGTGAAGCAAACTAAATTCAGTGAGTCACTCGCTTCAGCCGGACACGTACCCAGCAGGGAACGCTTTGAGTTTAGCAAAATTTCTGTTATATGTAAGGCGTAAGCTGTGGGACAGCTGTCCCTATTCTTTTTTGTCAAAATATTTTGTAAATGAAGTGACCATTTTTTGGTAATCGATTATATTAGAAATCCCTGTAAATGACAGGTAGGGGAACGCTAGGTGTCATCCCAGAGGGCAAATATGTAACTATAAATAGAAGCAAGGAAAGATGAGACAAGGACTTTTGAGAGGGAATGAAAATTTTGGGCAAATGATATGAGCTATCTTGTATCAGCTCTGTAAATTGAAATTTTCTAATAGAAGCCACGGGAGATGGACGTTTTGCTTGGAATGTTGGGTTGCTTCATGTTGGACTATTCTAATGACTGCAATTCGGCAATGTGAGATCATTCTTGACTTCTGAATTATTTCTTTGTACTAATGATTTTGCTCTCATCTATGCATGCGTCCTCTCTATTACATGGACAATGAACGCGTTCCATATTAAATCAGGAGTTACCTGCTGATACTTTTATCATTGCTGTGGATTTTTCTTCTGGATCGAATAGCTAACTGTTCTTTCTTCAGGATAATCGTATGGCTCATTGTTCATGCTTTTAATTGCTCCTTGCAGGGGTCTTTTAGTTTAATTCCAGTATCGTTGCATCTAGATCCGTTTCTTTTATTCTTATTACTTAGATCAAACAATTTTGATTCCTTCTGTTCATAAGCAATAGATTCGTTCTGTAAGTTTCATTGTAGATCTGTTTTCTTATCCTGTAGCTTTTCTCTGTTTATTTTCTGAGCAATAGATGCGTTCCATTTTAAATGAGAAGCTATCTTCTCAAGATCCTCATCTAGCTGTAGCTTTGACTGTAAGAAATAATAGTTATCTGTTCGTTGCTTATGATATCTGTTGCAGCTGATTGCTCTCCCCTTTAAGCGTGTTCCCCTGCAGGGATAGGTAGATGTGTTCCTGTTTCTAGATTTAGATCTGTTCCAATTGCATTTAGATTAAGTATAATTTAGGCATGTGCATCTCATATAAAACACATAAAACCCAAAAGAACGGTGGATCGGGCCATAACCGGTAGAATCGGATTTAAAGTCCAAAACCACGGTTGCCGGAACCGCTAACCGGACGGATTCCCTACACCAAACGGGAGACAGTCTAATTGGGACCGTCTCTCGGGGAGAATCCCTTTCTGATTGATGCTACGATATCCGAGGCATCAACAGTTTTTGGCGCTAGAAGGAGGGCCTGAAGTGCATGGCTGATAGAGGAAAATCTACCACGGTCATAGATAACACTGAAAACCCGCTTGAAGAAAACTTTTCAAACAGCCCAGATCTTGGATTAACAGACCAAGAACGCCTCATCTCTGACCCTGAGCCTCAGGAAGCTTTATACGCTGTTCCTTTTGCAGAAATAGAGGACTTGAGAAGACATACTAGATCTTACGTTAGACAGCTAGGTGGGTTAAACGCTGTCAACTTCCTCCCTAAGAAAACTACACCCAGAAAGGAGCCGCAATACACCCGTGATTCGATCCTCGTTCAGAGTTTTGAAGAACTGGTAAATCTAACGTTGGAAGAAATCTCCGGCACTCTTAACAAGTCAGACCAAGAAAATCCCGAAGAAATTACCACTCCCAAAAGTACTCCACCGAATTCACCTTACAATTCTCCACCGGGGTCTCCACGTCCAAACCCAAACATGGCTTTACCTGCCTGGAGAGCAAGGGGAGCGCTGAACCTAGCTGGACCATTCCATAATCTCCCTAAAAACCCAGAAAAGGTCTTGCCTAAGTACGATCCAGGGAAGGCCATTTCGGCGGAGGATCACCTCAAGAGTTTTTACTTAGCTCTGAACCTTTTAAATGTACAACATGAAGACGTAGTCTGCAGGTTGTTTCCGTATACATTCGAGCCTAAGGTATCATCTTGGTACTTTAGCCTTCAACCCAGCTCAATCTCTAGTTGGGATGATTTCGAAAAGTGTTTCCTCAAGAAATACGGGAACCAAAAAACTGTAGCCACGCTTATGAAAGAGCTCTTATCCATGAGAATGGAGAAGAAGGAAAAGGTTCAAGACTTTAATCAAAGATTCACAACGCTGTTAAATAACTTTAGTGAAACTAACAAACCCACAGAAGAGTCTTTAATTGAATACTACACAACAGCTCTTGAAGGTCCAATCGCAATGTTTGTAAAACGATCCAAGAAAACGACCCTAATAGAGAATTTTGAGGAAGCTCGAAAGGTAGAGGAAGAGGCTGATAGCATAGCTAAACATGCCTTAGATGTGGAAACAAAACCAGCAGCTAGCAAGAAACCTTTGCTCCTCACGAGAGGCAAAGAAGAGCCATCTACGGATATGGAAAACGTAGTTAAGATGATGCAGAAGTTATCTAACAAAATCGTAGATCTTGAGAAAGACAAGGCTGCTAATACATCTAGGAAACCTTTCAAGCCATTCTATAAGAGAAGGGAAGACGGGGAACAGTCTCACCCACCAATGAACACTGCCCCTGTTCTAAATTTGAATGAGATTGGGTTGGAGAATTTCTGCACCTTTCACCAAGAACCACACTCGGAGAAGAGCTGCCCTCAATGGATCAATTCCATGAGCTTGGTCATGAACCAAATGTTAGATTCTCAGATCCCAGACCAGGATGATCCTCCAGAAGAGTCAGGCCCTGAGTTAGAGCAACCAACCCCGGACACTACTATGGTATTGTGGGATTGGATACCTATGACTGAATTAGTAGAAGAAGATCACGCAGACAGCTCTCCCTCTACCATAAATGTTGCCACTCGCAGCAAGGGCCCAATTGCGGATCCTGTACCAGTCACCATTCCCCATAAGCCTAAAATTTCGAAAGATCCGCCTAGGAGGCATATACCAATCATCCCACCACATCCCAAAGTAAACCAAACAGCTGCCAAAAGGCCAAGCGCTGACAACACAGTTCAGCCGCCTAAGGAAACCTTGAACAAAACTGATCAGTCCATTCGAATTGGGAATGAATCCGATATAGGGTATGATATTATCGAAGATATCAAGAAAGTTAAAGCAAACGTATCAATATTTGACATGTGTAGCTTACCCCATCAACGAGACAAACTACTTCATGTTTTACAACCAAAACCCAGCGCTACATTAACAGATTCTCAAGACAATCCTGAAATTAACGAGGCCAGCATCGGTGGGAAATCCAAGTCCCAAACATTGCCATTTCTGCTGACATTCGAAATTTTTAATCACAATGTTCATAACTGTCTGGTAGACTCCGGAGCTTCTTCAAACGTCATGCCACTTTCAATTTGTAAGAAAATTAATGGGCAGCCCGTACCATCTCCAGCTCAAATCATACAATTAGACAGGACTGCTGTCAAGGTTATAGGGGAGATGAAAGATGTTCTAATTAGACTGTCAGCCGACCCTAGAGTTTGCCAATTCATTGACATAATGGTGGTCGATATTCCTGAAGCTTATGGGCTGATTCTGAGTAGGGATTGGTCCACCAAGTTAAGCGGCTACTTTGCTACCGATTGGTCTCATCTATGGCTGCCTTATCAGAACAGGCAGAATCAAATTAAAATTCTTAGGGAACCTCATATGAAACAAAACGTAACCCAGCTAGAAGAAAAGAATGAGGCTGTAGCTTTCTCTTCCTCGGTCCTGGGAAATTACTTCTTGGAAATGGATCCGGGTAACTATCAATCTGAAACCTTTTGCCATGAATCAGACAAACAGTCCGATCTCCTTCATTTTTCTCGGACTGATGAGGTTGATTGTAACATAGTCAATTTAGTTGCTAACGTAGACCACAAAGAAACTAACTTAGTTGAATCTAAAGATACCTTTTGGACATTATACTTTGATGGTTCTAAAACTCTGGAAGGATCCGGAGCCGGTTGTGTTCTAATGGATCCAAAGAAGAACAAGTATTTTTTGTCTTGTAGATTAGAATTCGATTGTACTAATAATACCGCTGAATATGAAGCTTTGGTGCATGGTTTAAAGAAGGCCATTGGCTTAAATGTTAAGTACCTGAAGGTTTTTGGTGACTCCGAGATAGTAGTCAGACAGGTAAGAAACACCATTCATTGCCTCTCACCGCACTTGAAAGGTTACCAGGCTGAGGTATGGGATTTAATCATGTATTTTGACGCTTTCAATATAAAATCAATTCCTAGGTTGCAAAATTCTGCTGCCGATTTGTTAGCAACATCTGCTTCTAGATTGGTGCCGACAAATAATAAATGCTCGATTGAATTGATTTTCAGGCCTTCCATTCCCGATAACATCACAAACTTCAGAATCTTCGATGATGACGAGCAGATTATCAGCTTCCTGACAAATGAAGACAGTTTTCAAGGAGCTGCAATAGATGAGGAAGAACATGATGATGATTTGATGAAGAAGGAAGAGGAGAAGGGAAATTTCATGCCAAAAGGGGTAAGGTCCCTCGAAATGATTTTCGATCTTCAAAATAAATTCAAAAGACCAGCTAATACCAAAACTAACAGCTCATCAATGCAACATGAGTTGGTTAATTTGGGTACCGAGGCAGAACCAAAATTTGTCAACCTTGGCAAATGCTGTTCACCAGGAGAAAGAGAAAGGTTCATTAAGTTGTTTAAACAGTACAAGGATGTTTTTGCATGGACCTATGAAGATCTGAAAACATATGACGTCCGCATCATTCAGCATGTTATACCAATGAAAGCGGGTGTCAAGCCATTTCAGCAGCAGTTGAGGAGGATGCATCCCACTCTTGAACCGCTGATCCAAAAGGAATTAAAGAAGCTCCTGGACGCTAAGATAATCTTCAAAGTTCGGCATTCCGAATGGGTTGCAAACTTGGTTCCCGTGAGGAAGAAATCAGGAGAGATTAGGCTATGTGTAGACTTCAGAAATTTAAACAAAGCCTCAGATAAAGACAACTACCCCGTGCCTTCAATGGAGCAAATCCTCCAAATGGTGTCAGGATCCGAATTGTTTTCTCTCCTCGATGGTTTCTCGGGCTATAATCAAGTGTTAGTAGCCGAAGAAGATCGTCTCAAGACCACTTTCAGGACTAAGTGGGGAACTTTCGCCTATAGAAGGATGCCATTTGGTCTGATAAATGCAGGAGCTACATTCCAAAGGGCGATGGATATTGCCTTCCGAGGATTGGGTGGGCAATGCGTTGTTGTCTACTTAGATGATGTGACAGTCTTTTCAAAGAAAAGGGAAGATCATGTTGTTCATCTGAGACATATCTTTGATCGCTGCCGGAAGTATGGTATTTCCTTAAATCCCAAGAAGAGCGTGTTTGCTGTACCCGAAGGTAAGCTATTGGGTCATATCATCTCCAAAGATGGAGTGTCAATCGACCAGGAAAGAGTCCAAGCTATTAATAAGATTCCGATGCCTCACAACAAAAAATCTATGCAGTCTTTAATGGGCACCATCAATTTTGTCCGCAGATTTGTTCCGGATTTTGCACAAATTGTTAAGCCATTGCAACAGATGGTTAAACAAAGCATACAATTTAAGTGGACAGATTTGGAGAAGGACGCATTTAGAGATATCAAGGCAGCTGTAGCTAAAGCTCCTTCCTTAAGAAGTCCAGATTTCGATAAAGATTTCATCCTGTATACCTTCGCTTCGGACGATTCTCTCGCAGCTGTACTCACGCAAAAGGTGGAGTTGGGGGACGAATACCCAATTTCGTTTATGAGCACTGGTCTGCAAGGGGCTGAGCTGAATTACCCCGTAGTGGACAAGCATGCCTACGCGGTCTTCAAAGCAGTCAAGCAATTTAGGCCATACATTTTGAAGAACAGAACTAAAGTAATAGTTCCCCATCCAGCTGTTAGATCCCTTTTCGTTCAAAAGGAATTGGGAGAGAGGAGAGGAAACTGGGTCACAGCTCTGCAGGAGTATGATTTGGAATTTAAACCGGCTACAATCATCAAAGGACAGGGTCTATGCAAGTTACTGGCGGGAAACTCGACTGATGAAGAGCACCATTGGAGAAATGAAGCCGAGCTCAATTCGGTTGAGGTATGCCATATCTTCACAGCTCCCCAGTCATGGTATAGAGATCTAGTGCACTATTTACAGCAGGGATATCTACCCGAGCACTGGAATTCTAAACAAAGAAGGGCACTCCGCTTGAAATCGGCACCCTATCAAATCATTGATGGGATTCTTTTTAGAAAGAATTATGACGGAGTCCTTCTTAGATGTTTGGAAAAGGAGGATGCAAACAAAGTTGTCAAAAAATTGCATGATGGCCCCGCAGGTGGCCATTACTCAGGAGAGACGACAGCACACAAGATACTGAGAGCTGGTTATTACTGGCCCACTCTGTTTCGAGATGCCCACACGTACGCACGAAACTGTGATGTATGTCAAAGAAGCACTGGGAAGTTACCTAAGGCCGCAGGACCATTGCAGCCTGTCATCATCTCTGAACCTTTTGAGCAATGGGGCATAGATGTTATCGGAGAAATAAATCCAAATTCTTCCTTGCAACACCGATACATTCTGACAGCTACCGACTACTTCACCAGATGGACGGAGGCCATCCCGCTGCGCAAGATCAATGAAGATGCAGTTATCAGCTTCTTGAAAGAGAACATCATAACCAGGTTTGGGGTTCCAATTTCCCTTGTTTTTGATAATGCTACTTATTTTTCATCTTGCAAGATAAATGAATTTGTTTATGAATGGGGAATTAAGTTGCATTATTCAGCCAATTACTACCCTCAGGGAAACGGATTAGCTGAATCCTCAAACAAGAATCTGATTCGAATCCTTAAGAAAACGGTGATAGAAAACCAGAGAAGTTGGCATGTGGCTCTCCCAAATGCCTTATGGGCAGATAGGGTAACCCCGAAGAATGCTTTAGGTGTCTCCCCTTTCACTCTTGTCTATGGCAAGGAAGCCATACTTCCCCCAAACATCTTGCTGCCATCCTTGCAATTGTCCCAAGCCTCTCGGGGTTCTAGTAGCCAAGCCTTACAATCCAGGATAGACACCCTGCTTCGCCTGGAAGAAGCCCGACACAAAGCTAAAGACCGATTTCATCAACACCAGGACATAGTTAAGAGATGGTTCGATAAGAGGAAATCCGGCAAGAGGGACTTTGAAGTTGGGGATTTAGTCCTGAAATGGGACCATAATCACGAAGGCAAAGGAATGCATACGAAGTTTCAACATCTATGGGTAGGCCCGTACCAAATTTCTGCAAAATTGGGCCCATCCACTTATAAATTGACAAATCTCGAGGGAGAGGAAGTAGCCCTTCCACTCAATGGCCTCGCCCTGAAACAGTACTTCGCGTGAGTCTCCGTGAGACTTCCTGTACATAAATAAAGTTGTCTGTTCGCTTTCGCTTTTAGCTGTTTTATTTTTCGGCCATGTTGTTTCCTGTTTTGTTTTTTGAACTTTTCAAGAGGTTTTGTTTTCTGAAGCACCCGTTTGAGTTTCCCGTTGGAGATAGCTCTCTCAAAGAAAACCTGCAACCCATGAGTCTGGAACCTTGCTCAGTAAACCCGGCCTGCTGTGCTCTCGCTGAAATAATCAAAAAAGCGGGAGGCCTACCCTGCTAGTCACACTAACCCTGTTCAATAGCAGAGACCCATGGCCATCTTCACTACTATCGTTGGGATCCACCCACTCTCACACTTCGAAGGCATCTCAAGAAAGGTTACCTAAGTTGGACCCATGGAAAGTGGCACTTCTCGAAGACACGGGGTATTGAAATGACTCCATGCTGCTGATTTAAAAGCCAAAATGGCCTACATTCAAGAGTCTGTTTTCCAGGGATTCTCGCCTCAATTAAAGCATGGCTGAGACAAAACAAAAGGGACATGTAAAATCAAGGAGGCTGTCCAAAAGGGACATGTAAAATCAAGGAGGCTGTCCAAAAGGCCCAGCTCAAAATAGGCTCCTCTCCGTCCGTGAAGTTGGATCAAATCAATAAAACCTCTAACTCACACAAAAGGACATTATGGATTGAGGAGCCCAAATCAAAGATCGGTCCAAAAGGAAATATCCCTGGAAGGCTCAAACAGCTAAGCTGTCCAAAATACAAGCATCCCAAAGGATGCCAGCAGCATGGGAATGAGGAACAAGAACAATAGTGTCCATGAGAAAGTGTTGCAAATCCTGTGGAGTCCGGCAGTAGTGACCATTCGAGGGATGATCCTCCTAAAATAAATCCCATATGCTGGCCCTCTGAGAGTGGTGAAGATACCTCGGTCGAAGCTCCCCTGTCCCCAATGGCTAGCAGGAAAAGTGCTCCTTACCCTGCATGAGTCTAAAATGCTCAGCTGAATAACGCACCCGAGACGGGGGTTTTAGTGGGGTTCCGGACCATGTAGAGTATTTTTTTTTTTTTTTTCAGAGATCTGTGTTCGCCAGCGACTCGCCATTGTTGTTGCAGCAACACCCCTCCCCAAAATTTTGTACATGTTGGGGCCCCTCCTATACTTTTGTAGAAATTTGCTTGAGAAGCCATCCCAGCCGTCAGCCCTGTTTTCAGCATAAAATTTTGCTTCCCTGCGGAGCAGCTTGCCGTCAATCCTACCATGTTCTCCCCAGTGAGCCAAAAGATACATAGTCCCGAAGCCACGGAAGTCAAGCGCCCAACCTTTCCAAAAGAAGACTTAGGTTTTATTTGCTGAAAGTAGCGGAAGCCTTTGGGTGAGACCACCCGAAACAGCGGGAGCTTTCGCCCTAACCTTCCGCAACCACGGAGAGATTCGAGTTGTCCTCCCGAAACGGCGGAACAATTCAGCTCTGCCTTCCGAAACGGCGGAAGCCATTCGGATAAACTCGCCGAAATAACACCAAGGAATTCATCTTTTTCTTCCGAAGTAAAAGACTTAGAAAATTTTCAATCGTTGCTTCTGCGGAACGGTTCCAGCTCCGAATCGACTTAGCTCCCGAAACGGCGGAGCCTTCCACTCAAACCTCCCGCAACCGCGGAAAGGTTCCGGCTTTCCTCCCGAAACGGCGAGACTCATTCGCCCTAGTCTCCCGAAAAGGACTTAGATTTCCTTCTGATTAAGGGAAGGCGGAAACTTTTAGTTTCAACTTTCCGAAACGGCGGAAATTTGAGTGAACCCTCCCGAAACGGCGGAGTTTTCGTTGAACCCGTCCGAAACGGTGGAAGTTTTCATAAAATCCTTCCGCAACGGCGGGGGAGTCCAGGGAACTCTTCCGAAACAACGGAAGCCGCCACGATATCTTCCCAAAAGAAACTAGGCGGAAACTTTTGATGAAACCTTTCCGAAACGGCGGAAGCCATCTTCATAAGTCCTACGGGGAGAATTCACGATCGCCTTCCGAAACCATGAAAAGGACTTAGTTTTTTTCTCAAGAAGCTGTCGCGGGGGCCTTCAGCTTTTGCTCCTGAAACGCGGAAGCCTTCGGGCTACCCTTCTGAAATAGCGGAAGCCAATCACTTACCCCAACCGGCAAAAGGACTCCGAAAAGGATCCCGGGTGAATTTGCGGAAAATATAAGTTTTGCTTCCGAAACGGCGGAAGTCATTCCCAAAAGCGTTCCGAAACTAGCGGGAGCCTTCGCCAAAACCTTCCCGAAAATCAACAAGACCTTGAAGTTTTGGATCGCGGAAGCTTTCGCAAAAGTCTTCCGAAAATACCGGGAGCATTCGCTATACTGTCCCGAAAGAGCGGAAGCTTTGGCGTTACCCGTCCGCCACGCGGCGGTCTCTCGCGGAAGGCTTCGAGCTTCCTTTTTCGCATTAAGCCTCGAAACGTCGGAAGCTTTCGTTGAATCCTTCCGCAACGGCGGATACAAATCACGAACTAGCCCCGCGAATGGCGGTCGCACGGAAACCAAGGTGCGTTGACGTGACCGCTACGCGCGGCGATTTTAAACCCCGTTTTAACCACGCCACCTACCGAATTAAAGGCTCACACGTGCCCATTCTTATAAATTACGGTGGGGGGGCTCGACCAATGCACCATTGTTCTTGTCAATCGGCCAACGACGTGCGACACCGTGCAAAACGCTCCAGCTCACCTCGCGCATCCGTGCTCGCAGCCACCTTGCTCAAGCAATCCCCACGGTGCCAGGTAGGATCTTCACCTTGTTTTTCACTACTGAGTTGTCCTTTTGGGGAAAATATTGGGTTTAGTGGGATTGTAACGGGCAAAACACCCGTCGAGGGCTATGTTTTTCCCGTCAGGTACAGTGAACGGAGTTTTCGTTTCACAAAATCGTCATGGGCCTTCGTAAAAAACGTATATTTTTTGTTGGTAGGTACGGGCGGTTAGCCATGCCTTGTTTTGTTTTAAACCCCGGTTCGCGCCCCTCGTCGTGGGTTAAGTCGTCGAAACCCTACGGGCTTTCCATGTCCCGGGCCGATAACTCAGACTCAAAACCCGGGCGCCTTCCATAGGCCTTAGCCCCTACACACGAGCCGAAGCTTAAAGCCACAACCGCCCTAGCACTCCACGTCAGCATATCCCGGCGCCGTTACCTCCGCCCGGACTAAAATCTCGCGTACTGACTCGGCGAGTGGCCGCGCATGACGATAGCATCCATAGCCCTCACCGAGTCAACCCGCGTCTTCCCCGCCTTCGACCTCTCCAACCGCAGCCATAGCGAAAGACTTCTCCTTCCGCGAGGCGGAACCGGAAGCCGATTGCTTCCGCGAATCACCTATCGGTCCAATAAAACCAATAGCGCCCGCAACATATTTTATCCCGTACCCATCTTTTGAGAGCTTCAAGTGTTTCAATGTGTGTCTTATGATTGAAATAATGTTTTACTTCCTAAGTATTTGCTTCACTGATTTATCTCATTAAAACGATTTTGCTCTCTGCTAAAACCATACAACCTGTTGCTCAAAATCATGATGAATTGTATATGGATGCTATCAGGGATAATTCAAGATGCCAAAACCCAGTAAGAAGAAGGCGAAGATGACAGAAAAGAAACCTGCTCCTCCTAAGATTGAAACCTCGCTCCAGGACACCAGGTGCACCACTGGTGTCCCCCCAGAAATCAGATGGGATGACATATACAGGATGATCAGGGACCAAGAGATCCCAGATATGTTGATGGAAGAGGCACCAATCTATCAAAATATCAGAGCCTCAGGCATAACAAGAGCCGCTACCCGCCCTGAGCTATTCCCCTGTGCTGAAGTGATCGGGTGGATTCTCCAACATGCAGATGCTGATGGGAGAGTGATAAATGACAGCAGGAAAGTAGCTATTGCTTCGTTTCAACCTGCATATGTTGCGGCGGCCTACAGGTTTCCCCGTGTCCAACAAGCTCTGACTGATGAATGGTTGGGCCAGATGGATAACGTCGAGATGGCCAAGAAGCTATTGAGGGGAGGGAAGCATTTGAGAAAGAAGGGAAATGACGAATATGACGTGCAGAATCTGAGGGCCCCTTACAGATTGATCGCTTTAATGCTATGCAGAATATTCGGCATGCCGGATGGCACAGTATACAAGATTCAGTGGGTCCCTATCATTCACTATGTGGCATTTCAGGGGACAGTGTTTGACTGGGCCACTATCTTGTCAGATAGTCTGGCCTCAATGATAAGTGCTGCTAAACCCGGGCTGGCCTCGAAGAAGGCTGAATTCTTCATGTCCTCATACCTGATAGATTGTATCTTGGCCAAGATAGAGTTCCCCGGATTGGGGTGTATATGGGATAGGGCCACAACCCCGGTCTACACCGCATTCAAGATGTTGTGGGCTCAGAATTACAAGCCCAGCTACAAACTCATCTGCGAGGAGTTTATCATGCCCCTATACGAGAAAATGTTCAAGGAAGAACCAAGTTGCCTGTCACAAAACGCTTTGGAAGTCCTTGAGGATTATGGGGACTTCTACTTTTCAGAACAAGGTACCTACTTGAGAATGTTCGGAGGGACTAAGCCCCCATACATATTGCCGCAGTATGCCACAGACTATGTGGTGCTCAAGGAAGCAGTAAGACAACTCTTCTTGGATGGGATTGGAGCATTCCTCCACAAGCTACACAAGGCTTCCTTTCCCCCCCTACCTTTCTGCATAGGTGCTTACAAGTTTTCAGGGGTGGCCTCTGCCGACGAATTTGTTCAAGAGTTGAGGGCCTTCCATTTCGGTGAGGTCATCTTCCACAGGAACGACAGAAAGGGTAAAGTGGCCGAGCATTGCAAGGGGAACTATGCTAATTTTGAATACTCCCACTACCCCGATGCCGAGGAGGAAGCATTCAGAGGCATCAGCAACATGACCGAGCTAAGGATCTGCCGCCAAAGTACTGGAGCAAGCTCTAGCTCAACCAAAGCCCAGAAGACCATCCAGCAAAAGGAGAAAGAAGCCAAGGATGCCCGGGCTCAGGAAGAGCTCAGATTAAGAGAAGAGGCAAGGTTGCAAAAGGAAGCCGAGGAGGCAAGAAAGCTACGAGAGGCTGAGAATGAAAGACTGCGGAAGGAGGCTGAAGAAGCCCAAAAGCAGAAAGAAGCAGAAATTGAGCAAGCTGAAGCAAGGAAGAAGGCGGAGGAAGAATTGAAGGCAAGAGAAGATGCCCAGGTAGGTGGGTCCGGCGCGCAGGACATGGAGATAGACACCTCTCAAGCAGGTGGCTCTAGTACCCAAAGGGAAGGGACAGACCCCGCTCAGGAAGTCCGGACCCCACCTATGGAAGAAGACATAGACATCATAAACCGACCAATTGTACCGTACACTCCATCTGGGAAGCGTACGGTGTCCAAATGGAATGAGTTTGTCTATGACAAGAAGAGAAAAACAATGGTCCTCCAATCAGAAGAAAGGATTAAAAGTCCTTTCCATGACGACATAGTTACCCACCGAGAGGTCGCTGTCATGCAGAACACAGATGCGGATCCCATTGCCATGGCCTCCGCAGTTATAGCGACAGCACAAGCATCATTTGCCAATGTAGGCGTTATAGTCAAAGAAAATATATTGACAAAGAAAAGAGCACGTACCCTGCAGCGAAACGTGGCTAATGAGCAAGCTCAAAGAGACATGGCAGTGAACAAGTATAATTGCTTGTACGCTGAGCACAAGGAGTTGGCGAACAAGTACAGCTACCTGGAGGAGGAAAAGGACCAGCTAGCACTCCAAATAATGATTGCGGAAGCAGAGAAGAGTGGAGCAGAAGAAAAGGCTTCCCAGCTAGAAACAGACAAGCAGGCATTAGCTGAGCGTTTAGAGCAAGCGGAAAGCAGAACCTTGGACATGTCCCCCTTCCACGAGCTATCATGCAATATACTACAGCAAGTGCATGGCTCTCAAGAGCTAATCACTGATGAGGTGTGCAAACTCAAGGCCATGACGGTTAGGCTAAAGGAAGTGAATGCGGAAGCCCACAGGCTCAAGGCTAAGAATACCCGTGTCAAAGCAAATGTCATAAGTCAGATGGCATGGAGGGAAGGGAAAGGAGGTTTTCCCCCGCATCTTCCTTTCAAGACCGTGGAAGATTTTAATGAAGATATAGCCCTGTTGGAGTTTGGCCGGAACTGTGCCAATAAGCTGATGGCCAGTGTGCAGAAGACCACAGATAGAATCAACAACCTGTACCAAAAGCTCAAAGAAGTCCATGATAACTGCTCATTGAGTTTCCCTCAGACCCTAGAAGACTTCCCGGGAAAGGAGCAGCGGTTATCTCAACTGAAAGAAGAGCTGGGCGTCCAGATGAAGTATGTGAAAAGCATTGATTTCCTTGCCATGGATGATCTCCAACATTACATCGGTTCATCAACACTTCACAATCATCTGTTGAAAGAAACATACCAAATTGCTGAAGCAGAAGTACAAAGCATTAAAATAGAGCTCGGGAAGAATGTAACTTCTCAGAAAATCCTGTTCCCTGCTGCAGCAAACATAATCATAAGAGATACAGGTGTGTGGCATAGCTACATAGAAGAGGAGGTCAGGAAAGCTGCAGCAGCAGCAGAAGCATCAGTAGACCCAGCAGCCTCTTCCCCAGCAATGGCAGAAAGTCTGGCCAGCCCCATTCCCCCTTCCCAATCAGGGGCAGCATCAGCAGGGGATTCGAAGACCTCCTCCCAGGCAGCACCAGTGACAATCAATTTGGGCGACCCTTTGCCACCGGAAGCTCACGCACAGGAGTGAAGCAAACTAAATTCAGTGAGTCACTCGCTTCAGCCGGACACGTACCCAGCAGGGAACGCTTTGAGTTTAGCAAAATTTCTGTTATATGTAAGGCGTAAGCTGTGGGACAGCTGTCCCTATTCTTTTTTGTCAAAATATTTTGTAAATGAAGTGACCATTTTTTGGTAATCGATTATATTAGAAATCCCTGTAAATGACAGGTAGGGGAACGCTAGGTGTCAGCCCAGAGGGCAAATATGTAACTATAAATAGAAGCAAGGAAAGATGAGACAAGGACTTTTGAGAGGGAATGAAAATTTTGGGCAAATGATATGAGCTATCTTGTATCAGCTCTGTAAATTGAAATTTTCTAATAGAAGCCACGGGAGATGGACGTTTTGCTTGGAATGTTGGGTTGCTTCATGTTGGACTATTCTAATGACTGCAATTCGGCAATGTGAGATCATTCTTGACTTCTGAATTATTTCTTTGTACTAATGATTTTGCTCTCATCTATGCATGCGTCCTCTCTATTACATGGACAATGAACGCGTTCCATATTAAATCAGGAGTTACCTGCTGATACTTTTATCATTGCTGTGGATTTTTCTTCTGGATCGAATAGCTAACTGTTCTTTCTTCAGGATAATCGTATGGCTCATTGTTCATGCTTTTAATTGCTCCTTGCAGGGGTCTTTTAGTTTAATTCCAGTATCGTTGCATCTAGATCCGTTTCTTTTATTCTTATTACTTAGATCAAACAATTTTGATTCCTTCTGTTCATAAGCAATAGATTCGTTCTGTAAGTTTCATTGTAGATCTGTTTTCTTATCCTGTAGCTTTTCTCTGTTTATTTTCTGAGCAATAGATGCGTTCCATTTTAAATGAGAAGCTATCTTCTCAAGATCCTCATCTAGCTGTAGCTTTGACCGTAAGAAATAATAGTTATCTGTTCGTTGCTTATGATATCTGTTGCAGCTGATTTCTCTCCCCTTTAAGCGTGTTCCCCTGCAGGGATAGGTAGATGTGTTCCTGTTTCTAGATTTAGATCTGTTCCAATTGCATTTAGATTAAGTATAATTTAGGCATGTGCATCTCATATAAAACACATAAAACCCAAAAGAACGGTGGATCGGGCCATAACCGGTAGAATCGGATTTAAAGTCCAAAACCACGGTTGCCGGAACCGCTAACCGGACGGATTCCCTACACCAAACGGGAGACAGTCTAATTGGGACCGTCTCTCGGGGAGAATCCCTTTCTGATTGATGCTACGATATCCGAGGCATCAACAGAGTGACATCTCAAACACCCTTCAAATTGGTATATGGTCAAGAAGCAGTGATGCCGATGGAATACATTATGCCAAGTCTGCGACGAATGAGCGACGGTGGTGACATTGAGGAAATATTAGTGCAGTTGCTACAACTTGAAAAAGATCCCTTCATCATAGGATTTCACCAGCAGGTAGAGAAGGATCGATAGAAGGCATGGAATGATCGCCATGTAAAATAAATGCACTTTAAGCATGGATACATGGTTCTCCTATATGATAGTAAGTTTTCAAAGCATCCCAAAAAGCTTCAGATGCATTGGTTGGGGCCATATATCATAAATTTCATCACTGAAAGAGGTGCAGTTTAGTTTCAAAATCTACATGGAACGCTTTGGAAAAATATGGTGAATGGAAGTTGGCTAAAGACCTATCGGGATAGCTCGGTGCAGAATAAATGAAGAAAACAATACGGAAAAAAAAGGGGGAATAGGAACAATGTGAAAACCAGGAGTCTGTCGAAGGACACATGGTGAAAAAAGGTTAAGTTTGGGCGTTTATTGAAGCAACTGCGATAGGGTTGGAATTCATATGTCTGATGGGACAGTGACAAAGTTAAAACAACGACAAGGTGAGGAGTTTGTCAACGGTTGGCACGAAGCGAACGGGTCAAATCAGGTAATAAATGTACTAGTTAAGATGTGGCGAGCGATGGTGAAAGTGGATGAAAACACAATCAATGATCGATGGAGACGCCATTAATGACCAATGAGTGCGCAGGATTTAGTAAATCAACAGAAGAATCAGTAAATCAACGGAGGATTTGGCAATCATGGTCTGAAATCCACTCGATTGAGAGAGAGCAGTAAATTGGAAGTTATAAAAGGATGCCGAAGCTAGTAGTGCAACCCATTGTGTATTTGGAGAGCTATAGTAGAAGAGTTAGAGCGAAGACTTAGAAGAAGAGTTAGAGCAAAGAGTAACAGTGAAGAGGGGTAGTTGCAATGGCACATTTCATCTCCAGCACAATCATACAAGAAGCGCCAAGGGCGAGGGTGTTCATCATCCAGGAACAACCATAAATTATATCAGAGAAGTTATTCAGAAAAGAAGAGAAGTGCCAATTGGCCGGTGGATACCGACCGAAAGCCAAAGAGGGATACCCATAGTTCAACACGGGATACGACTACAATAGGAGCAGCGGGCACATTCGGTGCCACAGAGGAAGAAAGGACACTAAGGGGAGGGCATCACAGACCATTGATCACAGATATTCCAGGCTATGTGCCACCAAGAGAGGAAGGCGCACCAGTAGTGTGACTTGGTAAGAATACTAAGTATTCCATCAAGGAAACAGTGACATCGAAGGGTGTCCACAAGACAGGGAACATCATACCATGTCTATAGAGTTTGCAGTACAAAGACCATGACATATTGGCGTATCTAGAATGTATGCACGAAACATACAATGATGTACCACATGGAGAAGGCAGTCCAATCACAAGGGAAACAATGCAATGGGCATTGGCGCTGAAGCAATCAGGATTTCTAAACATCATTCACCTAATTCATTTTAGGGAGATTGACAGAGGCAAATGCATGCGTGAAGTAGCTGCTGGCCTAATTTCATGGTGGGTATCTATGGTTGGACACAAAAATCCTAGTAACGGTTGACCTAATATCATAGATAACAATATTACCAAAGGCTGGGGCAGATCCTTCACAATATTTCAAAGGGAAGGATAACGACAAGCAACTGGATGCAAAGATGAAAGAGAAATATGGGTTGGAGAAGAACTCTCGAGGGTACCTGATATACACTATAAATAATAAAGTTGTGAGAGTCACAGCAAAGCTACTAGCAGTAAAAATTGTAAGGAAGAATTGCCCAAATCAATGTACATACGGGGTAATTGCATCCGCAGAGCAGTGTGTCACGAGAGTTAAGATGAATTGGTCGCTGTTCCTAATGAACGAGTTGACATAGGATGTGATAGAAGTGCCAGAGAAAGGAAATCCATTCACCTATTCATGGCCACTAATGTTAATCGCATTGATTGGATGGAGGGAACCATCGCACTATCAAGAAATGGAAACAAAGGAAGTACAAGTGTGCCGAGGGGCACGATACAAAAATTTATGGGAGTTGACGAAAAAGAAAGACAAACAAACAACAATATCCGATTCTTTCTTTGCTTGGAAATGTTGAAAATAGATGCTGAATAAATTCCATGATTAAGAGGAAGAAACAAGGAAGTACAGGAGGATTTCATGGTTGTCGGTAGAGACACAGGAAATATACATTCAGGCGCACACATAACCACAGAAGCAGTGGCTGCTGACTTAGTATAAGCTGAATGATGCAGATCTAGATGCCATAATAGAAGAATGGCCTGAAGAATGGAAAGGTCTGGTAGCAGAAGAAAAGTTTTCGGACCCAGAGAATGGGAAACAAATAGATGGGCCAAAGGCTCCAGAAGAGACAAAAGACTCAAAAGATGAAGGGGATGGTGTGGAAGAAGGTCGAGCTACGGAATAACACTCACACAATGCAAGTCATGATGGGGCATCATATGCAACCCCAAAATACTCAGAGCTAGAAGCACAGAAAGAGGAAGCAAGGATGAAGAAGAGGTTTGAGAGAGGAGAGGGGAGCACAATTGTTGGTTTCCCCAAAGAGAAAATGGACAATTTTTTGAAAAAAAAACAGCAGTGGTGGAAGAAAACTGCACGAAGGTTACACAACATGTTACTAAGTATTTTCATCAGGTAACGTAGTTTCTACAAACACTAACTAATGTAGTCATAGAAACAAGACTACCGCAAGGAGAAGTGGCGCCAAGTGCATCAATAACAAGGGTTGAAGTGGACATTGGTACAAAGCAGAGGTTAGTACAAGTATTACCCAATGCAATCACCACAGGCGATGAATACTTGGATGTCGTGTTGCGAGGGAAAGATTCAATCACCATAGAATTCAATATGTTGCCAATGTTCATGCTGCATAGAACACACACCATAGCAAGTGAAGAGATCAATGACAGGGAAGCAACAACACATGACCAGATGGTGAGTTACAAATGACAAGTGTGGAGCACGGAATCTAAAGTCCAGCGAATTCAGGAAGAGAAAGAGGAAATCATAAGTGAAAGAGAGAAGGCAATTGAGGACAGAAGAATATTGGAGCATGCAATCTCTATGGCATGCGAAGAATCACTCAATGTAGATAAATATATGCTGGTAGAGGCAAAAGTAGTAAAGTTAGGAGCGATCATTGTAGACCTGCGAAAGGAGAATCAAGAAATACAAACAAGGGCAGTGCCAAGCACACCGCCATAGTAGATTGAAGAAAGGAAGAGTGAGATTGAGGAAGCTACGATAGAGATTGCAAAACTGGAGAAAAAAACTCAGACGATTGCGGAAGATGTAACACAGTTTTGGGAAAGTTTCGTGCAGGACGAACAGTTGCACCGGCTGAACGTGCAACTCGGCAAAGCGCAATACCAGCTCGAGGCATTGAGGGGACTGCTTAAGGAAATGCCCCTATTATCACAAATGACAAAGGAAACAGATCTAAAAGAGCAACAAAATTGGGTCAACAAGGCACGCACAAGACAACAAAGAAGAACAACTCACTTGGATGATCTGTAGACAAAAGTGGAGAAACTAGCAGTAAAATAAATGGAAGGAATGAAAAAGATGAAGAAAGAATTGGAGAAATCACATCAAATGGGTATTGAACACCCATTATAACAAGAAAACGAAGAATGTGTAGTACTCAAAGTTGCGACCATGGAAGCAGTCGACCAGGTCAGGACGACTTATGGCGAGTTCAAGAAGTAGGTAAACGCACCAGCAGTGTCCAGCTGAGGTGGATCGAGGGCCAGCCACAATTTTGTGTTGGGGGCATGTTGGCATGGGTTTATATTGCATAAAGTGAGGAATTAACATTAAGGGAAGGGTCATCGATGGAAGCAAAGGACCGCTCGCGGAGGACAAAAGAGCCGACATAAGCATAAGTTTTAGGTTAAGTTAGTTAGCAATAGGTCATTTGAACTACTTTGTAACGACCATATGTGTCTATAAATAGAAGTACAATTGTAAGCCTAAGGGAATCACATCTTATCTTATCTTACCTTGTTCTATGCTATCATAGTGGCATCTTTGGAGTTTTTTGAATCTTCAGATCCTTGAATTGTCTAATGTTCGATCTGTGTTCGAGAACTAGTTCTGCGAAGTGAATTCCATGACGTGTGAGATGAGTTAATGAATGAGGATGTTCGATTTTGCTATATTGTTGTCTCTCTCTTTTGTATCGCAGTATGATTGAATGTGAATTATTGTAGTATTCAATGGCTCAATATGTTGCATAAATGAAATCGCATTTATATGATGTATCTCAGATCTCTTGATTATGCTTTGATAAACTATTGCTTTTTCGATCTGGTTAACTTGTTGACTGTGGGATAATTATGTTTGATGCAAGTGAGTTTGGTTGTTAGTTCGAAAATATGTTGTTTTGATGCAGATACGAATATTTTGTTTCTGTTGTGACTAAGTGTGAATTGATGCATGTCTTCTTAGAACTGCCGAAAATTGGTTCCTGCAGCCCCCTTAGATATATCGGGTGAGACTTTACTCGCTTCGTGGGTGTCCCTGGAAAGGGTAAAAAATTTCTGGGTTGATTTCCATGGGAGTTTGTGTCGATGTTTATTGAAAATAGTGCGAAGTGAAAACATGTCGACATAATTGTGTCAACAGATTGGCTGATTTTCTGCATTTCTAGGGTCCCTTGGCTCTCTTGGCCTCCCTTCTGGGGCAGGAGGTCTTCTGTAGTTCATGTTCCGAGATTGAGGCTCAAGAGTTTCTCTACCAGGTTTTTTTTTATTATATAGGGACATGCTATCCACCAACCTTTCCATGGTTTTCATCATCTGTTCAAACTTGGTGTCCATAGATTGGGAGGTGGAAGGATGGCCTATTTGATTGAATCTCTTTTTCTCAGTTTCAGTTATGTACCTTATTTTACCCGAGGCCATCAGATTAGCTTCTACTTCAATAACATATTTCAACATATCAGGAAGGGTAACATATCTCATTTCTCTCAACATGAGAGCAAAGTCTCTGTCAAAACAATTAGCATAGTGAAGTTTGGCTGCAACCATAAGGGGTTTGATGTCCACATGGATAGAATTGTACATTTTCATGAACCTCGATGAAAATTCTTGGATAGTCTCAACATTAGTTTTCTTCATGTTTTCATATTGAGTGAGTATTTGGAGAGGATTTTTTTTATCTTTCCATCTGGCTAGAAAATCTTGTTCCAATCTCTCATAGGTAGCAATACCTCTATTTGGAATGGTTTTGAACCATTTCTTTACTTCCTCTGAATTTTTTTGGGAAAATAACCTAATATTGACATCATCTTCATCTATCTCTTCAAGATCTATGAAGTCAGTAAAATGGTCCACATGTTGTTGTGCAGTACCACTCCCTTCCCCATCATATCTCATGAGGCGTTGGGCATATCCCACAGGTAGATCATGGAGGTTGGAAGGGAGGGATAAAGGGGAACATCTGGAAACCATTTATCTTAGGGTTTGGTTGGAACCAAGAGGAGTATTGGTAATAGTTTTAGAACTAGGGCTAGGTATTACAACAGTGTGACTCTGAGTAGGAGGGGTTATCTGGACATTGGTATGCTTGTTGGCTACTTTAGTGAAGAGGAACAAGTCATTGATTTCTTCTTTGGCCTCTAAAATATCCCACAAAGCACTCAAACAATGGGTTTGGAACTTTTTTCTGATCAAATAAGGTTTCTTTCAGATCTGTCTCATATTTATACCTAAATAAGGAATTCTCAAACTTTAAATCAAAAGAGACAGTATCTATAGTATGGAATTCTTCTTTAGGTAAAGAAAAAGATCCGGTCAATGGAGGAATACCTGTTATTTCTTTCTTTGATTTCAGGATGATATTTTCTGGATCTTATACGAACTGTGCTGGTTCAGGATCCAGATGATATCTAGTAGATATCCTTTGGGAAGCCATACTTCTTTCAAGAAACTCACCAAGTGCCTCTTGTGGGACTGAAAATTTGAATATTGGAGTCACCATGGAAAATATCACAACTTTTATGTATCTGATCTTCTGTTTTCCCATAGAGATTTGATTTGATTCCTTGTAATTCTTTTTCTGGGGTAAAGAAGTTCTCGAGTCCCTAGTATGGTCACCAGATGTTATAACTCAGGATTCTTCCAGGTTGTGGTAGAAGGGATCACTAAGGTAACTATTTCAACTACACTCTTGTGGATGGAAACTAGCCTTTCCAAACACAAAGAGGGCTCTCTCTCTCAAAAATATTTCAACATGCAAAATATTATTTGAATTGGATGGTTGTGTATTAAATGGTGGTGGCTAGACCTTCGACTAAAGGGTATTAGGGATTTTAATTGGTTGGGTTGAGGATAAGTATATCATAGGGCATGGAGTCAAAATTTTCAATAGGGTTTCTGTCACAGATGAACGATAGAACTATAATATCAAGGGAAAAGGAAAGATAAATGAGGTTTTTTCAAGCAAAGAGATATGTAGCAGATGATAGCAGAAAGAGAAACAAGATCCATCACAAAATTAGAGCATTAAGAATGAATTCTAACTTTCAATTTCAGAAAGAAAGGGTAGAGTAATCTAATCATATAAATATGAAGCATCAAATGAGGAATTTCAGACCATGTAATCTTGATTTAAACACTTAGAAGAAGAGAGTCAATGAGAAATACTAGTAGGGAAAACATGCACAGGAATTACAGACATAAAAACACTCCAAGAATCTCTGCTCCAAGATCAAGTCTTTTCATTAATAAAAATGATGGGTTTCATTACATACTCATATTTTTTTATCTCAAAATCCCACTCCTTGGGTCTTATTCAAAACCTGCCTTTATAGGCTTACAAAAAATCAAAACCTTCTCGACTACTTCAACCATATGTGGCTGTTTATTAAATTCGTAACTACAACTATTTGTAAGACATCAGACCTAACTATCAGTCTTATAGACTATTTATTCAAAATAATAATAAACTGGAAGTGATGAGGCTGTCTTCTTTCCTCATGCCGAGCTTCTCAAACTAATAGCTTCTTGATCTGGAGATGCGCCGATGGTAAACTTCAGTGCATTGCTAGTGCAAACTCGGACTATCAAAACTACCTTTTGTCTTTCGGATCGAGGCATTTCCATATGATCTGCAGGGTTGACGTATTGTGCCTTTATATTTCCTTCAAAACGAATCCCAGTTGCAGAACAAATCGAGTCTTTTTCCCACCAAATTTTGCATTTTACGCAACTACAATTTTTTATGATAAACAAACTTCAGTCCACAATCCACAATCTGAAAGTTGCAATCCACAAGATGCAATCCACAAGGCCGTAGTTTGGGAGTAAAAAATCGGAACTGCCGAGCAGACCTTACCAAATTTCATCTCCGACATCCGCAAGCCACAATGCGGGAGTCGGAAGTCGGAATTGCCAAACAGATTTCATCAAATTTTTCCTCCGACATCCGCAATATGCAATGCGGGGTTCAAAAATTCGGAAAGCCGATTCACAACTTCGAAAAAATTACCCTTCCGACTTCCGCAATCCGCAATACGAAATGCGGGTGTTGGAAAGTTGAAATACCAATTGCAGAGTTTCTAAGAAAACACACTTCTGCAATTCGTAGTCTGCAATGCGGGACTTAGAAATCGGTAACTCAAATTCACACCCTCGGAGAAATCACACCTCTACAATCCGCATTCCGTAATACGGGACTTGGAAATTGGAAACTCAAATTCACGCCTTCGGAGAAATCACACCTCCGCAATCCGCAGTCCGTAATGCGGGACTTGGAAGTCGGAAACTCAAATTATCAACCTTGAATAAATCACACCTCCGATTTCTGCAATTCGAAATGTGGGAGTCAGAATTCGGGACCCCAATTCCACATCTCTAAACAAATTACTCCTCCACAATCCGTAATCCGAAATGCGGGAGTCAGAAATCAGAACCCCAATTCCGCCGCTCTGAAAAAATTACTCATCCGACTTCCGCAAATCTGCATTGCGGGTTCAGAAAGTCGGAACCTCTGCGGAATCGTTCTACTGCTGTCGATTTAGATCTATTTCCAATCTTTACCATTCAATATTTTAAGAGTGGAAGATGTCTCTTTTACCATTTTTTTCATTGGGGCTTGCTCATCTGGTCCGAAAGGGTTAATACTTAGCCGTTTTTTGGGATTTTTCGCCTCTTCTTTTGGAGTAAAAATTAGTGGGAAGGCTTGAGATTTCAGTAGGGGGGGGGTGCCATTTACTTCCCCCGTGGGAGTTTTATTAGGGGTGTTAACATTGGATGTGCTATGAACGGGGTAGCTTAGTTTCCATTCTTATAGGACTCTTTTACCCGGGATCCCTCTCGGCAGAGGGATATCCTTTAGCCATTTGGTTGTACATTTTGTATTTCCTGATTGCAAATTTCATCACCCTGTAGTGGATATGATTTGTGGTAGCTTCCATATCTTTTAGATAGGTGTTTGCATGCTTCTACACCCCCCGAGGTTAGTGAGTCTTTTTCTTTCTAGGAGTGCTACTTGTTGGTATTCTGACCATTTTATCGCCACTCCATCGGCTGTAGCATGCTGTTAGAGTAGGTGTTTTTGAGATTTTTATTGGCTTGAGTGCCATCTTTTCACAAGCTCTCCTATTGCACGCACGGTTGCACTAGGAGTTTTGAGCGTTTTATCCAACACATCCATTTAGCATTTTTACACCTATCACCATTGATTCCCTGAGACAATCTCGTCACCTATGGGAGAAATCCTTGCAGTACAGTCCACTAGACCCCACTTGTCATGCTTCCTTGAGATGGACATCTTCATCTCGACGCCCCTTATTTCACATCCAATTATGAGTAGGATTCACCCATACACACAGATCCATCTAGCCCCATAGCCAACGTGAATCCAAACCCATTTTACAGCAGGATTGTTGGTAGTGGATTCACCACTAGGCCCGCTACTACTTCAACGTCCATTCCTACTATTCTATCTACAAAACCTATGCCTGACACTACAACTACTACCTATATACCCATCGGTAGCGGATTTATTCCAACCACCATCCCTTTAGTTACCCATGGTACCCTTGGGGGAAACTAACCCTCTTTTCAAATCCTTCTGCCCCTTATTGGTGTCCCTTAATCCCAGCCGCACCTCACACCAATACACCACCACTCAGCGGAGGTGGCCCCACGGTCACCGCCAGTCTCAACCTACCTGATATGGCCCGATTAACTAACGATCTGATTCGACATGACCCTACATGGCCTGACATACCTACCAAACTCCCTTTGGAAATCCAAAAATTTGAAGCGAAGGGTGGTGAGGACCCCCAAAACCACATCATGTCCTTCCACTTGTGTTCCTCCAACTCCATAGTGGATGAATCGATCCGCCTATGCATTTTACAATGGACTCACCAGCGTTGCATCCAAGTGGTATATTGAACAACCACATGGGACACACTCCACTTTTACATCCCTTGCTTCGACTTTCTTGCAGTTCTTCCAGCTATATGTCCATTATGACATTGGTGTTGAGATTTTACTATCTTGCAGACAAAACACGGCTACCCACATTACTGACCATATCCATGAATGGCGTAGACACCGTAGTTTGTGTAAGATCAAGTTAGATGATCGTATCTTTTTAGATTGGTTTCGAAGTCCCTCATACAAGTTATCGCTAAGGATGTGGCATCCCAACAACCCCAAAATAAAGAAGAAGCCATACTTAAATCCCAACAGTTTGACCTTATCTATGCACAGTCGGGCTACCTTTACACCATATTGCCTGATGCTCCTCACGATGATTCCTCCTGGAAGGACGCACCGGGGCCATCCCATGCTGCTGATGGAATCATTGGAAATGTTGCCTCTACTAGTCATCCATATGTCCATATATCGCCTTCCCCTACTCCCGCTTATAATCCTACACCTAATTCCACACCACCCGCCATGAGCGGTGGTCCTAACCTTTCACGCACTTCGGCCCATTCGGGAGAAACACCTTCATATGTTTCACCGACCTAAGCCCCTCACATTCATGGACCTTCTTTTCTGACACATTGCTACTGTCATACTCAGCCAGTATATGCCCCCCCTACAACATCGCCTGCCTACTACCCTCCACCGGTTGCACTTGCACCTGCGCAACCTCAAGCACCTCCCACTTATTATCCACCGATGGCTGCCCCAGCACCCGCCCAACCGAAAACCCCTCCGTTCCCCAAGGAAAATTTTATTCCCAAAAAAACTAACCGCATAACCAGCCTTCCCAAGGGAACCAACAAGGAAAAAAAAATAGGAGGCATGGATGTAACCAAGGTGTTGGCGTATGTACTGATCTAGAGGTTTCCAATGTAGACCCACGTACTTCGCGGTTCAAGGAACCAACAAAAACCCTATTCACCGGCCCTTTCGGCAACAGGATGTGAGCAGCCTGAGGTCTCACTCGAGGCGAAGCGGAGGGGGTGGTTGCAAAATCAGGTTTCCACAACCTAGTGATGCAAGTGTTAAAGAGACTGATGAGAAGCGCGATAAGGGACTCTTGCTACGGACAAAAACTACGCGAAGTCTCTACTTCACGTCGGATACTTCAGCAAGATGAGGCGCTTGCGCAACCAGTGCATCCAAGGACTGCGTGTTATTGGATACTTCCAACCTTACGATGATAAGCTATCAACAACTTACCTGTCAGCACTCACAATGGGTTAGTGCGTCAACTAGACCGCACGTCTACTTCAAGACTTGATCAACTCTAATCAACCTTAACGATCTTTATCCATTCAACAACACTTAGGTTATTATCTTTATGGTGTAGGTAAATGAATGAAACACACAATAGCACGTGCTCCAACGCTACTCTCAAATCCAATGCTTAACTATGTGATTATCCAACAGATTCATGCATTCAAAGACTTAGAGGTGACGAATACTTAACATTCATCCACACATGCATTACTTAACATATTATTCCCATCATTCCCGTGGAGAATACATATAAAAGCAACCAAAAACAGATAATTACGACATTAAGCATCCATACTAAGCAAATGAACAGTTGCAAAACACAAAACAATTACACTACACAGGATTTAACATGGTTCACCCATAGGATTGAGGCTATGTCCACAAGAACTGTTGTTAATATTGGTCTTTTGGGAAGGGTACAACAGTTCTTGGTTTGCGCACTCAGTTGCAGACTCTCTTCTCTCTCAGATAGGTCTCTGTGCACACAATTGCAGAGCCTTTACAATAGCTTCCAAGCTTACAGATTCTAACAATGTTCAACAATGACCAACCCTTCCCTTACAAAATCATGCCTTATTTATCGATCATTCTCGTAGGTCATGTCTTTACAATTCATAAGCAAAAACCCTTAGGTTTACAAAACATGGCGTGGCTAACTGCTAGCCTAACTGTTGTCGTCGACAGCTTGCTCTGCCTGCTCCAAGCCTTCCAGCTGGGCCACTCGTGGCTCACACGCTCTTCTGACAGTCGAAGTCACCAAAATGGTTACAACTGCATCATGGCCTGTCCCTTTCCATGTCTTCCTCCTGCTTGTCGCTGTCGATTGAGTGGCCTAGCTTCTCAACTACTTTCTGCCACTCTCCTAAACAGGTCACTTTCTTCTTCCTTCCACTTGTTCCTTACTCAAAATAAGTCACATCCTTGTCTGACCTTTAACCATATTTCATACCCAAAATAGCTCCTGCGCGAGTCTTGCGCATCTGCGTATTGCGCAGTCCTGCCTTAGCCATTTCCTCTACGTGACATGCACAATTCTCCAAAATGCACTCATACCATGTCGCAACGTGCAATGCACGATTCTTAAAACTTGTGCAAATATTCCAACTTGGGCCCCTCCCAATAGGCCCCTAACACTCACATGTGGCTCGTCTCGATCCAGTTCTAGCTGCGGACAATGGCGCCGCATCTTCCGGTGGATTTATCTTTGAAGTAAAAGTTTGCAGAGTAATTTCTAACTCTGTAACCATGTCCTTGACATTTTGCTTAAATCCTCGAAGCGTCTCTAGAGTGGCCTGCGAGACCTTTTCTTTGGCTACTTGCTCTTTCATGGTGCCTTCCGCTGCTTGAAGTTGTATGAACTTCTCATCGAATTGCTGCATCAATTCGAGGCCTTCTTGTTCAATGGGTTGCAACCTGGCAGATGTAGCAACCTCTTTCTCTCTATGCATGGCAAACTCTTTCTGTAGGTCCTTGATTTTGTTGTACTTTTTCATTTTCTCCTTGGCCGGCGCACTTTATAACATTGCATTTGCAGCTTCTACTTGTTGCTGTGTTCGCTGCAGATCCCCCTTTATCTTTTGTAGCGCGGGATCCTCATCCAGCCCTATCAATATTGTATTTACTCCTTCAAGTAAATCCTGGCACTTCGTCACTTCCGACGAAATGCTATCCATGGTTTCCTGCACTTCCTCAGTTGGAGCCGCGCACTGATCTGGTGCTATAACTGGGTGCCTAGCCTCCAGCTCTACAATCCTTCCTTTGTAGGAAGTTTCCATCTACATCATATCTGATGTGAGGGTTTCTACCTTGGATCCAAGCTTCTTTATTGTATCCTCTACATCATCTTCTTATGCGCATTCCTCAATTTTTGCGCAGACCGCTGAAACTGTCTCCTTTAGCTTACGGTCTTTTTCTCTAGCTTCGGTCAACTCATGTATATTGCGAGCTGACTCCTACTTCAGCTGATTGATGTCTTCAGCTAACTTTGCGCTCTGATCATATGAGGCAAGGCCTCTCTCATGAATCTCCTTGACAACCTGCGTGTGTAACTCGATCAAGTCCTCTAGTGATAGAGACCCAATGTTGAGGTCAAAGCGTGCTGAGTTTTTCACTGTGTCGTGCACCTGATCATTTGGGAAGATAAAGTGCATGGGTTCTATATGCACAACCCTTGGGTAGGGGCTTACGACATGAGGTGGTCGCTTCCGTGCACTCGTTCCTCCTACCCTTCCTTCGAAGTCTGATGACTTATGGCCTAAGCTCAGTTGGGTGACC
This sequence comes from Larix kaempferi, assembly GCA_027924585.1. Lineage (NCBI taxonomy): Eukaryota > Viridiplantae > Streptophyta > Pinopsida > Pinales > Pinaceae > Larix > Larix kaempferi. Next base: position 9,358,725 of record BSBM01000431.1, on the reverse strand, counting down.
ATCGTCTTGACTGTTTCCATAGCTTGGATCATCCTTATCTGTAATTCTTCCTACTTGGATTCCTTCTTCGTGTAGGCCTCTTCCCATGCTTCTTGTACCTTGGTTGCGATTATCTCACAATCATTCGGATGGAGCTGCGGGTCGAACTCTGGCTTTTCAGACTCCCTCTTTGTGCATTGGCCTTGTGGTTCTGCAGAGCTTTCAGCAACCTTCCTTTTTCCCCCTGCTGACTCTGCAGGCTCACTCTACACAGCATCCTTTTCTTCAACAATGGGAGTACCGGTAGGTAGCCCCCCTTTCTTTGTTCCCTTGCTTGCTTTGGTTTCTTCCATATCTTTCTCGGTGTTTTCATCATTGGAATATTTTACTTCAATTTTCTATTAAATGGGTGGGACGTTGTGTTCATAATTAGATTCATCATCTTGTGATGCGGGAACTTTCCATTCCTCATCCCATCTATCCATCATTTCCTCGATCGCCTCCTGATCCAGCTGATAAAACCCTGGATACCATAATCCTTCCTTTGCGTCAGTCCTTGGCTGAATGTATGACCGATGCCTCTTCACTATAAACCGCATAATGCATGTGTATATGTCGGTCACTGGTCTTGCGATTCACGACGTTGAAAGAATCACATCGCGCAACTGGTGATAAAAAAACATGAAAGAATTCGGTTGTATGATGCTGTCTGTACGCCTTTGGGCTCGCCCATAGGTTATTGAAGTGCATCCCACGGCCCTGTCCGGCTAAGGTTGGGACGCCTTGATACCCATCCAGCTCTTTCCAGCCTACAAAGGCTATCAGTTTGAGTAGCCAACCGAAATGGAATGCTGTTCCATCTTCCTGGGTGTCCTCAACGTCTGCTAGAAACTCATTGAGTAGATACTGGCACCAATTATAAGGTGTTCCGTGGAGTGTTTTTGCTGCTAGCTTGATCGTGACCGCTGGTACCTCAAGTGACCGACACTTTTGCAGTAGCTTTCCTGCGATCAACTAAACAGTAAAATTCGTGGCACGATCATTGATATCATTGGTCGGGAATCCGTGCCCCTTCCAGACCACACTGAATTCCTTCGCAACTTCCCTGGACAAAGCTCTATCCTATGCCCTCTTTACCATTTGTTAGGAACCTATGTCAACCCTTCTCTTTACTATGTTAGTATATTGTTGTTGCACGCATATGCTTTGTAAGTCGTCCCGTAATATTTGTTGATCCGTAGTTTATATTAGCGCATAGTATTGGACGCATATGCTTTGTAAGTCGTCCCGTAGTATTATATGTCCATTGGTTTTGACTCATAGTATTGGGCATAGACTTAGTATATAAGTGTGTGTTGAGGTCATTGAAGGCACTGTGAAGTTAATTGTATTGAGCTTGCTCAAAGGAGGTTGCCCCCTCGAAGTGGCCCGTGATCAATATAAAAGTGATTCTGTTCTATTATTTCTTCTATTTCGCATATTCTTAGTAATTAATTGTTGCAGGTGCATCTCATCTGGTATCAGAGCACTTTCCTTGGCACAAGTGGAAATTTTTTTTTTCTTTTTTTGGGCGGCGACTTTCAGATCAATTTCTGAAAATTTTTGCACAAAATAAGAAGAAACCGATTGCATATCTGAATTCCTCCTTCAAAAATACACAGTTTCAAAAAAACAATCATCTCATTTGGAGTTCTAAAAGTGGAGATATCGCGGATTTAAAATCAGCAATTTTTTAGAATTTCGGTGACGGCCGCGGACATTGCGGCGAGAAAATATTTTGACCGAGTGCCCAGATTTCTATTCCGCTTTCATGGGAGGAAGCAGAGTGGTTGTTCCAGTTCCGGAAACATGCTATAATAGCGATTCTGAGCAATATAGATCCGGTTTTTGAACATTGGGTGGAATTTCTACCCAAAGTTTTTCTGTTGCAGGTTCAGATCTGGGAATAATCCCTATCCGCTTAACTGTGGGAAGTACTTGGGCATAAGCCCTAAAACTCATTGTGAGGAGTACCACAGGAACCCCGAAGTAGCTGGCCCATTGAGAGGACCTGCCAGCGAAAAGGGCAACGACCCCTACCTGATTGACTAGTTCTCACCCGTGAGGTAAACCAAGAGCTGTCGTTTGTGGCAAAGCGGTTATCAATTTTACCTGAGCCGTGGAGTGAGGGGTACTGCCCCAATACGCAAGCCGTCAGACAGCATTGGTGGCCGAGTGAAACCCCTGAACTGTTAGGAAGCCGCACATACCTGGGGTCCATATCTACTTTCAGCTGAACTATTGTCGATCACTGCTGCGCCGTTTCAGATCCATTTTGCAAGCCGTTTGGCGTTGTTCCAGATTCCTTCCTAGCCGTAGCCGCTCTAGTCTGTAAAAAAAAAAAAAACTAAAAAATCCTGGTTATGGTTGTCACCCATGCAGGAGCAACAACCATGGAGGAAGCACTTGCAGCCATCCAAGCCAAACTCCAGGATCTGGATGAAAAATTTCTCAGCCTCCATCTTCAACACTCAGCCATGAACAATACCAGACAGCTAGAATCTTTTGTAGCCACTGGGTTCTCTTCTTTTAGCAATTTTCGTGGGCCGAAGCTTGATTTTCCTCGCTTCAATGGTACTGATCCGACTGGATGGATATACCGGGTAGAACAATATTTCAGTCTGCATAATACTTTTGATGTTCAGAAAGTATCACTTGCATCCTTTCATTTGGAACAGGAAGCCCTTCAATGGTACCGTTGGTACATCAAAGCTCATCCCGAGCTAAACTGGACAGATTTTTGCCACCTCATTTTGCCGCGATTTGATCCTAGTGCTTTTGACGACTTCACAGGAGCACTCACTAAACTTCACCAAACTGTCACAGTGAGAGAGTATCAGACGGAATTTGAGAAACTAGCCAATCACACAGAAGGATTGTCTGATGAATTCTACAGGAGTTGTTTTATTAGTGGTCTCAAGGATGAAATCCGCTCAGAGGTCAAAATTTTTTGTCCCAACACAATGATGGAAGTCCTGGGGTTGGCTAAGCTGGCCGAGGACAAGATCGCAGCTCAACAACGCTCCAAACCCACCTTTGTTCCCTTCAGAAATATGGGTTCCCAACGACCTTCCATCACGCCTGCTCCTCAACCAACTCCTATCAAGCATTTGTCTGAAATAGAAATGCAGGCACGCCGAGAAAAAGGGCTTTGCTATAATTGTGATGAGAAATTCACTCGGGGACATAGATGTGTTCAACAAAAGTGCTATAATTGTGAAGAAGCTACAGATACAGTAGATGACCAGGTCGACATTCAACACCTGCCTGTTGACACCCCATCTCAGGACGACCCACCCGAGATCTCTCTCCATGCTGTAACCGGAGTCACCACCCCACAAACAATGCGAGTCAGGGGATACTTCAAGAAGCTCCCTCTTACCATCCTCATTGATTTTGGTAGCACTCATAACTTCATTGACCCTCGGATTGCCAAACAGGCTGATTGTTTTGTCCATCCTTGCTCCAACTTTGAAGTCATGGTTGCCAATGGGGGTACCTTACCTTGCAAGGGGAAGTGTCACAATGTGCGTATCTCTACGAAAGATTATAACCTACGCTCTGACATGTTTGCCTTGTCCTTAGGTGGATGTGATGTGGTTTTGGGCGTTCAATGGTTACGCACACTTGGCCCCATCTTATGGGATTTTGCGGAACTTTGGATGTAGTTCAAAGTCAATGGGGCACAACACAAATTTATGGGCTTACAACCAGGGTCTCTTTGCATCATCAGTTCACATCGCCTGGAAAAAATCCTTAAGAAGAATTCACATGGTGTCATCGCTCAGCTCAATTCCATTCAGATGCAACCATCAACAGTCTCCACTACTTCCTTGGATAGATATGCAGGTATCTTTGCTGAACCAATGCGCTTGCTGCCTTCAAGAGACCTTTCAGATAAGAATGTAGCCACATCTACCTCTCAGTAGGAAATGAAGGCTATTTTGCATGTAGTACAGAAGTGGCAGCCATACCTATTAGGGAATTATTTCTGCATCAAGACTGATCTCCCGAGTCTGGAATTTTTTTTGGAACAATGGGTCTCCTCCCCAACACACCTGCAATGGGTTATCCAACTCATGGGTTGTCCCTATGTGATCACTTACAAGAAGGGTAAGGACAATATGGTGGAAGATGCTCCTTCTCGCACAATTGATGACCCAGTTTCTCTTACAGCTCTTTCTCTGCTTGTTCCAAATTGGTTGCAATATGTTCAACAGGGCTATCTCTTCTATGAACTCCATGCTTCTTCATCAACAGGGCACTCTGGGTTCTGCAAAATGTATGACCGTGAACAATGTAACTTCTTTTGGTCGGTACTAAAAATGACAATTCAACAGATGGTGGATGACGATGATACTTTCCAAGTCAACAAGGGGGAAATGAAACTCCTTTCAGGATTGCTCAAACCCGTGGCCATCCCTACACAGCTTTGGCCAACTATTTCTATGGATTTCCTAGCAGCGCTCTGGTGGTACAATACCACATCTCAACGGACACCATATGAAGCAGGCTATGGAAAAACAACGCCTGTTCTTCTTCCATACACCCTTAGCAGCTCTCCAGTTCAGGAAATTGACTCGGTTCTTCAACACCACGATCAGATTCTTCTCATTCTGCAGGACAATCTTCACATGGCCAGAATTCGCCTGAAACAACAAGCCGATCAACACCGTTCTGAGCACATTTTCGACGCAGCAGATAGGGTTCTTCTTCATCTACATCCTTCCAAGCAATCCTCCTTGACACTCCAAAGGCATCAGTGGCCCGCAATGCAAACCGAGGATGTTACCGAGGAACCACTCCTTCAGATTCTGCAGCAATTTATCCGACCAAAGCTTTGAGGACAAAGCTTTTTCTAAGGGAGAGGGGATGTTAGGAACCTATGTCAACCCTTCTCTTTACTATGTTAGTATATTGTTGTTGCACGCATATGATTTGTAAGTCATCCCGTAGTATTTGTTGATCCGTAGTTTATATTAGCCCATAGTATTAACCCATAGTATTGGACGCATATGCTTTGTAAGTCGTCCCGTAGTATTATATGTCCCTTGGTTTTGACTCATAGTATTGGGCATAGACTTAGTATATAAGTGTGTGTTGAGGTCATTGAAGGCACCGTGAAGTTAATTGTATTGAGCTTGCTCAAAGGAGGTTGCCCCCTCGAAGTGGCCCGTGATCAATATAAAAGTGATTCTGTTCTATTATTTCTGCTATTTCGCATATTCTTAGTAATTAATTATTGCAGGTGCATCTCACCATTAGGTCAGTAGGGTCCTCACCATGCTTGTTCAGGTTTGTGATTTGATGGATCAGATCTATACTGATGTCGATGCGCGTATCCAACCATAAGAATCTTTCGTGCATGCAAGTCGATAACACGCGCACCACCGCCAAAAAATCAGTGCTTTTAGAGAAATGCGGCATTTGCAACAGATTCAACAACCCTGAAGGTTGGATGGCCTTATCCAATGTTGGACTTGTAGGATTTCGACACTAGTTACCCGGTCAATGTCGCTATCGGGTCGAAACTGCGCATAATTCTTCAACTTGGCTAATGTGTTCTCTAAGAGGTCATAGTCCTCCAACTTGCAGTTCGTCACTTCGCCCAGCAGGTTCTCAGCAATCTTCATCCGAGTAGAAATAATTGCAATCGACATTTCGTATACGGCATTTTGTCCTAATGCATTGGTAGTGTGTTGTATTTCCATGGAGGGATATAGTCTGGCACCAGATAGATGGGTTGGTTCTGAAATTTGGCTGACTGCTGCTTCGCTGGTGCGTCTGACCCTCCTTTCTCTGTAGCTTCTTGCTTCCCCTTCCTGGCCTCTACCTGCCTTGTTGAACTTCGGGAAGAATCTCCCTTTGTTTTCGTCATAGTGTTAACACCTAAAAAGTGCTCACTAGCTCATTCCCTTATTCACATGACCCATTTGTCCACTTTTCCACCATCTGAGCCTCTGAAACCAACAAAAGGTCACCAAAAGACCTTAGTACACCCCTTTTTCCCACTAAAAAAGATTATTTTTCCTAAAAAAGCATAAAAAACCCTAAAAAAGGGTCCAAATTCCCAAAAATATTAAAAAGGGAATAAAAATATTAATTTTATTCAAAAAAGGAAAAAGGAGGGAAAAGTACCTAAACCATGTTGGTCAATACCATTTGGTTTCCACAAAACCACAAATGGTATTCCCCACCACCAAAACCTATAAAAAGGTGGTAGGGGCTCCTCATTTCACATCCATCCATTATCTCATCCTCATGCTGCCGAAATATCCCTTGAGCATTTTAGCCATTGTAAGCAACCTTGGAGAAGGAGACCTCTTGGAGCTTGGAGCTACTCATCTTGGGAGTTGCTCAACATCAACCTTCACCATTGAAGGTATTATCGCAAGCACTTGCTTGCCCCCCATTTTTCAATACAAATTCATTTTTTAATATTTTCTTGTTCTTGTTTTTTAAATGTTTACATTATTTGCTTATATTCTTGCATAGATCCATGTTTAGTTTTGTTTAGTTTAATTAGTTGTTTAATTCTATTTTGAAACTGCTGCTACTAGTTAGCAGGTGCCCATAGCAGTAACCCTGGTTGCAAAATCGGGCCAACAGTTTTTGGCGACTCCGCTGGGTTTGAACAATAGATCTCTAGTTTTGCTTTTAATCTTAGTTTTTTATTAGTTTTAACCTTTAGATCCATAGATCTGCCACCTTAGACAACAGATCCATTGCTGCTCTAAGTTTTGTCCCCATCTATTGCCATTAACAGCCCGGAATTCTCAATTTTCGGCTTCGTTTTTCGGCTTCCGTGCACGGATTTCGCATCGCGATTTTTAGCCTGACAGTCACGCGGCTCATCGCGACTTTTCGGATTTTTTCCGCGCGGTTCACCGCGGCTGGTTTCCGTGCTGCACATCGCGACTGCGCGGCCACTTTTCCGCGTGGTTCACCGCGGCTTCGCGGCCTATTTGCGCGCTGCACATCGCGGACATTTTCCGCGCTGCACATCGCGACAGTGCGCCCAAATCCCGCGCGGTCCATCGCGACTGTACAACAGAAAGCCGCGCGGTCCATCGCGGCTTTTCTGTCAAAACCCACGCTGCTAATTTTTTCATTTGGCCATTCCGATTCAAAAATTATTTTTTTACTGTTTTTTCTGCCCATATAGCACATTTTTACAGTATTAAATTATGCATATTTTACAGCCATAGAAATTTTTTTTTACTATTTAAATGCACATCTAGAAGTCTTTTTAAAAATTTTCAAGAAAGTGAAAGAAAGACTTATTTTGCAATTTATCTAGGTTAATTTTTTTTTTTTTTTTCCTATTTACTTCTTCAAAATCTTGCCCTTAGCAATTTCCTTGAAAAAGAAATCCATTTATTTCTTTTAGAAGTAATATTATTTGCTTTTATATTTCAAGAAATCCTTTGTTTTTTGAATAAGTCTTTGAAAAGCATTTAATTTCCATTTATTGAAAAAAGTCATAAATATGTGCTTTTTTATTTTCGAAAGATCCTTTATTTTTTGAAAATTTTCGGTAAATCATTTACTTTTTTCAAGTTCAGTTTACAATACCACATGTGCACCCACTCAAACACTTAATTGAACTGAGCCTTAAAACTTACCCTAATTTCAACACACTTTTAACCCCACTTGGGGAACACTAAAAGAACTTTGTAGCTAGGTAGTATTGGGAGGATAGGTATTCCAATAACACCCCTCAGTTATTACATCTGAGACATAGAAGTTGTCCAATTAGGGAGCTAAAATCTCTTAGTATTTATTGGCCCGGTCACAACCGGTTTGTGGGAAGGCCTCTCCCCTAGGAGGGTTGAAGTCGCGAGGATGGTTCCGGAAGCCTGAGTGGAATACCGAAATCCATTCAGTAACCGAAGGGCTACCATTCACAGTTCTCGGGATATCCCTGTATTGGGATATTGCGATCAAGGACCAAACGACAGATTTACCTTTTCTCGACACGTCATGAACGGAGTATCCTAGTAGCCTTTCTTTAGGATTGATTACCCGGTGTCCCTCCCGGTAGGGGGATATCTAGCCGTTGTCTCAACAGTCATATTGTTTGACTTGGATTTCATCACCTTGCAGAGGATATCGTTTGTTTGAGTCACAATACTTTTAGTTAGGTGTTTGCATGATTCAACCCACCTTTGGTCTAGTTACACCTATTTTTCTAGAAGCCGTTTGCATGTTGGTACTCTGACCATTTGTTGCATTCCTCCACTTATTGTAGCACAGCTGCTAGAATAAGTGCCTTTTTGAGGTTGATTTTTTGGCCTGAGAGCCTTCTTTTTCACTCCCCTTCTTGCACCCTTGGTTGCATTAGGGTTTTGAGCTTTTTATATATATCACCACCTGATACTTAAACAGATTTTTTACACAAAAACTTAATTCTCACCATTGAGAATTTTAGACGCTCTCGTCGTCTTCAGGGCGAACTCCCAGAGTTTAGCCTACTTGGCTCTCCACGTCACCGACGCAGAGCCTTATCCCTTGATTCGACACATCGTCGATCAACCAGACGGTCATCCAATTCTGACACGCCTCAATTCACATCTGATTCTGAGGCAGAATCTGAAAACTACGTTGTATTACCACCAACCACCATTATGGCTGGAACACCATTTGACCCACTATTTACCAGCACCATAGGTGAGACATCCACAGACCCTTCTGCTGCGGTGCCATCCATGGCAACAACCACCCCCCTGGGTATGCCCAATATGGGCAACACTCCACATCTAGGAATGCCCAACACAGGGCCACCTCCTGTTATAGGAATTCCCAACACAGGGCCACCACCTGTTATGGGTATGCCCAACATAGGGGTCACACCCCCTCTGGTTTCCACAAACCCTATCCCAGGAATCCCTACCGCTATTCCTAACCCAAGTGTAACCCATGTTGCACTTGGAGGCGCTGGCCCATACGAGACCACACCTATTGGAGGGCACATACCCTCCATACCTAGCATACCTTTAGGTGCTACTGGACCCCTACATCATACCACAATGACTAGGCACGTCCCAGTTCCAGTCACTACATCTGCTAGCTTACCGTACATGGCAAGTCTGAACCTGCCAGACTTAGCTAGGCTCACCAATGACCCCATCAGACACGATCCTGCGTGGCCTCACATGCCCACTAAACTCCCCTCTGACATCCCTAAGTTTGAGGGCAAGGCAGGTGAGGACCCCCAGAACCATATCATGTCTTGCCATTTATGGTGTTCCTCCAACTCCATAGTGGACGACTCTATCCACCTCCGACTTTTACAGCGCACCTTCACTGGCTCTGCAGTTAAGTGGTATATCGAGCAGCCCCATGGGACGCATGCCACCTTTACCTCCCTTGCCTCGACCTTCCTCTAGTTTTTCCAGTTACCTGTCTGCTATGATGCGGGAGTAAAGATACTACTATCTTGCAGACAGAACACGGCCACCCACATCACTGACCACATTCATGAGTGGCGTCGACGCCGAAGCCTCTGCAAAATCAAGTTAGACGACCGTATCTTCTTAGATTGGTTTCTAAAATCCCTCCTCCCTCTTATTGCGAAGGATGTGGCATCCGAAAGACCCCAATCTGAAGAAGAGGCCATCCTCAAAGCCCAACAGTTTGATCTCATTTACGCCCAGTCGGGTTATCTATACACCATCATACCGGACGCCCCACGATGCGACTCTTCACGCGGTGACGTGCCGGGGGCATCTCATGCCGCCAATGGCATTATTGGCCAAATCAGCCCACAAGCTAAACCTTTCAGCATGGTGAGCACCATGCCTGCCCCAAACCTCTCTAGGGCTACATCTAGTTCCGTAGCGACAACTTCTTACGCTCCAACAAACCAGACCCATCACATTCATGGACCCTCTTGTCCACAACATTGGTATGGGAAAGCGCCATCAGCATATGTACCTCCTACATACTATAACCAACTTGCTACACAGAACCCCATTCAGTTCTCGCCACAACCGATGCAGTACCCACAGCAAGCTGCACCAGCTAATCCAACACATCCAATAGCTCAGGGGTACCAACAACCCCAACAGGCAACTGGACCACCGCCAGCTCCACCTGCATATTACCCACCGCAACCTGCTCCCGCACCTGCGGCTCCCCAGAATCCCCCCAATGCTCAAGGGCATGTGTACGCACAACAACATCAGCCCCAATACCAAAATAACCAATGCAACCAGGGTGGACAACCAAACCGTGGAAGAGGATGTAACCGTGGAAACAACCAAAACCATAACCAAGGTCCACAACCTCCCCATCCTCCGTAAAATAATAATGTGGCGCCTGCTCATCAGAATCCTGATCGGCCACCTAAGCAAGCCAAAAATGCTAATTTACGAACAAACCATCCTTGTTCTATTTGCGGAGTCTATGGCCACTATACCCACGCTTTCCCACATTTGGAGCGAGCTCGACAACTATGGACAGATGACGCCCATCGTCAAGGGCAAGCGGCTCCTCAGCCACCACCCAACCCTCCACCACCACAACCTCAACCTTTGGTGCTACAAAACCCTTTTCCAACACAAGGAGTGGTGAACACTCAGCCATTAGCTCCCCCACAGGGCAATGTGCCACCACAACAAATCACCTACGCCGCTCCCGATCAACCAATGTTTGATTCTGGTACCCACCACTTGCTGATGATGTCAACTGCTGATGTCAACATCCAGACACGTCGAAACTAGTACGGACCTACCTCGGAAGCCCCCCCCACCGATAAGGATACTAACGCTCATCCCATCGATCAGACGTTACGGATACCACCACTTCCACTCGATGGCGCCTCTAAAGCACCTCGTTTCCCACTCCGTGGTATTAACAACAACCCCAATGCACAGGCTGCGTCAAATTACAACATCGTCGATGTTTTAGCTCAGTCCCCCGCAGCCATGTCTGCGTTAGAAGTCTTAAAAAATTGTCATACGCAGCGCAAGACTTTACTTTTCGCCATTGGGGCGATTAACCCAAATGATTCAAAATTGATGACCTTTGATTTGGACCAGTCCGAACCACGTCTGCCTTCCACCATAGCAGTCCAAGTTTCTGTTTCTATTCGGAATCTCGTCATCCATCGATGTATCATCGACGAGGGTGCCTCTACATGCGTCATGTCCACATTCGTTTGGCAGAAGTTGGGATCCCCTACTCTCCAGCAATCCACCACTGCATTGCGGGCCTACGACGGCCGGTCAGCTCAACCTCAAGGTCTACTACCCAATGTCCCCGTCCAATTGGGTGGGAAAACTGTGCTCATCGACATAGAGGTCATTAATTCCCAACTCGATTATAACCTTTTACTTGGCCGCAGTCACATGTACGCCATGAAAGCGGTTGCCTCATCTGTTTTTCGTACCATGATGTTTCCCCACGAGGGACGCGTGGTCAAAATCGACCTACTCACCTACTATGATCCCAATGCCCCTGCAGCACCCGAAAATGTTCTCCCCATGGTTGAACAACTCGCTTCTAGTGCAACTACCTCCTTTGTTTCTTCTGTGGGACCCGGAATTTACTCAGATACACCAATGACCTCTACATTCCAGGCCATTCCACCATCGTCACTGGAGACCCACGTCGCAAACCTCTGTACTCTTTCACAGAATACACAAACACCCGGTAGTCAACCACCATTGGTCCCTAGTCACATTGGTGTTACACCCATCCACACAATCCCCTTTCTATTAGCTCCTTCGGGTGTAGTAAGCACCCCGGTTATGGCTACCCTTAGTCTACCCGGGTTAACATTGGGATTACTCGTGTGGTATATTTCGCCTCCCGTTCCACCGCCGACACCAGATGTCATCCTCTAACCGGTACAACCTATTGTTACCACAAATCAACCTCCTCCTGGTGTCACAATCCCTTCGTCGTCAACGAAACCTCCTCCTAGTCTCAATATCCCTTCGTCGTCAACGAATCCTCCTCCTCTTGTCAAGCCCACTGGGGGTAGAGGTCCACAACCATACACTACTATACCACCTCCTAAGGCAGTTAAACCCCCACCCGTATTTCAAGCTCCCCCTAAATGCTCGTTGTGCGATGAGATAGGCCATCCCACTCATCAATGCCCACAGTTACCGGCACTCCAGGAACATATGAATATGTTGGACGATGACACCAACATCCCAGTAGTTAGACTAGAGCCACCTCCTCAGCCTCGCAACAAATCACTGCGCACCAACCATCCTTGCGCCATATGCAGTGTTTACGGCCACTACTCTCACCATTGTCCTGATCTCCCTGACTATAGAGCAGCATTGTATGAGTTAAACAACGTCGATTTGGAGATATCTCCTCCCCTCATCGAGGAGATCTACCCCCCGCCATCATCCTCGTCGGAAGAAGTCAATACAATATATATGATTTCAACAACTTTCAAACCAGAACCCCTTGATTTATGGTCTGACTACTTCAATACTGATGAGCAAATTTTGGAGACACTCATTGCACCCGACTACCCTTGGGATGATATGCATCATCGCTCCTATTTCCTCCCGGAAACATCTACATCCACCGCATCCAACCAGCTATCAGTCGAATCGAAAGATTTCATACCCACTAAGGTCGATTGGTTAAAGGACCCCATCCCAGCACCGGATGCCTTTGAAGAAGGGAACATGTCCAACATTTCCCCTACTATACAGATAGATATTTCCACAACACCTGGGAAACCTGAGCTCATCTCGCTGGGCGCATCTTGCACTCAAGCAGAAACTCAGGCGTACAAAAAGCTCTTTCAAGAGTTCCGTGATGTCTTTTCCTGGTCCTATACTGAGATGCCTGGTCTCGACCCCGCCATCATAGAACACCACATTGATACATGGCCTAAGGTACCCCCTGTTTGCCAGAAACACCGACCCATTCATCCTTCCAAACTCCCCGCGGTTAAAGCTGAGGTCGAGAAACTTCGCAAAGCAGGATTCATTTATCCTATTTCGTACACCACCTGGGTGTCGAACCCCGTTCCCGTCAACAAAAAGCAAGGCACCCTTAGAGTATGCATTGATTTCCGTGACTTAAACCACGCTTGTCCAAAAGACAATTTCCCCACACCATTCATTGACCAACTCATTGATGAGTGTGCGGGCCATGAGGTCCTATCTTTCATGGACAGGTTTTCCGGATACAACCAGATTCACATTCGTAAGGAGGATCAGTACAATACTGCCTTCACCACCCCATGGGGCACCTTTTCCTATCGCGTCATGCCATTCGGCCTTAAAAATGCTGGTGCCACTTTCCAGCGAGCCATGACCTATTGCTTTCACGACTTGGTCCATATCCTGCGAGTCTACCTTGATGACCTCACAGCTCGTTCCCAAAAATGATCAGACCACCTTAATGACCTCCGGCAAGTTTTCCTGCGTTGTCGCAAATATAAAATCCGCTTGAACCCACACAAGTGTGTCTTTTGCGTCCCGGCAGGCTGGTTGTTGGGTTTCATTGTTTCGTAAGATGGAATCACTGTCGATCCCCTGAAAGTCAAAGCCATCTTAGAACTTCCGCCTTCTCACACGCTTTGGCAGCTCCAGAGTCTACAAGGGCGATCCAATTTCCTTAGGCGCTTCGTTCCTGATTACGTCACCAAAGTCCACGGGTTCTTACGCTTACTTCGTACCCACATACCCTTTTTTTGGGATGAGCAAGCAGACACGGCATTCGAATCCCTCAAGAAAGCTCTCACACAAGCCCCCTTGATATCCCCACCGGATTTCTCTCAAGACTTCACCCTTTATGTCTTGGCATCCGAACATGCCGTGTCTGGAGTCTTGGTCCAAGAAGATGCCTCTCACCAAGAGCATGTGATTTATTACGTCAGCCAGACCTTGTCTGGCCCACCTCTGCATTACCCATACGAGGAAAGATTAGCCCTAGCTGTAGTCTTTGCCGTACAAAAATTGCGACACTACATTCTACTCAGTCATACCACGGTCGTGGCCGACTCCAACCCTATGGTCTATCTCCTAACCCGGCGGCTCCTACAAGGTCGTGTTGCTAAATGGGTCATTATCCTCCAGGAATATGACCTCACTTTCAGAACTCCCAAAAGCACTAAAGCCCTCGCGCTTGCTCACCTCATCACTGACCTCCCATCCTCTTCAACATCACCCGTTATCCAAACGGACCTGATTGACGAACAAATCTTCATCATTTCATCTGACGACCCTTGGTACGGAGACATTTTGACTTACCTTCGTACGCAAAAATTTTGACCACACATCGATCGTGACGGACGCCATCGCATACGACACCACGCCCCCCGATACCTCTTGTTAGGGGATGTACTTTACCGACGCGGCGTTGATACCATCCTACGCCGCTGCCTATCCCATAGTGAGGCAGAACAAGTCCTCAATGATTGTCATAGCGGTGCTTGCGGAGGCCATTTCTCCGGCATGGCCACCACCCAGAAGATCATTCGGGCAGGTTACTTTTGGCCATCATTGTTTACTGATTGCATCACTGCAGTCAAGCACTGCCAGAGCTGCCAACTTTTTGCCCCCAAAGCAAGAACCCCCCCCCGCCCCCCTTCATCCAGTCATCACTGTCGGACCATTCTGCAAATGGGCCATTGACTTCCTCGATTGCAACCCCACGTCAGCCGGCGGTCACAAACACATCATTGTGGCCGTATATTATTTCACCAAGTGGGCGGAAGCCATGCCGACTTATAATTGCACAGCCGACACTGCAGCACGGTTTTTCTTCAACCATGTTATCACTCGTTTCGGAGTGCCGAAGCAACTAGTATCTGACCACGGCTCTCACTTCGAAGATGCCGTCTGGAAAGAATTATCAACCATGTTGAAATTTGAACACCATTTCTCTTCGGCCTACTATCCCCAAGGAAACGGCCAAGTCGAAGCGATCAATAAAATTTTGAAGACCATCCTCCAACGTACTGTAGACAAAAACAAATCCAATTGGCACCACATGCTTTTCCCTGCACTATGGGCTTACCGCACCTCAACCAAAACCGCCACCGGTTTTACCCCTTTCCATTTAGTTCACGGTGTCGAATCCGTTCTCCCTATCGAGTGCCAGATTCCAGCTCTACATATCACCGTTGAAATCCTACCGGACACTTCCCCGATTGAGCAACGTTTACTACTCCTAGAGCAGGCCGATGAAGATCGGCGCATAGCCATTCAAAACATGGAAGCAGCCAAGCAACGATCCAAACTAAGTTACGACAAGCACGTCCACCCAAGAACCTTTTCTGAGGGGGACCTTGTCCTCGCTTACGATCAAGCTCATGATAAAATCGGGAAGGGAAAGTTCGTGTCTATGTGGCAAGGCCCCTATATCGTACACACTTGCCTCGGGTAGGGGGCATACATTCTGACCGATTTAGAAGGCTACCGCCTACGCAACCCATGCAACGGGCTGTACCTTAAATGATTTTACCCATAGAAAATCTGATGGACACCACCGTCCATTCTAGTATAGGCTTACTTTCTTTTTTTCACAAATAATTCAAAAAACCTAAATATTTGTTTTTCTTTGCCTGACCGCAGATGGATCCTCTTCCACTCTGCTACGTCGGTTTCGCTGATGGCGCAAGCCGTTGGTCTCCCAATCTCGCCTCCGCAGCTTGGGTAATATACTCCCCTTCCCATGAGTTAATTCACATTGACGGAGTATGTTTAGGTGCTGCCACCAATAACCAAGCGGAATATGATGCCGTGGCCGGTCTCCTGGCCACATCTCTCCAAATGAGCATTCGTCACCTCAACGTTTTCTTGGACTCACAGCTCCTGGTTTCCCAGATCAACAATGATTACCAGGTACGCGATCCCTGCCTTTTCAGAAAATTCCTACGCACTAAACAAATGGTTAGATAGTTTGAATCCATTTCGTTCACACATGTCCCAAGAAACCTCAATAGTGTAGCAGACCATATGGCCAACAATATCCTTGACTGGCACACCAATCACATCATGTCATAACCAAAATGTGCCTCCACGGGCATATACAAAAAACCAAAATGCATCCACGTGCATAACATGTGCTTCCACGGGCATATCCATAAACAAAATGCATCCACGTGCATAACATGTGCCTCCACGGGCATAAACAAATAACAAAATAATGCATCCACGTGCATAACATGTGCCTCCACGGGCATACATAAATAACAACATGCTGCATCCACGTGCATAACATGTGCCTTCACGGGCATATACAAAAGACAAATGTGCATCCACATGCATACACGACAATATATCCAAATATATATACTCATATATATATAAAAACCATAATAGTCAACATGTCATAGGTGCCCTCAGCACCCGATATACAAAAATACATCAGTCGTACAAAAATGCTTCCCCATATGCTCATCAGCATTTGGGGATAGATACAATATCATCTACTCATCTGGATCCATAGGCTCCTCCGGCTCCTCCTCCGACTCCTCCTCCGCTGGCCCCGCCGGGTCATGGCGAGCCCGAACTCTTCGCTCTGCCGACCCCGCTGGATCGTCCCGCAGATGTATCCTCCTCTCAGCCAACCCTGCCGGATCATCTCGTCCACTGCCCCTGTGCTCTGCCACAAACACCGCTGTCCTCAACAAGAGCGACCGCCACTCAGGCGGCGCATCGAAGCAACCCTCCAAAATATCCCGATCCAGGTCTCTCCAACCATCCTCGGGGAGTCCAGCTAGGATCCTAGCAAAGGTTTGTCTGACACCCTCTATGGCGTCATCTCGAGGGCCAACCCCTCGTCCACGAGCCGCAAATCCTCCACCATGTGGACGTGGTACTGCTGCAGGTGGTCGCACAACTACCATCGCCCGCCCCTGACGAGCCACGTAGTCGGCCGGTGGCATTGGCCCAACATCTGCACAAAGCAAGTAATCCATCATATACTATCCAACTATAATCATAGATGATAAACCAAAACAACACATGATATAGCATAAAATAAAACACAAAACATACCGTCTAAACTCCAGGCCTGTCCTGGGGCACGAGGCATCTCTGGGTCACCTCGATAGTCCATGCCGGCGTAGGGGTAGTCCTCAATCACCAGGGGCATCTGCTCCCACTGCTCATAAAAATCCTCCGTGAAAAAACCGCGGACACCACCGCCGCCACGAGGCATCATCTGCCCCCACCGCATCATGCGAGGCTCACTCACCAAACCAGCACGAATGGGTACCCGCGGTCGCAATGTCGGCACCCGCTCGAAGAAAAAACAACATAGAAAGGAGGCATAACAGAACTCACCTCCCTCTCGAATGGCCTTGTCCAGATCTCTCCAGACACCAGCCAGAAACATCTGCCCCCAGGCATAATAAGTCCCTCGAAGAACAGAGTCCACCATCATCGTTTGTCCCCCAGACATACGATGTGGCGCAGCAGCACCCAATATCTGCAGAACACATGCCCCAACAGCCCGCATATCCCACTCACGTAGGGATCGCAGACTAATAGAGCTGTTCTACAAAACAACATCATCAACATAGAAGGTCTGTAACAAATCCTCCATGTCTACACCCGGTGGGATCCTCGGCAGGAGATCGCCCACCTCCCCCAAACGAGGCAACCCGGTCAGAAAATAGACATCCGTGAGAGTAATCTCTAACCTCTCACCCCCAATGATAAATGCACCCTCCGCCGGCACCCACCAACGCACAAGCTTGTTCAGGAGCCGTCTCACTGAACGAATAGGTGGGATCTGAGCGAACTTCAAAAGTCCACTCATAGCCAGAGTTTGTCGCACCCCCGGATCAGTCTGAATCCTCTCCATAAGATCATCATCGATCTCCCGCTCCCGCCACGAGGATAATGGTCTCCTCAACATCCTGCGAGAAAACAGAAGAAATTTTTAGCCCCAGCACAAAACTTTTTGAAAAAATCCCATTGTGGCTTTTCCACAAAACGCCGCGATGACCATCGCGGCATTTCCACCAAAAGCCGCGATGGCCATCGCGGCCTCCATGCAAAAACCCGCGATGAACATCGCGGATTTTGGCCAGACAGTCGCGATGAACATCGCGACTATCTCCCATGAACTCGCGATGAACATCGCGGGTTCCAACCTCACAGTCACGATGAACATCGCGGCTGTCAGCCTGAAACCTGCGCGGTTCATCGTGGGAAAAGACCCCAAACCCGCGATATTCCACGTTGGAGAGTCAACATGGAATTTCGCGGCCTTCGGGGGCCCGCTGCCAAACAAAAAAGACATAATTGAAAAGGCTAAGGCAAATAGAGTTACCTGAAACTCGCAGAATCGAAAACCAACGGTGAAATCTCCCAGAAATCAAGAAATAGCTCTGATAGCTCTATCAAACTCTCACGTAACAATGACAAGTCATTTGGGCCCCACGCCCTATTTATAGAAATTCCACCAATTTTCAAACAACCATTGCGGTATCATACGATGTCCATTTTTCAAACCGTTGGTACCGTTGGAATCAGCACAGCGAGAACTTCATGCAGGTTCCTTCCTTTTCCCGTTTTCATGGGGTCTATTTTTTGACCATTTTTTGGCCTCTCTCGTGGCCTCGGTTTGCGTGCCACATCAGCCGTTCTCCGTTTTGGACGTGCCATATATCACCGGATTCAGTTTTCCGCGCTCGTGATGATGCTTGAGATCATTTCTTGCTGTCACGTCCCAATTTTCAGGGCATTTTTTCCATGCCCCCGCGTCGCCTCGGTTTGCGTGCCACATCGACTGTTCTCCGTTTTCGACTTGCCTTATATCGTCGGATTCAGTTTTTCGCGCTCGTGATGATGCTTGAGATCATTTCTCGCTGTCACGTCCTGATTTTCAGGGCATTTTTTCCATGCCCCCTCGTCACCTCGGTTTGTGTGCCACATCGGTCGTTCTCCATTTTCGACGTGCCTTATATCGCCAGATTTAGTTTTTTGCGCTCGTGATGATGCTTGAGATCATTTCTCGATGTCACGTCCCGATTTTCAAGGCATTTTTCCATGCCTCCTCGTCACCTCGGTTTGCGTGCCACATTAGTCGTTCTCCATTTTCGACGTGCATTATATCACCGGATTCAGTTTTCCGCGCTCGTGATGATGCTTGAGATCATTTCTCGCTGTCACGTCCCGATTGTCAGGGCATTTGTTCATGCCCCCCACGTAGCCTCGATTTGCATGCCACATCGGCCGTTCTCCATTTTCGACAATCCTTATGTCACCGGATCCAGTTTTCTGCACTGATGACGATGCTTGAGACCTTTTCTCGCCCTCATCAATCCCTTTTTGTTTGGTATAATTTTATCCCTTTTTCGGGCCTAGCAACCCCTTTTACGAAAAAGGCACTTAGGGAGTTTCTGTTAAGCTCTTTTCTGACTCCTAAATACAATGAAAAGATTGCCGAGCAACCTTGCTTCCTTTCATGCTCGTTAAACGTATCTGAAAGGGCATCTACCTGGTATAAGTTTACCCCTTTCCGAACCTTGTAGACTAATTACGAAAAAGGAATACTCTAGTCACATCGGCTAGAAGAGTTCTCCATCTACATCATTTTATGCTTTTTCGGGCCTTGGAGACTAAACTACGAAAAAGAACATCAATAGAGTCCACTTACCGCTTTCAGACTCTCTAAACATGAAAGCAACCATGAGCACGAGCCGTCCTGGGCTCACAAAATCCACAGGAACGTACCATTTTAGAGCACACTTTTATCCCTTGTTGGAGCTCATTAAAACTACAAAGAAGGAATCAATGGTGCCTCTTGGCGCCACAACAGATCATGTCTACTCACATGGCAGCTTCCCCATTTTGGTCGCCTTTGTTCAGAGTATTCTGCAGTAAGTCACCCTAAAACTCCCTCGACAGCTACCATCAGCTTCACCCCCCCCAGAGTTAGTACATACCCTTCAGTCCCTAAAAAAGCAATGATCCCCACACCTACAAGTCAGTTCCCTACGCTGCCAAGTCAACCATGCCTCCATGCTCTGAACAAAGGAAGTTTGAGTCTACCCACTTTATGACCCACTTATTTCCCATCCCCACAAGTATGTCAGTCCTACCATTAGTACTACAACACTACAGATCTACACCTCGTGCTCCTATCAAGGAAACATCATTGCCTTGTTAGTTGCTGGTCTCCCTCTGTCGACGACAACCACATTGATTCTAGAGGATAGACCTAGAGGTCCCTATGTCTTGGACTCATTACCATTTATGATGAGTGCCTACGAAACATTTCGAGAGGAATCCTCAGTGCCTCTCCGAATGGTTGTTTCTCACATGCTCGACTTCAACACCTTGATCGCATCGTTGAGACTCGCACAGGGTATTGGTCCGTTCAGTTATTAGTCGAAGACCCCGGATACCACCTGACTCCTCCACATTTGAGAGTCTACCTATGGATACAACAAGTTACATTTTTTCTATAGATATTCGGGTTGCGCATGACGACAGTATTCAGATGTACCCCAGTTTCATACTCCCTTGAGTACACAGTTACATTACTTCTCAGAGATGACTCATAGTCTTTGAGTCCCTACAGATGTTGGACACCTTCAGTTTCAGCAGTTCAACAGTTATTCCAGTGTATCAGTTTATTGAGATCAGTCATGATCATGAGTATATCCCACAATAATGTCCCCTCTGGACCATTATGATGTACCAATAATTCTTTATGTATTAGATCCCCCTTCTTGGGACTAATTGTTATGTATATGTCTTGATACGAGCATGGGAATGCCCGCCTCGTCCATTATCAGAGATTATACCTCATTCATATTGAGGCCATGTAATATTTTTTGTTTTTGCAGCTTCCAAGGGCCGTGGCTCCAGTCTCCAACCGGTCTCTTCTCTCCCCTAAACCCCAGAAAAAGACAAAAGAACTATGATGTCTATCGGCCATACGATGAGCTCCTGCCCTCACACATCAGGGGGCAATCTGTTAACACCTAAAAAGTGCTCACTAGCTCATTCCCTTATTCACATGACCCATTTGTCCACTTTTCCACCATCTGAGCCTCTGAAACCAACAAAAGGTCACCAAAAGACCTTAGTACACCCCTTTTTCCCACTAAAAAAAATTATTTTTCCTAAAAAAGCATAAAAAACCCTCAAAAAGGGTCCAAATTCCCAAAAATATTAAAAAGGGAATAAAAATATTAATTTTATTCAAAAAAGGAAAAAGGAGGGAAAAGTACCTAAACCATGTTGGTCAATACCATTTGGTTTCCACAAAACCACAAATGGTATTCCCCACCACCAAAATCTATAAAAAGGTGGTAGGGGCTCCTCATTTCACATCCATCCATTATCTCATCCTCATGCTGCCGAAATCTCCCTTGAGCATTTTAGCCATTGTAAGCAACCTTGGAGAAGGAGACCTCTTGGAGCTTGGAGCTACTCATCTTGGGAGTTGCTCAACATCAACCTTCACCATTGAAGGTATTATCGCAAGCACTTGCTTGCCCCCCATTTTTCAATACAAATTCATTCTTTAATATTTTCTTGTTCTTGTTTTTTAAATGTTTACATTATTTGCTTATATTCTTGCATAGATCCATGATTAGTTTTGTTTAGTTTAATTAGTTGTTTAATTCTATTTTGAAACTGCTGCTACTAGTTAGCAGGTGCCCATAGCACTAAGCATGGTTGCAAAACCGGGCCAACACATAGCACCTGGAATTCCTGATTGCTTAAATGACCAGAGCACTTCCTGCAAGTCGACCTGCTTGCTCATACACTGCTCACTTCACTCGGCTCTCTGGTAGCTCCAACAACAATGCACAATACTTCGTAAGGTAGATAAGTGGCCGAGTGAGGTCTATTTATATCCTCTGCTGGTCTGCAACGTGGCCTTCAGTGGTTGCCAAGGCACTAAATTCCATATTCATGTCCAGCTCGTGCCTATGATCTCAGCCCTGCCATTCGATCCTCATCATCATGCCAACTCTGTTTACTTAAATGCGAAAAGTTCGCCGGACAGGCTAGAGTGTCAACTCCATCGGGTCAGCGTTAAATACTTGAACTTCCAGGTAGATTTCGGTACTATATCAGTCATTTCGGTCTTTATGGGGCTCCAAAGGGTCACATTTTCCCTAAATGTTCAAATGTGCTAGTGCCGCCAATTTGGTTAACATCCCACTAAATAGCCGATGAGTGCAACGGTAACGGTTTCCATCCTGATGTGCTGGTGGTTTCGTACAAGTGTCACTTCCAGATGCGCATGCTACTTTCTCTTCTATGTAGTTGTGGTTTCGCCTTGTCTGCGCGACATGTATTTTGAAATGCGCTGCACAGCTGTTCTTTTTTTTTTTCATGCACACGCAACTTCAGAATTGCTGCGTGGTACAATTGTCTCCCTTTGATCATACAGGATTCTGCGAGGCAGGACTATCGCGGTAAAGATTTAGTCTGCTTCCATTTATCAAACTTGGAAAGGTATCTCTGGCTAAGGTAGCTAATTGGACTACGCCACCATTAGTAACATGTATTACAGTATACGGGCCAAGCCAATGCATCTTAAAATTTCCAGGAAATTTCATGAATTTTCTATCATACAGGAGGACTAGATCACCTACCTGGAAAGACTTGTTCTTGATGTGGCAATCGTGCCATGCTTTTTCATGCTCTTTTTGTACTTGTTGGTGGAAGCTTGCGAGGAAGCAATCTTCCTCCAGCCCAACCAAGTGTAGGAGCCTTTCTTCTAGTGCTGCGCGGTATGCCATGCCTATAAACGCAGCTATTCTCAAACTAGGAATGATATATTTCATTGGCATTATTTCTTCTTGCCCACAAGCCAATCTGAAAGGTGTATGGCCTGTCAGTTTCTTGCATGTATTCCTGTATGCCCATAATACAGATGGAATGCGCATGTCCCAATCGTCCCGATTGATGTTGCATACCTTTTTTAGCGCATTCTCTAGTACTTTATTAAATGCATCAATAGTTCCATTTGTCTGTGGGTGATAAGGCGCACTGCACTGATGATGAACGTGGAACTCTTCGGTCAAAGCTTCGATGGTTCTGTTCAGAAAATGAGTACCTTGATCACTCATCAAAATATTCAGGCATCCAAACCTTGTAAGGATATTTTCAAAAATGAACTCCACTGCTGTAGCTTCGCTACAATCTTTCACTAGCTTCGCTTCTGCCCATTTGGTGAGGTAATCAGTAGCAGTAATGATGTACCACGCACTATTTCTTTGCCCTCGTGGGTTAATAGGACCCACAAAATCAATGGCCCATTTCTCAAAGGTCTGCAATGTCAGCTATGGATTTAATGGCATTTCATCTCTACGCAATGGCTTTCCTGTTCTTTGACAAACGTCACAAATCTGGCAATGTTTCTTCGCATCTTTATGGATAGTAGGCCATCATAGACTTGCGTGCAATATCTTCTGCGCAGTGGATCTCCTTGTGTAGTGACCTCCCGTGACACCTGAATGCGCATCAACCAATATGAATGGCTTCTCATGCTCTAATACGCATCTGTGCAGTACTTCATCGGGTCCCAACTTGTATAGCTGGCCCACAATAATGGTGAAGTCTGGGGATCCCACTACCAGCTGCTTCTTTTGCTGGGTAGTGAACTCTTGAGGTGCCAACCCTGTAGTTAAAAAGTCAATGATGTCCTTATAATAATCATCGGCAATCTGTATAGCGAAAAACTACGCATTAGGCAGTTTGTCTTCCAGGTTCGTAGGTTCCTCTTCTGACTCAATCCGTGACAGATGATCAGGTCCTAAATTCAACCTTCCTGGCTTAACAACGATTTCAAAGTCATACTCTTGAAAGAGTAGTAACCATATGCATATTCACCCCCCTAACACTGTGTTATTGACCAGGTATTTCAAAGAAGAATGGTCAGTGAACATAGAGAAGTGTGCACTAAGCAAGTAATGCCTGAACTTCTGCAGTGCATAGACCATAGCGAGTCCTTCTTTCTCAATAGTGGTATATTTCTTCTCAGCGGATGATAAATTTCGGCTGGAAAATGCAATGGGATGATCAATACCTCCCTCTCCTGGATGAGAAAGAAAAACTCCCAATTCTATCAATGAAGCATCAACATGGACATGAAATGGATTTTCCCAGTCTAGAAAAACTAGGATCGGCGCAGTGACCATCTTCTCTTTTGATGTTTCAAATCCTTCTTCGCATTCTTCATTCCAGATGAACGACACATCTTTCTTTAGCAGCTTCTCCATGGATGCGGTTATCTGCGCATACCCCTTTATGAACTTCCTGTAATAACCAGTATGCCCCAATGTAGTGCGCAAATGCTTGACTAAATTTGGTGTAGGCAAGTTTACAATGAATACGATCTTCGAAGGATCAACCATCAAGCCCTGTTTGCACACAATGTGTCCCAACAGAATTCCATAGGGAACACAAAAAACACATTTCTTCAAATTTATTGAAATTTGATGCTGTCTGCATTTTTCCAGCATCATCTTGAGGTTCACAGCATGGTTCTTCAGTAAACTGAAAATAGTCCAATCATCAAAATAAATCTCTAGAAACTTATGTATGAAATCTTTAAATGCTGCAACTACCACTCTAGAAAATATGGCAGGTGCGTTCTTCAGACCAAAAGGCATCACTATGTACTGGAACAACCCCCATTCTGTAGCAAATGTAGTCTTGTGTCTATCTGCAAGATCAATCCTGATTTGATGGTATCTAGAGAATCCATTAGTAAAAGAATACACCTCATTCCCTCCAACGTTATCAAGCACTTCATCTGTGAAAGGGGTGGGAAATGGGTCATGCATCGAAGCGTCATTCAACTTTTTGAAATCCACACAGATCCTGATCTCACCCTTTGTTTTCTTATCCTGGATAACCATCGGGCTTATCCACTCAGATTCTTCAACCGTCTTAATGATTCTTGCATCGAGCATCTTATCGAATTCTGCCTTAACTCGTTCTTTGTAGCGCAGGTTTAGTCTATACCGTCTTTGCTTCACAGGATTCGTGCCAGGCTTAAGAGGAATCTTCATCACTCCTAAGTCTCCCAGAATACCTTTCATCTCTGTGAACTTGGTCAAGAATAATTCTCGATACTCCTATAGTATGCCCGTGACTTCCTCGACTGTGTCCTCATCCCAATAGTCTCTGATAGCTGCAAACTTTGGCTCTTCGCTGGTGCCAATGTTCACTTTTCTTGTTTTCATAGGTCCACTCATATCTGGAATTTCCAGTGGAGGTCCTTCTACCTCGCGCACTCCCTTTGATTCAGGTATCTTTATGTTGCGCGGGTCCTCCTCATCACTGTCTGCTTTATCCTTGGATTCTCCAGTGAGGTTGTAACAGTCAAAAGCATGCTCTAGTTTCTCCTCCCATTTTGGCTGTATGCGCACAGGTACGCTGTCTTCTCCAAAGAATTCTTGTAATGTCATGTTTTCCTGTGTACAGTCTGGTCTGAATATTCTTTCCTTAATAACCTGCAGCGCGACATTGATACTCGGATGTTAATCTTCGAAACTGAAATGTGTTTGGAAACTCATGGTTAGGGTAGACCAATCTGCTGTCCCCCTGTGCAACTCTGTGTCTAGGTACCACTTCTTTGGAATCGGTTCTTTCAGCGTATGCACAAATAGTGCACCCATTTTGTCTGTGGCCTTTCCACCCAAGCTTGCGAACAGGATTCAATATGGTCCCTTGGATCCGTCTGTCCATTATATTTTTCAAAGGATAGCGTAACCTTCTCAGCAAACATGATTTGCATCTTAATTCTGCACTGATCCCATGTAGTCAATGTCTGCTTATGCACGACCCACCATCTGGCAGGTGTCTCGCACAGTGCCATGTCTAATGTTGATAGATGGTATTCATATGCAACTGCTGCAGTATATTCTTTGATAAAACAATAAACATTAGATGAACCATCATATGTGGGGATTGGGCTTACCTTCGTTCCAATCCAGCGCAGTGATTTCATAACCTGCGCGCATCTCCTTGTAGATACTTCATGCATGCGACTTTTCCAGTTCTCCAATCCTATGTCTGGGTCTGAAATGCAAGAACTATCGCATCTCCAGATGAGTGTACCATCCACAGTAGGATTAATGTAATGTTCTTGGTTCGCAGTAATCTTGTATAGGCGATTCAAATATTCAGCTTGGGATTCCTCCTGAATCGGATCGCTATATCTGTCTCCATCCGCAGGGTCCAGTGGTGCGATGAACATGAGATGCTTTCCTTCGAAAATCATCTTCCTTGTCTTCAAGTTTATGATTGCGAGGTTGTCGATATTCCATTAAATTCCTAACAGCGCAGTAAAGGGCTGACTATCATCCACAATCTCAGTAACCTTGAAATCTGTGTGACTCTGTACTCCATCAATGTCAACAAACACATTGCCCAACCCCCCAAAAGGTATAACTTTCTCCTGATTGGCCATTCTTAACTGTATAGGTGACCACTGTAGCTTTGGTTGCCCCATCTGCTGCCATGTTTTCTTTGTTAAGAAATTTACCTCTGATCCCGGATCAAGAATGATATCATCCATTTCATAATCTCCTATCTGCGCACTGAGTCTCATTTCTCTGCCCGTTCTCTTATGTTTCTTGATGTGATGAACTACGTTATCAGTAGTGTCATGTTCATTGTGCAGCTCATATTGGTCTATCACCTTCTGCAATTTTGCTATAGCATTTGGGCTCTTCAACAACTTCATGCAGCTCCTGAGGAACTGCGCAACAGAGGTACATGTCTTAGCTACGGCATTGGTTCTATCATAAGCAGCCGACATATCTTCCATATGCGGTATTTCGCTGCGCAACGGGATTCTCAATGATTTTGGTGCTGATCCTTTGAAGATATCCCATGCTTCCTCAAAAAATTCTCTGTTCTTCTTCAAGTCGAAAGCAGGTGCTTTCCTAGCATATTTTCTTATCCATGTTGTCTCAATGGGTGTTTTCTTAGTCTTGAACCCCCCAGAAGTCAAAGCTTCTTCTCCTCCATTGCGCCCTGTCGTAGCACCGCTGTGTGTTACTATGTTAATACTTGGATCCGTAGGTCTCCTTTTTGCTGGGATCAATTGAATGTTGGGATTTGGTGGTTCTGTCCTTCTGCGTTTCTGCATTTCTAACTCTAGTATGGGGCAGTATTCAATAACATGCTCAAAGGATTTAAAATAATTGCACGTAGTGCATGGGTTGGTACAATCTCTAGATACATGGCCTGGTTGGCTACAGTTATAGAAAATTACCTGGCCTCAGCCTCTCCCCTGTGCTGGGCTGACATTTCTTCCTCTCCTGCGGTATCCACCACCACGTCCTCTATATCCACCCTGATCGTACTGAGAATTCTCTTGCTTTGGCTGATTTTCTTCTTGGACGCTGTACATTCCAGCACCTCACATCATTTCCATATCTCACTTTCTTTCATTCATGAGCTCACATGCGCGACAATTGGATTCATCATGTCCAACTGATTTACAGAAATTGCAATATAAGTTTTTTGGTGTTTTTACGTATTTCTGTATTAGATAACAGTATTCAGGTCAGTGTCCTCTAGATCTACAGATTTCACACCATGGCGCTTGGTTATGATTGATTGGGTTCAGCGCACCACTGTTGAGATAATCTTGAAATAAGGGGCAATGTTCTCTTGTGTGGCCTTCTCCCTTACACCCTGTACATAAGACCTCATGCCTATGTTCATATCTTTGTTCCTTTCCATTCTTCATACCTTGCAATTCTAGTGTTAAGGTGGTCAATTGGTTCTAGATCTGAGACATGCCAGAGCTAGTATCACCGATCGGTGAAGCCTCTAGCTTCATTGCGATCTCTAAGGCCTCTGCCTGCGATGGAAACTTCTTCTGCATCAAGGGTTGTCTGATCTAGGGCAACAGCGTAGTGATGAACCATTCCTAATGCTGTTGCGGAGCTATAACAAAGCTCACTTGGTCCAACAATGTCTTAAATTTTTGGTCAAATTCCCAGACTGTTTCAGTAGGTTTATGCTTAATTTCTTTTAACTCTGTTATGCAATGTGACTTAGATTTCGGTTTCTTAAACTCTGCTATGAGTGTGGCCTTGATTTCTGCTAGGGTTCTCGGTTGTGCCTGAGAATATTTCATAAACCAGTGCAAGGATCGGTCTCTGAAAGTAGTGATGAGCTACGCTCTCTTCACAGTATCATCTTGAACTTGCTTTACACTCCATACGGCTTCACATAGAAACCAATGCTGATTAGGGTCTTCTAGACCCGTTTCTTTGAATATCAGCAGTTTTATATCGTTATCTGTCATTCTCCTTCCTGGTTGTGTAGAACCCTGAGTAGTGCTATGATTCTGTGCAGGGTTTTGAGCGAAAAAAGTAATGTGGTACTCGGAATAGTGCTAGGGATACTACTCTGCGGGATATTCTGCGACTAGGTATTCTGAACTGGAATGGTCTGAGTTGGAATGGTCTGCGCACCTGTGCCTGCGGTGTTATCAGTATTGAGGTTCTGCTGACTGGGTTGCGCGACGCTCGCAGTGGGTGGGTTCTGAGGTGTAATAGGCTGGATGGCGGCTGATGAGGGCGCGGTTTGATTGGTAAGATCACATGGGATTTTGGTATTCATATGGAGCCTAGGTCCTCCAGGATTCTTTTCTTTATTAAAATTATATCTCTTTCCACTTCTCATATTATGGGTTTCTTCATCAGAGTCACTGTATATACTTTCTACCATGACAGATTCAAAAATATTATTGCATTCCTAAAACGCGATTCTCAGCTAAGATCATTTTAATGTATAGACTAAGATTGTTCAGGTACTTACCTCCGAATCCTTCGAAAAAGTATGCTTCAGCATAGCTGTAGGATTTCAATGTGTCTACAACAAATTCTGTTACAAATCCTTCAAGTATGCTATCAACCCAGAAGTCGAATGCTCGCGACAGTGTGCTGTCTATTGGTTTAAGCTGCGCCGTGAGCTCTGGAGTCCACTCTCTAGGTACTCTTCCTTGAAAACAGTTTTTCCCCTCTGCGAGTCGCAATATCCACTCGTGCAGCGCGTTTCCAAATGAAGCCTAGAACATCTCGTGAATATATTTCCACAAATATCTATTCAACCACTCTACGTTAGATAGACGCGGGTGTTTGTTCTCTTTCTTTGAAAAATCTCTTTTGATCTTATCACACTAGTCCCAGATCTCTTTCTTTTCGGGATGCCAATTTTCTGAACCCAACAAGAGCTGATATTCTTCATCACACATTACTTTCCAAATACACTATCGCATCACTAAGTCTTAGTGCGACAACAGAACCATTTGTTGGAGTATGTACTGATCTAGAGGTTTCCAATGTAGACCCAGGTACTTCACGGTTCAAGGAACCAACAAAACCCCTTTTCACCGGCCCTTTCGGCAACAGGCTGCGAGCAGCCTGAGGTCCCACCTGAGGCAAAGCTGAGGGGGTGGTTGTAGAATTAGGTTTCCACAACCTGGTGATGCGAGCGCTAAAGAGACTGATGAGCAGCGCGATAAGGGACTCTTGCTGCGGACAAAGACTGTGCGAAGTCTCTACTTCGCGTCGCATACTTCGGTAAGCTGAGGCGCTTGCGCAACCAGCGCATCCAAGGACTACGTGGTATTGGATACTTCCAGTGTTACGACGATAGGCTACCAACAGCTTACCTCGTAGCACTCACCATGGGTCAACACGTCAACTAGACCATGCGTCTACTTCAAGACTTGATAAAATCTAATCAACCTTACTTAATGATCTTTATCCATTCAACAAAACTTAGGTTATTATCTTTATGGTGCATGTAAATGAATGAAACACACAATAGTGCGCGCTCCAACGCTTCTCTCAAATCCAATGCTTAAATATGTGATTAGCCAACAGATTCATGCATTCAAAGACTTAGAGGTGCCGAATACTTAACATTCATCCAAACATGCATTACTTAACATATTATTCCCATCATTCCTGCGGAGAATACATGTAAAAGCAACCACAAACAGATAATTATGACATTAAGCATCGATACTAAGCAAATGAATAGTTGCAAAACACAAAGCAATCACACTACACAGGATTTAACATGGTTCACCCCCAGGATGGAGGCTGCGTCCACAATAATTATTGTTAATATTGGTCTTTTGGGAAGGGTACAACAGTTCATGGTCTGCGCACTCAGTTGCAGACTTTCTTCTCTCTCAGATAGGTCTATGCGCACACAGCTGCAGAGCCTTTACAATAGCTTCCAAGCTTACAGATTCTAACAATGTTCAAGAATGACCAACCCTTCCCTTACAAAATCATGCCTCATTTATAGATCATGCTCGTAAGTCATGTATTTACAATTCATAGGCAAAAACCCTTAGGTTTACAAAACATGGTGTGGCTAACTGCCAGCTTGACTGTCGCCATCGATAGCTTGCTCCGCCTGCTCCAGGCCTTCCAACTGGGCCACTCATGGCTCACACACTCTTCTGACAGCCACAGTCACCAAAATGGTTACAATTGTATTGTGGCCTGTCCCTTTCCGCATCTTCTGCCTGCCTGTCACTGTCGATTGAGTGGCCTAGCTTTTCAACTGCTTGCCACCACTATCTTAAATAGGTCGCTTTCTTCTTCCTTCCACCTGTTCCTTACTCAAAATAGGTCACGTCCTCTTCTGACCTTTACCCATATTTCGTACCAAAAATAGCTCCTGCGCGAGTCCTGTGCATCTACGTACTGCGCAGTCCTGCCTTGGCCATTGCCTCTGCGCGGCATGCACAATTCTCCAAACTTCCCTCATACCATGTTGCAACGCGCAATGCGCGATTCTAAAAAATTGTGCAAATATTCCAACTTGGGCCCCGCCCAACACAAGCTAATAACCATACTATCGACAGAGGCGACCCACCACCAAACCCCCCTGATAATAATGACACTGCACTGGATAACCAAAATCTCGATCGACCACCTCGGCAAGGTAAAAACCACAACTTACGTACGTACCACCCATGTTCTATTTGTGGGGTCTCTAGCCATTACACGCACAATTTTCGTCATCTGGTGCGAGCTCACAAACTCTGGAGTAAGGACGCCCAACGTTAAGGACATGTTGCACCTCTGACACCACTAAACCCCCCGCAACCCCACACACAACCTATGGTGTTACAGAACACCCTACCTACATAAGGGGTAATAACCACCCAACCTTTGGCTCCCCCTCAAGGGGCTGTTGCACCACCACATCCATTTACTTACACTGCTCCTTTTAGTCAACCCATTGACTCAGGTACTCACCACCTTTTAATGATGTCTTCGTATGATATCAACCTTCAAACACACCGTAACCGGTATGGTTCAACCACTGAGAAAATTTCTGTAGGAAAGGGGACTAAGATTACTCCCATAGATCAGACGTTATGTCTACCCCCAACAACGCTCGAAGGATCCCCTAAATCTCCTCGATTTTCCCTGCGTTGCATCAATAAAAACCTCAATGCTCGTGTTGCCCCCAACTATAATATTGTGGAAGACTTATCCCAATCCCCCGCTGCTATGTCCTCCTTAGAATTTTTAAAGAACTTCCCAGCGTAGCGCAAAACACCATTGTCTGTTATAGGTGCGATTGACCCTTCTTATTCACGAATGATGGCATTTCACTTAGACCAATCTGAACCCAACATGCCTTCCACCCTAGCGTTTCATATCTCCGTTTTGATCCGAAACCCCGTTATCCATCGATGCATTATTGATGAGGAATCCTCTACATGTGCCATGTCTACATTTGTGTGGCAGAAGTTCGGATCCCCTCTCCTACAACCATCCATGAATTCCCTATGAGCTTACGATGGCCACTTAGCCCAGCCACAAGGCCTTCTTTCCAATGTTCCAGTCCAATTAGCTGGAAAAACCGTCCTGATTGACATTGAAGTCATCAATGCACAAATCGACTACAACCTACTCCTAGAACAAATCTATATGTATGTCATGAAGGCTGTTGCTTCATCTGTGTTCCTGATTATGATGTTCACCCATGAGGGATGGGTTGTCAAAATCGACCAAGTCACTTACTATGACTCTAATGCGCTCGCTACACCCGAGAATGTCCTCCCCATGGTTGAAAAACCTTTATTTGGTGCATCTTCCCCTTTGATTTCCCCTATGGGACTTGAAATTTATTCATAGGATCTAGTGGTATCCACTTTTCATTCTTGACCCCCTCCTCCTCTGTCCGTTGAGATCTATGACTTGTGTACCATTTCGTCAAGTCAATCGATCCCTAACTCACAATCCACCACTTCATTGACACCTCAACTGCCACCTCAGTCTCAACCGCCATTGGTACCTAGCCACGTGGGAGCCACACTGATCCACACAATCCATTTCTTATTTCCACCATCAGGGGTAGTAAGTATGCCTGTCATGGCCACACTAAATCTCTCGAGATTGACGTTAGGACTTCCTGTATGGTACTTACCTGCCCCTAATCCCACCCCGATGCCACAATTCATTCTTCAACCGATCCAACTGATCCAACCGATCACCACCACCAATTATCCACCTCCGGGTGTATCGGCAAGGTCTTCCTCCAACACTATCCCTCAATCTTCCAAGAACGCTGGGGGAAAGTCCACGCAAGCTCATACTACACCAAATGCGACTAAAACCATGCACCCCCATCCCGCAACACGTGCACTTCAGAAGTGTGCCTTGTGCAATGATTTGGGCCGCGCAACCCATAATTGTCCGTACTTTCCTGACCTTCAAAACAACATGAAGACATTGGACGATGACCCAAATATACATGTTGTTGAACTACCAAACACCCCCCCACCGCGTAACAAATCATTGCGCACCAACCACTCTTGCGCTATATGCGGCGTTTATGGCCATTACTCTCATCATTGGCCCGACTTACTAGAGTATCGATTAGTGCTTCACGAAATACGCCAACCTTCTTTAGAATCATCCATTACTACCATCGAGGAGATTCACCTACTCGAATCCCCCTCCTTGGCAGAGGATAACACTATTTATCTGATTTCCACAAGTGGCGAACCAACCATTCCCTCGACATCCACCTCTACCTCTTCCGTTATTTCCACACAATGCTTTCGCAGTGACAAAGAAAAAATCAAAGCCCTAACTGCACCCGACTTCCCTTGGGATGACATGCATCATAGAGCCTACTTCATTCCCAAGGAGTCTACTCCGATTATGGCCGACCAAATTTCGGTCCAGTCAAAAGACTTCATCCATAGCCAAGTGGACTGGTTCAAGATCCCCATCCCAGCTCTCGATGCCTTTAAGAAGGTAACATGGATAATATATCTCCCACCATACAGGTCGATATTTCCATCACACCCGATATAGTTGAAAGCATTACGTTAGGTGCCTTGTGTACTTCAGACGAAGTAGCTTCCTATAAGAATCTGTTCCAATATTTCCGTAATGTTTTTGCTTGGTCATACACCGAGATTCCATGTCTCGACCCTGCCATTGTTGAGCACCGTATTGATACTTGGCCCGAAATCTCACCTGTCCGCCAAAAGAAGTGACCCATTCACCCCTCTAAAATACCAGCAGTGAAGGCTGAACTTTAATTTTTTTGTCAAGATGGGTTCATTTACCCCATTGCTTACACCACAAAGGTTTCCAATCTAGTGTCGATTAACAAGAAAAGGGCACCATTCGCATTTGTACTGATTTCTGTGATATTAATTTAGCCTGTCCCAAAGACAACTTTCCTACACCTTTCATCGATCAACTCGTCGATGCATGTGTGGGTCATGAGATTCTATCCTTCAGGGACGGTTTCTATGGCTACAATCAGCTTCAAATTTGCAAAGAGGATTAGTAGAAGAGTTCCTTCACTACTCTATGGGGCCCCTTTACCTATCACGTTATGCCACTTGGTCTTAAAAATGCTAGCGCCACATTTCAGCGGGCCATGACCTTCTGTTTCACGACCTGGTCCATATTATCCTTGTATACTTTGACCACCTCACTGCTCGATCCAAGAAGTGATACGACCACCTAGACGATCTTCGACAAGTATTTTTGTGTTGTCGCAAATATAACATTCACTTGAACCCCCTCAAGTGTGTTTTTTGTGTTCCCGCCAGATGGTTATTGGCTTTTATTGTTTCCCAAAAAGGGATCATTGTTGACCCTTTGAAGACTGAAGCCATTCTTGACCTCCCATCCCCACATACATTACGCAAGTTACAAAGCCTTCAAGACAACGCCAATTTTCTCCATCGCTTCGTTTCTGACTATGCTGCAAAATTTCATGGTTTCCTTTGCTTGCTTCAAACCAACATTCCCTTTGTGTGGGAGGAATAGTCCCAAGCGGCTTTTGAAGCATTAAAACAAGCCTTGACTTCCGCTCCCTTGATTTCACCTCCTGATTTCTTGAAGGATTTTATCCTTTATGTTTCGGCATCCGAATATGTCGTTTCTGGCGTGTTAGTCCAGTAATATAGTGTATGCTAAGAACATGTCATATATTATGTAATTCAGACGTTGTCTGGCCCACCACTACACTAGCCCCATGAGGAGAGGTTGGCGCTAGCCATTGTCTTCTCTGTTATGAAGTTACACCATTACATTCTTATGAGCCGAACTATAGTTGTGGCAGAGTCTAACCCCATGGTATATCTCTTGAGTCACCTCCTCCTTCAACGCCGTGTGGCTAAATGGATTGTTATCCTTCAAGAATATGACCTGACATTTGTTACACCTAAGAGTACCAGAGCCCTTGCACTGTCCCATCTCATGAACGAATTCTCCTATTCGTCGTCCTCACCTCTGATCATCACTAAATTTCCTGACGAACACTTGTTCACTATTTATTCGGATGACCCATGGTATGGATAATTCCTCATATACCTATCAATGAAAAAGTATCAATCCCACATCAGTCGTGATGATCGACGTCGCATACGCCATCACGCTTCATGACACCTCCTTCTCGACGATGTCCTTTATCGTTGTGGAATCTACACCATTTTACGTCTATGCCTCACACATGATGAGGCTGAACATGTTTTGAACGATTGTCATAGCGGAGCCTGTGGTGGCCACTTCTATAGAATGGAAACTTCCCAAAAGGTCATTCATGCGGGGTATTTTTGGCCCACCCTTTTTAATGATTGCATTACAATAGCAAAAAATTAGATAAATTTCCAACTCTTTGCCCCAAATCCAAGACCCCTCCTGCCCCTCTCCATCTAGTAGTCATCGTTGGCCCTTTTTGTAAATGGGCCATTTATTTTATGGAGTGAAACCCCCCCTCGGAAAGTGGCCATAAGTACATCATTTTGGCTGTCGATTATTTCACTAAATGGACCGAGGCCATCCCCACATTTAATTGCCAGGCCAAGACCGCGACATGTTTCCTTTTTAACCATGTCATTACTCGATCCGGGGTCCCTAAACAACTCGTTTCTGACCATGGAAAATTTTTTGAAGACACCTTTTGGAAGAAGTTTTCCACCTTCCTCAAGTTTGACCACCAATAGGCCTCATCCTATTACCCTCAGGGGAATGACCAAGTTGAGGCTATCAATAAGATTCTGAAGACAATCCTTTAATGAACAATGGACAGGCACAAGTCAAATTGGCACCATTTTCCTTTTCCTGCACTTTGGGCCTACCGCACCTCTACTAATACCGCCACGGGTTTTACCCCTTCCCATTTGGTTCATGATGTAGAGTCTGTCCTCCCTTTTGAGTGTCAAATCCCCGCTTTAGACATTGCCATTGACTTTCTCCCAAACACCTCACCTCTTGAGCAACACTTACTCTTGCTGTAACATGCAGACGAAGACTGACAGGTGGCCTTACAAATAAAAGAGGCTTCCAACCATCACTCCAAATCCCATTATGACAAGCGCGTCCATCCCCGCACCTTCCAAGAGGGAGAGCTATTGCTCGTTTATGACCAAGATCATGGCAAGCATGGAAAAGAAAAGTTTGAATTCATGTGGAAAGATCCTTACATTGTTCAAGCTTGTCTCGGCAAGGGGGCATACATCCTTGCCGATTCTGAAGGACACCCTTTGACCAACCCTCGAAACGGGTTGTATCTCAAACGTTTTTTCCATTAAATTTTCCCAGAACCAGTAGTCCATGTTGCATATTTTTATTTCCTTTTTTGTTTTTCACTTTTTTGCGTTTTGAACCTTACAGTTTGCTTCCATGCATGACCAAAGATGGATCCTGTTCCCCCGCTTTATGTCGGTTTCTCCAACGGCTCAAGTAGATGGTCTCCGAACCTCACCTCAACATCTTGGTAGTGTATTCCCCCTCACACGAGTTGATACACCTCGATGGAGAGGAGTGTGTATTAGTGCTGCCACCAATAACCAGGATGAGTACGATGCTGTGACCGGTCTCTTGACCGTTGCCATCCAGTTGGGAATTAGTCACCTTCGTGTGTTTCTCAACTCCAAACTCCTTGTCTCCCAGCTCAATAAATTTTACTAGGTACGAGATCCTTTCCTTTATAGAAAATTTCTGCGCACTAAACAACTGATGAGACGATTTGATTTTATTACATTCACCAATGTCCCATGAAGTCAGAATGGTGTTGTAGACCAAATGGCTAACACTATTCTAGAATCACATATAAATAACAACATAGAGGAAGTAAACCATAAAAATGCATCATCATCCACATGCACATATACATCATATAGGCATACAACATCATAAAAAAGGCTCATAATCATAATAAACTACATCCACATGCATATATATATATATATATATATCATCATCAAAATGTCTTAGTGTTTATATCATAACATAAGCATCAATGCATCGAGGATCCCCAACAACTTCCTCGCTATAACAATAATCGTCGAATACAAAAATTTCCCATGCTCATCGCATTAGGGGGAAGTTCCATCAATTGCCTAGTCATCTGAGTCATATACATCATCCTCGTGTTAGGAACCCATGTCAACCCTTCTCTTTACTTTGTTAGTATATTGTTGTTGGACGCATATGCTTTGTAAGTCGTCCCGTAGTATTATATATTCCATGGTATTGATCCATAGTTTGTATTATCCCATAGTATTATATGTTCCATGGTATTGATCCTTAGTATTTGATGCATATGCTTTGTAATTCATCCCATATTATTATATGTTCCATGGTATTGATCCATAGTATTGGCACATAGACTTAGTATATAAGTATGTGTTGAGGCCAATGAAGGCATCCAAGAGTTATTTTATATTGAGCTTGCTCAAAGGAGGTTTCCCGCTCGAAGTGGACCTCAATCAATAAATCTCTTATGTGTTCTGTATTTCTGATATATCGTGCATTTTCATTAATTAATTATTGGAGGTTCCTCACATCTGGTAGTAGAGCACTTTCTTGGGCTCGTTGGGTGGAATTTGTAGCAATTTTTTTTTCTTTTTTCGCATCTATATTGTTCCTTTCAATTGCAGGTTCAGATCCGGGAATAATCCCTATCCGCTTAACTGTGGGAAGTACTTGGGCATAACCCTAAAACTCATTGTGAGGAGTACCATAGGAACTCCGAAGTAGCTGGCCAATTGGGAGGACCTGCCAGTGAAAAGGGAAACGACTCCTACCTGATTGACTAGTTCCCACCTGTGAGGTAATCCAAGAGTTTTTCGTTTGTGGCAAAGTAGTTATCAGTTTTACTTGAGCCGTGGAGTGAGGGATACTACCTCAATACGCAAGTCGTCAGACATAATTGGTGGCCGAGTGAATCCCCTAAACCGTTAGGAATCCGAACATATCTGGGGTCCATATCTATTTCCAACTACTAAATAGCAGATTACATCTGTCCAAAACTGTTGCAGATCAAGTCCGAGCCGTTGCAGATCCATTCTGGAAAAAATAAATCCATTTTTCACCATATCTTCTTGGTTTTAACTTCATTTCCCTTGAAAATTTACTGACACCCCTGCAATCCCATTCTCCATATTTCATTCCTGAGGACCCTATTCCAAATTCCACTTCTTGAAGCCAGAAATCCCACATATGTCTATTTTTAGGGTTTTCCATAACTTCTTCAATTTTCATCCAATCGCCTTCAAATTTTTCCACAATGTTCATTTCTTATGTCTGCTTCTTTGTCCCTCTTTGACAAAAATTTTCATTCTTTCACACCTTTTGAAATCCTCATTTTCTGCTTCCTTGTCCATCAGAATGTGTCCAAAACCTAGTCAAACCCCAATTACCCATCAGAGTTTTTCCCAAACCCAAAGTTTCCTTTACTAAAGAATATTTTGTTTTTGTTTTTCTAACCATTCAAACAAAAACTCATGGTTATGGTCGTCACCTGCGCATGAGAAAAAATCACGGAGGAAGAAATTGCAACCCTCAAAACCAAACACCAAGATCTGGATGAAACATTTCTCAACCTCCATCTTCAGCATTCATCCAAGAACAATAAACGACAACCATAATCTTATGTAGACATTGGGTTCTCTTCTTCCAACAATTTTTCGTGGGCCAAAACTTGATTTTCCTCGCTTCAATGGTAAGGATCCAACTGGATGGATATACGGGGAATAACAATATTTTAGTCCGCATAATACTTTTGATGTCAACAAAGTTCCACTTACATCCTTTCATTTGGAACATGAATCCCTTCAATGGTACCATTGGTACATCAAGGCTCATGAAGAGCCAAAATGGACAGATTTTTGCCAACTCCTTTTGCAACGATTTGGTCCTAGTGCTTTTGATGACTTCACAGTAGCACTCACTAAACTTCGCCAAATTGGCACTGTGAGAGAGTATCCGACAAAATTTGAGAAAATGGCCAATCACAAAGAAGGATTCGTCTGATGAATTATACAGGAGTTGTTTTATCAATGGTCTCAAGGATGCAATCCAATCAGAGGTTAAAATGTTATGTCCCAACACAATGATGTAAGTCCTAGGGTTGTATTAGTTGGCAGAGGACAAGATCACAACCCAACAACGCTCCAAATCCACTTTTGTTCCATTCATAAAAATGGTTTCCCAACAACCTCCCATCATGCTAGCTCCTCGACCAATTCCTAAGAAGGATTTTTCTGAAGTAGAGATGCATGCACGTTATAGAGAAAAAGGGATTGGTTATAATTGTGATGAGAAATTCACTCAGGGCCATAGATATGTTGAGAAAAATCTCATCTCTTGGATGTGGATTCTCCTCCTTCCTATTAACTTGGTGAAGAAGCTCCATATACAATATATGATCAGGTCGACATTCAGCAGTCGCATGTTGACCCTTCGTCTCAGGATGACCACCCAGATATATCTCTCCATGCTTTAGCTGGAGTCACCACTCCACAAACATTGCGGGTCAAGGGTTACTTCAAGAATCTCCCTCTTACAATACTCATTGATTTTGGTAGCAATCATAAATTCATTGACCCTCCGATCACCAAACAGGATGATTGTTTTATCCATCCTTGCTCCAACTTTGAAGTCATGATTTCCAATGGGGGCACCTTACCTTGCAAGGGGAAGTGTTGCAATGTGTGTATCTCTATGGGATATTATAACTTGCGCTCATACATTTTTGCCTTGGCCTTACGAGGATGTGATGTGGTTTTGGGCGCTCAATGGTTACGCACACTTGGCCCCATCTTATGGGATTTTGTTGAACTTTGGATGCAGTTTTTAGTCAATGGGAAAAAACACACATTGATGGGATTACAACCAGGTTCTGTCTGCATAATCAGTTCATATCACCTGGAAAAGATCCTTAAGAAGAATTCACATGGTGTCATTGCTTAGCTCCATTCCATTCAGATGCACCCATCAACGGTCTCCACTACTCCTTTGGATATACAACAAATTTTGGATAGATATGCAGGTGTCTTTGCTGACCCAGTGGGATTGACACCTTCAAGATCCCTTTCCAGTAATAATTTAGTTGCCTCTCCATATGAGAAGGAAATTATTTCATGCAGTACAAAAGTGGCGACCATACCTATTAGGGAATTATTTCTGCATCAAGTCTGATCACCAGAGTCTGAAATATTTCCTGGAACAACGGGTCTCCTCCCCAGGACAATAGAAATGGGTTAGATAACTCATGGGTTATGCCTATGAGATCACTTGCAAGAAGGGTAAGGACAATATGGTGGTGGATTTTCTTTCTCACGCATTTTATGACCATGTTTCTCTTTCAACT
The DNA here is from genome assembly GCA_027924585.1 of Larix kaempferi. NCBI lineage: Eukaryota > Viridiplantae > Streptophyta > Pinopsida > Pinales > Pinaceae > Larix > Larix kaempferi. Next base: position 9,318,610 of record BSBM01000431.1, on the reverse strand, counting down.
ATTTCTATTCCTATTCCAAATTGGTTGCAATATGTTCAACATGGCTATGTCAATGACTCCTCATTATCACAAATCATCCAATGGTTGGCCAAAAATCCTTCTACTGTACCACATTACTCTTGGGATGGTACTTCCCTGAGATACAAGGGTCATCTGGTGCTTCCCCAGATCACAGATCTTCAACAAGTTGTCTTCTATGAACTCCATGCTTCTCCATCAACATGGCACTCTAGGTTCCTCACAACATATGAGTGGGAACAACATAACTTATTTTGGCAGGAATTGAAAATGACAATTCAATAGATGGTGGCTAAATGTGATACTTTCCATCTCAACAAGGGTGAAACGACACTCCTTCTGGGATTTCTCGAACCCTTTCCCATCCCTACATGGATTTGGATAGATATTTCTATGGATTTCATTGAAGAGCTCCGTAAATATGGAGGGAAGACAATGATTTTGGTTGTGGTTGCTCGCCTCTACAAATATAGTCAATTTTATGCCCCCAACCATCCCTATACAACCTCCTCAGTCGCACAAATTTTCCTAGACCAGATCTTCTGTCTTCATGAAATACCTTCTTCCATTGTCTCGGATCGCGATGCAACTTTCACCAGTCATTTTTGGACAGAACTATTTCACCACACTGGCACCAAACTGAAGATGAGTTCAGGTTCTCACCCACAAATAGATGATCTGACTGAAATTACCAATAAAGTTTTGGAAACTTATCTTCGTTGCTTCACCTCCGAACAAAAACCTCAGTGGGAAAAGTGTCTCCCTTTCGCTGAATGGTGGTAAAAGACTGCATTTAAAATGACTCCATATGAAGCAATCTATGGTCAGGCACTACCAGTACTTCTTCCATACACCCTCAACAGTTCACCAGTTCAGGAAATTGACACGGTTCTTCGAAACTGTGATCAGATTCTTTGCATTTTGCACGACAATCTTCACATGGAAGGAATTAGAATGAAACAACAAGCTGATCAATACCGTTTTGAGCGCACTTTTAAAGCAGGTGATATGGTTTTTATTTGTCTATAGCCTTCCAAGAAATCCTCCTTGAAACTAAAAGGGCGTCATAAGATCACTCCAAATTTCTATGGGCCCTATAAGGTTTTTTTGAATATTGGGTCCATTGCTTATAAATTGGAACTTCCTCCTTATTCTTGCATTCATCTAGTATTTCATGTCTCTTGTCTGACGAAAGTTCTTGGCACCAACATCATAGGAAAAACTATTTTACCAGAACTGGATAATGAAGGATCCATCCTTTTGGAGCCGGAGGCCATCCTCAATAGGCACACTTGTTAGCTTCTCTCTCTCTCTATCACAGAGGTATTAATTCAGTGGCACGAAATGCAACTAGAGGATGCTACATGGGAACCACTCCTTCAAATTCAACATCAATTTCCACATCTAAATATTTGAGGACAAAGATTTTTCTAGGGGGGAGGGGATGTTAGGAACCCGTGTCAACTCTTCTCTTTACTTTGTTAGTATATTGTTGTTGGATGCATATGCTTTATAAGTCGTCCTGTAGTATTATATGTTCCATGGTATTGATCCATAGTATTGGACGCATATGCTTTGTAAGTCGTCCCGTAGTATTATATGTTCCATGGTATTGATCCATAGTATTGGCGCATAGAATTAGTATATAAGTATGTGTTGAGGACAATGAAGGAATCAAAGAGTTATTTTGTATTGATCTTGCTCAAAGGAGGTTGCCCCCTGGAAGTGGCCCGCAATGAATAAATCTCTTATGTGTTCTATATTTCTGATATATCGTGCATTTTCATTAATTAATTATTGGAGGTTCCTCACACCTCATCCTCGTCCTTATACTTGTCCTCGTCCTCCTCGGATGACTCAGTATCGTCCTCCTCCTCCTCCTCCTCCTCATAATCATCATCATAAGGGGAATACCCCCGCGACATAGACCTCATTGCATCAGCTTCTATAGCAATCCTCCGCATCACTAGTCTCTGTGAAGAACCTGCAATAAATAATTAATGAAAACACACGAAATAACAGAACTCAGAATCACTTTTATATTGATCACAGGCCACTTCGAGGGGGCAACCTCCTTTGAGCAAGCTCAATACAATCAACTTCATGGTCCCTTCATTGGTCTCAACAAAAACTTATATACTAAGTCTAGGAACCAAGACCGTGGGTCAATACCATGTGTCAATACAAACCATGGGCCAATACAAAATATGGATCAACAATTACTACGGGATGACTTACAAAGCATATGCGTCCAACAACAATAATACAAACTATGGATTAACAAATACTACGGGAGGACTTACAAAGCATATGCATCCAACAACAATATACTGACAAAGTAAATAGAAGGGTTGACATGGGTTCCTAACATTCCCTCTCCTTTAGAAAAAAATTTGTCCTCAAAGCTTTAGATGTGGAAATTGATGCAGAATCTAAAGGAGTGGTTCCCCTGTAGCATCCTCGGGTTGTATTCCGGTCCGTTGACGCCTGTTGATTTTCAAGGAGGATTGCTTGGAAGGATGTAGACGAAGAAGAACCATATCAGCTGCTTGAAAACTACACTCAGAATGGTGTTGATCGGCTTGTTGTTTCCGGTGAATTCGTGCCATGTGAAGATTGTCCTGTAGAATGAGAAGAATCTGATTGCGGTTTCGAAGAACCGAGTCAATTTCCTGAACTGGGGAGCTACTGAGCGTGTATGGAAGAAGAACTGGCAGTGCCTGTCCAGAGACGGCTTCATATGGTGTCCTTTTATATGTGGTATTGTACCACTGGAGTGCTTCTAGGAAATCCATAGAAATAGTGGTCCAAATCTGTGTAGGGATGGGCCAGGGTTCGAGCAGTACCGAAAGGAGTGTTGTTTCACCCATGTTGACCTGGAAAGTATCACAGTCAACCACCATCTGTTGAGTTTTCATTTGCAGTCCTTGCCAAAAGAAGTTACATTGTTCCCGGTCATAGGTTTTGAGGAACCCAGAGTGCCCTAGTGATGAAGAAGCATGGAGTTCATAGAAGAGATATCCCTGGTGAACAAATTGCAATCAATTTGGAACAAGCAGAGAAATAGCTGTGAGAGAAACTGGGTCATCAAATGTACGACAAGGAGCATCTGCCACCATATTGTCCTTACCCTTCTTGTAAGTGATCACATAGGCATAACCCATGAGTTGGAGAACCCATTTCAGGTGTGCTAGGGAGGAGACCCATTGTTCCAGGAAATTTTGCAGACTCTGGAGATCAGCCTTGATGCAGAAATAATTCCCTAATAGGTATGGCTGCCACTTTTGTACTGCATGCAAAATAGACATAATTTCTTGCTAAGATGTAGATGCGGCTAAATTCTTACCGGAAAGGTCTCTTGAAGGCAACAATCCCACTAGTTCAGCAAAGACGCCTGCATATCTATCCAAGGAAGTAGAGGAGACCGTTGATGGGTGCATCTGAATGGAATGGGGTTGAGCGATGACACCATGTGAATTCTTCTTAAGGATCTTTTACAGGCGATGTGAACTGATGATGCAGAGAGACCCGTGTTGTAAGCCCTTAAATTTGTGTTGTTTCCCATGGACTGAAAATTGCATCCAAAGTTTAGCAAAACCACATCACATCCTCCTAGGGACAAGGCAAACATGTCAGAGCGCAAGTTATAATCTTCCAGAGAGATATGCACATTGTGACACTTCCCCTTGCAAGGTAAGGTGCCCCCATTGGAAACCATGACTTCAAAGTTGGAGCAAGGATGGACAAAACAATCAGCTTATTTGGCGATCCAAGGGTCAATGAAGTTATGAGTGCTACCATAATCAATGAGTATTGTAAGAGGAAGCTTCTTGAAGTAACCCCTGTCTCGCATTGTTTGGGGGGTGGTGACGCCAGATAAAGCATTGAGAGAGATCTCTGGTTGTTCATCCTGAGAGGGGGGGTCAATAAATGGTTCTTGAATGTCGTCCTAATCATCCGTTGTATCTGGAGCTTCTTCACCAATTTTAGAGGTAGGAGGAGAATCCATATCCAAGAGATAGAGCTTTTGTTGAACACATCTATGTCCCCGGGTGAATTTCTCATCACAATTATAACAAATCCCGTTTTCTCTGCGTGCCTGCATCTCTGTTTCAGACAAATGCTTGATAGGAGTTGGTCGAGGAGCTGGCGAGATGGAAGGTCGTTGAGAACCCATATTGCGGAAGGGAAAAAAGTGGGTTTGGAGCATTGTTGGGCTGCAATCTTGTCTTCTGCCAACATAGCCAACCCTAGGACTTCCATCATTGTGTTGGGATAGAACATTTTAACCTCTGAGTGGATTTCATCCTTAAGACCATTGATAAAACAACTCCTGTAGAATTCATCAGACAATCCTTCTGTGTGATTGGCTAGTTTCTCAAATTATGTCTGATACTCTCTCACAGTGCCACTTTGACGAAGTTTAGTGAGTGCTCCAGTGAAGTCATCAAAAGCACTAGGAACAAATTGTTGCAAAAGGGGTTGGCAAAAATCTGTCCATTTTGGCTTGTCATGAGCCTTGATGTACCAACGGTACCATTGAAGGGCTTCCCGTTCCAAATAAAAGGATGAAAGTGGAAATTTTTGGACATCAAATGTATTATGCAGACTGAAATATTGTTCTGCATGATAGATCCCTCCAGTTGGATCAGTACCATTGAAGCAAGGAAATTCAAGCTTCGGACCACGGAAATTGTTGGAAGAAGAGAACTCATTGGTTGCAGAAGATTCTTGCTGTCGGTTATTGTTCATGGCTGAATGCTGAAGATGGAGGCTGAGAAATTTTTCATCCAGATCTTAGAGTTTGGTTTGGATGGCTGCAAGTGCTTCCTCCATGGTGTTTGCTCCTGTGCGGGTGACAACCATAACAAGGAGTTTTTTTTGGTGGGAATGGATAGAAAAACAAAAACAAAAGCTTATTTAGTAAAGGGAAGTTTGGATTTGGGAAAAAATCGGATGGGTAATTGGGGTTTGACCAGGTTTTAGACACTTTTTGATGGACAAGGAAGCAAAAAATGGGGATTTCAGAAGAAGGGTGAAAGAATGAGAAAATTGGTCAAAGAGGGACAAAGAAGCAGAAATAGGGAATGAACATGGTGGCAAAATTTGGAGACGAGTGGGTGAAAATTGAAGAAGTTATGGCAAACCCTAAAAATAGACAAATGTGAGATTTCTGGATTTGGGAAGTAGAATTGGGGATACGGTCCTCGGGAATGAAATATGCAGAATGGGATTGTAGGGGTGTCCAAGAAGTTTCAAGGGAAACAGAGTTAAAACAAGGGAGATATGGAGAAAAAACGGGATTTTTTATTTTATTTTATTTTATTTATTTATTTTTATTTTTGATTTTGATTTTTTTTTTCCAGAATGGATCGGCCACGACGCAGAAGGGAGCGGAAACAGATGGATCTGCAACGATGCGGAGGTGATCGAAAATAAATAGATCTGAAACAACACCAAATGGATCTGAAACAGATTTCAAAATAGATCTGAAACAACTAGATCTGGAATGGCTTTAAGGATGGATCTAAAATGGCTAGATCTGAAATGGCTCAGAATGGATCTGAAATAGCACGGAAATGATCAGAAACAATGCGGCTGAAAATAGATATGGACCCCATGTATGTTCGGCTTCCTAACAGTTCAGGGTTTTCACTTGGCCACCAATGTTGTCTGGAAGCTTGCGTATTGGGCCAGTACTCCTCACTCCACGGCTTAGGTAAAACTGATAACCGCTTTGCCACAAACGACAGCTCTTGGTTTACCTCATGGGTGGGAACTAGTCAATCAGGTAGGGGTCAATGCCCTTTTCACTAGCAGGTCCTCTCAATGGGCCAACTACTTTGGGGTTCCTGTGGTACTCCTCACAATGAGTTTTAGGGCTTATGCCCAAGTACTTCCCACAGTTAATTAGATAGGGATTATTCCCAGATCTGAACTTGCAACAGATGCAAAACAATTTGGCAGAAATTCCACCCAACGAGCCCAAAAAAGTGCTCTGATACCAGATGTGAAGAACCTGCAATAAATAATTTATGAAAACACACGAAATAACATAACTCAGAATCACTTTTATATTGATCACAGGCCACTTCGAGGGGGAAACCTCTTTTGAGCAAGCTCAATATAATTAACTTCACGGTCCCTTCATTGGTCTCAACACAAACTTATATACTAAGTCTAGGCGCCAATACCATGGGTCAATACGATGTGTCAATACAAACCATGGGCCAATACAAAATATGGATCAACAATTACTTTGAGACGACTTACAAAGCATATACGTCCAACAACAATAATACAAACTATGGATCAATAAATACTACAGGATGACTTACAAAGCATATGCGTCCAACAACAATATACTAACAAAGTAAATATAAGGGTTGACATGGGTTCCTAATAGTCTCCACTCCTGTGGAGCGTCACAAAAAATGTTGATCAACTCCTGGTCCAAATTCTTCCATCCATCATCCACCACTCCATCTAGTAAGCGATCAATCCCCACACACAATGATTCCAAATTTGTCAAAGCACTCCACTGATGCTGATTCGCACGGTCGAGAGGGTCCACTCCCTGCACTTGACCCCTCCATGCTCGGTACCCTGTTGGAGGCCTATGTCCCACATCTACACACATAAGCACATCATCAACACTAGCATCCTAAAAAATCCTCTAGCTATCATATATGCTATGAAGTATATACAACATAATACTGCAAAATAAGTAAGAACCATACCATCTGGTCCCAATTCCTGGCGAAGAGGTCGTGGTAGCTCTGCATCCCCTGTGTAGTCCATACCTACATAGGGGAAGTCTTTAATCACCACTGGCAGCTGCCAGCACTGTGCAAACAAATCTTGCATAAAGAACCGACCCACCATTCCACCACCACAGCATGTCATCATCTATCCCCATCACCGCATCCTCAGCACAGTGGGTCCACCATGCGTACTGCTCTGTGCGGCCACAGTGTCGAAACCTGCTCAAAGAAAAAAGAGCATATGAATGAAGGGAAACATAAATCCCCTCTCGTACAACTCACCTTGTTCATCTCTCACCGAACCACTGTCAGACTGCTAGAGCCTGCTCCACTAGCATCCTCTGACCTCCAGAGACCCTGTGGGGCACCTTCGACCCCAATATCCATACTACCAACGCTGCTATGGCTCGCGTCTCCAGAATATCTATGTCACAAATCAGTATAGATTTGTCATGCACATAGGCCGATGCATAACAATGCCGCTCCAGTAGATCCTCCATCGAGACATCACTAGGATTCCTCAATTGTGTGTCCACAATCACACCTTACCATGGGAGCCCTATTATAAAGTACACATCTGTCATTGAAATATCTAGCCACTCCCCCTTTATAACAAATGCCCCGACATCAACATCCCAAAAATCTACCAACTTGTTCAACAGTAACTTTTCCATACGCATTGGGGTCACCCTAGAAAAATTCGGCAACCCACACTGGGCCAAAGTATCCTGAACATACTCATCATCCATAATGTCATCCAGTAATATCCCGAGCTCTCGCTCTCTCCAGCTAACCCTCGGCATCCTACACACAAATGAAAAAACCCCCAGTCAGTACTATGTAAACATAAAACTGTCCCCCCAAGGCCATGGCACAAATGTTGGGAAAAAAAATGCACCCAGAGCGATCCTTTTTTCCTCACAAACACACTCTAGAGCAAAATTTTCCCGTCGAAATGCATGCTCCTCGAGTGCACCTGTCAGGTCCACAGATGCGCTCGAAGCACGATTTTCTTAGAGAAAGGAGCGCTCCAGAGCACGACTGTACGGCCCATAGTCGTGCTCTAGACGCGCGACAGTTTGGCTTAGAACCACGCCCAGGGTGCATTTTTTCCCTCGAAAAGCACGCTCTGGAGTAGTTGCGCCCTATACAAACTCGCCAAGGCTCCCGAAAGGACCAAATCCAAGAAACTAACCATGAAAAATGTCAAAAATAGGTTCAAGAGTTACCTGCAATTCACAGAATTTGATTCCACCGGACAGATTGAAGGAAATCACAATTTCCTTTTCTAGACCCCTCCACACTCCTCCCAATTTGAACAATGAAAATGACATGTGGAGGTGGGATCCCTTTCTATTTATAGCCCATTTTGACACCTTTTATACCTTGACCATTCTATAGTCATCCTACCTCCATTTTCTGTGCCGTTTGCACCGCCAGATTCAGAATTCTGTGCCCATGATGATGCTTGAGATCATTCCTCGCTCTCACTCACTCATTTTTTGGGTGTTTTTTTCACCCCCTCACCTTGATTTGCATGCCATTAGGGATGTAGGCGTATTTCACCCCACTTTGACCATTTTTTCTATCATGACCTATTCACGAGACCTCCACTCCCTCCATACTGCATTTATTGCATTATTTTTCCACCATTCATCTACATGTAAGGAGGCCCCATCAGTTTTCCCCCTCACCTTTCTTTTTGGTTCTCATACTTGTCCCTTGTTTGAACACTTCCTCCTTGCTTGGATTTTTTATTTGTTCGGTATAATTTTATCCCTTTTTTCGAGTCGAGCAACTACTTTATGAAAAAGGCACTTCAGAAGTTTTTGTTAATCTCTTTTATGACTCCTTAAAGAATGAAAAGATCGCTGAGCAATCTTGCTTCCTTTCATTCTCGTTAAAGTATTTGAAAGGGCATCTATCTAGTATAATTTTAACCCTTTTCCAGACCTGGTAGACTAATTACAAAAATAGAATACTCTAGTCACATCGACTAGAAGAGTTCTCCATTGCATACTTTTATGCTTTTTCGTGCTTTGGGGACTAACACATGAAAAGAACCCCCTCAGAGTGTTCTTATTGCTTTCAGACTCTCTAAAATTGAAAGTGGTCATGAGCATTCACTGTTTTGGGCTCGTATAAATCCACACGATGGTATCTGCTCACCATTTCAGAGTCTTCTTATCACTTTCAGACTCCTTAAAAGTGCAAGCACCTACGAGCATGTACCGTCCTGGGCTCATACTAATCCACACGACGGTATCCTTTCGAGCACACTTCTATCCCTTCTTTTAGCTCCTTAAACCATGAAGAAGGACCAAACGGTTCCTCCAGGCACCCTGACAGATCACATATTTTCCTCCCATTATTGCAGGATCCCCAGTATGGTTTCCTTTGTTCATAGTATTCTACGATATGTCACCCTTGGAGTCTCCTGATATCACTCATTAGTTTCCCCCTGATCCTCCCTCATTGTAGTCACAGTCCTTGATCCTAAGCCATGATCCCATTCCCCGAGGTCAGTTTCATATGCTTCCTGGTCAACCCTGTCATCATACTCTAAAAAGAGGAAGTTTGAGTCCCATCACTCTGTAGCCCTCATCATCCCCCCACAGTGTGTCAGTTACACATCCAGTACCATCACATCTAGGTTGTACACCTCGCACTCCTATCAAGGAAACATCATTTCCTTGGTAGTTGTAGATCTCCCTTTGTTGAATCCAACAAATATATTCCAGAGGATAATCCTAGAGGTCCCTGTACCTTGGAATCATCTCCATCAGTGGTGATTGCCTATAGACCATTTGAGAGGAGTCCTTAGTGCATCTTAGAATGGTTGTTTCTCACATGGTCAACTTTAGCTCCATTATCACATCGTTGAGATTCGTACATAGTATTGGTCCCTTCAGTTATTGGTCAAAGACCCCGAATGTACCTGACTCTAGCACATTGGTGAATCTATTTGGAACCCCCCAGTTGTTTGTTCCTACAGATATCCGGGATGCATTGGCAACATTGTTCGAAATCCCTTCAGTTATATGCTTCCCAGAGTATCCAATTCAGATGCAGTTCAATGTACCTTCGAGATTCCGACTCTCAGTCGTTGAGTCCATAAAGTTTTTGGACACCTTCAGATCCAACAATGCATCAGTTGGTATGGTACTGCATTCAGGATGGATGCCATTGTTTCCATGTATCAGTTCTTCAGATCGGTCATGGTTGGCCCATGAGTATGTCCCAGATTTGTGTCCCCTATGGACCAGTATGATGTACACAATAGTTCTCTATGTATTTTTCAGGTCCCCTTTTGGATTCACCATTATGTTGGAATATTCTCCCCATCATTTTGCAGATTTGGATGTCTGCATGCATTTTGCATGCATCCAGTCATCATGCGTGCATTTGCATGCAACTGCATGCATCCAATCATCATTTTGGTGGTCTCCCCAGCACCTAGAGCCTGTCTTCATCCCCAGTATCCCTCCTACCTACCTAATGCACTCTATTTGACTCTCCTGCATGACATGTGCACCTTTTCTCACCTACCAGGAGTTATCATTCAGTTAGAGCGCCTTATCTCACCTACCAGGTGTCTGACAGTCAGTTAGAGCATTGATTGAGCAATTATTCCACTGATTGCTCATGCTAACTGCCTGTAGCTTCCAGTTAGCTAGTTCTGGAGTGCCACTTGATCTTCTGACAACCTCATGTGCCCTCCTTGGAGTCTCCATCCCCTGATTCATGCCTAGATGGTTCTGTTAGACTTAGTTAGACTCATTTGACTGACCTTTGACCATTTATGACTGATACTACTGATTGGATGATGTCTCCAATGTTGTCCAAGCTAGACTTTGAGCATGATTCGAATGAACTCCTTGGTTAATTCGAATTCTCTTGACAATTATTGTATTGTATTGATTATTTCACAGTTCCATCTCACAACTGATGTATGATACTACTATTTTGCATTTTCTATGTACATGAGTGATTATTGAGTACTTTCTTCTCTTCTTCTCTACACTTCTTGAGTGAGTTTTGTGTGAGGCTTGTTACAACTATCAGATCCTACTGCAAATTATCACATGGTATCACAGCTTTGAGATATTCCTATAGATCATCACATGGTATCAGAGCTGTGAGATATTCCTACAAATCATCACATGGTAGCAAAGCTTGCAACAACTATTCGAATTGCAGCCATTGTAGCAGCAACAGTTGCAACATTTTTTTGAGCACCTGTATTTCACTTGAGCACCAGAAGCCTCTGAGTTTCCACAACAAATCCTGGTGCCATTACCTTGAATTCACTGGAGAAATCCAGTGATGTCTATCTAGGTGTGAAGGACTTAGTCATATGTGCTTAGTGTCCTAAGGAAATGTTCATTCGAAGTGTAGCAAATCTCCATCAATAAAACTCTTCTTGTTTTGCAGGTTTATTCACCCATTCAAATTCCTCTTCAATTCAACCTTCACTTCTCAGATGGATATAAAACTCAATTCTTCCAACTATGTCGAATGGAAAGCCAAGATGTCTCTCTTCATGAGGTCCAAGAGCTTCACCAGGATACTAAATGGAACTATGGTTGAACCACTCAGTGCGATAGAGAAATCCAAGTTCTTGGATAGGCTTGATGAAGCAGTAGGCTTAATTATTCTCTCAATTTTTGAATATCTTCACTTCCATGTCATCGATCTAACATCTCCAAAAGAGGTTTGGGACAAGCTCGAATCCCTCTTTGGAAAGAAATGTTATTTGAAAGGTCATAAATTGGAGAATGAACTCATCTCATTGAGTCCTGAAAGCTTATAATCCATCAATGCTTTCTTAACCAAGTTCAAAAGCTTGATTTCATAGTTGAAGAGATATGAGATAGTGAAAGAATACAAACAACTCATTCTTTCCATTCTCTCCAAATTGGGGCCAAATGTCTCAGTTTTTGTCTCCACATTTCAGTCAGCTAAGATTTCCATTCCAAAATGGAAGTTCTCTACACTTGATGACTTCATCCAATCTCTCACACAAGAGGAGGAGAATTTAATCTCCATGGGAATGATAAAACCAAAGTTGGATTTGGCCCTTACAGTTGTTGAGGCCAAAAGAGCGAATGCAAAAGGAAAGCAAATATTTTTCTGAAAAGAGAGTGAATGATACAAAGCCAAACAATGTTCCATATCAGTCAGATGGGGCTTCGAATTCAAAGAAGAACAAGCAATCTCAGAAAGAGAGATCCAAGTGCACATATTGTCATCAAGGATTTCATCCTGAGAGTTCTTGTATGAAGAAGACTATAGACTTGATGGCTTAGTTACTTGAGAAGAACAATCTCCCTGTACTTGCATGTGCAAGGAAGAAAGATACCGATACTGACCCTTTTAGATTTGAGGACAAAGAGAGATGCCATGCCCTCATGGAAAGTGCATCAACATAATCCTCATTCATCATAGATTCAGGAGCTTCAAGACATATGTCTTCCTCCAACTATCTCTTCTCCAACTTCGAATGCTCAGTTGGCCCTTCCATCAAGTTGGGAAATGATTAAGAAGTCTCCTCTCAGGGGATTGGAAGAATCAATCTTGACCATGGCTACTTTTCTGATGTGCTTTATGTTCCTTCTCTCACAACAAATTTACTTTCAGTGTACCAAATGACTCATATTGGATATCCCAAAAGAGTGATCTTTTCTCCAAATGAAGTCGAAGTACAACACATGGTTTCAGGCAAAATCATTGCAAAAGTTGTTGCAAATCATAAGACAAAACTCTATGATTTTTCACACTTCTTACCTCTCTCAAAGCAGTCTGCTCTTCACTCTCATGCAAATTAACAGAGTAGGCTATCTCATCTCAACTACAAGCATTTGCAAAACTTGCAATCTAAAAATGTGGTTGAAGGTCTTCCAAATGGCAAGTTTTCTCATGGCATCTTCAAGGTTTGCTTGAAAGGAAAAGATTCACCAAAGAAGCTTGAGAAAAATAGGACTCTTGAAGAAGTGCGAATGCTAGATCCATATCCACAAGAACTTGAATATCTAGCACCTATTGGTTCAACTCCTATGGAAAAATGGGCCACCACTACTGCATCCACTAGTGATCTTGTTGAAGATCCATCATCATCATGTCCTATTTATTTTGATAATGATCTCACCTATGTTGGTTCAAAGGAGATATCAAAGAACTACATGCACATTGTGAAATAGTTTAATGAAATTCACATTTTTGGATTTGTTCCTCCATTGAGTGGTGATGAGCAAGAGAGCAAAGCTTCATCACATGAGATTTTAGATTCAGAGTTTGGACGTGATGATGAGTCAGTTTCACTTGATTCTTCACATGAGATTTAAGATTCAGAGTTTGGAAGTGATGATGAGAAAGAGAGAAAACCTTCATCACATGAGATTTCAAATTCATAATCTGAATATGGAGATGATGAAGAGTGAATGCTAGAACTAGATCCACAAGAACCTGAAGGTCTAGCAACTAATGATGAAGAGCGAATGCTAGAACTAGATCCACAAGAACCTGAAGGTCTAGCAACTAATGATGAAGATGAGTGAATGGGAGATCCAGATCCACAAGAACCTGATGATCTCTCATTGATGATCCTCCTCTTCCTCGATCGACAGCCATTACTCTCCGATCTGCCAGTGATTTTGTTGGTGATCCACATGATCAGAGAAGAACCAGATTATATTTTCAGAATAGAAGGTTTCATCCTTCTCACATTACTGATCCATTTCAGATCGGTCGATCCTTCTTCGGGAAAGAAGGACACTTGCCTCCTTTTGGGGTGAGTGATGACATGCTACATTAGCATCCTTCAGTCTATTTTGAGGGAGGGATTTATTCCCACTGCGGTTTCCCTCTTTCCTCATTTATTATTTAGATTGTTGTACGGGGTGACCTTTGGTATTAGCCACCAGGGCCCTATTTTTCAGTTTTCAGTTATTACCTCATAGTATAGCTTGTAGGGGGGTGTTGGAATATTCTCCCCATCATTTTTCATATTTGCATGTTTGCATGCATACAGTCATCATGCATGCATTTGCATGCATTCAATCATCATTTTGGTGGTATCCCCAGCACCTAGAGCCTAATTTCATCTCCCTAGAGCCTATCTTTGTAAAATTAGTCACAGCAGATCTAATGAACAAGTAAATCAATCACAACAGATGAACATAGAAAATATGGTGCAAAACTGTGCAAAACATGCAGCAGTGCTCTCTATCCCAGAAAGGGTGAATGAATTACAATACAAACTGTCACAATGACTCAGCAATTCGAATTGCCTAAGAAGGTCATTCGAATCACAGAATGGAGTAGCTTGACTCTGTCTAGGAGTCCTCATAAATCATCGGTGGTGCTCATCAATCACAACAACCAGTCATCCAGGTGTCAAACTGAGTCTAACTGAGTGTAATAAATGTAACTGAAGTGTGTAGCACTGATATAGGATCTGGAGGCTCAGTGGGGGCGCATGGGAGGCTAACTGGAGTCAGAACAAGTCACCTAATCGAACTGGAGGTCAATCGGAGGTGAAACAGTCAGTCAGGAGTGAAACTAGCCTCAAATCAGGGAGAATCGGAGCTAACTGAATGTAACTGGAGTGAATCTGCAGTGGTAGGTGAACAAGTGCGCCCTTCTCTGGAAGTAGGTGAGAAGAGGGCGCCTTTCAGCTTAGGAGGGCTAAAACTCTGTGGTAAGTGGCTCCCGGGTGCTAGAAGAAGGTGGATAAGGTGCTGGAGGCATCAAACTGGTGACTGGGATGCATGCAAGTGCATGCAGCTGCATATCCTGAAATAGATCATGCAAGATCCTGAAGTAGATATGTATCCTGAAATAGATGATCCTGAAATAGATATGTATCCTGAAATAGATGATGTGGATATCCGAACACCCCCCCTCAAGCTAGACTATGATGTGCCAACTAAAATAATGTGGGGCCCTGGTAACTAAGACCAAAGGTCACCCCAATACAATAATCCAAAAAATGCTGAAAATAAACTAAGTGAGGAAAGAGGGAAAACCCAGTGGGAAGAAAGCCCCCCCTCAAGCTAAAGCATAATAATGAATCAATCTGTCTCCACCATGATGGAACTCACCCCCAACAGTGAACGGAGGTAAGAGAACTTCTTCTCAGTGAAGCTCTTGGTGAAGATGTCTGCAATTTTCTCATCAGTAGGGCAATATTGCAGAATGATGGTGCGGTCATGCACCAACTGTCGAATGTAATGCATATGAATCTCAATGTGTTTGGTCCTCTGCCGCTGAACTGGATCTGTGGAGATCTTGATAGCACTTTGATTGTCACAAAATAGGACAGTCGAAGTAGTGCCACCAAAACCAAACTCGGAAAGAATACCCTGCAACCAAACTGCCTGAATGCAGGCATTGACTGCCCCTCGATACTCTGCCTCTGCTGAAGAAAGTGCAATGGCTGCTTGCTTTTTGCTGGACCAGCAAATAGCACCATGAACAATCATGAAAACATAACCGGAAGTGGACTTCCGATCAATGCTATCACCTGCCCAATCTGAATCAGTAAAACCAATGAAATCTAGCTCAGAATCTGCAGCATAATGTATGCCAAACTGTCTCGTACCTTGCACATACTGCAAGATCTGCTTGGCTGCTCGCCAATGAAGCTCATGTGGCTGCTGCATATATCTTGACACGGCACTCACGGCATATGAGATATCAGGCTGTGAATGTGTCAAATAAAGTAGTGAACCAATCAACTGTCGATACATACTGCAATCTGCAAGCGGTGTGGAATCTCCCTCCTCAAGATTGATTCCTGAGAGGAATGGGAACGGGGCTGCCTTACATTCAGCCATATTAAACTTCAATAACAGGTCGGAAGCATATTTTTGCTGAGATATAGTGATCCCATCAAAATTTTGAGCTATCTCCAAGCCCAAAAAGTGACTCAGCAAGCCCAAATCGCTCATGTCAAAAGCTAGATTTAAGGCAGATTTTAGCTTGTTTATTGAAGTAAGTGTGCTACCAGTAATAAGCAGATCATCAACATAAAGTAAAATAACCAACAAATTACCTTTAACTCGCTGAAGATAGAAATTCGGATCAGATTTGCATCTTTGGAAATTCTGAGAAAGAAGGAAGGAGTCCATCTTTGCGTACCAAGCTCTTGGGGCCTGTTTTAACCCGTACAAAGATTTCTTCAATCTACAAACCAATGATGGATCTGATGTATAACCCTCTGGCTGCTGCATATAGACCTCTTCAGCAAGGTCTCCATGTAAAAATGCACTCTTCACATCCATATGATGCACTTCCCAGTGCTTGGATGCGGCAATAGCTAAAACAAGGCGGATGGAATCCATCTTTGCAACCGGTGCAAAGGGCTCTGTGTAGTCCACTCCTTGGACTTGGGAAAAACCTTTTGCCACCAACCTTGCTTTATATTTGCTGATAGTGCCATCAGCATCAACTTTAGTACGGTAGACCCATTTACACTTCACTAATTTTCTTCCAGGTGGAAGAGAAACTAGCTCCCATGTATTGTTCTTTTGAAGAGAACTGTACTCTTCATCCATGGCACTTTTCCATCTCGGATCTCGATGGGATGAATAGTATGATTGGGGATCTGAACCAGCCATCAAATAACAAATCTCAGGAAGAAATGGATCAGCAATAGAAAGATCCATACCTGCCCTTTGAAAGTCTCCTCTTGTTCGTCTCGGATCAGCAGGATTTCCAAGACTAGAACCAGCAGATTGTAGAGTGTTTTGGGCCCACTTTGGTAACTGAGGGGGATCTGAATGGTCGGATTCTGAACCTGATATGTCATGATCATCATATGCTGCTACAATATCAGAAATATCAGAACTCATACCTTCATTATCGCTGCTCGAATCTTCTTCTGGTGAAGGCGGTGAATCGGCAGTTTTCTCCTCAACTAGTTGCAATTCTTGAAGCGGTTCTTCAAACTGCACACTGCGCTCTATGAATATATTTTTAGATCTGATATCCATGAGTTTATATGCTTTTGATTCTTCCCCATATCCTATCAATATGCACTCGATACTTTGTGGATCCAAAGCTCGTCTCTTCTCAGAAGGAATTCTAGCCCATGCAGTAGAGCCAAAAACTCTCAAATTTGACACATCCGGTTTGTGACCAAAGAATGCTTCGAAAGGAGTCATACCTTTCACGGATGAATGTGGAACACGGTTCTGTATATATGCAGCAACATTGATTGCTTCAGCCCAAAGATTTGCAGCCAAACCTTTCGATTCAATCATGCATGTAGCCATCTCTTTCAGTGACCGGTTTTTCCTTTCCGCTACACCGTTCTGCTGGGGTGTGTAGGGAACTGTATGTTGGATCTTGATTCCGCTTTGGGCACAAAGTTGCAGCAACTCGGACTTGATATATTCCCCACCATTATCAGATCTAAGAGCTTTGATCTTGCTCTCAGTGGTGGTCTCAACAGAAGCCTTAAAATCCTTGAATTTTCCAAGCACTTCTGACTTGTTTTTGAGAAAGAATACCTTGAACCATTTAATGACATATGGGGCAGCGGACCACTGATATCAGAATGGATCAATCCCAAAATAGTAGAGGCTCTGCTAGCCTTGCCGCGGTCGAATCTGTGCTCGGGGTGCTTCCCAATAATGCAACCGGTGCATATTCCCTTCGAGGAATGGAGTTGTGGAAGCCCATCTACCATGGATTTATTTGATAGCAGCAGCAAATACTTATAATTTAGATGTCCAAATATTTCATGCCAAAGCCTACTAACCTCATTACCATGTGTGCGAAGAGCAGTGGGCTTTGCAAGCGGAATAAAGTGCGAAAACTCATAACATTTTGCAATGTGGTTTGCCTTTCCAACCGCAACTAGTCTTCCACTTTTGATATCAGAAATTTCAACTGTATTAGGGATGAATGTGACTTTCTTTGGATCACCAGTGTGTGTCATTTGATACACAGAAAGGAGATTCGAAGCTAAGGAAGGCACATAGAGAACATTCTGAAAGCATCCATGATCTACATGAATCGTACCTTTGCCCTTTGAAGAAATTTTTGAGTCATCTCCCAAATGGATGGGGATGGAGCTGTTTGGATCGAATGAGGAAAAATAATCAATATTTGCAGCCATATGATTTGATTCACCCGAATCTATCAAGAGAGTGGGCTTCGAAACCGTTGCCATGAGTGCTTGTCCTCTTTCATGATCGTCATTCCGATCCTTCTTCCTTGCACCGTCAGGAAGGGTTATGTTGTTCTTTTCCAAAAGGAGGGCCATTTGATCTATAGTCTTCTTCATACATGAACTTTCGGGATGAAAGCCACGGTTACAATAAGTACATTTAGATTTTTGGTTACCTTCTTTGCCCTTTTGCTTGGATTTCGAACTGGATGGTGCATCCGTTTGCTTGCCTTTGTCTTTTTGCTTGTGAGGCTCGAATTTGGGCTTCTCCTTCTTTAGCTTTCCTTTACCATTCGAGATCTTGGGTCCTTGAACAAATAGGGCTGAATATTTGGAGCTTATGGACCCCATTTGAATCAACTTGTCATGCTCTTTCGTAACGGACTCAATGAAGGCATTCAAGGTAGGCATCTTCCAATTCGGGGTAGTTAGCCGACCGGAATTGAAAGTGGAGACAAATACCGAATAATCTTTCCCAAGCTTGCTTAGAATGGAGAGGATCAACTGTTTATCCTCTTTGATAACACCACTGTTCTTCAATTGCAAGTTCAAGTTCTTGAATTTTGTGAAGAATTCATTGATGGTCTCGAAATTCTCAGGATTAAGGCCAATCAATTCATTCTCTAATTGAAAAGCCCTAAGCTCATCCTGCTTGCCGAATAGTGTTTCAAGTTGCTCCCATATGGCTTTTGGAGTCTTCAATCCGCTGAGATGGAAGTGAAGATCCTTGGAGATGGAGAGACAAAGAAGACCGTAAGCTTCATCAAGCTTGTTGTAGTGTTTGGTTCTTTCTGCTACATTGTTTGGCTCCAATTCAAGACCAAGAGTGACTCGGTAGTAACCTTTTGAACGTAATATGATCTCCATATCATCTTTCCAATCAAAATAATTGAATGGGGTGAGGACAGGCTTTGAAGAAGAGTATTCCATTGCAAGGATTGAGTCAACTGATGAAGAGGAAGCTTGCATGCAGACTATAGCGAATGCAATTGAAGGAGGAAACCTTGCATGCAGAAAATAGCGAGTGCACTTGAAGGAGACAATAAACCTGCAAATCACATCAAAACAACCACAATAAGGTCGAACAATCCACCCTTTGAGAGTTGCATCACACCTGGGATTGGATTTCAAGCAATGTTGAATGGGTCCAATGTATCAGATCCAGGAATTATGTGGTAACTCAAGCTTCTGGAGTGGTATTGGAATATTTTTCAAGCTTTGCATGCACAGGAGCGAATGCCCTTGAGATATCTCATGCCAAACTTTTTGCAATTTTTAGCAATTCAGTCAAATATTCTTGTATAAACACCTGTAGAAAAGAGATCTTGTCCCTGCAATGGCTCTGATACCATGTAAAATTAGTCACAGCAGATCTAATGAACAAGTAAATCAATCACAACAGATGAACATAGAAAATATGGTGCAAAACTGTGCAAAACATGCAGCAGTGCTCTCTATCCCAGAAAGGGTGAATGAATTACGATACAAACTGTCACAATGACTCAGCAATTCAAATTGCCTAAGAAGGTCATTCAAATCACAGAATGGAGTAGCTTGACTCTGTCTAGGAGTCCTCATAAATCATCGGTGGTGCTCATCAATCACAACAATCAGTCATCCAGGTGTCAAACTGAGTCTAACTGAGTGTAATAAATGTAACTGAAGTGTGTAGCACTGATATAGGATCTGGAGGCTCAGTGGGGGCGCATGGGAGGCTAACTGGAGTCAGAACAAGTCACCTAATCGAACTGGAGGTCAATCGGAGGTGAAACAGTCAGTCAGGAGTGAAACTAGCCTCAAATCAGGGAGAATCGGAGCTAACTGAATGTAACTGGAGTGAATCTGCAGTGGTAGGTGAACAAGTGCGCCCTTCTCTGGCAGTAGGTGAGAAGAGGGCGCCTTTCAGCTTAGGAGGGCTAAAACTCTGTGGTAAGTGGCTCCCGGGTGCTAGAAGAAGGTGGATAAGGTGCTGGAGGCATCAAACTGGTGACTGGGATGCATGCAAGTGCATGCAGCTGCATATCCTGAAATAGATCATGCAAGATCCCGAAGTAGATATGTATCCTGAAATAGATGATCCTGAAATAGATATGTATCCTGAAATAGATGATGTGGATATCCGAACAATCTTCAGCTCCCAATAGCCCTCCTACCTACCTGATGCACCCTATTTGACTGTCCTGCATGACATGTGCGCCTTTTCTCACCTAACAGGAGTTATCATTCAGTTAGAGCGCCTTATCTCACCTACCAGGTGTCTGACAGTCAGTTAGAGCATTGATTTAGCAGTTCTTCCACTGATTTCTCATGCTAACTGCCTGTAGCTCCCAGTTAGCTAGTTCTGGAGTGTCACTTGATCTTCTGACAGCCTCATGCGCCCTCCTTGGAGTCTCCATCCCCTGATTCATTCCTAGATGGTTCTGTTAGACTCATTTAGACTCAGTTAGACTCATTTGACTGACCTTTGACCATTTATGACTGATACTACTGATTGGATGATGTCTCCAATGTTGTCCAAGCTAGACTTTGAGCATGACTTGAATAACCTCCTTGGTTAATTCGAATTCTCTTGACAGTTATTGTATTGTATTCATTATTTCACAGTGCTAGCTCACAGTTGATGTATGATACTACTATTTTGCATTTTTTGTGTTCATGAGTGATTATTGAGTACTTTCTTCTCTTCTCTGCACTTCTTGAGTGAGTTTTGTGTGAGGCTTGTTACAACTGTCAGATCCTACTGCATATTATCACACATTATTTATATACCTTGATATGAGCATGGGTATGCTCGCCTCGTCCATATATTTGAGATTATGTTCCTCATACATTATTGAGGTGATGTATTTCCATTTTTAGCCCTTGCAGTTTGTATGAAGCACGTGTTCCGGTCTCCAACCAGTTTTTTCCCTCTGCCATCACAATGCTAACACCCCTGGAAAAAGTCAGAACCTATGATGTCTATCGGCCATACGATGAGCTCCTTCCCTCACACATCAGTTGGGAATCTGTTAAAACCCAAAAATTGTTCACCTAGCTCATCCCCCTAGTCACATAATCCATTTAACTCTTTTTCCTACATTTTTGGCCTCCAAAAACTCAAAAATCCCTAAATTGATAACTAAATGGGCAAAAAATAATTATTTCCATCACCAATAAATGGAAATCCTTCAAAAAAGGTTAAAATCCCACAAGAAAGGGTCAACATACCCAAAAAAGAAAAAGAAAAAGGGAAAATTATTCAAAATAAAGGAAAAATGAGGGAAAACTCAAAATACCACAAACCAATACTAGTGGTTTCCGAATACCATGGGTCAATACTCCACCACCCAAAATTGCTATAAAAAGGTGACGGAGGCCCCCCATTTGACATACACACATATAATTTACTCTTCCCTACCGAAACTTTGCCGAAATTCCTATTGAACTCTAGCCTACCTCTTTGAGATTTTGTTCCCATTTAGTTGAGTTTTGGCCACCATTTGAGCATTCGGAGAAGAGCAAGGAACCTTGGAGGCCCATAGCACTACTCTTCGTACATTTGCGAGGGACCTCACCTACTCACCTTTTGAGGTAAATATACATTGTAAGCCATTTTTTACAGAGTAATACAAAATCAATATTTGATTCATGGGATCTTGTTTGTTTGTTATGTTACTACAGTAATTACTTACATTAGTTTTTTACTTTTATTTGCATTCACACATTATCCATTTACGAGCTGCTACTAAGGGTTCCATAATCCTTAGCAGGTGTCCTTTTGCACTAGTTGGTTTGAAAACACCATCTACATTAGCTATTAAGTTTGTGTGGAAGGTATTTGTGTTTTTTTTAGTTCTTTGGATTATGTGATCAAAGTTTTGGTAAACAGTGTTTTTCGGATCCATTGCAATGTTTTTTCAAATCGACGTTTTGGACCAATATAGTGTGGTCCATCATCAGGAAAGAGAGATAAAGATGGGGAATTTTTTATCTTGAAAGTTAATATTCGCAAAACCAAAGGATTCACAAACCCTAAAAAATGTAAAACCAACCCCAATGAAGGGAAAAGGAACCCTAAAGAAACCCTAAAAATCCAAGAGAAAAGGGAAACAAAAGCAAAGAAGAAATAAAATAACGATCTTGTAGGTATATTTTATTGATTAGGGTCTCCCCCTAGGTTTGGAATTACCTGAAGTGTTGAGAGGTTATATATGGTGACATTGGGTCAACACTCCTGAGCTTATTGACACTATCCTTGGTCCACATAGCCTAGTTGTGTTGGGTATGCTAGTTGGAGTAGTAACAGTTTTTGTGCCATTGCTAGGGAGCTCAAAGAACAGTGATGATGTTCCATTGAAGAGGGATTCTCAGGTTGAATCCATTTGCATTTTAGATACATCCAATATATTTCTTGTGACTCAAATACATTTTTGTTTTGTACTTTGGTGATATTTTTTTTGATCTAATTTGGAAGGTCTCTCCTAGAGACTCCACTGAAGAAAATTAAAGAGGTACTCTACAAGAATGAGTCCAAGAGGTAAGTTTTGATATGATTATTGTTAAGCGCTAACCTTGCAGTTATTATTTGGTGACTCCATTGAAGAAAAAAAATCAAAGAAGTTCAATTCAAAACAATAAACCTCAACTATTAATAAGTAGATGATATGGCTTCCTTTGATGAAACACCGATGCATAATTGCTATGCTCCTTTGGATTTCTCAAATGTTCCGCGATATGTGAATGAGCCAAATTAATGTGGGTGGAGCAAGTCCATCCCAATATTTCATGAATATGAAGATATAGTTTCAGAGCATATTATTATGTTTAGATAATTTCTTGTGGCATCGGATATTTTGGGTGCAGATCTTAGAATGAAGAGGTTTGTAATATCTCTTGATTTGCAAAATAACAAGGATGTGGGAGATTGGTATGACGAGCTTCCTCCTAAGAAGATAAATTCACTCTTGCATATTATTAAAGCATGCAGGAAAGAGTGGGATGCTAATATTTACGTAGAAACTATGGACGCCATGATTTCCCTTCCCAAGAAGGAGCATGTCCAAGAAATCCTTGAATATTGTTTTTCTCATCTTAATTGTCGAGCACATCAGATGAGTTACTAGAGACATTGATGATAGAATTATGTGATCACGTTGATGACCCTTGGATCATGTCAAATATTTTATGGAAAATGCTCCCGATTTCGATATCAAGGATGAAGACACCTACATGAAGTCATTTGTGTTGCATTTCCAAGAAAAGGCCCTTGCTTGGTTTAAAGGCTTGGACAAAGGTATAATATCCTCTCTTCCGGAATTGATAGAGGTATTTTGCAGTTATTGGTGCTTGTAAAAACGTAAGATATGGATTCTCTACGTAGAAGAGGTTGTAATATCCCAAATTAGTATTTTTGGGAGATATTAAGTCAATTGAAAAAGAACAAGTCAGAAAAATTCAAAACTAGTAACTAGTATTAGGATAGAATTGTCAAAACTAGTTTTGGGCACAATTAAACCCTCCCACTTCTTTCCAAGGTGGATTTTTTGGATTTTATGTGACCGATATTACATTTGAATCATATTATAAAACATGGGATAAGACATCTTCAAAATCCTTTGCACAAAGTACTGGGACCATTAATGTTTCGACAAAAGCTGTCGCTGAAGTCTACTCCAAAACTTCCTGGGTACACCAACATATGAAAACTATATCCTTCCACTAAGTTGGGGTGCAATCATAATTTGTATGGATTTTTTTTTCCTCTAATATACTGATATGCAAAAGATACAATATTTTAGGGAAGGTTTGACAACGTTTGGAGATCAAGAGAGGAAGTGCGCTACCATAGTCTGCATAAACTAGTCTTCTTTCAATATTTTCCAAATAGGATTAAGGGGTCATGATATATGAAATTAAGGCTTGGGATGGAATTTTAAATGTATTAAGGACCTTCAATAGCTGAGAGAAAAAAAACACTCTCATAGGTCTCCTGGTATTAATTACTGCAAAACTAGTCAAAATTTATATTACAATGACCAAGCTTTGTAAAAATAAATCCCAAACAACCTTCAAGGATCACAAAGCCAATATCAGATCATATATCAGATTTCAAGCAATTTAATATGAACATAATCAAGTTCCATCATATATTTATAGTAGCATTAAGAAGGATTTATGGTCCAAAACGTATACAGTGCTCTCAAAATTGAGAATTCTTACATTACCAAGTAAAATCTCTCAATGAGAGAATGAGATGAAGAAAGAGGACGATGGATCAATAATATGAGATGAAACTGAGTGTATGAAATCTCATGTATGGAATCACATCATCTGGTATCTTTCACAGAGGGCACAACCACACTGTTGCTCTCTTCCTTTCTCAAAATCCCCACAAACTCTTCTCAAACTTGCACTCCTCTGTGCATTAACTTTGGTAGCTCGTGTTATTCCTGAATATGATTGGTTCAGACATTCATATTAAAATTTAATTGCTACCAAAATCTCTAAGGAATAAACTGGATAAACTCTTCTTCAAGCTCCCATAGGAAAGACTCTGCAATTCTAAATTGGAACAGTGGGTGCACAGGGGCACATCTCCCAATGCAGGAATGGGGAACATCACCCAAGCCAATAGTAGCTACTAATATATCTAAATTGAATTATCAAATCTAAGAAATATGTGAGAAGGATTTGATATCCTTCTTGTATAGAAAACTATTGTGATTTGCCTCCAAATTTGACTTGCCTCTTAGAATTCAAATTCATGAGGCCAATGAGAAAAAATGGCACGTGTAGGCCTCATCGAAATCACTAAGACACCTTACTTAGATGAAAACATGATTTTTACCTTTATATACTTGCTTTCTTGTTGTTTCCATTCCTTATTTGTGCTTTCCTAATTTTCCTGTTGTTTCCTTCTTTTCCTGTCTTTTCTTGCTTTTGGCTACTTTTGCTTGTCTTTCTGCTTTTGCATCCCTTTCTAATTTTTGTTTTCTTTTGGCCACCTTCCTTATTCATTGATGTAAACTTATTAAGAAGAATAATTTTTCCTTATGCGCCACCCTAGGCCATTTAGCCAATTTCCAACTCATTAAAAATATTAGAAATATTACATATTTCAAAATTATGGTCATTACTAATTTATTTAATTAATGACCATAGTCAAAATTAATTATCTCATTGACTAATTAATTAATACTTTCACTAGGACCCATGGGGACTGAATGGTCTAGTGGGTTGACCATGGTGCTAAAAAAATAAATGGGGACATTACAATCCTCCCCTCCCAAAATTGCTTGTCCTCAAGCAAATGAAAATTTGTATGATGAAACACTTGGGAACTTTTGCACCAACTTCGACAAGCTGCTACATGAGCCATTTGAAATTCACCTTCATCATAGATGAGCTCCCTACTTCCATGCATTGAGATCTACTTGTTTCAATATTGTCCTTGAACCATTATGGACAATTTAAATCTTAAACTTGTTTTCCCTAAAGGACCTTATGAAATTAGAGAATGCATGCATGATGATTATCACCTCCATGTCTTTGTCTATGGTGGGGATACAAATTCATGGAATGTCTATTCAGACTCAAACTTTTTCTTATAATTCCTTTTGAAGAATCACCCTTTTTCACATATGGTGGGGAAAAAATTGGTGAGGTAAACATTTGAAAATCATGCACCACCTTCTTCATCCCATTGAGAACTCTTTTGGAATCCTCATCCCAACAAGGAGTTGTATTTTGCAGAACTTATTCTTCCAAGTGAAACTGATGATAATGATCAAGGTGGAGATCAATCTTGGGAAGGTACTTGACCTTATGCATCTCATCCCTCTTAAGGTATTTCTCTAACCCACACACTGCTACATGAATCTTACAGCTGAAATATTTGAGACCAAGAATGATTCCTAGATCCTAGATGATCCTAGAAAATGTAAGGTGTAAGGTACCACTACTAGGACACCATGCATGAAAACCATAATTCCATCCAAAGAAACGTTTCCCATGTAGGAAACTGAAACCTAGTGAAACACATATGAAATCACGAGAGAGAAGGTTGGATTTCTCCCTCAAGACAAAATGCCAATATCCCATCCAAATACAAGCAATGCTAGGGTCCCATTGCTTGTATTGCACTCCCAAGGATAGGAATGCTCTCCGGAAGAAGTTATCAGGCCAAAGTATGCATGTATCCCACTACCTCTGCTGCAAATATCCAAGTGTTAGTGTCATGTGTGAGATATTGACATCCCAAGGAATGCCAGGGTCCCATTGTCTAGGGTGCATCCTCCCAAACATCATCAACACCATGAAAGAGCTATCACCACAAAGGGTACCAGGCAGGATGACATAATCATCATGAGGAATGAAAATATCATGGAAGTACACTAAGAATGTGTCATCCTCAATGCTAGGCTGAATCAAAGCGAGAATCTCAATCATAAAATACATTTCCTCAAGGTGAGGCCGAATCCAATCAAGTATATCCATCCATGCAAGGATGTCCTCATATGCCCAATGCACACAAGTACCGAGGGTCAAAACAATGTTGTTTAAATGAAAAGGGTGAAAGTACCATGTCAAATAACAAAAAGGGTAGGCATCATCAAAATTCCATGGATTCCCATGCTGCTCACAAGAAATGTAAAGTGTATCAAAGAAGTCTCCATAGAAGAAAGTAGGAATATCAATCATGTGTATTTTTATCGAAATAGGGAAAGAATAGACACTCCAATACAATGATCCAAATGGAGAGAAAAGTGCTTCCACATGTGAATACTCCTAATGGCTCAACTCTTTGCCACTGGTCAAAGGGTGCATGGAATCATCATGTGTCTCACTCAATGAAGTCAGGTGGAAACCATATGAACCTTTATGTGTGGAGGCATCAATGGTAGGCATGGGATGCCTCTTGAAATGATGGGAAGGGAATGGTGCTATCATTGAATCAAGTGTAGTGAATGTGGGAGCTTCCTGCTCCTCCTCAGGCACCATCAAGAAGAAACTCTTGACCCAAAATTCATACTTAAAAGCAATGGAATAAGTAGAAGGAAATAATGAAGGATCATGGTGTTGGTCACTCTATATGCTAATCAATTCCAATTAACAGACATAATGCTCAATATAAATTGTCAACCTAGGGAAGTCTTATTGTTTCAAAGGCAAATAGCAAAATATATGCATAAACACTCAAGTAGCCGATTTAATGAATAAAGATCAATTATCTTACCTAACTGCTCCGTCAGAATCAACTCATTGCTAAAAATAATATAAATTATCCATCTAAGAATTCAGGGACTTCTATTTTCCTACAACATCAATCCAATAGTAACTGATCTAAGAATAAATAAACTAGAATTGCTTTCGCAAGAAGTTAAATCCTAAAGATATCAGAGTACAAGTAACTCAAACCTTAACCTGTCTAATTCAACAAATTCTAAGAAATATAAATAACAGTAATGAACCAGAACTAAGCTTGAACCATAATCTGACTAAATTGGAAAATTCTAAGAAAGATAAATAACAAGAAAGAATCAGAGCTGAGCTTGACTGTAACAACGAATTAACACACTTGCATCAAAAGGAAAACTACTCTACACAGTCGACTGTCACACCACACTGTTGAAACACGCCAAAGGGAACGCAATAATTAACAACTACTGTTTCAACACATTGTAAATATGCCTACTATAATTCCACACCAAAATAACAGAAAAAAACTAAAACATATACCGAACTCGATGATCTCTGTGAGAAGGCGGACCTTGGCGTTCTAACAGAGATGCCGTGAAAACTAACACTTAATCAGAACACAGAAATATGAAGAATTGCTGCTCATTGTATTAAAATGGTAGAACCACAGTTACAGTACTCTCTGTTACAACTCTTATAATCAAATGCTAACTAGCCAAACCTAGGCTCAGAACACCTTCTCATATTTATACACAAGTGACATAATACCGTCCCACTGATATCAAGCAGCCATGAAGATCTACGATCTTCAGGATTCCGAATTGAAACAAAAATAGTTACAAACATGATTATAATTGAAAGAAGTTGCTTGCGTTCAGGCCTTCGTTGCTACTGTGAGTTGTTAATGGACTGAACAAATTCCAACTGATGAGAATAGAAGATGCTTGTATGTTTATCTTGACCCAGTCGCAGTTGGCCTCATGGAAGGATGATCGAGCTGTCACAGCGATGCGTGGAACCAGATCCAGGAAGGGATAGCTGGTGCCACGTATTCCTTTCCTCCATAGGTTCTGTGAGCTGCTACACCTGTGGTCTTTCACGGCTCCGAACTATCTTTATCAAATCAATACATGTTAGCACAAATAAAAAGATAAAGTTCATAACCATAAACAATATTAGGCATTAATAAGACAAAGCAATAATAGATTATACCTGTTAAGATCCACGCTTGACTTGGAAAGATACAGTCAGGGTTATGGAAAAGTAAGGAAAATCAGGGGAAAAAGGTGTTGATAAGTATAGGAGAAAAGGGCTATTTTGGGGCCCAACATCTCCCCCCAGCTATCCAATTGCATGTCCTCATGCAATACAACCAACTATTCTGAGTCTAATTCTAATCTCTGTATGTGTAGATTAGGGAAATTGAAAGAAAGCTCAAGTTTCTCACCCAAGTCCAAAAATCCATTACAGGCAATCCACTTTTCCCAACACCGTTTCTCCTCTATCTTGGTCAATGTATAATTGCCTTTGTATTTCCTCTCTGACATCCATATGAGTGGAAACTTAAATTTTAGACCCAACCAACATGGTCCACATGTCTCCATACACGTGACATACCCAGTCACCCTAGGAAGAGCCTGCTTGAAGTTCTTAAAACAGTAGGGGTCCCTTCCTTTCAAATATGGAGAAGAGACTTGCCATCTCTGCTTGTTGCCTTCTAGGGCATGAAGCTTCTGCTTGGAAATCAATTGAGCACAAGTGGAGGTGACCTTCTTCTACAAATCTATCAGCTGCTAAGTCTTCATAGGGGAAGAAAGACTCCTCTCATGTTTTGCAATAAGGACCCAAGGGGATTGAGGTTCACTTCTAATCCAAAGATTAGAGTTATCCTCATTCTTAGAAACGGTCTGAAAGGCATTCCACCACTAAATGTGATTAGTAACAAAATAAGTAAAGGCCCTCAACTGACATCACCCAAATAAGGAACAAGGTTAGAGCGAGAATCCATGAAGCATGCCATCTCATATAAATACAATTCACACAATAAATTCTTCTCAATGAAAGTGCTCTACAAAAAGGTATCTAGAAATTGAGGGGAGGTTATCAACTGATAGGGTCTCCCTTCCTTCAAGGATTTCAATTTAAATAGGGTCATCTGTTCATAAAGGAACACCGGATAGGAAGGAGATGGGGATCTAAAGCTCAACAATTCCTGAGAGAAAGTGTACATTTGATCTTTTTCCTTCTGCATGGACTTAAATTTTCGCATCTCCTCTAATTATTTTTGCACATTTTCCCATTGGATTTTCTGAAAGATCAATTCTTCTTCCCATTTTTACCTCAATCCTTTGATAGTATTTCTGTTCTCATAAAGGGGAACCATCCCTTCCTTACACCGTTCAGCATGATCCTACCATTTCTTAATTTCGAGCTTCAGCAATGAAACCTCCTTCACCAAGCCTTGAATTCTTCTATCATTTGAATCCTCCTCATCATCAGAATCTAATTCAATAATCTCCTAAAATATCTGCATTTCTACCTCATCATCAAGTGTCTTAACCTTCTCATCCTGCATTGACAACTTAGTAGCTTCTTCCTCCAGCAGTGTCACAACAGTCACTGTTTGTGTGGTTGCTTCAACAGCCAGCTTTGGGAATGCTAGTTCTTGTGTAACAACATCCCTCTTCTGTATTCCATCCCCAACAACTTCAATTTGTGTGGCTGACTCAACAAACAATTTTGGGAATACTGGTTCTTGTGTAGCAGCATCCCTTTTCTGTGTTTCAACCCCAGTAACATCAGTTTGAATTGCAGCTTCAACAAACAATTTTAAGGATGTTGGTTCTTGTGTAACAACATTCTTCTCTTATATTCCAATCTTATCTTCTTTTGTTTGAGTCGCAGCTTCAACAAATATTTTTGAGGATGATGGTTCTTGTGTAACATCATCCAATTTATGTGATTCATTTAAAGTACATACCGTTTGAGCTGCTGCTTCGATGACAAATTCCTAGAGTGCTGGTTCTTGTGTAACAACCTTTTGTTCTAAAATTCGATGCCTTCAGAACTCTGAGATTTCTCTTGAATCATTTCAATGTCTCCTGAATGTTGAGACTAACCTGGAAGTAGTTCCGTGTCCCCTGACGGCTGGGATTGTATTTCTTCGTCCTCTTGTAGCTCCCGATCAGGGATTATATCCACTTCTAGATCATTCTCTTCCATTAACTATGTTGTAGGTAATTATTCTCTTCCCCACCTTGCTTGTGTTGGAATAATTAAAACCCACTCTATGTCAATTAATACATTAGATAAATTAATTAATCATTTTATGATTAATTACTATGTATTTGACTAAATAGTTGGCATATGAGTCATTGTGTAGACCACAAGTAATCTTTGGGGGGACCACAAGCCTTCCTGGTGTAGACCACAAGTTTCCTAATTCACTTGGGCGCATTCCTAATGATTATGGATAAGATCATGGTGATAATGGCACATTCTTGCTTTTTACTACTTTTGGGTGAAAGGTGAAAAGCTAGTTGACTAGGGAAAGTGTTTTTAGGACCACTTTCACTCCTTGATGTTTATTCCTTCCATTTTTGGGATTTAGAATGTTTTTTCATCACACATCACCTTCAGGTCACTAATTTAGAAATTCGTGAGCCTTTGGAGTGACTTGGAGAACACACTTGCCACCTAGGGGGGTTGTGCATCATTTTAGTAAGTCTACTTTTGTGAGGATCTAGATGGAATCTTTAGCCATTCGAATCTCTTATGTAAACATTATATATTGACATTCATGTAATTACCAAAGGTTGGATGATGTAATTTATTCATGAGAGTTAATACAGTTTGTATCTATTGTGAGTAATTTTCTGTGTTCTTGACTAGTTGTGTGAGATCTTTGTGAGAGTGTGTAATTTATTGATCAGATATTGGTGTGAATTGAATTTCAAATGGTATTAGATCTATAAAGCTATTCCTTTCTCCTTCTTTTGTCTTGAAGGATCCAACCAATCTCAAGGAGGGCGCAGTAATTCATCCACAGGGCGCATTCTATCATCAAGAAGGCGCAACAAGCAAGCTTTGGGCACACCCAAATCACTCCAAAATTAATTTCAGAGATTCCATGGACCAGTCACATCAGATCATCCTCATTCCGTTCAATTATTTTTATTGGAAGGCGTAGATGGAGATCATATTGAGGAGCAAAGGGCTCTACAGGGTGACTATAGCAACTGAAGTTGAGCCAACCTCAACAGTTGAGAAATCAAAGTGGCATAATCGAAGAGATAAAGCTTATGGGCTGCTGTGTCTCACTAGATCTAGGGATCTTCTATTCCATATCAATTGTCTTACCTCTCCCAATGAAGTTTGGCTAAAGCTTCAAGAATTGTTTGGAAAGACCAATGTATTAAGAGGCCACCAACTGGATAATGAACTAGTTTCATTGAGTCCACAGAATTTCAATAACCTCCAGTATTTCTTCTCCAAATTCAAATAAATTGTGTTGCAGCTGAAGCAATGTGGTATTGACAAAAAATATGAGCAATTAGTCTTGGACATTCTCTCCAAACTTGGCCCCGACTACTCAGTCTTTGTTTCGACCTTCCGTTCCACAAGGAAGGCAATTAAAAATTGGAAGAGCTCGACACTTTTAGAATTCATGGAGTCTTTAAAACAAGAAAAAGACAAATTGGTATTTATGGGAGCCATTAAAAATCCATCCAAAGACCATTGTCTGAATGTGGGAGATTCAAAGGGTTCGAAAGGGAAGAAGAAGGGCAATTTCAAGAAGCCCATTGATCAGAGAAAAGAAAAGCATAAAGTTCATGAAGACTCGAATTTCAAGAGGAATCCAAATAAAAAGAATGAGAGGACAAAGTGAAATTCTTGCAACAAGGGATTTCATCCTTAAATCTCTTGCATGATGAAAACCATTGACCAAATGGCTCAATTCCTGGATAAATCTAACATTGCTCTTCCAGAGAGTGCAAGGAGGAAGGATGGCAGACAAAATTATGATGATAAGGAGAGAGTACACGCACTGATGGAAATCACATCCAAGCCTACCTCATTCATTATTGATTCCGGAGCTTCAAGACACATGGTGTCTACAAGTAAGTTTTTTACTTCACTTGACTCTTCTAGTGGTCCAAATATTGGATTGGGTGACAATTCTGAAACATCTAGCAAAGGCAAAGGTAGCATAGATATCGAGTTTGGTTCATTCAATAATGTCTTGTATGTTCTTGGACTTGCTGCAAACCTATTGTGAGTATATCAGATGACCCATACAGGTATTCCCAAGAAGGTAACCTTCACCCCAAATTATGTTGAGATATCTGAAATGTCAATAGGCTGAATTGTTGCATTTGGCACTGCTGACCATAGCTCTAGAATCTACAAGTTTTCTCACTTTGTGCCATATCCCTCACCTTCTTCTCTTTTAACCCATGCCAATGAGTTAGGCAAATTATGGCATGAAATATTTGGCCATCTGAACTATAAATATCTTTCCCAACTTCATGAGAAATAAATGGTCATAGGGTTTCCCAATATCAGATTTTCCAAAGGTGTCTATCAATCTTGCATCCTAGGAAAACACCCTGAGAATAAGTATGGGAGATCCAAAACTAAGAGAACCTCTGCACCATTGGAGCTTATTCAAACTGACATATCAGGTCCATTCCCTCATGAGTCTTTGAACCATGCAAAATACATCCTCACTTTCATAGATGACTTTAGCAGGTACTGTTGGATTTATTTCATGAAGCTAAAATATGAAGTTTTTGGTCTGTTCAAGCTATTCAAAGCCTCAGTTGAGAACCAGTTTGGTAGACATATAACAATTATCAGATCTGATAATGGTGGTGAGTATATCAAATCATAGTTTCAAAAATTTTGTGCCTCTTCAGGCATTCATATGCAACACATAGTTCCATATACACCTCAGCAGAATGGGGTTGCTAAGAGGAAAAACAGGGCTCTTAAGGAGATGGCAACATGTATGCTTGAGGCAAAGTCATTGTCTCCCAAGCTATGGGATGAGGCAATAAATTGTGACACATATATTCAGAACAGAGTTCCACACAAATCTCTCAAAGGTATCACTCATTTTGAGGCTTGGATAGGGCACAAACATGATATCTCTCATTTCAAGATTTTTGGCTAAAAGGATTGGTCTAGGATTCCACTTGAGAAGAGGACGGCTATGTAACCCCAAATCCAAGCATGTATTTTTGTTGGATATTCATAGGACTCCAAAGGGTATAATTTGCTGAACATGAGCACTCAAAAATCCTTCATAGAAATAAGTTTTCAGTTCAAAGAAGATCCCTCTCAGAATGTTGAAATTGGAGAACCATCTTCACCACCACCTAAAGAAGTAAGTGATGCTGCTATTGAAATTTATGATTATGATATTTCTGATGATGAGGAACATTTTATTGTAGATGCTAATTCACCAACAAATCCTAGATGGGATGCTAAGAATTTTCAAGCAGCAAGTGAACTAGTGGGCAATCCTCAGGACACAAGGAGGACTAGATCACAATTTGAGACTGTTCTCAATGTGAATGACCCCTACCCATCTAATATATGTTATATAATTATGGATTATAATCCTTAGACATATGAGGAAGTCTCACATGAACCAATATGGCACGATTCCGTGGATGAGGAGTTTCAGTCATTGTAGAAGAATGAAACATGGGAGCTAGTCAAGCTCCCCACAGGTAGAAAATTGGTAAGGTGTAAGTGGATCTACAAAACAAAGTGTGAACCTGATGGTACAAAAGTGAAATATAAGTCTAGGATGGTATAAAAGGGCTTCTCCCAATTCCAAGGCCTTGAATACAATGAGACTTTTGCACCGTTTGCACAGAAGGATTCTATAAGACTAGTTCTGGCAATTTCGGCATCCAAGCGCTGGGAAGTGCACCATATGGATGTCAAGAGCGAATTCCTCCATGGGGATATTGAGGAGGATATTTATATGAAGGATCCAGAAGGTTATACATCTGATCCTAACTATGTGTGCAGGTTGATGAAGTCCTTATATGGGTTTCAACAAGCCCCCAGGGCTTGGTATGCCAAAATGGACAAATTTCTGTTGTCACAATCTTATGTTCGATGCAAATATGATCCTAATGTTTATTTGAAGCTGATCGTTGGTTCAATAATGATTTATAGTGCTGTATGTTGATGATTGTCTAATCACAAGTATCTCTACTGATCAAATAGCTTCATTGAAGACTGCTTTGCATCAAGCTTTTTCCATGAGTGACTTGGGAATTCTTAAGCAGTTTTTGGGGCTTGAGATTTCTCAAATAGAGAATGGAAAAAAGGTATATTAGTCCAAATATGCATCTATTCTGTTAAATAAGTTCAATATGGCTGATTGCAATCCTTCAAATACTCCATTCCTTTCAGGAGTTAGACTTGAAGAAGCAAAATCTACACCCTTGGTTGACAGCACCTTGTATAGACAGCTTGTTGGCAACTTGCTCTACTTGACTCACACTCGACCTGATATTGCTTATGCTATGAGTGTGGCATCAAGATACATGGATTAGTCACATGAGATCCATTGGAGGGATACAAAAGTAATTTTGCACTATGTGCAAGGCACCAAGATTGATGGGATCCACTATGTTGCATATTCTAGCCTAGATCTTCTTGGCTTCACTGATTCAGATTGGGATGGTGATAGCCTTGACAGAAAATACACATCTGGATTTGTATTCATACTTGGAGGTGGTCTTGTTTGCTGGTCTATTAAGAAATAGAGTGCCATTACACTATCTTCAGTAGAGGCCGAGTATAGAGGAGCAGTGAATGCTGCTACTCAGTGTCTGTGGTTATAGGGTATTCTTTCAGAGTTTGAGATTGCCTTTAGTACCCCTACTGTCATATTTTGTGACAATCAGCGTGCTATAAGGGTCTCAAGTGATCCAGTATAGAGACACAGGACCAAGCATATTGAGATACCTATGCACTACATCATAGGTTTAGTGCATGAACAGATCATTGATTTGCAGTATTGCCCAACAGGTGAGAAAATTGTAGACATCTTCACCAAAGATTTTACTGAGAAGACATTCATATATCTTAGATCACTGCTTGGGATGGATGAACATGTGGTGGAGTGAAGGATTGATCAACAATATTTCAATTTTGATATGTCCATTTTTTGAGGGAAGGTTTTTCCCATGAGGTTTTCCTTCTATCCTTGTTTTGTGGATTGGCAGTATTGTACATGGTGACCAAGTCTTGTTACTGATCCCTTAGTATTTTCATATATGATATGTAGCACATAAATTTAGACTTATGGGGGCGTGTTGGAATAATTAAAACCCACTCTATGTCAATTAATACATTAGAGACATTAATTAATCATTTTATGATAATTACTATGTATTTGACTAAATAGTTGGCATATGAGTCATTGTGTGGACCACAAGTAATCTTCGGGGGGAACACAACCATTCCTGGTGTGGACCACAAGTTTCCTAAGTCACTTGGGCACATTCCTAATGATTCTGGATAAGATTCTGGTGAGAATGACACATTCCTGCTTTTTACTGCTTTTGGGTGAAAGGTGAAAAGCTAGTTGACTAGGGAAAGTGTTTTTTGGACCACTTTCACTGCTTGATGTTTATTACTTCCATTTTTGGGATTTATCATATTTTTTCATCACACATCACCTTCAGGTCACTAATTCAAAAATTTGTGAGCCTTTGGAGTGACTTGGAGAACACACTTTCCACCTAGGGGGGTTTTGCATCATTTTAGTAAGTCTACTTTTGTGAGGAACCAAATGGAATCTTTAGCCATTCGAATATTTGATGTAAAAATTATATATTGATAGCCATTTAATTACCAAAGTTTGGCTGATGTATTTTATTCATGAGAGTTAATACAATTTGTATCTATTGTGAGTAATTTTCTGTGTTCTTGACTAGTTGTGTGAGATCTTTGTGAGAGTGTGTAATTTCTTGATTAGATCTTGGTGTGAACTGAATTTCACAACTTGTGCTAATTTCCATGCTGTTAATTCCATCATTGTAACTTTATACCTTGCAAGCTTAAAAAAGTCCCCACATTCTGGGCATAGTAGCTCATCATGTTCTCCAACCCCCAAATCAAACGATGGATTATCCAAATGATTTGGAGCCTCAAAAAAATTATTCAAGATCCACTCCGCCTGCTTTTTGCTTCCTTCTTTCAACTTCTGAAGTTCATATCAGAGCGTTTGTACTTCTTCCTTTAACAACTCATTCTCAAAAAGTAAAATTTCAATTTGGGGTTCACTTGCAGCAGGTTCTTGTGTAACAGTGGATGATTGGAGTTTCAAAATAGGAATTTCAACTTTTACCCCTATTGCATGTACCTCTTTTGCCATAGTAGCTGCTCTAGTTCTCCTCCTCTTCACAGGATTAGATGAATGGCCTTTATCACTTGATCTTTTCCTCCTTCCGTGTGACCTAGAAGTCTCCACATTTTCAGAAACAGGGATGGAAGGTTCAGTTCTCAATTCACTAACTTTCCCTGCCTCAATGAGAAGTTCCTCCTATTGAATTATAGTTCCCTTATTTCAATGGAAGATTCAATGTTCAGGACTTCCGTATCTCCCTCTTCCATTGCCTCTGCATAATGTCCCGCCTCTTCTATTGTAGCTTCCGCAGCTACAGCTTCCAGTTTCACAACATCTACTGCTGCTCCAGTTTTAGCTTTAGCTGCTCCAGTTTCAACTTCTGTTGCTGTAGCTTCTAATATTATAGTTTCATTTTCCACAACCCCATTTTAACTTCATTTTCGACAGGGTCTACTGTTGTTGCATCTTCCCCCACATTCTCGTGAACATCATCCAATTGGTCTGCTGATGCTCTATCCCTCCCCCAAGTTGAATTTGAGGAGATCCACTCATCACCTTCTAACTTAATGGCCCCTATTTCCATTGTAGGTTCTCGGTGTACCCTCGGCCAAATAAAAAATTGTTCCCATGTTAAATTTTGATGTGCAAGGGCCCTCAAAACTAACAATTTGATTAATCCATGATTCGTTAGGGAAGATAAGGGATGCCGAGATGCTTTTGCATAATGAGCCATGTTTTGTAGGGTTCTTAGGAGATAAAATGGCATATTGAGTAATCTACCATGGCGTAAATGGGATAGTAGGAAAAATCCAGAGATATAATGATTTTGTACCCACCTTCACAAGTGATGTACTTCTTTAAAAATATGGAAACCTGATCCTAGGGTCTTGGAAGTGACTCGAGTGTTGTTCCCCTTCCTCTTGGCTAAACATGCTCACCTGCTACAAGAAAATATCCCACTGTGGTCATATTGTGTGCCTTTCCACCAAACCATCTCATCCCAATCTAGGGAAATCCTGTAACTTCCGTCACAATTGCCTCTGTAACGTCTATCCACAACCCTCTAAATTTTGAGTGAGTATCGGTCAAGTTTAGAGAAAATTGTAGTGCTATCTCCACATGAAAACCATTTAATCTCTGGAAATACTCTATCCACCCGACTTCCTGAAAGATGGTGAAGACTTCCCCATTTTCACACAGAGATGCTATGTTTTTAGGTCCATGCCTCGCTGGGATACCCATATTTCTTCCCTTCTGCAAGTTCTTACGAGCGAATGCAAGAATTACCAAATTCAGACGTTGGAGTTACAACATGCACTAAAAGGCGATGGATAGACGAAGTTCAATCCGGTATTTTTGGAAAGTTGGCACGGTTATTTTGGAAAATTGGCACGGTTATTTTTAGAATAAAATTAGCTAGCATGATATCACATGAGTTGGGTAAAATGATGATCATATCATAAGCATGGGCAGTAATTTTTGACATGTTTCCCTTGCGGTAAACTAAATAAGGTCTGCTGACGAGGACTAACGACAAGGTATAATCATTACAACGGTTATCAATTCATGCCTAATTATGCTTATGATTAAAAACTCGTACCTTTCAATATAATGCCGAGCCATCATTTTTCCACGGTGGCACCATTTCATGGTCGCATCATTAGTGAAAACATAATTGCACACATTCTTCCATGAGTTGGCCGTCATCGACTGGGCAGGTAAAGTACATCCATGCTAGAATAAATCACCAGAGTACATGGCGAACATGAGAGCTTTAATGTTCTTTGTGGAGACTCGAGCAAGCTGGTAGAAACTGGAGGAGACATAACGATCTTTTAGTTGAAGAATTAGTGGAGTCTCAACCACAAATTGGAAATATCTGGTGGAGTCGCAGCTGCAAAATAGGAAAATTTGTTAGGATTTAGCAGAGTTGCAACTACGAAAACAGGTAAATTCAGAAGGATTCAACGATGTTGCAGCTGCAAAAATAGGAAGTGTCAGCAAGATTTGGTAGAGTTGCAGTTGCAAAAATAGGGAAATTCAAAAAAATTTAGCGGATTTGCAGCTGTAGAAATAGGAAGAGTCGGCAAGATTTAGCAAAGTTGTAGCTGCTAAAATAGGTAAATTTGGCAGGTTTTAGCAGAGTTGCAGCTGGGAAATGAAAAAGTTGGCAAAGATTTAGCTGAGTAATTGGTGCTGCAACGTCGTTCACTTTCTTCAAGGAGTTGTCCAGAGATAGGAAGATCAACCAGAATTCCCGCAATCACTTGGCCCAAATTGCAACTGCTTCTGTTTAAGTGAACCTTCGCGCTTATACACACAATTATAAAAAAAATGAACCAATCAAATCTTAAAAAAAACAATGAAAAAGAAAACAACGATTTATTTATGTACAATTATATGTGCGGAATTGCAGTAGTTCTTTTTAAGAATTATCAGGGACAGGGGAAAATCCCTGCTCCTGGATCAGTTGATAATTTGGATCAATTGCAACATGTGAAATGAATGAATTCTTTGAAATTGGTTTATGATACAGTCGTATCCGATGACCATTGGAAAATAATGGTGTCTGGTTTTCATCAATAGTGGTCAAGTGGACCGTTCCATTGTCAAATACCTTATCTATTCTACAGGGTCCCAACCATCTTGTGCGCAATTTTCCTTTAAAATCCCTCTTGAACCGTGAATCATACAATAAAGCCCAGTCTTCTTTACATAATACTTTCTTCTTTATGAATCTGTCATGCCATTTGGAGAGCTACTGTTTAATTAATGTTGTTTGATGCACAACAGCTGTGCGCTTCTCATCCAGTTCATTTAACTGATTCAATCGGTTCCTCTGAGCCTCTGTTAAGTCTAGGTGTGCTTCTATGGCTGTATTCAGAGTTTTAATCTTGAATTCAATGGGAAAGACAACGTTCTTACCGTATACCAATTCATATGGAGAGAAACCTGTAGTATTGCGCCATGTAGTCTGATATGCCCATAATGCTTTGTCTTTCAGCCCAGTCTCTATGATGACTCTTGATTGTTTTTGTAAGGATAGCCTCGATTACCTTATTAAAGCTCTCTACCTCTCCATTAGCCTATGGATGATATGGCGAGGTTATCCGATGCTAAATGTGATATTTTTGCAATAGGGATTCGAACTTATGGGACACAAATTGCGGTTCTCTGTCTGTTACGATTTATTTTGGTATCCCAAAGTAGGTGAATATATCCTCATATAAGAAATTCATTACAGTCTGATCATTGGCTCTTATTAGAGCCACATCCTCCACCCAATTGGTCATATAATCTGTGAAAACCAAGATATAAGATTTTTGTTTTGAAAGAGGGTTGATAGGACCAACAAAATCTAGGGTCCATCTATCAAAAGGTTCAACCACTAGTTGTGGCTGAAGCGAAATCTCATCTAGTTTGTTTAGCCAACCCATCCTTTGGTAGCTGCCACAAGCCTGAACATATTTCTTTGCATCCTGAAATACTATTGGCCAAAAATACCCCTTTCTTAATGCCTTATGACCAGTTCGTTTATCAACAAAATGCCCCCCACAGGGCTCATCGTGGAAATATTTCAAGATACTGTAAATCTCATCCTCCCTTACACACCTTCTGATTTCCAAATCTGGACATGTATAAAAGAGATGTTCATCTATCCAGCAGTATCTAGCACTCTACTACATGATTTTTCCTTTCTCTCTTTTCGATAAGTGTGTTGGAATCTTTCCTGCAGCCAAATAGTTAGCAACATCTACATACCATGGTGAATGAGCTGAGACTATGAACAAATGCTCATTAGGAAAAGAATATTCGACTGGTGAATCATCATCATTGTTAGTAAGTTGAGAAAAAAAATCAGCAACAACATTTTCTTTTCTTGGTCTGTCTACGATAGTAATATCAAATTCTTGTAACAACAACAACCATCTAGT
Source organism: Larix kaempferi (assembly GCA_027924585.1). Classification (NCBI taxonomy): domain Eukaryota; kingdom Viridiplantae; phylum Streptophyta; class Pinopsida; order Pinales; family Pinaceae; genus Larix; species Larix kaempferi. The sequence goes on along the minus strand of BSBM01000431.1, from coordinate 9,278,158 downwards.
TACTCTAGCATTATTGATAGGTTTATTCATTAAATAATTAATGGCTGAGTGATCAGTGTGCATGAAAGTAGAATACCCATTTATGTAATGTCTTAACTTATTGATGGCATAAACAATAGCAAGGAATTATTTTTCTGTAACTATGTAGTTTAGTTTAGCAGGGGCCAAGTTCTTACTGATATAATAAATTTCATATGGACTATGAACTTCCTGTTGTCCCAGTACTGCTCCAATAGTAGTGTCTGAAGCATCAGAGTAAATATGAAAAGGAAAATCCCAGTTAGGCCTTCATAGAATAAGAGCTGTGGAAAACCTTTGCTTGAGCTCTGCAAATGCCGTTTGACATGCATCAGTCCAATCAAGTTGTACATCCTTCATTAACAAAGTAAATAAAGAAGAAGCTAGCTTGGAAATTTTTTCCATAAATATTCAATAATAACCAGCATGCCCAAGGAAGTTACATACCTCTTTCTATGTTCCGGGGACAAGAGTGTTTACAATTACCTTAATTTTATCCGGATCTACCTGGATACCTGCAGCAGAGATAAAGTGCCACAGAACTATACCTTCATCCATCATCATATGACACTTTTAAGTGCCCAGAGATAGATGGGTTTGTTCATAGCGTTCTAAAACTCTTTCCAAATTTCTCAATGCTTCATCAAAACTAATGCCATATGGAGTGAAATCATCCATAAAGATCTCCATGCAATTGTTAACCATCTCAGAAAATATCCCAATCACAGCTCGCTAAAATGTGGCTGGTGCATTACATAACCCAAAAGGAAGCACCCTATATGCAAAGCTGCCCCAAGGACAAGTGAAGGTGGTTTTATATTGGTCTTTGGGGGTGATCTGGATCTGATTATAACCACTAAATACATCCAGAAAGGAAAATAATTTCTTTCCATACAAGGTGTCTAAAACATGATCAATAAAAGGTAAGGTAAAATGGTCTTTCTGTGTTGATTTTCTTAGTTCTCTGTAATCTACACAAACTCTCTGACGGGCCTTGGATTTAGCATATTTTTACCACCATTTCACCCTATTTATAATTCCTTTTTCCTATCCATAGTCATGCATTAATCCTTTCTTACGCTCATATCTGGGTTTTTATGCTCAAGTAATTTTTCCATTACATGTCTTATTATTTCATTTGATTTTTGACTAACATTGAGGGAATTAGTGTACTATGTATTTGCTTTGAATATTGAATCAATTGTTGGAAGCAGCTACAACATATTTGAGGGAGTTTTGTAGTAGTGCAGAAAATTTGTTGCGGAACTATGGAAACTCTACAGGAATCTACAGCATTACGGAAACTCTACAGGCATTCTGCAGCATTACAAAAACTCTATCTGTAGCATTACAGAAACTCTATCTGTAGCATTACAGAAAGTCCATAATTCAGATTTTACCTTCAACCACCAACTTTGGAGAAAGATATTCATTAGGAGTAATGGATTTTTATAAATCCATTATTTCTATTATTCTTATATGTCTCAAATCATGATGTTAAATTAAAGTTGGTAAATGGAGGTGGATATGAGTGCATATTTGGCTTATTCACAAAGATTTGAAGATCTCTATCAAATATATGATGGACCTAAGAAGTCAAAAGTTGTTAAGAGACATTTGAGATGAGTTTTGACTATTTTATTATAGCCTCTATCCCTAAATTCGAATTTGACTTCAAAGGTATTCTAAATAGCATGTATAAATAAGAGTTATAGCCTCATTTATTATTTGTTATGGAGAAATCATGTATAAATAAGAGTTATTTCTCCATTCTATGGGAGGACTCTTAGAGCAATAGTCCAATTGATGATGGAATAAATCTATATTCTCATTTTGATTCAATTAGATCTTAGTTTTATAATTTCTTTTGCAATATGATTTTATTTATTTTTATGTTGATGTAGTTGTACTTCATTGCTTATTTGTGATTTATTATGAAGTGTGAATTTTATTTCTGCAATTTGATTTCAATGCATACATAAAGATTTAAATGTTTATTTTACAATCATTGAGCTTAATGCAATAATGTTATTTACTCCATTGGATCATAAACAATAACGTGTATTTGGAAAGGATAGCTTTTAGATTTTATTTCTGCAATTTACCTTTCTGTCAAGTGTGTTGTGAACTTAGATTTAGAATTTGCTTTGTTGCACAGTGTGAACGTAGTATTACAATTTACTTTTCCCGCAAAGTGTGATGTAGTTCTAGTATTTACTTTTCTGCAGAGTGTGAATGTAGTTTTAGAATTTACTTTCAAGTGTGAATTTAATTTTAGCATTTACTTTCATGTCGTGTGTTTACTTTCATGTCGTGTGATTTACTTTCATTGCAATTTAGCTTCAATAGTTGTTTAGATGGATAGTTCCTTGCCAAGACAATGTAACTGCTCATACCATTGTTTGTAAGTATGGTTATTGAAGTACAACTTCAAGTAGATAAACCAATGTAAGAGGAGATTGTGGTTTGCACATACATTGCACGGTAACTCGCAAGTTCTCAACGAACCCCGGGTTGACAATTAATGTACACTTCTTAGTTGTTTTCTAAGTAATTAGAAGACAATTAAAAATCCCGTCACTCTCCACTTCCCATTCTTCTTGGGTACAATCACCAGTGGGGAAACCCACTAGCTGTCTAAAATTGGGTAGATAAATCCAACCTCCAAGATTTTTTGTATTTCTTCCTTCACAACATCCCTTAAATTCGGGTTCATTCTACGTTGAGGTTGCCACACTGGCTAGGAGTCACTTTTGATATAAATGTGGTGAGTACAAAAATTTGAGGGGATACCCCTCATATCTATATATTCCCATGCAAAGGATCCCTTATGTTTTTTTAGCAAAGTGATCAAACATTCCAGTTCATCAGGTGCAAAATTAGGATTGATGTTCAGAGTCTTTCCAGGATCGATTTCTATTGGAGTGCGTTTCGAGTTCTTAATTACTGGGATTGTTTCGGCATCACTAACTAGGGTCTCTTCAGTTAGATCTTCTTGTTTTTTTTCACTTAAGGTGCTATTTAGAATTTGATATGCGTGTCTAATGACAGACGTTGGCTCACTGAGGAAACTGTTGATGGCATCATCCTCAATTTCAGTTTTGAAAGTCAAGGCCTTCCCGATTGTTAACACGGTTGAATTCCTTCCTCTTCCTCCAAATCCATCCATAATGGAGTTTCAACATCATAAGTTGGTCTGGCTAGAGGATATAGGGTCAATTTTTTGATATCAGTCCCATTTGAAATTGTCATGGATCCTGATCTACAGCTGATACATGCGTTTGCTGTAGCTAACCATGGTTGTCCTAGGATTAACGAGTGTCCCCCTAGCTGCGACTTAGGTTGCAAAACCAAAACGTCTGCAGGGTATTCCCACGAATCGACGTTGACCACCAGGTCATCTAAGATTCTTTCAGGTTTTATCATGAACCTATCATCCAGTTCTAGTATGGTAGGGGTATGTCTGAGATTAGTGAGCCCCAACTTCTTTACAGTCTCGATGGTCATGACGTTTATGGATGCACCTAAATCTACAAAGACGTTGGGTATCTGAGTACGTCCAATGTATATTGTGACAGTAGGATTACCTGGGCCATCATACTTAGCCAGTGGATCCCTTCCCATTATCAATTCAGACAGTTCCCCCACTACATGGACTGTAGGAGGGCCATAGGCTTCCTTCCTGGCTTTTTAACGTACAGATCCCTAACGGTATTGGTGTAGATAGGTACATCATGAAGGGCTTGCTATAGTGGAATCTTTACATACAGATTCTCAATTCTCCTTAGAGATTGAAACGAGTTTTTTCCACTGTCTTTTGTAAGGCCAAACGTTCAGGATACGGTGGTTCTCTCAAAATTTGTGTAGGATGGTTTTCAATGTGTGTTTCATCCTGTGTTTTAGCTGGTATTTTAGTATGAGTTTAAGCATCCTTAATAATGGGAATTGCTGTATTAAATGAATTCTCGAATTGTTGATTCATTCTCGCTTCAGTCACAAAGGATGGGATATCCTCAATTACTACGGGTTCCACTACCCTCCCTGATCGTAAATGTATCTGATTTCAGGGAATTGGGGAAATGGAGTAAGCTGGCATGTTGGAAGTTTCAAATCGATGTACTACCTTATTGTTGGGATTGGGGTTAGGTTGAGCAGGCAGTTGTGGTCGTAGTGGTATGTTCATTGGTGCAACGTTATTTTGGAGTTGCAGTTGTGGCTGCTGATATTGTTGGTGCTGATACTGTTGAGTTTGGTTGTGAGGAAACTGATTTCCTGGGTAAGGATTCCTCCAGCCAGGAGACCAAGGAGCTTGCTGGTTTGATTGTTGTGCCCAAGGTGTCTAGGGAGCAGGATATTGCATTGAAGGTTGAGGTTGGTGCCATTGTTTATTGGAATAGGAATAATGTAAAGGATTATTCATATTGTTCCAAGAATTGAAAAAGTGAGGGATCTGGATTCATACCTTGATTTCAAGGTTGCCAAGGCTTCTTCTGAGTGATGAAATAAGCTTGCTCCACATCTAAAGTAGATGCTTGCAGGATTGATTTAACCTTAGGCAGTGAAGGACATTCTTTAGTGTCATGATCCAATTCACATAATTGACATAGCTCCACCTTGTCAAGCGAGCATTCCTTCAGTGGGTGCTTCTTCCTACATTTAGCACATAATACACCAAGTGCCAGATTGTCTTCTGCTTACCTCTGTTTTGATCTCAAAACATCCAAATGTGAGGATATGGAACTCATCATGTCAGTTTTAAAGTTCTCAATAAGGTTACCTATTTTATCCCAAGTAGCCCCTCCACTCGCTGACTTCTGTGTCCTGGTGAGGACATCTCGGTCTCGATCTCTTTCTCCGGTGTTGGTTCTGGAGGATCCTCTTGAATATCTTCGACATAAGTCGATGATGTGTTCAAAGAGTTATTTTGAAATATCTCCCTTTCCCAACAAATTCAGCATGTTTAGGAAATATTCTCTGATTCCACGCAGTAAAATATTTTTGAGGACATATTTCCCAATATCGGCGTGACCAGACCTCTGCAAATTGTACAACAATCTCTAAACAAAGTCCTCCAAACTCTCCTTTTATTTTTGGACCATTTTAAACATCTCTTCCTTCCTATCTCTAGTTCTACAATACTCTTGATACTTGGAAAGGAAAGTGTGTTTCATTTGCTCCCAAGTAGTAATAGTCTCACGACCAAAACTCATGAACCAATGGAGGGAATTTCCCTTGAGAGTAGCAGGAAATAGCTTCAATTTTTGTGCACTAGAGGTATAATCATAGCTCTGAAAAATGATATCAAATTCGAAAAGGAATTCGTTTGGATCTTCAGAGGACTTACCATGGAAGTTCGACAGAACCGAAGGTGAAATATTCTTCATGGGGGTCGCCCTTGGTGCTTGGAGGATAGGGAATTCAAGTGTGACAATAATGTCTCCATGTTGATTATCCCCCACCTCTTCTTCATGATTATTGGGACGTTCATGATGATCCCCATGTTATTCATTATCCATGTTTCCCTGGTTCTCTTGTTCTTCCTTTCTTCTTTCCTTCTCTTCTCTTCTTTCTTCTTCTCTCCTTCTCTCTTCCTCTCTCCTTCTTTCTTCCTCCAGTTCCTGATGGTGATCTAGCCACTCCTCCTTAGTGACCTTGTTTCCGTTGATTTGATAAATATCTTCTTGAGCCACTGCACCTGCAACAATTACCTTATATTCAGGAGGTTTCTTCTCTGGAATGGGAGTTGAAGGTCCCGTTACATTCTCCACTGTTGGTGATAAAGTTTCAATCTTGGTGGGAATAGAGTCTCCTCTTGTTGAAGATGTACACGGTATTCTGGTAGAGGAATCATCTTTGGCGATTAATTCATCAATAAATGTCTGTCTTCGCAAACCTTGGTTACCGCCATGACCTCTTCCACCTGCAGGATTAGTATTTTGGGGGGGTTCCCGAGTTTTTCTTCTCGTATTCATGCAAGCTTCAAATATTCATAGCTAAATGAAAACAATTATCCAACTACCATATATGTCTATAAATTTCCTTCCCCGACAACGATGCCAAAATGTTGGTCACTCTATATGCTAATCAATTCTAATTAACAGACAGAATGCTCAATATAAATTGTCAACCTAGGGAAGTTTTATTGTTTCAAAGGAAACTAGCAAAATGTTAAATTTTCAGAATTTACTTCAATCTGATCTAGGATCTTAACTGAGAGAACAACGTGTACAACATATCTACAGCATATCAATCATGGACACAATAATGCAAGCACACAAGAGACACAGATTTTACTTGGGGAAAACCATAAAGGTGAAAAACCCCAATAACTTCCTCAGAGATAGATAGAGCAATGATACAACCAGAATACAAGAGATAGTATTCTCCTAGCAGCAGAGCCTCCTCCTCCACAAGTGCGCCACTCTCCCAGGTGTGAGTGAGAGAATAGAATGTGTGTAAAATGAGAGAGACACACTCTCTATTTATATACTAACTTGACTTGACCTTTACTCAACTAGGTCGGCCTCAACTTAACCACTTAACATAATGCTGACTGGGCTGACCCCCACTAGGGTGGTCTAATAACCCTTTGACCCACATGACTTATACAGGGCCGACCCCAACAAGGTGGTCTAATAACCCATCAAGTATAAGTTACGACACTTACAATATAAATGACGACACTTCCGTATAGAGGAATAATAACATCTCTATAGGAATACAATATACATATATGTGAAATACATTCCGAAGTTACATATACATCAACAAAAAATATATGCATAAACACTCAAGTAGCCGATTGAATGAATAAAGATCAATTATCCTACCTAACTGCTCAGGCAGACTCAACTCATTGCTAAAACTAATCTAAATTATCCATCTAAGAATTCAGGGAATTCTATTTTCCTACAACATCAATCCAACAGTAACTGATCTAAGAATAAATAAACTAGAATTGCTTTTGCAAGAAGTTAATCCTAAATATATCAGACTACAAGTGACTCAAACCTTAACCTATCTAATTCAACAAATTCTAAGAAAGATAAATAACACTAATGAACTAGAACTAAGCTTGAACCATAATCTGACTAAATTGAAAAATTATAAGAAAGATAAATAACATGAAAGAATCAAAGCTGAGCTTGACTGTAACAACGAATTAACACACTTGCATCGAAAGGAAAAATACTCTACACAGTCTACTGTCACACCACACTGTTGCAACACGCCAAAGGGAACATAATTATTAACAACTACTTTTGCAACACACTGTAAATATGCCCACTGTAATTCCACACCAAAATAATAGAAACAAAACTAAAACATATACCTAACTCGACGATCTCTGTGAGAAGGTGGGCCCTAGCCTTCTAACAGAGATGCCATGAAAAATAACACTTAATTAGAACACAAAAATATGAAGAGTTGCTGCTCCTTGTATTAAAATGGTAGAACCATAGTTACAATACTCTCTGTTACAACTCTTACAATCAAATGCTAACTAGCCAAACTAGGCTCATAACACCTTCTCATATTTATACACAAGTGACATAATCCCATCCCACTGATATCGGGAATCCATGAATATCTACGATCTTCAAGCTGTGGAATTGAAACAGAAACAATTACAACCATGATTATAATTGAATGAAGTTTCTTGTGTTCAGGCCTACGCTATTACATTGAGCTGTTAATGGATTGAACAGATTCCAAATAACTGGAATAGAAGATTCTTGGATGTTTATCGTGACCTAGTCGCAGCTAGCCTCGTGGAAGGATGATCGAGCTGTCACAGCAAAGCGTGGAACCATATCTAGGGAGGGACAACTAGCACCACTCATTCCTTTCCTCCATAGGTTCAACGAACTGCTACACCTGTGGTCTTTCACGGCTCTGAACTATATTTATCAAATCAATACATGTTAGCACAAATCAAAAGATAAATTTCATAACCATAAACAATATTATGAATTAATAAGATAAAGTAATAATATATTATACCTGTTAAGATCCACGCTTGACTTGGAAAGATACAGTCAGGGTTATGGAAAAGTAAGGAAAATCAGGGGAAAAAGGTGTTGATAAGTATAGACAAAAAGGGATATTTTGGGGCCCAATACATGGACCAAAATCTCATCACTTCCAAACTCATCCATCAAGCTAATGGATGCATCAAATTCATTAAAGGTTGGTCCATCAAATAAGAGCTCTTCTGACTCCTCAACGGAGGAATGAATCACTCTAGGAAGAAGCTCAGTTTCTCTCTGGGAGACAATATGTGCTTGGAAATCATCATGCTCATCTACAAACTCCTCAAGCACATGCAAATAAACATATGCCTCGTGATCCACAATCTTGTGAGGTTCCTCCATAGACTTCTTAATACAATCAACCATAAGAGAGTGGCTGACTGGAATGAGTGATGTTTGCAACTTTTGGTGAAGTTTCTATATTTCCATCTTGGATTCTTGGAGGGAACTTTGCGTGCTTCTCAAAGAATCCTGGGTGTCCATTAAATCATCAATTATCTTGCAAATCTCAGTGTTATCCCTCAAAGACACTCCATGAAACATCTCAATGAGCTCAATTAAATCATCTCTATCATAAAGCAATTGCAAGAAGTTACCTTGGATTGTAGACAATTCTTTATGAGTCTTCTCCATGCCTTCATGTGAGAGTAGCTCCTCCAATGAAGCAGTTCTCCAACAAGACTGTGACACTGAAGCATGCATGTCATAGAGAATGTGTAAGGCCTATTTGATCTTCCTTTTTCTCATCTTGAGTGTCCTTTCAAAAGGAGAAGCTTGAGAACGAACCTCCTCCTCATCTATCAGTGGATCAACCTCATGAAGCTCATGTGGTGATAGTGAGATCGATCCTGGGACCTCTTCCTTGACTGTAAGGTCTTGATATTCTTCAGGCTCAATGGAACTTGTACTTGCAGCAGCCTCATCAAGTGGAATCTCTATGTCACCAACATAGATATATGTGAAAGAGGTGACCAAATGAGGAGGTCAAAATCCTCATTTATACTAGACAAAACACTTGACCTTTTTATTAATTAGGTCATCTTGACTCTCCTAACTGGGCCAACCTGTACACTTTACAATAAAATATTATTTTCTAGAATTTTACAGGCCAACCTAACAGTTAGGGTTTACATTGACTCTTTTAATGACTTTTACAAAATTAATTACATTGATAATAATCCTCAAAGAGTGTACAATACAAATAATACAAATAAGAACATCTTTCGAAGTTACATTATTCAACACTCCCTCTTAACAAGGAAGGTATTGTTCAGTCATCGTCACCAACGTATTCCAGCTGCTGCACTTCTTGTACACAAAGTATTGACATCTGCATCTCTCGAATCTATATGTCATAAGAAGTTCCATGGAGCCAACCCTTTTTCATGTTGGATGCGACCTAGACCATGTCTACGGTTTTCACACACAAATCCAACCCTCTTTCATGCTCGATGTGATCTAGACCGAGTATAGGAATTTCCCACTGTAAATGATCTCCCACAGCTATGTGTTGGAATATTATCACCATCATTTTTTATATTTGCATGCATTTTGCATGCATCCAGTCATCATGCATGCATTTGCATGCACCTGCATGCATCCATTCATCATTTTGGTGGTCTCCCCAACACCTAGAGCCTAATTTCAGCTCCCTAGAGCCTGTCTTCAGCCTCCAGTAGCCCTCCTACCTACCTGAAGCGCCCCATTTGACTCTCCTTCATGAAATGTGCACCTTTTATCACCTACCGGGAGTTATCATTCAGTTAGAGCGCCTTATCTCATCTACCAGGTGTCTGACGGTCAGTTATAACATTGATTGAGCAGTTCATCCACTGATTGCTCATCCTAACTTCCTGCAGCTCCTAGTTAGCTAGTTCTCCTAGTTCTGGAGTGCCCCTTGAACTTCTGAAAGCCTCATGTTCCCTCCTTGTAGTCTCCATCCCCTGATTCATGCCTAGATGGTTCTGTTAGAAAAAGTTAGACTCAGTTGACTTACCTTTGACCATTTATGATTGATACTTCTGATTGGATGATGTCTCCAATGTTATCCAAGCCACACTTTGAGGATGATCCGAATGACCTCCTTGGTTAATTCGAATTCTAATGAAAATTATTGTATTGTATTCATTATTCCCAGTGCCAATTCACAACGGATGTATGATTATACTGCTATTCTCCATTTTCTATGTTCATGAGTGATTATTGACTACTTTCTTCTCTTCTTCTCTGCACTTCTTGAGTGAGTTTTGTGTGAGGCTTGTTACAACTGTCATATCCTACTGCAGATTATCACATGGTATCAGAGCTTGTATAAACTATTCAAATTGCATCCATTGCAGTAGTTGCAACATTTCTTTGAGAAACTATCTTTCACTTGAGCACGAGAAGCCTCTGAGTTTCCACAACAAATCTTGGTGCTATTACCTTGAATTCACTGGAGCAATCCAATGAGGTCTAGCCAGGTGTGAAGGACTTAGTCATATGTGCTCAGTGTCCTAAGGCAGTTTTCATTCAAAGTGTAGCAAATATCCATGAATGAAACTCTTCTTGTTTTGCAGGTTTATTCACCTATTCGAATTCCTCTTCAATTCAAACTCCACTACTCAGATGGATCTAAAACTCAATTCTTCAAACTATGTCGAATGGAAAGCCAAAATGTCTCTCTTCATGAGGTCCAAGAGCTTCACCAACATACTAAATGGAACTATGGTCGAACCACTCAATGCAGTAGAGAAATCCAAGTACTTGGATAGGCTTGATGAAGCAGTAGGCTTAATTCTTCTCTCAATTTATGAAGATCTTCACTTCCATGTCATCGATCTAACATCTCCAAAAGAGGTTTGGGACAAGCTCGAATCCCTCTTTGGACAGAAAGATGATTTGAAAGGTCATAAATTGGAGAATGAACTCATCTCCTTGAAAGATTCGAATCCATCAATGAATTCTTAACCAAGTTCAAAAGTTTGATTTCACAGTTGAAGAGATAGTGAAAGAAGACAAACAACTCAGAGTTGCCATTCTCTCAAAATTGGGGCCAAATTTCTTAGTTTTTGTCTCCACATTTCAGTCAGCTAAGATTTCCATTCCAAAATGGAAGTTTCCTACATTTGATGACTTCATCCAATCTATCACACAAAAGGAGGAGAAGTTAATCTCCATGGGAATGATAAAACCAGATTTGGATTCATCCCTTACAACTGCTGAAGCCAAAAGAGCAAATGAAAAAGGAAAACAATTTTTTTTTGAAAAGAGAGAGAATGATACAAATCCAAAAGATGTTCCATATCAGTCATATGGGGCTTTGAATTCAAAGAAGAACAAGCAATCTCAAAAAGAGAGATCCAAGTGCACATATTTTCATCTAGGATTTCATCCTTAGAGTTCTTGTATGAAGAATACTATAGACTTGATGGCTCAATTACCTGAGAAGAACAATCTCCTTGTACTTGCATGTGCAAGGAAGAAAGATACTGATACTGAAACTTATAGATTTGAGGACAAAGAGAGATTCCATGCCCTCATGGAAAGTGCATCAAAAGAATCCCCATTCATCATAGATTCAGGAGCATCAAGAGATATGTCTTCCTCCAAAGATCGTTTCTCCAACTTCGAATGCTCAGTTGGCCCTTCCATCATGTTGGGAAATGATTCAGAAGTCTCCTCTTAGGGGATTGGAAGAATCAATCTTGACCATGGCTACTTTTCTAATGTGCTTTATGTTCCTTCTCTCACAACAAATTTACTTTCAGTGTACCAAATGACTCATACTGGAGATCCCAAGAGAGTGATCTTCTCTCCAAATGAAGTCGAAGTACAAAACATGGTTTCAGGTGAAATCATTGCAAAAGGTGTTGCAAATCATAAGACAAAACTCTATGAGTTTTCACACTTCTTACCTCTCTCAAAGCGGTCTTCTCTTCACTCTCATGCAAATGAAGAGAGTAGGATATCTCATTTCAACTACAAGCATTTGCAATACTTGCAAGCTCAAAATGTGGTTGAAGGTATTCCAAATGTCAAGTTTGCTCATGGCATCTTCAAGGGTTGCTTGAAAGGAAAATATTCACCAAAGAAGATTGAGAAAAAGAGGACTCCTGAAGAAGTGCGAAAAATAGATCCAGATCCACAAGAACCTGAAGATCTAGCACCTATTGGTTCAACTCCTATGGCAAAATGGGCCACCACTACTGCATCCGCTAGTGATCTTGTTGAAGATCCATCATCATCATGTCCTAGTTCTTTTTATGATGATCTCACCTATGTTGGTTCAAAGGAGATATCAAAGAACTAGATGCACATTGTGAAACAGTTTAATGATATTCACATTTTTGGATTTTTTTCTCCTTTGAGTGATGATGAGCAAGAGAGCAAAGCTTCATCACATGAGATTTCAGATTCAGAGTTTGGAAGTGATGATGAGCTAGTTTCACTTGCTTCTTCACATGAGATTTCAGATTCAGAGTTTGGAAGAGATGATGAGCAAGAGAGAAAACCTTCATCACATGATATTTTAGATTCAGTATCTGAAGATGGAGATGATGAAGTGCGAATGCTAGACCCATATCCACAAGAACCTGAAGTTCTAGCAACTGTAATGAAGATGAGCGAATGGGAGATCTAGATCCACAAGAACCGGATGATCCTCCTCTTCCTCGATGGGAAGCCATTAATCTTAGATCTGCTGGTGATTTGGTTGGTGATCCAACTAATTGATGGAGAACCAGACCAAATTTTCAGAATGGAAGGTTTCATCCTTCTCACATTACTGATCCATTTCAAATCGATCGATCCTTCTTTGGAAAAGAAGGACACTTGCCTCCTTCTTGGGGTGAGTGATGACATGCTACATTAGCATCCTTCAGTCTATTTTGAGGGAGGGATTTCTTCCCACTGGGTTTTCCCTCTTTCCTCATTTATTATTTAGATTTTTGTACGGGGTGACCTTTGGTCTTAGTCACTAGGGCCCTATTTTTCAGTTTTCAGTTATTACCTCATAGTATAGCTTGCAGGGGGTGTTGGAGTATTCTCACCATCATTTTTTATATTTGCATGTCTGCATGCATTTTGCATGCATCCAGTCATCATGCATGCATTTTCATGCAACTTCATGCATCCAGTCATCATTTTGGTGGTATCGCCAGCACCTAAAGCCTAATTTCAGCTCCCTAGAGCTTGTCTTCATCCCCCAGTATCCCTCCTACCTACTTGATGCACCCTATTTGAATCTCCTGCATGAAATGTGCTCCTTTTCTCACCTACCAAGAGTTATCATTCAGTTAGAGTGCCTTATCTCACCTACTAGGTGTCTGACAGCTAGTTATAGCATTGATTGAGTAGTTCTTCCACTGATTGCTCATCCTAACTGCATGTAGCTCCTAGCTATCTAGTTCTGGAGTTCCACTTGACCTTCTGACAACCTCATGTTCCCTCTTTGGATTCTCCATCCCGTGATTCATGCCTAGATGGTTTTGTTAGACTCAGTTAGACTCATTTGACTGACCTTTGACCATTTATGACTGATACTGCTAATTGGATGATGTCTCCAATGTTATCCAAGCCACAATTTGAGGATGATTCAAATGACCTCCTTGGTTCATTCGAAATCTATTGAAAGTTATTGTATTGTATTCATTATTCACAGTGCCAACTCACAGCTAATGTATGATTATACCACTATTCTCCATTTTCTGTGTTCATGAGTGATTATTGACTACCTTCTTCTCTTCTTCTCTGCACTTCTTGAGTGATTTTTGTGTGAGGCTTGTTACAGCTTTCAGATCCTACTGCATATTATCACACTATGCAGACCAGGATCATAATTGCAGGAGTTGTGAATTATATTCCACATCTAGGAAGACCAGAAGCATCATTCCAAGACTTTTCACCACAGAGCGAGCTCTCTTTCATGCTGGATGTAACCTAGATTGAGTCTAGGAATTTTCCACTGTAAATGATCTCCCACAGATAAGAAGACTAGAACATCATTACAGGACCTGCGAATGATATTCCATAGCTAAGTAGACCAGAAGCATCATTCCATGATTTTCCACAGTGCCAGTACTTTTTCATACTTTATGTGACCTAGATCAAATCTAGGATTTTCCACCACAGTGCTAGTCCTTTTTCATACTGGATGTGAATTAGATCAAATATAGGATTTTCCACCACAGTTCGATTCCTTTTTCATATTGGATGTGACTATCCTCATCCACGAACTAAGAAAGCCATCTGGTGGGTCCATCCCAGGAGCATCCATTACATTGCACACTGCAACCACCTACGTTACCTCACCGCTCATCCAGATCCTATCGTAGCCTAGGAGACTCAATTACGTCACATGACCCGTGACTACTTGCTACCTCAACTGAGCTCATCGATCCCTCTTGATCTGAACAACTCCAATATTGTCCCTGAAGTATTCAAACTTCCCTCTCGACAAAGGCTTGGTCAACACATCGGCTATATGCTCTTCTGTTGCTATACACTGGAGATTCACTGCTCCCTTCTGCACCATATCTCGGATATAGTGATACCTGATCTCGATGTGCTTCAACTTGTCATGGAACACAGGGTTCTCCTACAACTTCACACAAATCTAGTTGTCATAGAATATACAAGTCCCCTCCATATTGAGATCAAATAGTCTTGATAGTAACTTTTGAAGCCACATTGCCTTGCAAGTTTCCGAACAAGATGCCATGTACTCATCCTTGGATGTACTGAGTGCCACACTCATCTACTTCCTACTGAACCATGAGATCATACTTGATCCCAAACTAAAGAAACATCTTGATGTGCTCTTTCTAACTGTGAAACTCCCGGCCCAATCCGCATCGACATAATCCTGTAGGTTAACCTTCTGATCTGATGCATATCTGAGGCCATAATCAACCATACCCTTCAGGTACCTCAGCACATGCTTTGCCGCAACCAGGTGAACGTGTCTCAACTCTACCATATACTGACTTAGAGAGTTCACTGCAAAGCATAAGTATGGCCTCGTATTCCTCAAATACATCAACGAACCAATCATCTACTGATACATTGTGGCATCCACTAGTTTTGAAGTAGTATCACTCAACAAATTCAGATTTGATGCCATGGGTGTGGCCATGGCCTTACAATACATCATCCCAAATCTCTTTAGGATCTCTACTTCATACTTTCCTTGACCTAGGAAAATTTCCTCCGGATTCTGCCATAACTCAAGACCTAAGAAGTAATGCACCATGCCTAGGTATTTCATCTCGAACTCAGCTGAAAGATTCTTCTTTGTTTATGCTATGAGCTTCTCTTCACCTGTTAAAAAAAATTCATCTACATATAACAATAGAATCATAGGATTTATTTCCTCAATCTTCTAGTAAATTTTGGAGTCCGCTTTACTCTTGGTAAATCCCAAGCTTGTCAGAAACCCTTCTATCCTGTCGTACCATGTCCTGGGTGCCTGTTTCAATCCGTACAAGTCCTTCTTTAATATGCACACATGAGTCTTCCTGTCATGTGTCTCAAAGCCTAATGGCTTCTCCATATACACTTCCTCTTCCACTATGCCATTTAGGAAGGTAGTATTCACATCCATCTGATGTACCTTCCAATTCATCACTTTGGTGATAGCAAGTACATAACTGATTGAAGTGTATCTCACTATTGGAGCAAAAGTCTCCTCGTAATCAATACCTTTTTCTGGGAGAAACCTCAAGCCACAAACCTTTCCTTGTATTTATTGGCACTTCCATCTGCCACATGTTCAATCTTGTAGATCCATTTGGAAGACACTACTGAATTCCCTTTTGGTCTCATAACTACCTCCCAAAAATCATTCTTCATGATCGACTGATACTCCTCAATCATAGCATCCTTCCATACTTTTTGTTCAGCAACCTATTCATAACTGGAAGGTTCAACATCAATGATGTTACTTAATAGTTCCATATAGTTGGAGTAAGTCCGAGGTCTCTTGCTTTGTTTTGGAGGACCATACTTTTATCCTTCCTGAATAAGATCTCATGCCCAAGATGGTTTTCTCTTATGTGAGTTCACTTCTTTAAGTGGATCTACAGGTCTCTGTGGCTCAGTCATATCATGATCCTCATGTTCTTCTGGAACATGTTCTTCCATTACTTTTTCTTGATCCCTGGGAGTCTCAAGTCCTTCATCATGCTCCTCATCTGAGTGAATTTTCCCTGATCTGTTGAAAGCTGTGTCTTCATCAAAGGTTACATATCTGATAGTATCGATCTTCTTGAATCCTGGTATCTATATTTTGTAATACTTTGATGAATCACTATAACCGATGAATATTCCTTTCTTTCCTAAGGGATCCAACTTGGTCCTCTTCTCTATTGGAACATGAATGAATACTGTGCAGCCAAATATTCTGAAATGGCTGACTTCTGGTTTCTCTCCTGTAAATATTTCTTCTGGTGTCTTGTTCTCAAGAACTCTGTGAGGAGTCCTATTTTGAACATATACGGTTGTCCTTACAGCTTCTTCCCATAAGTACATAGGAAGGTCCTGATCATGGATCATGGCCTTTACTTCTTCCATAATTGTTCCATTCTTTCTTTCTACAATCCCATTTTTTTGTGGATTATAGGGAGTGCTCATCTCCCTCTTAATCCCCAAGTCTTTACATAATTCTTTAAATTCTCTTGAAGTAAATTCACCTCCATTATCTGTTCTTAGTACATTTATTTTCTTTTCAGTTTGATTTTCCATAAGGGATTTAAACTCCTTGAACTTGTTAAATACTTCATCTTTGGATTTGAAGAAATAAATCCATGTTTTTCTTGAATAATCATCAATAAAGGAAACATAGTAGACATACCCTCTTAATGAGTTGAATGACATAGGCCCACAAACATCTGAATGTACAAGTTCCAAAATATCCTTTGCTTTGATGTCTCTACTTGGAAATGTTTTATTCACATTCTTTCCTTTTTCACATCCCTTTCATATGCCTTCATGCTGGGTTTGGATCTTGGGTATTCCATTCACCATATTGCTTACAGTTGGTAATGCTTTGTAGTTGATGTGAGCAAATATTCTATGCCACAATTCATTTGGTTCCCTAGTTTCATGAACCAAAGCTTGTTCTGGATGTCCCTTGAGTTTGTATAGTCCTCCCTCTTGCGCTCCAGTTACTACCGCATCATTTATGTTTTTACCCTTGGTACACATAACTACTTGACCATACACAAATGATACTCTAAATCTTTTCTCACCTAGATATGATATGGAAAGTAAGTTCTTCTTCAAACTGGGTACATACATATAGGCTTTCTAGATTCAAGCTTAGAGGAAGCTTCTCCTACCCCTTTGATGGGATATTGATAATCATCTCCTAGCTTCACCTTGTGAGGTGATTCCTTTTTGGTAAGGTTGTTAAGAGAATACTTGTAACCTGTCATGTGTTTAGAGGAACCACTATCAACAAGCCAATCATTATTACCAAGTGCAAATGTACTTGTCAGTGCTGATATCAAGACATATTCTTTGTCACTTGAAGAATCCTTTCTTTCTTTCTCATCGTCCTCTGCAGGATGAGCATGATGTATTTTCTTGCTCTTCTTCTTGAATCCTTTCTTCTTGGGACAACTTATATAGCCATGCCCTAACTCATCACAATTAAATCCTCTAATATTTGAGAATTCTTTAGTAGTCCTCTTACATTTGTATGATTTCTTGTGATGATGATCTTCTCTCTTTCCTCTCTTGGTATGAGTTGTCAAGGCTTAATTTTTTATTCGTCTCCTAGATTTCCTTCTTTGGAAGAAACCCTAGCTTATTCTTGAGTGCAAGATTCCAAGAGTGTACTGAATAAAATAAGTTTCTTCCTTGCACATATTCCTTGAATATATGACTCCCATGATCTTGGAAGACCATTTAGGGTATTCATTACTAGTTCTGCATTTTCTACTTCACCTCCAATTGCACTAAACTGATCTCTGATGCTGGAAACCCTTATGAAGTAGGATTGTATGCTTTCATTGTTTTGCATCTTCAAAGCCTTGAGTTGAGTCCTCAAGGCCATCTTCCTATTGATGTGGGTTCCTTTAAATATGCCTTTCAATGCATCAAACATATCTTTCAGAGTCTTTAGAGAAGATATGTGTGGGATCAAGTGATCCTTGATGGAATCAGCTATGATCATATTAGCTTTGATAACATTCGTATTGTTCTTAGAATTCTCTTCATCTCCCTCTGGCTCCGCAACTACCTCTGTAACATACTTTTCCAAGTCATGCTCTTCTAGGATGAGCATCACCCTATACTTCTGTCATGTCTAAAATTTGGAATTGGGTCACAATGGCCTAATCACATTAGTCATATTCATTAGAGTTTGTAAAATTGATGTTAAGGGTCAAATAATTGCCAAGGAGGAAAATTACTAGTTTCCTAGGTTTGGGGTGGAAGCTTTGGGATTTGGAATAAGGCGGATAATAAATGATGTTTAGACATTAGAAGGGTTCAAGTATTTAATAAATAGAGTGAATAAAGAAATTCAAGAGAAATCCTAAGTAACAAATGGTTTTGGAGACATATGGAGGATGTGGGACCCACACTAGCTTGATTTTTCATAATACATGGTATCTCTCTTTTGCAAATTCGAATTAATGGGAATGTGAACACTCTTGGGTGAGTTGGTAAGTCATAACACATGTCATTGAGCATCTTAGGTCTAATTTGGAAGGATTGGTAACCTCCATGGAAGATAAAGAGTCAAAGTGGAAGTTTGTGGACACTTGGGCTAGATTCCCTAGCCCCTATGACACCAATGATGGAGCATCTATGACAACTATGACAAATTGCAGACCTGACCTCTGACATCTGACCACTATGACATGTCAGCCCCAAAAATAGGCTCAAATAAGGTGAATTTGGGAGAGGGAGAAGCCAAAGAGACTCAAAATCAAATTTGGGAGAAGATGGAAGGTTGGAACTAGGAGACAAGTGGCAAATGTGGAATATTTTCTAAATGAAAATCTATTGAATCTATTGAGAGGATTTCGACCCTTAGAAGGATAATGTTGGTTATAAAATGTATAAATGAAGTATGAGAATGGATTTTGATCATTTGTAGAATTTGCAATTGCATTTGTGAAGAGGGAGAGCTAGTGGATGACTAGTTTCTTGCCTTAGCCAATTTCGAGGGTGAAAGATTCCCATCCAAGTTGGCAATTGGAAAGGCCATTCAGACCTTTCATTTGGAGCTTTA
This sequence comes from Larix kaempferi, assembly GCA_027924585.1. Lineage (NCBI taxonomy): Eukaryota > Viridiplantae > Streptophyta > Pinopsida > Pinales > Pinaceae > Larix > Larix kaempferi. The sequence continues at coordinate 9,258,886 of BSBM01000431.1, read as the reverse complement.
ATGGAGTCTTTATTTGCAGGTGTAAGCTACAGGGCAGCTCATGGTTTCTTCTATTGCAGCTCGCTCCTTCAACCATTTCCAGTTTTGATGGCATATTCTTGATCCTTGAGGGAGGGCGTTTTTGGTGAGCTATTGTACTCTTTGGGGGAGCTTCTAATGCACCATTTATTTTTTAATATGAAGTAAATACTCTGTTCTTCATCTCCAGAAAGTTTCAGGTCGAAATTCCAAGTAGAAATGTATAAATCTCAATTTTAATGGAAGAACAATGCCATTTCCCCACTACCTTGTTGTGAACCAATGTATTGATGATGATTTCGAATGAATGGATGATTATATGATGCATTTGTGATTAATGGACTTCCATGGATGTATTTTACAAGTTTCATGTACTGTACATGAGCATTTGAAGTATTTTTACTCAGTTTAATTGCATTGGGAGAAGAAATAGTGTCATTTCCCCAAGGGTCGAATTGGTGATTTTTGAAGTTGAATGGGAGAGAGGTGAGAACAGTTGTAATAAACCATTAATGGTGCATATGAGACCTTAATAACATATTTAACACATTACATACCTCTGTTCATAAATTTGAGTGGGTTTGGAGGCATTTGGGAAGCCATTTTCAGTGCTTACCTTAGGGGGATTTGAACCCCAAATTGCTAGTAAAATTGCATACTTGGTCCAGAATCTTAAGAGAGTTTGCAGAGGTCTTTTGGTGGCCATATGTTATCCCTGAACATCATATTCAATCCCTAATATCATTCATACACCTTCCTTGAATATTTGAAGGCATTTGGAGTCAATTTGAGACCTAGAGACCAATACTAGTCAAAGGGAAATCACTAGTAAAGTTACCTACATTGACCAGAATTGAAAGAGTATTTGCAGAAGTGTTTTAAAGGTACAAAGGCATCCTTGAAACACATATTTATGTTCTAATATCATTCATATACCTTCTCAGAATATTTGGGATCATTTGGGGCAAATTTGAGACCTAGAGATCGAAACTAGTCAAAGCTCGAACCAAGGGAAAAAGTGGAAAATTGCAATTTTAATAAAATTCCTAACAAGGGACATTACAGTGGTATCAGAGCATGGTCCTTGCACCTGTGTATTAGGTACATACATTCAAGAATAATTGGCAGGCATGTCTTACTATTATGATGAATCCTATGAGTACAATTCTTATGAGGAATATGCAGATGCTTATGAGCAATACGAAGCAGAATGTGAATGGTATGAGGAAGAGGTGCCATCATGCAACACTTCTTACAATTTCAAGAGAAATGAAGATTATTCTTATGACCTTAAATCTGATGAATATGAGTGTGTCACACCAACCAAGGATAATTCTATGAGTGAGTTCCAAAGATGGAGAGCAAAATATAAAACCTTGCCCCAACAATATCAAAAATATCAAGAATATCTTGCTTTTAGCAAAAATACACAAAATGCCATGTCTTTTGAGTACTATGCTGAACATGTTTTTGAAAATAGGCCCAAAAATGAAGATGTGGAGTTAGTGAAGAAAGGTTTATGCCCTTCTTGTAAAAACCCTTGGAGCGAGTATCATATATGTGTGCATGAAATGATGTCCTCCTTGAGGAGAGATTTTGAGATTTATTCAAGAAGAGATTCCAAATATATTGATCCTAAGGAAAACAAGGGGCAAAATGCATCAGCTTGCTTTAAGGAGCAAAAGGAAGAGACATCACAAGAGCATGAAGAAGATTCTATTGAAAATATGGAAGATCATTTCGAGACACCTTCTAGCTTAGACATGAACCAAAGAGCATCTACTGATGGATGCTTAAACTATGAAGGAGTACCTACTGATGGGTGCTCACACCTCTATGTTGGTGACATAGAGATCACTTTTGAAAGTGTTTCTACAAGTACAAGTTTCATTAAGCATGATAATGAAGACCTTGTAGCAGTTGAAGAAGAACCAAGATCAACTTCCCCATCACCACTTGAGCTTCATGAAGTTGGTCCAAGCAAAATTGAAGAAGATGAGAAGGTTCATTTGCAAGAGCCTCATTTTCTTGAAGGGTCCTTAAAGATGAATGAAAATAAGATCCAAGAGTCCATCAGTATTCTCCATGACACTCAAGCATTGGTGTCAAATTCTTGTTGGAGAGCTACTTCATTGGAGGAAACATCCTTCCTTGAAGACATGGAGAAGATTCAAAGAGCAATGTGCCACATCAAAGGTAATTTCATGTCTTTGCTTTTTGATAGAAACCATTTGTTTGAGCTTAATGAATTGTTACATGATGCATACTTGAAGAATAATGAGGATATTCATAAGCTCACAATTCAAAATGAGCAACTTCTTGAAAAGTTGCAAGATACTTTTTTTTCCTCCTATGTTTCAGATTGTCAAATGGTAGATTGTTTGGAGGATTCTCATGACATGGTGGATCATGAGAAATGTGAAAATTTGAATGTTCTTGATGTGTTTGAAGATGAACTTGAAGAGATCCAAACACTTGATGTGGTGGAAGAAGAATTTGAATTGCCTCTTGATGAAGGTTATGCAATTTTTAAAGAAGAGCATGATTCCTCTACATTGGAACCAAACTATGACAAAGAGTTCACACTTTTGAAGGAGCTGCATGATACTACCCACATGGATCCTTCCCATGATGAAACTCCTGAACCTTTTGATCATTTGGGTGAGTTAGTACATTCTCCTACATCCTACAATTCCATGTTTTGCAGTATTAGTCTCAATGAAGTATGGGTGAAAGGGTTCTTTTTGATGGTGCCACATGAGGAGTATGGAACTCCTAGATTTAACTTTTATGATGACATGGTTGGAGCACATTCGTATTCACATTTGCAGCAGCATAATTTGTCACTTTATGATGATTCACATCTACATGGATGCACCTATGATATGGATTTGAGTCACTTGAATACTCATGGTTTTTCTTGCTCAACACTGGGTTCATTTGATGTTAGAGGAACTTCATCCAACACTTGGATGAATAGATTTATGATGGGAGAACATTTTTGTTGGCAGCCACATACTTTGTTACATCTTTATGATTCTCACATTCATGGATGTATGGGTGAGACTTCTTTGAGTCATTTGAAGTCTCCTTGTTTTTTCTACTCATTATTTGGTTCAGATTCTAGTGGAGATTCTTCATTCACTTCTTGGATGAAAGAATACATGGCTGAATATTTTGATGCATATCACATCCTTTTGGAGCAGCATTATAGGACATGGGATCCTCACCTATGTCATTGGAGCAGATTTGATTGGTCACTTGAAGCTTGTATGCACTTGGAAAATGGTGGTCTACTTGCTTGGAGGTATAAGCACTTTCATGACTCTTTGATGAAGCATATCCTTGATGTACATTTTCATTATGTTGTTATGTACTTTGATGATATATATTTGGCACTAATGATGTTTGGAAGAATGCATACAAGAAAATGGGATCCAAGAATCCTCTTATCTAATGGTGTAGGTTGGAGAGCACTCTTAATTGTTGGGGTGCAATACAAGCAATGGGACCCTGGAATAATTTTTGTCTCATTGGTTTCATTTTTTTGGGGGAAGCAAGCAGCATGGGAGATGGATTCCCCACTTAATAAAGTGATTTTAATAAGAGTAGTGTAGCAGCAAGCATGGTGGTTCCTCTATAAAATATTCATGGAAACTCAAAGACTCAAGGTTTGGCAATTCAATGGCAACTTCAAAGAATTATACAGAAAGCAGGTTCTTCAACACCCATGTTTGAAATTGCTTGAGGACAAGCAATATTGGGAAGGGAGGATTTGTCATGTCCCAAATTTCGAATTGGGTCACAATGGCCTAATCACATTAGCCATATTCATTAGAGTTTGTAAAATTGATGTTAAGGGTCAAATAATTGCCAAGGAGGAAAATTACTAGTTTCCTAGGTTTGGGGTGGAAGCTTTGGGATTTGGAATAAGGCGGATAATAAATGATGTTTAGACATTAGAAGGGTTCAAGTATTTAATAAATAGAGTGAATAAAGAAATTCAAGAGAAATACTAAGTGACAAATGGTTTTGGAGACATATGGAGGATGTGGGACCCACACTAGCTTGATTTTTCATAATACATGGTATCTCTCTTTTGCAAATTTGAATTAATGGGAATGTGAACACTCTTGGGTGAGTTGGTAAGTCATAACACATGTCATTGAGCATCTTAGGTCGAATTTGGAAGGATTGGTAACCTCCATGGAAGATAAAGAGTCAAAGTGGAAGTTTGTGGACACTTGGGCTAGATTCCCTAGCCCCTATGACACCAATGATGGAGCATCTATGACAACTATGAAAAATTGCAGACCTGACCTATGACATCTGACCACTATGACATGTCAGCCCCAAAAATAGTCTCAAAGAAGGCGAATTTGGGAGTGGGAGAAGCCAAAGAGACTCAAAATCAAATTTGGGAGAAGATGGAAGGTTGGAACTAGGAGACAAGTGGCAAATGTGGAATATTTTCTAAATGAAAATCTATTGAATCTATTGAGAGGATTTCGACCCTTAGAAGGATAATGTTGGTTATAAAATGTAGAAATGAAGTATGAGAATGGCTTTTGATCATTTGTAGAATTTGCAATTGCATTTGTGAAGAGGGAGAGCTAGTGGATGACTAGTTTCTTGCCTTAGCCAATTTCGAGGGTGAAAGATTCCCATCCAAGTTGGCAATTGGAAAGGCCATTCAGACCTTTCATTTGGAGCTTTAATGGAGTCTTTATTTGCAGGTGTAAGCTACAGGGCAGCTCATGGTTTCTTCTATTGCAGCTCGCTCCTTCAACCATTTCCAGTTTTGATGGCATATTCTTGATCCTTGAGGGAGGGCGTTTTTGGTGAGCTATTGTACTCTTTGGGGGAGCTTCTAATGCACCATTTCTTTTTTAATATGAAGTAAATACTCTGTTCTTCATCTCCAGAAAGTTTCAGGTCGAAATTCCAAGTAGAAATGTATAAATCTCAATTTTAATGGAAGAACAATGCCATTTCCCCACTACCTTGTTGTGAACCAATGTATTGATGATGATTTCGAATGAATGGATGATTCTATGATGAATTTGTGATTAATGGACTTACATGGATGTATTTTACAAGTTTCATGTACTGTACTTGAGCATTTGAAGTATTTTTACTCAGTTTAATTGCATTGGGAGAAGAAATAGTGCCATTTCCCCAAGGGTCGAATTGGTGATTTTTGCAGTTGAATGGGAGAGAGGTGAGAACAGTTGTAATAAACCATTAATGGTGCATATGAGACCTTAATAACATATTTAACACATTACATACCTCTGTTCATAAATTTGAGTGGGTTTGGAGGCATTTGGGAAGCCATTTTCAGTGCTTACCTTAGGGGGATTTGAACCCCAAATTGCTAGTAAAATTGCATACTTGGTCCAGAATCTTAAGAGAGTTTGCAGAGGTCTTTTGGTGGCCATATGTTATCCCTGAACATCATATTCAATCCCTAATATCATTCATACACCTTCCTTGAATATTTGAAGGCATTTGGAGTCAATTTGAGACCTAGAGACCAATACTAGTCAAAGGGAAATCACTAGTAAAGTTACCTACATTGACCAGAATTGAAAGAGTATTTGCAGAAGTGTTTTAAAGGTACAAAGGCATCCTTGAAACACATATTTATGTTCTAATATCATTCATATACCTTCTCAGAAGATTTGGGATCATTTGGGGCAAATTTGGGACCTAGAGATCGAAACTAGTCAAAGGTCGAACCAAGGGAAAAAGTGGAAAATTGCAATTTTAATAAAATTCCTAACAAGGGACATTACAACTTCCATGCTCGAAATTTCTCTTCTCCTTCAATTATATCCTCAAGCTTGGTACTATTTGGAATTTTGATAAAATTGATAAATGAGAACCTCAAATGGAAATAGAATAGCTTACCAAATGAGATGCTCCAATTAGAGGTCGACTTCTTGAAAAATTGGTTGCAGGGTGACCTAGGGTTTGTTAGAAAAACCCTATTTTTTCAACTTTGGGATCTTCAAAAACTATTTGGAGGAAAACATGCGCCTTCCCAATTCGAGCTGAGCAATGTACTTCTTTTCCTAATTCTGTGAATAGATCTTCCAAAATCCTGATTCCCTAGTTCTCCGAGCTGTAGTGGTGGGCCCAAAAATGAAAATTTTCGGAATGATATTTTGCTTTGATAGAAAGATGTGCCCTAGTGAGGCGAGTTGAGTCCACCCTATTTTTCAGCTGATCTATGGAGACTTCTTCCATGAATAAGGAATCCTAGTTTTGTAGTTGCAATAACTGCACAATGTTCTCTTTCAGACTAGCTTTGATAGTGTGTTAGAATTTTAAGTGCAATAACAATAAGGATCACTTAAAGATAAACAAGCACAAGATGAAAAAAACTGGACAACAAATTTATCGTGGGAAAACCCTCTCTGGGCAGAAAAACCCAACAAACTTATTCAATATAGATTCTGTAGAAAGTACAATAGTATCCCTTGTGCAAATACCAAAAACAAGAAGACTCCAAAAGAAAATATCCACTTGACTCTATCTCTACTAATGATGTGAGCTCAATGTGTGAGTGAGGTGACAAAATGAGGAGGTCAAACCCCTCATTTATACTATACAAAACACTTGACCTTTTTACTAATTAGGTCGGCTTGACTCTCCTAACTTGGCCGACATGTACACTTTACGATAAAATATTCTTTTCTAAAATTTTCTTGGCCGACCTAAAATTTAGGGTTTACATTGAATATTTCAATGACTTTTACATAATTAATTACATTGATAATAATCCCCGTAGGGTGTACAATACAAATAATGAAAATAAGAATATCTTCTGAAGTTACATTCTTCAACATTTAATTGTTTCCATCCTTCTGGATGATATATATTCTAGGATAACCATTGGTGGCTCAATCCTATGATATTCACTATACAATTAATCACAAAATTAATGATGCTCTTCTCAGGGTAGGCCTCCATCAATATAGATGACTACCTCATCGGAATAGGATGCTTCTGCATCATCCCATTCGAAATCATCACTAGTTGGTGCTAGTCTCATGGATGTAAATTCTTCAAATTGTGATATTAATTTCCACAAGAGTAGATGAAAGTGCTCTGATACCACTGTAATATCCCAAAATCACAATTTTTGGGAGATATTAACTCAATTGCAAAAGAACAAAATAGCAGAACAACAATTCTTCAACATTATCTTCATTAAACATCCATCAATTATCAACAAAATAGCGGAACAAACAAAATAGCGGAACAACAATTCTTCAGCATTATCTTCATTAACCATCCAACAATTACAATACGCAGATCAGCTTTGGAGGGCAAAGCTCGTCACTGCAACACATATATATGCCTAGACACAATGTTCTGGGCTCATTTATCCTTCAGAAACAACATGCTATAGCTTCCAGAAAGCTTCCTGGAGACACCAGAATATGCCTACTAGCACCCTACACAAACTGACATTAATTATAGACTGAGCTTGGCTTTTGATGCAATATTATACCTCAGAGGCAAGTTGTAGAGCATACACCGGTTCGACTCGGACTTGCAGAGCAACTCAACACATGAGCAGACACAAAAGCTCACAGACACTTGCAGAGCTCTAACCACTAGAACGCTCAGACTCGAATTCCTAACTAAGACCTCAAGCCTTTCTTTTATAACATTACATCCGGTTAACCGGTGGCTTGGAACGGGCAACTGGAAGTCTAAAGTAAATATTCCGGGGTAATGGTGGGACCACACCATTATTATCTCGTCCCTTCGAGGTAGAGCCATATGGGGACCCAGACTCATGACTCATCATGAATAAAACTACTGGCCGACAACTTTATTACAATGGGCCATCCAAACAAACTAAAGTGGGATACATAGTCCCGACAAAGTACATCGTGGATGCTTTTAAAGGCTGGCCCACCACGGCTTTCATGATACTTATAGTAAAAGTAAATAAAGAAATATATATACAAAGTGGAGATTCATGAAAGAACCCACAAAATTAAACTTGTTAACCATAGTTAGGCGGACTATGATCTAAATCAAATCCCTTGGACCCAAATCCATCATGGTCAAGTTCGTTGTCTTCTGAAGAATCTTGTAGAAAGTATTGGGGGTGATAATCAGTACCATAATGTATTACATCCTCCATCCAGTGAGGGGCATCTTCTCGAAAACATGCAAAGAAAGGAGACTGTCTGAAAAGTTCAGGTCTCATGTAGCTAGGAACAGAAACATCACCAAAGAAATAGTGTTTGATAACAAGCTTGAATTCTCGTCCTGGAGTAACTGAGGGGTGGACAGTAGCACCTTTCCAAAGGATGTCGAACTGGAAAATACCATAGATGAGAGAGGCACCATATATTTCATCTTTCAGGACAGGAATGAAAACCTGGGGAGAGGCATGCTCTAAGGCTGAGATTCTGGGAACATATAAAAAGAGTAAAATATTCATCCAGGGACTCCACTGGCGAGTATGAAGATCATCACAAAAGAAACATACAATAACTTTGCCATTTTCTCTGGCAAGCTGGTGAATGGCATAAAAATCTATCCATCTAATAGTAGGGTCAAAAATATAAAAAAAAAACTGTGGTTCTCCTAAAAGCAAATGAAAATGCCCAATAATCATATTAACATGGTTGACTCTAAGAAGGGTATTATTGAAATTGATATTGTAGCTGCGGCATCCCTCTGGAGGTTTAGCCGATCTTGAAGTATCTGCTGTTGGATTTCAAAAGGAAGAGTCTGGATTTTGTTGTGAAAACAATTGCTGCAATAATAGTAAATGCATTCATGACAAACAAGAACTGAATTGTCTGGTGCTGAGGATGAAGACTCGCATTTTTCAAAAACTTTGATTTCTCGGAATTGTGATCCTTCTCGGGTTAACATATCAACAAGATGATTATCTTTGCTGGCTTTGTAGAAAATCTCAAAATCAAAACCTTGAAACCAGACTGCCCATCTTAGAACTCTGGCATTGCCATGTTCTAGAAGTCTTTTGTTACCAATCATACCCTTCATATGCTTAAGATCTGTTCTAACTGTAAAACAGACACTTTTGAGAAAAAGTCTGAAACGATGAATACCCTTCTTGACAGCAAGGATCTCTTTGTGTGATGATGGGTACTTGGATTCTGCTTTGGAAAATGTTCTAGAAGTATAATCACAAACCTCCTCTTTCTTTGAATGCTTTTGCAACAGCACAACTTCCCAAACTTGATCAGAAGCATTAGTCTCTAAAATAAAAGGTACATCTAGGAATGGAAGAGCAAGGGGAGGAAGCTTCTGGATGTTTGCTTTGATTCTTCTGACTGTGTCAGTCATAGCTGGTATCCATTCTGTGCCAGGCTTTAATCTTTTCTGTAACAACTTTGTGTCTTTTTCCTGTGCTTGATAAAACTGTCTGATATAATTCAAGCAGCCGAGGAATCGTTGAACTTGTTTAGTATCTTGCAATCTATCAGGAAACTCTAAGAGTTTCTGCAAAACATGTGGCTGCAGAATTATTCTTCCTTGTGAAATATGAAGGCCCAAGAATTCAATGGAAGTCTTGGCAATAACAAACTTATCTTGGGATGATGAAAGTGCAATCCCATGTTTAAAAACAAAATTATGAAATTGTTCTAAATGGATCTTATGCTCAGCTATATCTCTGCTAAAAATGAGCAAATCATCAATATATACAATAACAAAGTCTAAAGAACAAAAAATTTCTTCCATCCTTTTTTGGAACTCTGATGGAGCATTCTTTAGACCAAAAGGTATTACTGTCCACTGATATTGGCCATGAGGGACTATGAATGCAGTCTTGTACCTGTCTTCTGGTGCTATGTTGATTTGCCAAAAACCACTCTTACGTGATCAAACTTACTAAAGACATTGGCTTTTGCTATTTTAGACAGAATTAAATCTTTATGAGGTAGAGGATACTTGATTGGTTCTAAAGCTTTGTTCAATTCTCCATAATTTACTACCAATCTTTTATTTCCTCTTTTCTGCTCAGAATGCTTATTGACATAAAATGTTGGGCAAGCCCAAGCACTTTTGCAAGTTTCTATCAGCTTCCTATCCAAGAACTGTTGGATTTCTTCTTTGCATCCTTGCTTCTCCGTAGGACTCATATTATTTGCTCAGGCTTTTTGAGGTTTTATTTCTGTATTCTGTTTGTATGGCAAAGTGACATAGTATTTTTCTCTCTTCTAGAAGGCATTTGGATGATCAGAAGTACATTCCTTTTGTAACATCCGGGTTATTTCTGCAAGGATGTCTTAACCATGTAGGTCTGCATGTTTGACAATCTTTTTTATTTTTTCCAAATCCTTGACTGATTCTTCGACAATGTCTGGCTTTTCAGGAGAAATTCTAATAGTGAAAGTAGACTTTACTGGAATGGAAGTCACAATTCCTTGCACTGTGAAATCAATTGAATCTTCTCTAACTGACATTGGCAAGTGTTTCTTGACAAATCTTGTCCTAGTAATATGTCATCTCTTGTGTCTAAACAATATAAAGTAACATATGTTTTGATTTTTCCTAACAAAATAGGAAAATCTTGAGCAATAAAATTTAACTTGATGAGTTCCTTGTTAACTACTCTGAAGTAAATAGAGATAGGCTGCCAAAAATATTCTGGAATGGCTTTGTATTTACAACAACTGTTCATGGTGCCTATATATACTTGTGCATCCAAGTCGTAAGCTTTATACCCTTCCGTTTTGATCTAGATAGGTACAACCATCCGATCTCCTAAACTCTTTTGTTCAGGGACTGGTTCTTCTGCTGTTTCTGGAGCTGGGGTAAATGTGTGAGCTTTTCTCATTGTTAGTTGGATATATTCAGAGTTCAATTCATCGAGCTGATGTAGAGATCCTTGTATACTTGTAGCTAAGTTAGCTAACTGTTCTCTTTCTCTTTTTACTTTGTTTTCAAAGAAAACAATTTTTCTGAGAAGATCCGCCTCACTTGGATCTGACCCTTCATATATAGGGACACACTATGAAGGTTCTGGCAACTTTTTTGTCAACTCATCAATCTTTTCTTGTAGTCTTCTTCTAATTATGACCAAGCCTGGAGAAAGACTAGCCTTTTTTTCTTCTAACTCTTCTATCTGACTTTTGAGAGAAGCAAAAGAAAACATAAAACAATTACTGATAAAGGTTTGGTCATCATCAGATCTATCCGAAGAATTAATGGAAAGCTTATGGAGATCTAACTCATCAGAACTAGAATTATATTCAGAGTCATCTACAGACTCATGAATGGAGAATCCTTCATCTTCTGATTGTAACTCAGGGACTACATCCCACTCAGCAGGATTGTACTCTGCTGTAAAAATATCACAGATTTTATTCTGAAACTTTGTCTTCTTCTCTGGACACTTGTTTTTCCAATGGCCTTGCTTGCCACAGATGTAACATGTAGACTTTCGAAGCGGCTGGGTCCTTTTCTTAAAGACAAACCTATTCTTTCTATTTTGAAAAAAAGGTTTCTTTGGATACTTCGAGATTCTTTTTGAGGAATACCGGAATCTGGGATGGGATCAAGAATTGGATTCACCAGACTTTTTGGAATTGCAGGTGCATGCATATTTTTTATGTGGATGAGGCTTGAAACAACCATAATTGGCAGTTTCACGAAATTGCTGACGAGATGACTGAGAAACAAAAATTTGTTTTTTGAGATTTTTCTGTGTCTTCATGGCGACACATTCTTTTTGGAGGGATGTGAGCACATGCTGATGTAAACCAACAAGAGATAACTCTTCAATCTTGACTTGATGATCATACAAATAGGTATTTACAAGAACTGGGATTTTTCCAGGAAGAGAGGCAAGATAATGGCAAAGGTAGGAAACATTCTGATGATCTATAATTTTGTACAACATGGTCTGCATCGTACAAAAATATTCTTGAAGAAGATTGATATCACATAATTTCTGGGACATGTACAATTGAGCAGTATGAAATGCATCGGGAGGTAATGCACCAAGAAATTCATGAGCAAGGGCTTGAAACAAAGCTTCTAAAGGATCATCATTCTCTAGTAAATGTTCTTTTTCTTCTTCTCAAAGTTTTTCCCACCAGAGATTTGCTATTCCTATAAATGCCCAAGTAAGCTGCGTAGCTATATCTTTCTAGGATGCTTTAGTTTCTGCTTTTCTCTGGAATGCCCATGCATTGATATTTTGGAACAGATTTAGAATATGATCATTTTCCAAGCAATCAAAATTAATAATGAGTGTGTTACCAAATCCTTTGGACAAATCTTTGGAATCAATCTTGATATCTACATTTTTTAATTCATTTGTCCATTTGCTGAATGGACTGCGGAACTTATCGTGGCTTACATCTTGACCTAAAACTCTTCTAGCTTGATTTTGGAAGAAATGTGACTTAGCTCTGTTTCTTTTTGGGTTGCTAGAGGCTTCACCTATCTCAGAATCCATAGAGATAGTGGAAGATGCCATTTTAATGTCATGGCAACCAAGTGAGAGAACTCTTTGTTTCAACAATTCATACTTTTCTCTAGCCAATTCAGCACCATGCTGAATACTTTGTAGTCTATGCGGACTTAACTATTTCAGGAATTTTTGGGGACTTGAGCTACCAGAATGATATTTGAACTTATAGCCTTCTTGGTTGATTTGACTATAGTCAAGAGGAGAAGAAGAAGGAGCTGGAAGTGCTGACTGTAGATTTTCTACAGATCTTGTAATAACATCGAGACCAGCTTCAATATCTGACAGCCTAGCTGTCTGCTCTTTTTGGTTCTTAACCAAAGAGTCAACAGTATCCGAAATATGATTTAAATATCCATGCAGTGTCTGCAGATGAGCCTTGAGCTCAAGAACATCTCTAGCAACATCATCCAGGTTTTGAGCTATACATACAGACTGGAAGTTAGCATAATTTTGTAACTAGATTTGTTCTGCAGGTTTAGGGTCATTCAAGCTTCTCAAATTAACAAATTGAAAATCTGACTGTAAACTACCATCCTTAAAAGAAGGACTAGAATTTCCAGAATCTAATCTTCTTGCTGAAATCTGGGACAAGTTTCCATATTTTTCTCGAGGGAGAGACAAAATTTTAATATCTCGAAACAAAGAAGAACAATCAGGACAATCAGTATGCTGACCTTTATGATCAACAGAGGAAGAGGACGAAGAGGGTGAATTAATAGACTGAAATGTTTTTTTTTTTGTGGGGTATGTTTTTCTTTACAAAATTTGCAGGATGCAGATGGAAACTGACAGTGGTTAACCATATGTTGGTGTAGCTGAGAATCATATGGTTGCATATGTGCAGATGAACGTAATGGGGTTTTTAACTTGCGGGGTAAATACTGAGAATGGGAAACATATCTACTAATTGTAGGTGATGGTGGAGGAAATGATTGTGTAGGAGCAAATCTAAGAGAATTGTTACCATCGGGATGTTGAACAACACGAAGTTGTTTGGAGGGAGCATCATGGAGTTTTGGATATCTATGAGAAAGTGGTTGGTATGTGCTATTCCATTCTTCAGGTAAGGTTACATGAGAAAAACCGAGTTGGAGGGGAGTAGTGTTTCCCGGACCAATAACAACTCCTTCCTGGAGCGCTCTCTTCTGCAACTTAGGATTAATTGCAGGCATAGTAGTAGAAACAAACCGAATACACAAAGAACAATGCAACTGAGGAATTTGGGATTGCGGAGCTACATCAAAACCAGAAAATTGTATATATGCTTGTAAAAATTCATTGATATAGGGGTCCGTGAGAGACACCTGATATCTAGGAACCAAGGAAGACCATGCAGGGCCATTATTTAACAGACTCTGAAAACCTCCTAACACGGCATATTCAAACTTGTTTAGCCTGGAATCTAACACACATGATAAACATGAAGTATCCAATCCGGGACGGACAAGAGGATTGATACCGAACTGTATTAAACCAATATGGATATATTTATATTCATGCTCCAAACCCCAAGCTATATCTTCAGATTTGATTAACGGGATCTGATATACAGACTGACCAACAGATATAGGAATATTCACAGAAGTGAAACAAAATAACTGAGCGGTGTTATAGGTCAAACTTGCACCTCTCCATCCGTGATCACCCTGAGCTGCTGATCACACAAAAGGACAACTTGGATGGAAGAGCATGTTGACCTTGGATGATATGTCAACTCACTCTATTTCCTGACATTATTGGAAAACCCCAAAAAATATCATTTTGAGATATGAGCGCTACTCTACTCAAAGAGACTAGCACCCATACGCTACTCCAGTGTATCATAGTAGCGCCCATATCCAAGTATACGCTACTCCTTCTCAGCATAGTAGCGCTCATCATTTAAAATCGAATGAGCGCTAGTTGTTAAGCACTAAGGTAGCACCCTATACGCTACTTCACTGAACAAGAGTCGCGTACATCTTAAAAGATGATTAAAAAATAAATTAATTCCTCAAGGAGGATTAGTTGATGGTAGTTTCCTAACTCCCACAACTTCCTCCATAACTACATATCAACCTAAACTACTTCTTTAATCCTATAAATACAAAGAAGGTTAAAGGAGAAGGGTTAGAAATTATAGCTAGAGAACCTAGATGTTGAGATGAATTAATGGAGAAACTTTAAGACATTGGAGGAGTTGATACTGAATACATCCAAGCCAGAGAAGAGCAAGAGCCCAGAATCAAGTTGCAGGATCCTGTTTCATGATCAGGTATACTTGTACATCATTCTACTTTTGACAAATAAAGGTTGAAGTGTCTTTCTTGTTCCAATTTAAATGTGTTGTGAAATGGCATCTTAATTTGGATCTGTTTTGGTTAATGCTGAATGTTAAACATTGTTTTTGTTTCTTTCAAGTTTTATATATTGCCCAAAATGTTTTGAGAAAGGTATTGTTATTGCAGGTTTACTGAAAGGAAAGTGGATTTGGAAGTTGAACACGAGATCAAGTCAAGGCTAGGATCAAACTTCGATTGAAAGGTATGTTCCCAAGATCTACAACTTATTTCTTTTTGTAAATGTCTCTGTAATAGCATCAATACACTTACCTGTCACCCCAACCAAGTTGATAGAATTAGTTTCCTTGCTATAGGGTAGATTTGCCCGCCAACAGATTGGCGACTCCACTGGGGAAAAGTTGAGTTTTTGGCTCTAGGAAACCTTGTTCTTGTTTGTCTTTTTAGATTGTTTTGACTTCTTTGATGTGTTGAGAAACTTTATAGGTATCCCTTGCCTATTTCTTGTCTGCTTTCATCAGTTTTAGATACCTTCCAAAGTCAGTTTTCAAGCCTTTGAGATATGAGCGCTACTCTGATATATATATAGTAGCTCCCATACGCTACTGTGCTATATATACAGTAGCGCCTGTTTCAGTAAGGGCGTGAGTTTCCCTACTACACAGTAGGGTACACTTTCTGAAGCATTCTATTTTTGGTTTGCTTGTGTTTTAGCCTTTTGGTGATTTGTTGACTTTGCTGTAGGATCCCTTTGATGGTTGCATGAGGTTTTTAACTTTTGGTTAAGTCATAGAACCTTTTCTTAAAGTTTTTTCCATCTTTTGAACCGCTTGTTAACCCTTGGAATTTTTTGGACTGTTTATTGACTTTTTGGAAGACTAGGGAGTGTTTGGTGTTGAGCACTTCCACTTTTTTAGACCCTGACTACCTGTTGCTAGTTTACAAACCTGCATACCCCTATATCCGCTATTTGTGGCGATGTTTTTCTGCTCTCTACTACTCCCATCCTTTGTTTTAGGGTTTGGTCCTTGGTAGAGCCTCTAGGGTGTCTTCTTTTTTGGTCGAGTTTCATTCTTCTTGGACTTCTTGTCTTTTGGCTAGTTGCAAGTCCTTTTAAACAACTGTAGGCTAGTTCATTTCTCAGTTTCTTTGTGTTAGTAAGGCAGCTTGCTTGTCTACTTGTGCTTGGCATAGTGGTCTTGCTAGGGCTAGATACTTTAGGTCAGTCCTTTTGTGTCTTTCTCCTTTGTTTTCTCCCACTTTGTTCTCAAGTTTATAGGCTTTTTCTTTGCAAAAAACCTGTAGATCAAGTCTTTTTCGAGCTAGGGTTTCGACAGCTATAAGCCTAAGAACTTTTTAGCCATACTTACACACATTACATATAAAGTTTTATTTTGCTTTCCATTTTTATATAGTTCTTTTTCGTTTATTGAAAAAGCAAAAAAAAATGGTATTTTAAGTTTAAATAGAACTTGTTTTTGTTGTTACAAGATAACTTAGGATATTTTGTATAATTTCAAAAAGAAAACAAAATTTTTAAGTAGGTTTGCTTAGATTTTCAGTTTTGGAAAGAAGTAAATGGAAAAATGAAAAGAGTTTTGTTGTAGAAAAAGTTTTTATTGCACTTTTGTTTTCTTGTTATAACCACGCCACACAAAAGCACTACCCTTTTTGAGTAATAACAACCCTAAAATTTGTTAATAAAATGAACTAGAAACATTTTTTCTTTTTAGGGATACACTACACCAACTAGTTTTGGTTAGGATCTTGGGTTTAAATCACCTTAAACCACCCAAGATCACACATTGCGCAAAAATCGTAGTAAGACTATCGTAGGTAAACCCACCTCACTCAAAAATTGCCTGGGATCTATGTAGTAGGTCATTGCGAGATCAGTTTGTGGGAATACTCCTCCTACTTTCTGTTCGAGCATACGCCAGGATCGGATTGCGTATTGGGGACTCTTTCGAGTTTCGGGCTTAGCTACCCTGCCCACACTTTCTGATTCGATCGGTGACTGTTCCCCCAGGAGTTTTCGGTGTTGTGGTATCCATAGTATCTGACTCTAGGTTCATACATAGGTGACAGCAGAGGGTATATCTGTTGTACCTAAGACAGACGTGGGAGGAAACCCCTTGCAGGTCTTTGGGAGGGAGGTTGGGTGATTCCAGCGCTTACACCCTTAGTCATTGTATTGTGGACCCCGGGTAACTATCTTTCTTCCTTCGTTGATCTGTTCTGGGCCCTCATCATCCCAGACTCTTCTCCGAAAGGCATCTTTGTTTGCCTGGTTTGTATACTTAGGATTTTTTTTTAGTTGGCGTGCTGTTTTCCCCCTAGTTGTAGTGGCCACTTGGTTCTAGTCTGTTATTTTATATTTATAATCACGGAGAATCAACAACTCCGTAGATCGAGAAGGATTCAAAACCTTCCACCAGTTAGAACAGAACCTATACATCCAGCTAGACGACAGCGGGTAAACCCTGGTATTTTTTCAGAAGTTACTCCTGAAACTGAATTACCTAAAGAAATCCTTGTAATAGAAAACCTTGAAATTGAGGTTCCTGAGGAACCACTACCAGGTACCACAGATCAGCAACACTTTAGTACAGTTGAGGTGGAAGATCTTACTTCCGCGGAGTATAGCACTCCTTTCAATCCTCCTTTAACTAATACTAGAATTCCGCTTCTGTCACCTATTGGTTTCCAGCAGCCCCTTTTCAGTGCAGATCACTCCTTTCCCAGACATCTGATGTCTAACTTAGGAGATGAACAGGGGGTTCCCCAAACTCCCACTTTAGGTATGAACACCAACACAGTTAACCCTTCTTTTACTGCTACACCAAGTCAGGCACAAACCACATTTGTGCCTACTCCATCTTTCAGTTTCAACACTAGTACATTAGGTATGCCTAGTTCTACAACGATGGCATCTATTCCTACACCTACTGTTGGACCTAGCAGTATGGCCAACTATGCAACACCTTCTACTTCTCAACCGTTATATCAGATTCCTAGTACTTGGGTTTCCACACCTGTGGTAGGACCAAGTGCTTCTGCAAACATGCCAGTCATGGGTACCATGACTGCACCGTCCACATCAGCTTCTACTGGTTTCAATACCTTTGTAGGCCCTAACATGAACCAATGTAGTATGCCTGCAAGTAATGCCCCTTTTACCTTATTCTCAGGGGGAGGGGGTAATATCTTTAACCAGCAATATGGCGGGGCTAATACCCATCCACAGTGGACGAACCCGCAAAGCACTAATCCACTCTCGTATGGGTGGGGAAATTTTAATAACTCTTTCGTACAACAACAGATGGCAGGGGGAAACCCTTACCAACAAATAACTGGGGGCAACCCCTACCAATAGTTAACTGGGGGAAACCCCTATCAACAGATGGTAGGTGGTAACTCCTATCAGCACATGGCCGGGGGCAACCCTTATCACCAGATGGCTGGGGGAAACCCCTACCAACAATTCATGGGTCAATCGATGGGTGGTTCCCCTTATCAAGTACCATCTTACCGGCCTCGTCTACCATTTCTGGCAACTTTAAATTTGCCAGACCTTTCTAAACTGACAAATGATCCTGTGTGTCATAATGCCACATGGCCATCAGTTCCCACCAAATTACCTTCGGACATTCCAAAGTTCGAAGGCAAAGCAGGTGAAGATCCTGGTGACCATGTCACTACCTTTCACTTATGGTGTTCTTCCAATTCATTAAACGAGGATTCCATCAGATTGAGATTGTTCCAAAGGACCTTAACTGGTCCTGCCGCCAAATGGTACATTGAGTTACCTACGGCTACTTTCTCTAGTTTTGGGGATCTAGCAACCGTCTTTTTGAATCACTTCCAGCTTCCTGTTCGGTATGATGCCGGAACAGAACTTTTGTCTACTTTTAGACAAAATAAATCCACTCACTTATCTGACCACATTCAGGAGTGGCGAAGACGGAAGAGGCTCATTAAGGCCAACATACCTCCGGAGTTCCTTCTTGAGTGGTACTTGAAATCACTCCTTCCTTATATTTCTAAGGAATTAGCTACATCTGGAGTATCCAATGAAGAAGAAGCCATCTTAAGGACTCAACAGTTAGACCTTGTATATGCACAATCTAGTTTACTGTACGAGATTATACCTGACGCACCGAGATCAAACACTGATCTGAGTAGACCCAAACCTGGACCACATGCTGGCGGCATAGTGGGTTCAGTTGACTCTGCAGCCTTCGAAGCACTGACCAAACAGGTCCATGCCTTAGCTGTCAAACATTCGACTGCAGATATTTCTTCCATCACAACCTCTCCTTCTACTTCTGAGCCTGTCAACCAGGTCCAGAACAATCAAAAGGGCCCTCGGCATCCCAACAACAAAAAAAAGGGCAAGAAAGGAGAGGGGAACCAAAAAAAGCCCAAAAAATACAATGTCGAAGAGGGTAACAAAGAGGAAAAGAAGGTTAAGTTCCCTTGTAAACTTTGCAAGCAGAACCACCTTACTCACCAATGCCCTTTGCTTGAAGAAGCCCAGAAGCTCTTAAGAGAAAAGAAGCCTGCCGTCTTGAAAGATCCATTTCCTAAAGGGCAAGGCTCAACTTCTGGCACCTCCAAAACTGGGGGCACTTCGCACGCTTCGGTTGATCAAACATTTATAAACATGGTTAATTCGGATGCACTTTTGCAAACTAGAGCCAGGAACTATACCCTGGAAGCGTAGAAAAAGGATAAGGAGATTCCTGAATCCTCCACTCCACTCCACATACCTGTGGACCCAATGCCCAAGATTCTGAAAGGTGTCTTGAAGAGGGAATCGCACAATCCCAACACACGGGATGCTTCTAACTACAATGTTGTTGAAGATTTAGCCCAGACCCCTTGTGCAATGTCTACTTTAGAAGTCTTGCAGAGTTGTCCTTTACAACGAAATGCACTTCTGGCAGCTATTGGGAGTATGGAGTCTTCCAACATGTCTGCGTGATTTGATATGACTGATGTCAAATACCGGTTTACCTATCACGTTTCCCTTCAGATTGAGGTCGTTCATGGTCCAATGACCATCAGACGAGCTGTAGTAGATGAGGGAGCGTCGACTTGTGTAATGTCAATTTCCTGTTGGAAAGCTTTAGGTTCTCCTGAGTTAGCCTCTTCCAACACACTGCTTACTGCATTTGATGGCAGAAATTTCCGTCCACATGGATTTTTGCCATCATTTGATGTCACTTTGGTCGGTAAGACAGTTGCGGTTGAAGTAGAAGTTCTGGATGCTCTGTTTGATTACAATATGTTGTTAGGCAGGAGTTGGACTTATGCCATGCGAGCTATAGCATCGGCAGTTTTTCGAGTGGTTATGTTCCCATTTGAAGGTAAGATCGTTACTGTTGATCAACTTTCTTTCACTCAGAGAAACAACCGGACTTCTTCGGAAACCACGATTCCATTGATTGATCAAACCACCCCGGTTGGCGAGAGTTTAGGAGCAAGACTTTACGGGTCACTAATCGACACTTTTGACCTACTAGCTCCTACCTTATTCGTTGGGACTGAGGGATGTTCATTGTCTGAAACTTCCATGGTTAGTTCAACAACTGATCCTGAGTTTCCCTCAACTAATACAAACCCCTCCGATCCCACCCCTGTTGTAGAAGTTACCCACTTGGATTCTCATCAAGCTACAATAGGACATATGTCGACTCCATTGGTGTCTGTCGAGTCAAACATAGATTGTGCCACTATTCAGACACCAGACCCGATCCATTCTCTCGACGGTTCAGAAATTACTTTACCTTCTGATGAGGAAATGTTAGAAGCCTTGAACGACCTGGACCATCCTCGTGAACATATAGATCGCGCGTCCTTCTTGTTTCATTTTCTTAACTTGTTAGAGAGAGGTGAATTTTTTTCACCACCCGATGAGAATACTGATCTCACTCCTTCACAAGTTGGTATTGTTGAAGCAAATAGATTACATACCTCACTGGTGAACATTTTCACTGGGGTCAACGGAAACATTTTCTTTGAAACGGGATGTTATCTGGATGAAATCATTCCGTATACCAATCTTTTTCGTGATTTCCATAACACCTTTGCCCGGCCTCACGAGGAGGATCCAGGCATTGACCCTACCTGAAGAAGTACTATGCCTAGGCTGAAATACTTTTTCTTGTAACATAGCTGTATATTTTTGTAAAGCTAGTTTTGTTATGCTCATTAGGTAATCTTATGTGTTTCTCGTTTCGTGTACCAGATGTCAACCGAACATTTCTTAGGATTTGTTGATGGCACCAGTCGCCACACCTGTCAGTTGGCTGCAGCAGCTTGGGTCATTTATTCACCCGATGACCAACTTGTCTCTTCGGGGGGGGTTTGTTTGGGACCTACCACGAATAATGTGGCTGAATACAATGCAGTTATGGAACTTCTCCGAGATGCTCTCAGTCATGGAATTTCATACCTGGAGGTAAGGCTTGACTCACAATTAATTATATTTCAGTTAACAGGTGTCTATCAGATTAGAGATCCAGGATTGCTACGTCAGTTTCTACGAGTTAGACTTTTGGAAAGACAATTTCATTCTATCAGATATGAACACATTCCAAGAAGTTTAAACACTTTAGCTGATTCATTAGCAAATTATATGTTAGACTGGCATTTGCATCATACATTGTCATAAACAACATTGCACACATAAAATTAAAACGCATACCCATGTAAATAATCGATACTGTATATAACCGGTACCGTGTCAAAAAATATGAGTTTCGAGTCACAAGTTTATCAAGTCAAGTCATAAAAGTACAAAAGCTGGGCATAGTAGCCTCAAAAATATATACATAGAATGTTTTCTTCTCCTATGGAGAAGGAGGGACCTCATCATCATCTACCACATTGCGATAGCATATGACTAGCCTAGCAACCCTCCGCAGCACCCTAAGCCATGCTGGGGGCACCCCAACAACATCTTCCTGCATATCAACTGGTATCTGATCCATACGGCACACAGGAATCTCATGAGTCAACCGACTTATTTTTCTCTCTAGGGTTCCCAACATAGCATCTGCTGCGGTAATATCAGCTGGCCTCACATAGATGGTAGGATGTCCCTCAGGACGAACAAGCCCAACATCTGCATATGACACTTGATTAGAACTTCAAAACTCATTCATAAAAATCAAATACTTGAAAAAGTTTGAAAAAATTAAATAAATTCTCAAAATTTAAACATACCAATATCTCCCCAGGCTCCACCTGGAGGAAGCACTAGCTCTGGATCGTGACGGAAATCCAATCCAGCATATGGAAACTGCTCAAAATCAGGCACTTGCCTCTCCCACCACCCCCAGAAATCATCAGTATGATAACAATAGTGACTTTCCCCACCACCCTGGCGGAGGAAAATGTCACCCCAACGGCCTAGTCTGGGCTCACGGGGGTTAAGCTGTGGTAGAGGCATCCCCAAACTGATAGCAGGCATCCTCTCAAAGAAGAAAGTACACAAAATACTACCGTACCCAAAATTCTTCATGGTGCCGGATTTGCAACCTGTCAATTGAGATTTCATGTTTGCCAGTAAACTAGTACTCCAATCATAAACATGACCGTGCAAGCATTGTACACCAATATGCATAGAATGCTTGGAAGCTAAGTGTTGTGATGCACTACCGACTACTCGGTTGATCATGCTCACTATCACTTTCAAAGGGAGACCATCAATAGTTGAAATCAAGACTTGGCTTCCCGATTTCTCAGCTCCGGCAACACAATAAGTATTCACGTACTCTTGCACGGATCGTGCACCCAAACGAGAAGACCCTTTTAGATTGATTACATCTCCTCTTCTTGAGAAACCAGTAATAAAGTATATGTCATCAACAGTAAGCTCCAATGTTTGCCCACGGATGACAAAAGTATTGGTATCCACATCCCAATACTGAATCAGTCTTCGAAACATTTTGTTTAAAGCCCTCATGTTTACGGTTCAGTAAAACTTCAACAAACCGCATCTTCGAAGAGCATGGAGGGTGGCCGGATCTTGCATGGCCAACCTATCCATGTCCTCATGCTCCCTCTCCATCCATTGAAGGACCATCCTGCACAAAAAACCAAAATTTTTTGAGTCTCGGCACTTGTATATAAGCTTTCAAGTATGTACGCTACTGTGTATACTACACAGTTGCATGTAGGGGCTACTCTGCTTGAGCAAAGTAGCGCCCATCGAGTTTATACGCTACTGCTTTGTTTACACAGTAGCGCCCACGCAGAAACGCTTATGAACATTGCATTGCAAAGCTATTTTTGCTCAAAAATTGAAAAATAAACCATTAAAATGCAAGTAAAGGAGATTTCAACTTACTTGGTGGAGGAAGTTTGATGGTTGGATGCTCGGTTCGATCGCAATGGAGATTTGAAATTTGCAAAAGGTTGCCCCAATCTTTGCCCTACAACTCAAATTGGAAATTGATTTTTTAAAAATGAAATTATATATAAATTGGATTTTGATTTTTACCCATAATTGTTAATTTTCTATAGTTGCAAAACTTTCAAAAAACCCTAATTAATCAATTGAAACACACAATACGGTATAACACTGATCCAAGCTCAATTTTCACTTAATTGTTGTCGGATTCGTCTCCTAAGTTTAAAATTTCTTGATGATGGACCTTGTCAACTAGCTAAATATTTCAAATTCATATATCATTCGAGATTTTTGCCGCATCAACTAATATTTTGTTGAAGACCTAGTTTTGGCAGACTATGAAGCTATGATCCTAGAAGCTGACCTTTAAGTCATTTTAAGCTCTTGTTTGGACTATCTAAACCTAAACAAGATTGCCGAGTAAGCTTGTCCTCTTCAAGCTCGTTAAAGTACTCGAAGGCTAATCCACTCAGGTATAGAATTACCCCTTTTCCGGGCCTAAGTGGATTAACTACGGAAAAGGTATACTCTAGGTATACTCTTGTATGTGCTAGAAGAGTTCTCCTTTCATTGTTTTATACTTTTTCGGGGGAGGAGACTAACTGTACGAAAAATGACCTTTTGGAGCCTCTCTTTAGGGTTTTCAGGCTCTCTAAATATGAAAATACCAAGCGAGCATTCACCTACTCGGGCTCGATGTGAAATCCACGAGAGGGTAAATAGAGGACTGTTTAAGTTTTTCAACTCTATAAATAAGAAAACACCACTGAGCACAGACCAATTCGGGCTCGATATAAAATCCACGGATAGGTGAAAAGAGGATTGTTTAAGTTTTTCAGACTCTATAAACAGGAAAACACTAGCGAGCATTAATCTGCTTGGGCTCGATACTAAAATCCACGAGCAAATATATGGAGTTATTGTTTAAGTTTTTCAGACTCCTTAAAATTGAAAACACAGGCGAGCAAGAACAGATCTCGGCTCGATATTAAAATCCAGAGATCAGTAAATATAGAGTAATCTTCTATCTCTTCTTCGAACAATATAAATAATGAAGAAGGTCCTGAGTCTTCCTCCCATGGGCTCGTTAAACTATTTACATGGTTGGATCTATTGAGTTTTCATTCTTTCTTGGACTCATTAAAACAACAAGAAGGGTATTCTTTTATTTAAAAATAATAAGGAACGGGAAAGACATATCATATCTTCATTGTCAAAGGCAGTTTCAGTCAAGTTCTATCCTTGAACACAACACCTACATGAGTCTATCTTGTCAGTTTGGGTTTTTTTTTTGACCTCAGGGTGAACCTTTCCTCCGAGTTATTGACTCCCCCGGTTGGTTATTCTTCCAACCATATGGAGGGTCTGCTAATGTCTCTTACATTTCAGACTTATTTAACCCATTATGTCAGAAACTGCATGAGTCACTTTGTGTCATGCTCAATGTTCAAGTATATACCCTGTGTCGGCCATTCGGCAGTTTACCTTGACCTCATGTGTCGGCCTTCCTAGTGTTAGTCTTGTTAGATATTATTCCCTATCAGCACTTACCAGTTGAGTGTTCCTCGAGTTGGATGATGGAGGATGCCTTAAGGCCTCCCTTCCAACGGACTTCTTCCCATCGACATCAACTCATTATTATGGGATTGAAGTTTAGAGTTTCGGTTAGTACCTTGGAGATTGCAGTCACCAGTGGCAATTTTCCTCGTTGTTGAATGATGAGAATACACCAATGTCTCTTCTTCGACAGGATTCCCAAGTGTTCGACTCCAAGTCCATCTATTCACATTTGGCGAATCGTACTTGGTACCTTGGACCCCATCATCATTATCAGTGGAAGTCCTCGCGTTTGTTAACGGTATACATCAATGACCGGTAATCAAACGATACCCCCCATGTTCGACTATCAGCTCATCTATTCACATGGTTAGGGTTTGTACCTAGGGTTGTTTTTGGATGAAGACCTTGGGATTTTGGATGACATTACCTCATTTTGTTATCACCCAAGTTGCGCAAGACTGAGCCTTACTTATATTCGGCTTTCCATGAGACATAGATCCAGTTTGTTGTTATGGCTATGATCTCTCAGTTTGACATGGATCCACGCTTGTATTCCAAGTGGCCATGCTTTATATACATCTCCTTGCTATGTATCGGAGATCATGTTGTATCACACTACACATCTATAAGATGTCAAAAATGTAAGTGCTCGCTGACCTTGATCTTTGTTGCAGGTTTCTTGTGACTTGTTTTCTACGGTTTCTTTGCTCCTCCTTTGGTTTTGGATTATAATGTATTTCGGCCATCGTTTCCCTCTGACCTCACACATTAGGGGGCATCTGTTATAGGTCAAACTTGCACCTCTCCATCCGTGATCACCGTGAGCTGTTGATCACACAAAAGGACAACTTGGATGGAGGAGCATGTTGACCATGGATGATATGTCAACTCACTCTATTTCCTGACATTACTGGAAAACCCCAAAAAATATCATTTTGAGATATGAGCGCTACTCTACTCAAAGAGACTAGCGCCCATACGCTACTCTAGTGTATCATAGTAGCGCCCATATCCAAGTATACGCTACTCCTTCTCAGCAGAGTAGTGCTCATCATTTAAAATCGAATGAGCGCTAGTTGTTAAGCACTAAGGTAGCGCCCTATACGCTACTTCACTGAACAAGAGTCATGTACATCTTAAAAGATGATTAAAAAATAAATTAATTCCTCGAGGAGGATTAGTTGATGGTAGTTTCCTAACTCCCCCAACTTCCTCCATAACTACATATCGACCTAAACTACTTCTTTAATCTTATAAATACAAAGAAGGTTAAAGGAGAAGGGTTAGAAATTATAGCTAGAGAACCTAGATGTTGAGATGAATTAATGGAGAAACTTTAAGACATTGGAGGAGTTGATACTGAAGACATCCAAGCCAGAGAAGAGCAAGAGCCCAGAATCAAGTTGCAGGAGCATGTTTCATGATCAGGTATACTTGTACATCATTATAATTTTGACAAATAAAGGTTGAAGTGTCTTTCTTGTTCCAATTTAAATGTGTTGTGAAATGGCATCTTAATTTGGATCTGTTTTCGTCAATGCTGAATGTTAAACATTGTTTTTGTTTCTTTCAAGCTTTATATATTTCCCAAAATGTTTTGAGAAAGGTATTGTTATTGCAGGTTTACTGAAAGGAAAGTGGATTTGGAAGTTGAACACGAGATCAAGTCAAGGCTAGGATCAAAATTCGATTGAAAGGTATGTTCCCAAGATCTACAACTTATTTCTTTTTGTAAATGTCTCTGTAATAGCATCAATACACTTACCTGTCACCCCAACCAAGTTGATAGCATTAGTTTCCTTGCTATAGGGTATATTTTCCTGCCAACAAGCGGCACGAAACTTAAACATAGGAAGATCATATATTTTATTGACATCAATCTCAGGCAAAGACCAGTTTGGTTGAGGTTCATATTCTTGAGACACAACCCGAGTATCATATAGACTATCGGAATCAGTCTTGTTTAAATACTTATTTAACCATGACCATCGCTTAGTATGTTTCTCTTTTCTAGAAGAAGTAGATTCAGGGAAGTAAAAACTGTTATTTGAAGAATTCATAATAGAAGAGATAAATTCAAAGGTGAACCTGGAGAAATGTAGCACCGTGAAGAACAACTATTGCATGCCTGAATGCCCTTGATGGCTGACAGCACCGAGAGCGGGTGAATGCGTATGCTATCTCTTCAAACAACGAACTATCAAATACTAGACTTTGAAGATAATAACTCTTCCCTCCTCAAAAGGGAATAACGCACATAAGAGAAATAGAATTGATGGCAATATATCGGGAACACAGGCTCTGATACCAACAAAATAGCGGAACAAACAAAATAGTAGAACAACAATTCTTCAACATTATCTTCATTAAGCATCCAGCAATTACAATACGCAGATCAGCTTCGGAGGGCAAATCTCGTCACTGTAACACATCTATATTCCTAGACACAATGTTCTGGGCTCATTTATCCTTCAGAAACAACAAGTTGTAGCTTCCAGAAAGCTTCCTGGAGACACTAGAATATGCCTACTAGCACCCTACACAAACTGACATTAATTACAGACTGAGCTTGGCTTTTGATGCAATGTTATAGCTCAGAGGAAAGTTGCAGAGCATACACCCGGCTCGACTCAGACTTGCAGAGCAACTCAACACATGAGCAGACACAAAAACTCACAGACACTTGCAGAGCTCTAACCACTAGAACACTCAGACTCGAATGCCTAACTAAGACCTCAAGCCTTTCTTTTATAGCATTACATCCGGTTAACCGGTGGCTTGGAACAGGCAACTGGAAGTCTAAAGCAAAGATTCCGGGGTAATGGTGGGACCACACCATTATTATCTCGTCCCTTCGAGGCAGAGCCATATGGGGACCCAGACTCATGACTCATCATGAATAAAACTATTGGCCGACAACTTTATTACAATGGGCCATCCAAACAAACTAAAGTGGGATACATAGTCCCGACAAAGTACATCGTGGATGCTTTTAAAGCCCGGCCCACCATGGCTTTCATGATACTTATATTAAAAGTAAATAAAGCAAATATATATACAAAGTGGAGATTCATGAAAGAACCCACAAAATTAAACTTGTTAACCATAGTCAGGCGGACTATGATCCGAATCAAATCCCTCGGACCCAAATCCATCATGGTCAAGTTCGTTGTCTTTTGAAGAATCTTGTAGAAATTATTGGTGGTGCTAATCAGTACCATAATGTATTACATCCTCCATCCAGTGAGGGGCATCTTCTCGAAAACATGCAAAGAAAGGAGATTGTCTGAAAAGTTCAGGTCTCATGTAGTTGGGAACAGAAACATCACCAAAGAAACAGTGTTTGATAATGAGCTTGAATTCTTGTCCTGGAGTAATTGAGGGGTGTACAGTAGCACCTTTCCAAATAATGTCGAACTGAAAAATACCATAGATGAGAGAGGCACCATATATTTCATCTTTCAGGATAGGAATGAAAACCTGGGGAGAGGCATGCTCTAAGGCTGAGATTCTGGGAACATATAAAAAGAGTAAAATATTCATCCAGGGACTCCACTAGCGAGTATGAAGATCATCACAAAAGAAACATACAATAACTTTTCCATTTGCTGTGGCAAGCTGGTGAATGGCATAAAAATCTATCCATCTAATAGCAGGGTCAAAACTATAAACAAAAAACTACGATTCTCCTTAAAGCAAATGAAAATGCCCAATAATCATATTGACATGGTTGACTCTGAGAAGGGGATTATTGAAATTGATATTGTAGCTGCGGCGTCCCTCTGGAGAGTTTAGCCAATCTTGAAGTATCTGTTGTTGGATTTCAAAAGGAAGAGTCTGGATTTTGTTGTGAAAACAATCGCTGCAATAACAATAAATGCATTCATGACAAACAAGAACTGAATTGTTTGCTGCTGAGGATGAAGACTCGCCTTTTTCAAAAACTTTGATTTCTCAGAATTGTGATCCTTCTCGGGTTAACATATCAGCAAGATGATTATCTTTGTTGGCTTTGTAGAAAATCTCAAAATCAAAACCTTGAATCTAGACTGCCCATCTTAGAACTCTGGCATTGCCATGTTCTAGAAGTCTTTTGTTACCAAGCATACCCTTCATATGCTTAAGATCTGTTCTAACTGTAAAACAGACACTTTTGAGAAAAAGTCTGAAACGATGTAAAACAGATGCTTCGGAAAATGTTCTAGAAGTATAAGCACAAACCTTCTCTTTCTTTGAATGCTTTTGCAACAACACAGTTGCCCAAACTTGATCAGAAGCATCAGTCTCTAAAATAAAAGGTAGATCTAAGACTAGAAGAGCAAGGGGAGGAAGCTTCTGGATGTTTGCTTTGATTCTTCTGACTGTGTCAGTCATAGCTGGTATCCATTCTGTGCCAGGCTTTAATCTTTTTCTGTAACAAGTTTGTGTCTTTTTCCCGTGCTTGATAAAACTGTCTGATATAATTCAAGCAACCGAGGAATCGTTGAACTTTTTTAGTATCTTGCAGTCTATCAGGAAACTCTAAGAGTTTCTGCAAAACATGTGGCTGCATAATTATTCTTCCTTGTGAAATATGAAGGCCCAAGAATTCAATGGAAGTCTTGGCAATAACAAACTTATCTTGGGATGACGAAAGTGCAATCCCATGTTTACAAACAAAATTATGAAATTGTTCTAAATGGATCTTATGCTCAGCTATATCTCTGCTAAAAATGAGCAAATCATCAATATATACAATAACAAAGTCTAAAGAACAAAAAATGTCTTCCATCCTTTTTTGGAACTCTGATGGAGCATTCTTCAGACCAAAAGGCATTACTGTCCACTGATATTGGCCATGAGGGACTACGAATGCAGTCTTGTACCTACCTTCTGGTGCTATGCCGATTTTCCAAAAACCACTCTTAAGATCAAACTTACTAAAGACATTGGATTTTGCTATTTTAGACATAATTAAATCTTTATGAGGTAGAGGATACCTGATTGGTTCTAAAGCTTTGTTCAATTCTCCATAATTTACTACCAATCTTTTCTTTCCTCTTTTCTTCTCAGAATGCTTATTGACATAAAATGCTGGGCAAGCCCAAGCACTTTTGCAAGGTTCTATCAGCTTCCTATCCAACTACTGTTGGATTTCTTCTTTGCATGCTTGCTGCTCCGTAGGACTCATATTATTTGCTGAGGCTTTCTGAGGTTTTATTTCTGTATTCTGTTTGTATGGAAAAGTGACATAGTATCTTTCTCTCTTCCAGAAGGCATCTGGATGATTAGAAGTACATTCCCTTTGTAACTTCTGAGTTATTTGTGAAAGGATGTCTTGACCATGTAGGTTTGCATGTTTGAAAATCTTTTTTATTTTTGCCAAATCCTTGATTGATTCTTCGACAATGTTTGGCTTTTCAGGAGAAATTCTAATAGTGAAAGTAGAATTTACTGGAATGGAAGTCACAGTTCCTTGCACTATGAAATCAACTGAATCTTCTCTAAATGACATTAGCAGGTGTTTCTTGACAAAATATTGTCCTAGTAATATGTCAGCTCCTGTGTCTAAACATTATAAAGTAACATATGTTTTGATTTTTCCTAACAAAATAGGAAAATCTGGAGCAATAAAATTTACCTTGATGAGTTCCTTGTTAACTGCTCTGAAGTGAATAGAGATAGGCTGCCAAAAATATTTTGGAATGTCTTTGTATTTACAACAACTGTTCATGGCGCCTGTATCTACTTGTGAAGTCAGAAAAATTCAAAACTAGTAACTAATATTAGGCTAGAATTCTAAAACTAGTCATGGGCACAATTAAACCCTCCCACTTCTTCCCAAGGTGTATTTTTTGGATTTGATGTGTCTGAGATCATATGTGCAGAAACTTAGACAACATACGATAATATAGATTCATAATCCTTTGCAGTAAGTATTGGTATCATTTATGTCTCGACAAAAGCTGCGGCTGAAGTCTACTCCAAAGCTTCCTGGGTACACTAGCATATGAAAAGTAGATCCTTACAATAACTTGGGGTGCAATAAGAAGTGGATGGATTTTTTTTTACTCTAATATACTAATATGCAAAAGATACATGATTTTAGGGAAGGTTTGACAGCGTTTGGAGATCAAGAGAGGAATTGCACTGATATAGTCTGCATAAACTAGTCTTCTTTTAGGATTTTCCAAATAGGCTCAGGGGGTCAGGAAATATGAAATTAAGGCTTGGGATGGACTCAAAATGGTCTTAAGGACCTGAAATAACTGACATAACAAAAAATAGACTCTCATAGGTCTCCTGGTATTAATTACTACAAAACTAGTCAAAATTTATATTACAATGAGCAAGCTTTGTAAAAAGAAATCCCAAACAACCTTCAAGGATCACAAACCTAATATAATATCATATATCAGAGTTCAAACAATTTAATATGAACAGAATCAAATTCCATCATATATTTATAGTATCATTAAGAAGGATTTATGGTCCAAAACTTATAAAGTGCTCTCAAAATTGGCAATTCTTACATTACCAAGTAAAATCTCTCAATGAAAGAATGAGATGAAGAAACGGGATGATGGATTGAAAATCAGAGATTAAACTAAGTTTCTGAAAGATCATGGATGGAATCACATCATCTAGTATATTTCATAGAGGGTGCAACCACACTAATGCTCTCTTCCTTTCTCAAATTCACCACAAACTCTTCTCGAACTTTCACTCCTCTCTGCATTAAATTTGGTGGCTTGTGTTCTTCTTGAATATGAATGGTTCAGACCTACATATAAAACTTTAATTGCTGCTGGAATACCCTAGGAATAAACTAGATAAACTCTTATTCAATCTCCCATAGGAAAGACTCTACAATTCTGAACTGGAACAACCACCCAAGTCAAGAGTAGCTATTGATCTCTCCAAATCGAATTATCAAAGAAAATAAATATGTGAGAAGGAGTTGATAGCCTTCTTTTATAGAAAACTATTGTGATTTGCCTCCAAATTTGACTTGCCTCTTAGAATTCGAATTCATGAGGCCAATGAGGAAACTTGGCATGTGTGGGTCTCATCGAATTCACTAAAGCACATTCCTTAAATGGAAACATGATTTTTACCTTTATATACTTGCTTTATTGTTGTTTCCATTCTTTATTTGTGCTTTACTACTTTTCCTGTCTTTTTTTGCTTTTAGCTACTTTTGCTTGTCTTTATGCTTTTGCATGCCTTTCTAGTTTTTGTTTGCTTTTGTCCACTTTCGTTATTCATTGATGGAAACTTCTTAAGAAGC
The DNA here is from genome assembly GCA_027924585.1 of Larix kaempferi. NCBI lineage: Eukaryota > Viridiplantae > Streptophyta > Pinopsida > Pinales > Pinaceae > Larix > Larix kaempferi. The sequence continues at coordinate 9,226,856 of BSBM01000431.1, read as the reverse complement.
ATCCTTTTTAATTATGCACCACCCTGGGCCATTTAGCCAATTTCCAACTCATTAAAAATATTAGAAATATTAAATATCTCAAAATTATGGTCCTTCCTAATTTATTTAATTAATGACCATAGTCAAAATTAATTCTCTCATTGATTAATTAATTAATATTTTCACTAGGACCCATGGGGACTTAATGTTCTAGTGGTTTGACCATGGTGCTAAAAAAACAAAAGGGGACATTACAGTCCTCCCCTCCCAAAATTGCTTGTCCTCAAGCAAATCAAAATTTGTATGATGAAACACTTGGGCACTTTTCCACCAAATTCGGCAAGCTTCTACATGAGCCATTTGAAATTCAAATTCATCATAGATGAGCTCCCTACTTCCATACATTGAGCTTTACATGTGTCAAGATTGGTCTTGAACCAATGTGGACAATTTAAATCTTAAACTTGTTTCCCCTTAAGCACCTTATGCACTTAGCCAATGCATGAACAATTATTAACACCTCCATGTTTCTGTCTATGGTGGGGTTGCAACTTCATGGAATGTCTATTCAGACTCAAAATTATTCTTATGTGTCCTTGGGAAGCATCACCCTTTTGCACATATGGTGGGGCAAAACTTGGTGAGACAAACAATTGAAAATCATGCACCACCTTCTTAATCCTTGTTATCACTCAAGATTCTTCTGGGTTGTGGAAGAAGGGATCACTAAGTTAACTGTTTCAACTACACTCTTGTGGATGGAAACTAGCCTTTCCAAGCACAAATATGGTTCTCTCTCTCACAACTCTCTCAACATGCAAAAATATCTATTGAATTGGATGGTTGTGTATAAAAAGTGGTGGCTAGACCTTCAAATAAGGGTTTTTTTAGTTGGTTGGATCAAGGATAGGTGTACCATAGGGCATGGAGTCAAAATTTTATCGATTTTTTCTGTCACAGATGAATTATTTGGACTATAAATTCAGAGGTAGAGGCAAGATAAATGAGGTTATTTCAAGTCAAAATATATCAGCAGATGGTAGAAAAAAGGGAAACAATGTCCATCACAGAGTTAGAGCATTTATGAATGAATTCTAACTTGTAATTTTAGGAATAAAGGGAGGAGTGTTTAATCATATGTATCTGAAGCATGAAAGATGAATTTTGATACCATGTAATCTTGATCTAGACACTACAGAAGAATACAATCAATGGAAAATACCATCAAGAAAAACATACATAGGAATAACAGACATCAAAACACTCATTGAGGAATCTCAGCTCCAAAATGAGGTCTTCACATTAATCGAAGGAATGGGTTTAATTACATACTCAGATTTTATTATCTCAAAATCCCAACCCTTAAGTCTTATTCAAAACCTTCCTTTATAGGATTACAAAAATCAAAATCTTCTAGACCTACTTCAACCATATGTTTCTATTTATTAAATTCGCAACTACAACTGTTTGTAAAACATCATACCTAACTATCAGTCTTATAGACTGTTTATTCAAAATAATAATAAACTGGAAGTGATGAGGCCATATTCTTTCCTCATGCCAAGCTGCTCGAACCAATTGCTTCTTGATCTGGATATGCGCCGATGGGAAACTTCAGTGCGCTGCAAGTGCAAACTCGGACTGTCAAAACTACTTGTCGTCCTTCAGATCGAGCAATTTCAGGATGATTTTCAGGGATTGACATGTTGTGCCTTTCTTTTTCCTTCATATCAACTCCCAGTCGCAGAACAATTGAGTCTTTTTCACCCCGAATTCTACATTTTACGCATCCGCAATTTATTCTAATAAACCATCTTCAGTCCACAGTCCACAATCCGCAAGCTGCAATGCGGGAGTCGGAAGTTGGAACTTCCAAATGGACTTAACCCAATTTCTCCTCCGACATCTGCAATGCACAATGCGGGATTTAGAAAGTTGGGGCATTGTCGCACAACTTCACAGAAATTACCCTTCTGCAATCCTCAATGCGAGAGTCGGGGTCAGAAACTCAATATTTGCAGCTTCGCAGAAATCATCTCTGCAATCCGCAATCCGCAATGCAAGTTTCAAAAATCGAAAACTCAAATTTATAACTTCGCATAAATCTCACTTCCACAATCCGTAGTCCACAATGCGAGACTCGGAAATCAAAAACTCAAATTCACGCCCTTGAAGAAATCACGCCTCCACAATCCGCAGTCTGTAGTCCGCAATCCAAGACTCGGAAGTCAGAACCTCAAATGCAAAGCCTCGAGAAAATTACTCCTTCGACTTCCGCAATCTGCAATCCAAAATGTGGGAGTTGGAAATTTAGAAACCAAATATGCAACTTCGTGAAAATTTCATCTTCGACTTCCATAATCCGCAATGCGGGAGTCGGAAAGTTGGAAAACCAATGCACAACTTTGAGAAAATTACTCCCCCGATTTCCACAATCCGCAATGCAGGTTCGGAAAGTCGAAACCTTTGCAGAATCGCTCTACGACTGTTGATTTAGCTTTATTTTCAATCTTGACCATTCAATCTTTTAAGAGCAGAAGACCTCCCTTTTACCATTTTTTCACTAGGGCTTGTTCATTTAGTCCGAAAGGGTCAATACTTAGCCATTTTTGGGAGTTTTTTTCCTCTTCTTTTGGAGTAAACATTAGTGGGCAGGCTTGAGATTTGGGGGGGGGGGTACCCTGTCCTTCCCTTGTGGGTTTTTTTATTAAGGGTGTTAATAATGACTCCAACCAGGGATGTTATCCTCCCTGTGAGGTAGCAAGAACAATAGACTAGTGTCCTTCTTATTTTTTATTTTTTATTTATTTTTTAAATGCAAATACAACTGAAAAATAGCTGTCTGAAACTCAAAAAATGGTAATGTACAGTGAGGGTGGGTTGATAGACTCATTTTTTCACTGGAGATAGTGTTTTAAGAACCACCCATTGACAGGTCCTTTTCCCACTGGTTCACCATTTTTGTCTTTCAAAATGATAGCATTATTTCCATGGTAAGCAATGACTGTATGAGTTCCCTGCCAGAGATTATCAAAATTTTGGGCTTGTTCTTCTCTTCTAACATCCCATTTAAGTACCAAATATCCCACTTGGAAATCATCAACCTTGGTTCTTTTGTCAAAATTCTTCTTGACCTTCTCCTAAGGTATCATAGATTCAACATGTACTTTGTTCCTGGTTTCCTGTATTTCAATCAGTTGATTGGATCTCCTTATCTTAGGATTTGGTTCTTGTTCTTGTTCTTGTAGTAATCTCATTGCAAGCCCTCTGAGGGAATCAGGTAATATCACCTCTGTTCCATACACCAATTTGAAAGGTGAAGTACCAAAGGACCTCTTGGTGGTAATCCTATCAGCTCATAGGGAAAAATTTAACTTGGTATGCCAAGCCCTCTTATTTTCCTACAACAGCCTTTTAATAGTCCTAACCAAGCTCTTGTTAGTTGACTCAACTAGTCCATTTCCCTAGGGGTATTATGCAGTAGAATGACCCAATTTTATATGAAAATCATTGCAGAACTTGACCATTTTATTAGATTTGAAAGCTTGAGAATTATCAGTGATTATTTTAATAGGACAACCAAACTTGGACATGATACTTTCCTCCAAAAATTTGATGATGACTATTTCAATGGCTTGTCTGGTGGGTGTTGCTTCAATCCATTTGGTGAAGTAATTTGTGGCAGTCAATATCCACCTGTGTTGTCCAGAGGAATTGGGAATGATTTCACCAATGAAATCTAGCCCCCACTGCTGGAAAGGGGCTTCTACAGAGATTGGTTTTAAAGGAAAGGGAAAGAGATTCCTTTTTCCTTCAAAGATCTGGAATTCATGGCAAGTAGCTACCTCTTTATATGCATCATTTAACATAGTGGGCCAATAAAATCCAGCCTTGAGAATCTTGTTGACGGTGGCCTTCCAGTAATGATGTCCCCCATAAACACCTTTGTGAAATTCTTTTATGGTCATTCTGGGTTCATATTCCAACATACAGTTCAGTAAAATACCTCCTGGGTATTTCCAATAAAGGCCTCCACTCAGTATGCAAAACTTTGCAGCCTTCATTTTTGTTGACCTAGCTTTGCTTTTATCCATCTCGGGGGGTGCTTGTAGGTTCTGCAAAACATATATAATATCAAAGTACCAAGGAGATTATGAGAATTTGTTTGATACCTGCAATAGTGGGTCTTGAGCAGTATTTTCCAACATGTGTGAGACCAAGTTTACACTTAGTGAATCCCAATTTTCTTTAGCCATGAGTCTGGCCAGTCCCTTCCCTTTGACAAGATTTGTAGGCTTGATTTCCAAGTACTCCAATAGTACAACTATCCACTTTTCCCTTTGACCTTTTGGATTAGGCTTTGTCAATATGTATTTTACAACAACATTAGGGACAAACAAAACAACATGGGAATGTAAAACATAAACTTTGAAATCCTTTAAAGTTTTGATCATTGCATAAGCCTGTTTTTCCATAATATTGTACTTGAGCTCAAAATATCTGAGATCTCTGCTAAAGAAAGCTATGGGCTACTCATCCCCTTCCCGATTTTTCTGTGAAATTACTCTAGATATAGAATGTTCCGAGGCCAAAGAAAACATAATAAATTCTTTTTCAAAATTAGGACAAATTAGCACAGGTGCTTCAACAATTGCCTTCTTTATGTCTTCAAATTATTGCTTGGCTTCAACAGTCCATCTGGTCTGATTATCCTTTTTAAGCATGTTTGTAATTGATTTCTGACCTCTGCAAAGTTGGGGATGAATCTTCTTAAAAAGTTTACCCTGCCCAAGAAATATTGGACTTCCTTTTTACTCCTGGGGAGCTCAATTTTCTGTATGGTGTCAGCTCTGTCTGGGTCAATTTTAATTCCATCTTTAGATATTATATGACCCAACAACTTACCTTCTTGCATGGAAAAGTTTGACTTTTTGGGGTTCAAATAAATCCCAAACTTTCTGCATTTTAAAAACACTTTATGTAAATGTTTCAAATGATCTTAATCAGATTTGGAATACACATTAATATCATCCATATATATATAACCACAAACTTATATTTTTCTTCTACAAAATCTATGTCCATTGCTCTCTAAAATGTGGCTCGTGCATTCAATAGACCAAAAGGAATTTTTGCATACATTAAAGTTCCCCAAGGTGTGGTAAATGTTGTTTTGTCCTGATCTTCTGGTAGTACTTTTACCTGATTGTACCCTAAGAATCCATCCAACATGTAAATCCTTTCATACCCTACAACTTTCTGTAAAATATGATCCATTTTGGGCAGGGGATAGTTGTCTTTTAGGGACAATCTGTTTAGATTTCTGACAATCTAATTTCTCCATTTTTCTTCCTTACTGAGACTATGTTGGATACCCACTTTGAAAATCTTAATGAGACTATGATTTTGGATTAATATAGTCTCTTCACTTCCTTTTCTATAATATGGAGTAACATAGGGTTCATCCTTCTTATCTTTTGCTTGATGTGAGCACATGTTACCAAGACCCCACTGAAGTTATGCCAAGAGAGTCGATGTGTCGCCGCCTTCCTTTCCCTGTGTATCATCTTCATGATGCACAAACTGAAAAAAAATTGCTCAAGAAATTCATGGCACCTCTATACTTGGCTTTGTGCCAATTTTCCCATTGAGCACACAAGAGGAGATGACCCTTGAACTGTTTCCCTTGATCAAGCATGCAACAACATCGATGCTTTTTTGACACTCCTCTGATGGTGAAACACAACTACTTTACCTCAATGGTTGCATCATACTCAGTGATCAAAGTTCTATATGTCGACTATCAAAGGATGATCATATGACTAGTCATAGGATGCCTCTAATCATGATGGTTTTCTTGACTTGAGATTGACTACCTAGAAAATGAGTATCACATGGAAAAATTTTGTGAAATATGGGTTGTGAAATGAATTATACCAGGTGCCTCGGCTACCATATCTTCAATTTTATGGAAGGTCATCATGGAATCAAAAGAGTTATGAATGCTACACCATGATCAGGAAGTAAAACATGCTAAGTCGATTACTCTGTTCATTTTCTCTGTTAAATTGAGATGGTTTGCTCTAGTTTTTTTAGAAGGCCTTTCTTTCTCAAGTATATCCGCCAAGAGATTTATACATGAATTTGAAGGTATTATTGGTTGTAAAGTTTTCAGATTCAACATATTTTCTCCCAAAAATATAGACCAGGTGTGGTATTTTTTATGAATTTCTGACTGAGGTGAAAATGAAACAAACATGTGAGTCTTGTTTCCAATTTCTTGTTATGTTTCTCTTCAGGCGTCATTGGTTGTCTCAATTGGATCAAGGTACTTAGACTGTAGATTTGGAAGATATGTAAATGGTCTCCCCTATCTTCATCAACTATATGACCAATTGATATTGAGAGGAATGATGAATAGGATACCAAGACTCTACCATGTAAAATTATCTCCGGGGTGCTCAATTCAAAGATTCTATGATCCATAAATTCATTGACAGATATGCCAACCCTCTCTAGCAAAATGTGAGCTACCATATTCACCATGATCAAAAGAAGCACTGATGGCCATGACCTTTGATAGTCTTCTTGGGGGGGATTTTCATGTTCCTTTGAATAATCTGGACCGGTAGCTGGAAATTCAATCAATAATAGCTTGTCACAATATGTCCTTTAGTTGATATTCTAAGTTAGAAAATAATCCCTGTGCTGCACAAATGTATTAAAAATAGTGTATTCATTGTCGGTTGTCATGATGAGAGAGAAACTTTCAAAATGACATGCTATTATTCTCGAACGGTTTTTAATTCTCAGTTTTGTAGGTAATGAGCCTTTAATCCAGGGCATTGATTGGATCGAAGTAAATATTGATAAGGCATAGTGGATTTCAAAATTGTCCACAATAATTCGCTACACAAAACATCCTATAGGCCTGCTTTAATTATATGTCATAAAGATTCTTGTTTCAATAAATATATGAGGAGTTGAGACAAAAAAGTGAGTGTCCACTTACTCTCCCTTTGATGATAAGCACAACAAGAACCTCTTGTAGGAATGATCAGGTTGACATGAGTTAGAGCTTCCAACCAAAAGTCCAACAATTCCATCTTCAAGGAATCTACAACACTGTTTCCATACCTTGATAAACTACTACCTAGACACAATAAAATGCCAAATCACCAAAATATACCATAGAAGATATATTCCATGAAATTTCACCAACCAAGAATAATCTAGGTCAGCCCATAATTTTCAACATTGCAGCAAACCCCTATCATCACAAGTCAAAGAATTTCCCCGGTCACCCCTTTGCAAAGTAGGGATTAACAGACACATTGTGCTCTCAAAATTCGGAATTTGTGGATGGCTCAAATAAAGTTAGCCTTGCTATTATTACAAATGAGGATTTGAATCACCCTAAAGATGTTGGAATTGAGCCTTAAGGGAATATACAAGTCTAATACCATTATGAGAATGAAACACAATATTGTGTTTTTTACTAAAGTTAGCATGTTTTGTAGGATTGTTTGTTTACTTTTGCAATATGTAAGGTAGTATACTTTCCAAGACGTTAAAGGTTGGAACTGGGAAGGCATACCCTGCAAAGAAATGACTATTAAGTTTCCAGTTTTGGATATTTGGCCAAGTCCATTCATAAATTTTTATGGTTTGACCATTTTCTAATATAAAATCTACCCGTTACTGTGAAAAAAATGCATTGTCTACAATAACCAGTCAATAAATTTTCCCCTGGATTGCACCTTACTTTGCATATTTTCAAAAATATCCATGATCTAAGTTATGTCTGTGACAAATATCCACTCATTAACATGTTTCCAAATGACATAGTTGTCTTTCCCTTAGAGGTTGGTATTGAAATACTACTTCCTTGGTATTGCTTCAAATTGTTTCCAAGCTTCAAACAAATTTTCATTGTCTCTTCCATTCTTGTACATGACGATGCCTTTGGGCTATATTTTTTTAACGTAGTGTATATGTTTCATCTTTAAGATATTTCATTCCTATATAGGACTTACAATCTAGTTGTTCCCCCCCCCATGCTAATATTCTAGTACTTTAGTTTTATGCTCTCTTTGCTAGAAAGATATCAGAAAGTGTGCTTTTGGATTGCAGGGTGGCCCAGTCCTTTTGGGATTCAATTCCAACTGGTTTTTTTATGTTTTTTGTAGGCCATCTTGGATGGAAGAGGCAATACAAAGTTATATATAAATGAATAGGTTGCGTGGAAAAGAGCTTTAAAGCACTATCCGACTATCAGGTCTCTCTTTCTTATGGAGGAGGTAGTGTGCAACATTCAACTAGGACTTTACTGAACTTCATTTGAAGGAACTGTCAAAATTTGAAGACAAATAAGCTGCTCAAATCAGAGCTAGGATGGACATTCTACGAAAGAAATTGCTTCTCTATAGATTGGTGCTAAGGATGAAATATTGAGGATTCTTGCCTAAATTTAAAGGGGGTACCTCAACAGCAGACCCTCGGGCACTTGGAATAACACTTGACATAAGCTTATTGAATATAATAAGTAACACATGATGCATTTTCTTCAAGAAAAAATAAAGAAAATAAGTTCTATAAAAGTTTGGCACAAAAGTTGAGCTTGGTTCTAATTCCAGTGTAACCATGTATGAAGTGAAGAAACCCTACTATTGATGTATGAAAATATGACATCAAAGCTTCAAGAACCAAACAAACCATCATATTAATTCCATAGAAAGGAATATATTGTGCTAGTGTCCAAGAGGTTTGTTAATCCCCTAAATTATAAAGGTAGGGAAAGCAACCTCCTACATGCAAACTTGTTGTACCCCAATTATGATAAATTATTACTATGCTAGAAAATATTAGCCTACATCAATGAAAAAATAACCTTCTCAATGATGTCCCATTCAATGAAATATAGCAAAATTTTATGCCGGCTAGCTTTTGGAAGCTTGAATGTTTATATTCTTCCTAGTCAACCATTCTAAAATGTGTCTACTATCAGTGATGAAAAAATCACCAATATTGAAAATATTAATTGTTAAACTTAGCCACTGTAGTGTTCAAGAATCTAAAAAAATTATGTTCCTAAGGTAAGCGGCACAACAACAATTCCAAGTCAAATCCTCTAGATAATATTTGTAACTAAAACAATGAAACTGGAAAGCCAACTCTGCTAGCCCCAAACATATTTTTGGTTCAAGAAACTTTCTCGAATGCTAAAAAAAATTCCCATGATGTTTCAAGGATGTTAGAAACAACTAAGCTATTTCTAGAAATTTCTAGAAATAACTAAGATGTTCCTCAATAGTTTCCAGAAATGGCTAAGAAATGTCTTATTTTTATACATTTTCCTAAAAGGAAAAAACTCAGAACCTGATTCAATTGCTGAAATTCGACCTCTATGCATAGATATTCAAGTTGTACATCTTGCTTTATGTGTGAACACACGTAAAGTTCTTATTTTTATGGGAAAGTTTATAGACCTTATGTAATGTCCCTAGGGGATATCAAAGGGTCACAGGGACATATCATTATCTCTTTGAGTCCAATTACTTTATTTTTACTGCAGCATATAAACCATAAACATTTAATTTCTATTTTTCCAAAATTAATTGCGACACCAAATCCAATAATTAACAATAATTTTATTTAAATTCATTAACACATCCAACATGTGATCTAAGGGCTGGGAAGGCTTCTTAACATCATAAAACCTTCAATAAAATCCATATGATATATGATAACCACTTCTAAAGGCTAATTATTCTTAATCACAGTTAACTAGTAATTAAGGTGTTAATTACGACACTTAGTGCGCAAATGACGACACTTATCACAAATCCAATTGTTTAACAAATAACCATTTATTATCAATACCAATGGATTAATAACATCTAATTACATGTAAAAAAGGCCTAAATTCCAAAAATTACAATAATTAATCATGGTAATTATGAAAGAGAGTCCACAAGACTAGTTAACTAGTTTTCCAATATAAGCAGCTAGTCTTGCACAAAATCAACTTATAACCATGCCATTAAACCAAAAATAAATCCTACAACCGTTAACAAAATATTTAAGCATGCACCTACATCCAATTAAAGGTTTATTTGCATATCATTCCAATTGCACATAAGGTGATCTTTTCCATCAATTCTAATGAAACTAGTTAATATTCACCATAAGGAATTGAGTCTAAATAACTAAACAAAAATGAAATGCATACATAAATAAAGGAACAAACCTGATAAGTATCCACATACAGAACAATAACATGTTATAAATAGATAACATGGCTGTAACATTTCATTTTTACGAAAACAGAGATTTCAATCCACAACTAGTTATCAATTTTCGCCGCAATGTACCTAGTTTCCAATTTAAAATTCCAAATTCCAAATAAATAGAAATATATGAATAATTTATCTCATGTACAGTGTATTATGGGTAACCTAAATTCATATTTCTGTAGCTTTCCTCCCATATACATTCTGTTAAATAATTCACAAAACTAGCTAATTTTACTCATTCGAATTGACTAGTAACTCTAGGAATCGCTAGAATAATGAAATCCACAGTTCATAGAATCATTCTTACATTCCAAATATAAATAAAATGTTTTATCAGTAATAAAAGAGTTATGTTTCATTCAAACATTTCGTCACACACTTCATATGCAACATCACAAATCTACTCAAAACAGTTCCATTGGAGGAGCTAGAAATTGGAAATTGATCTAGAATTTCGATAGACATTTCTCAGACAATATCAAGAATATTTAACCTCACATTATCACAAAAATTTCAAGTGTATTTATCATAAATAAGCATAAAATAAAACTCGGTAAATTTTACAAACACTTCATGTGCCAAGTCTCCAAACTATGCAAAACAATCCAATCGAAGAACTAGTTTTTGAATAAAAGGTAGAAGCATTGAAAAGAGAAGTGTCTTAAACCATTATGAGGCTAATGCACCATAAAAATACAAATTATATAATGAACAGGTGCATAAATATAATTTATGTAGCAGATGTGCCAAAGAATAATTTCCTCGAACAATTTGTGCACAAAATCCCAAAAACTAGTTTCCAATTCCTTCACAAAATTTACTTGAATAAATAGATTGAATCATGAGAAATTTATTCCAAAAATATATCATACATTTCATCAAAAAATTCATGTGCATCCATAAATAAATCATATAATATCCAAATAAATTAAATAAACATGATATAAATCACTTATATTTTCCAAATCCACAAATGAATCGACCGTGCCACATTCCACCCAGTCGTAGACACAATGCAATCCAAAACTCACTTTGCAATGGTCACCCCCGATCTGGAACCATGATGCCACAAGAAAGAGTGCACACAACCACAAATTCTCTCAAGAAATTATTCCCACCACAACGCAATGGAAATTTTGGCCTCTACTTCCACTCGAGGGAAATTACAGTGGCTCCGGGACAACAGTCCAACCACAACCCAATGGAAAGAACCACTTCCAATCGATGGAAATTCCAGTGGCTGCAGGAAAAACTCAAATCCAAGGCAGTGGATTTAACCCCTTCTTCCAAACCAGGACCTCCAGATGCAATACACAGCTCCGTCTAACCTTAAATCCAATGGCAGTGGACCTCACCCCTGCTTCCAATCTAGGATCTCTAGAGGCAATTCTAGGACATACACCAGTGGATCCGGAGTAACTCAGCTTGGGCACAGGATCCACAAGGGTGCGATGACCAGAAAGGATCTGATACCAAGAGCATAAAAATCGAACCATAAGTGTCAAACACAAGATCAAGAGAAAAATCATGAACCAACACACAAGTGTGACTAGACAACACAAGCAAATCAAATTCCTTCATGGGCAATTCGAATTGGGAGAGAGAGGTACAAAAGCATGAGAGCTACATTCCCATAATAGTAAAATGGAGTTACACATCAAGTGGTTAAACCAAGAGACACACTAAACCAACTCAAGAGGGCGCACTAGGTGTGTGTGTGTGTGTGAGAGAGAGAGAGACATAGGCTCTAACTGTTGATGTATATGTAACTTCATAATGTATTTCATCTATGTATTTCATATATATTTATTGTACCCTTATAAGAGATGTGTTATTCCTCTATAAGGAAGTGTCGTCATGTGGATTGACAAGTGTTGCAAGTGTGTGTACTTGCCGATGGGTTATTAGACCACCATGTGTGGGGTCGGCCCTAAAATATATATTATATTGTGGATGTATCTAGATAGACAAGTCGGCCCCATAAGGTCACTGGGAAAACAGGTTAAGTATAAATAGAGATCGGGAGATCTCTATTTGGATCATTCGGAAAGACACACTTCTCTCACTCAGAAAGTGGCGCACTAGTGAGGAGGAGGATCATCTGCTCTAAGAGACTATCTCAAGTGTATTTTGGTTGTACTTTGGTTGAGCCATTTCTCTCTCTATCTCTAAGGAAGTTGTGGGGTTTTTCACCTTAGGGTTTTCCGCACGGAAACTTTGTGTCTCTTGTCTCTCATGCTTTTGATTCTTGTGATGCTTGTGATGCTTATTGTGATTGTTATGTATTGATATACTGTATATGTTATTCTCTCAGTAAAGATCCAAGAGTATTGTGAATTAATGCTCAAAATTTAACATGGTATCAGAGCTAACCTGAGAAGAAGACATTTTGCAGTGACGAAAACTTAAGTTTCTTGTTTATTGGGTTTCTCTCCATAGTTTTTGGAAAATCAGTATAGTAGATTGACTCTACTCATCAAGGAGAATCTATCTATCCAATTAGAATTCAATTCCGAGCATTTTCAGATTTGGCCCTAAAAATTAGGGTTTCCATAAAAATAGAAATTTCTGAAATCTGAAGCCATAGCTGGAAGCTCCTTGCAAAAATTGAATTTTAGAGCTTTGGATCGAGATTTTTGGTTGGGTAGATCTCCGGGAAACTCAAACCCTAATTCAGGGCTCTCCCCAGTGAACCTGGGAGGACAAAAAGGCAAATCTGAAGGGTAAAGCTTTGCTGATCTCAAATTCTGAATACACCAGGCTGATCAGCTCATCAAGGCGCATCTTTCTATCCTTTTAGAAAGTTGAAATTCACATTTTGAATTTTTAGGGTTTTTCCAACAAACCCTAATCCGGGACCAGATCCAGTTTTCAGCATTTCAAGTGGTAAGACCGAAATCTTTTATATTTCATTTGAAGTACTCTTTAAGATGTCCCACCACACCAATCTTGAGGATAAGCTTGAAGGGGCTGATAAATTCCGAGCTTGGAAGTATAGGATTGGGTTAATCCTGGAAGAGAATGAGTTGGACTCATATATAAAAGAAGACATCCCTATCCCAGAGGATGAAGAGGCTAAGGTATTGCATAAGAAGAACTTGGTCAAGGAAAAGAGAATCATTGCTGATTCTATCAAAGACCATCTCATACCCCATGTGTCTTCTCTAAAGACACCCAAGGCTATGTTTGACTCTTTGACCAAGCTATTTGAAGGAAAGAACATAAATCGGAAGATGACCCTGCAGAATCAATTGAAAGGGGTCAAGATGTCGAATGGAGAAACCATTCAATCCTATTTCTCCAAGGTCTCTCAGATCAAGGAACAACTTGAAGCTGTAGATGAAATGGTGGAGAATGGTGAAATTGTTATGACTACTTTGAATGGCCTACCTAGGTCATGGGACTCTTTTATCCAGGGGATCTGTGCCAAAAAGAAGTTAATCTCCTTCAGCAGATTATGGGAGGAATGTTCTCAAGAAGAAGCAAGGCTTGTGGCAAGAGAAGAGAAGATGGGAAATGAAGATCAAGCTCTAACAACTCACACTAAGAAGGGCAAGTTCAAGTGGGAGCCATCCCATCACAGAAGAAATCTTCTCATCATTTTCACAAAGACAAGAAAGATCTAAGGTGTTTCACTTGTAATGAGAAGGGTCACTTTGCTTCAGAATATCCCAAGAACAAAAGGGACAAACACAACAACAACAACTCTAGCAAGAAGAAGAAGGGTAGCAAAAGAAGGTACCATGCTTATGCTGTCGAAGATGATGAACCTCCAAAGAAGAAGGCTAGGGCAGAAAGTGATGATAGTAATGATGACTCATCAAGTGAAGAAGAGTATGTTCTAATCTCTGCTCTCACAGGTACTATCTCCCATGGTTGTAATGATTGGTTAATTGACAGTGGGGCTTCCAAACACATGACTGGGTTTAAAGAATCCTTTGTAAATCTGTTTGAACACGAATCACCCCATAAAGTGAAACTTGGGGATGATTATCAATATCCCATCAAAGGAAGTGGTGAAACCTCCTACAACCTAGATTCTGGAAAATATTTGAAGATGAAAGAAGTCCTTTATGTACTTGGGCTCAAGAAGAACTTACTCTCCATCTCTGCATTGGATACAAAAGGTATAAGGGTTGCATTTGTGGATGGCCAAGTCCTAATGTGGCTAAAGGGAAAGACCATAGATGATGCAGTTGTGATTGGAGAGCAAGAGGGAGGTTTGTATAAATTAAAAGGACAACCTGAACATGCCATGGTGCATGAATCCATGGAGCCAAGTGAACTTTGGCATAGAAGACTTGCTCATATGCACTATAGGGAACTTCCAATTGCAAGCAAGGCTGTAGAGGGTCTTCCTAAAATCAAGACCAAACATGAAGGTGTTTGCAAAGGATGTGCAAAAGGTAAGAATATTAAGAAGGCTTTCCCAAGCAGTGAAAGCAAGGCAAAATATATCCTAGAAATCATCCACTCAGATGGATGTAGTCCTATGTCATCCAATTCTCTAAGTGGGTATGTTTACTATGTCTCATTTATTGATGACTTCTCCAGGAAGACTTGGGTATACTTCTTGAAAAACAAAGATGAGGTGTTTGATAAGTTCAAGGAATTCAAAACCTTGATGGAGAATCAAACTGACAAAAAGATCAAAACATTCAGATCCGACAATGGTGGAGAATTCACCTCAGGTGACTTCAAGAAGCTTTGCAGTGATTCAGGGATTAAGAGGGAGTTGACTGCTCCTTATAATCCTCAACAGAATGGAGTTGCAGAAAGGAAGAATAGAACAATAATGGAAGTAGCAAGGGAAATGCTGCATGACCAGGATCTACCTATGTATCTATGGGTAGAAGCAACTAGAACAGTTGTATATGTGAAAAATAGAACACCCCACAAGATATTGGACAACAAGACACCAGAAGAGGTCTTTTCTGGTAAGAAACCTAAAGTCATCCATCTCAGAATATTTGGTTGTCCAGTATGCACTCATGTCCCAAAGGAAAAAAGGACCAAACTAGATCCTTCAGGAAAGAAGGGTATCTTTGTGGGTTACAGTGAAAGCTCGAAGGCTTACAGAATATACTTTTTAGGGTTCAAGAATATTGATGTCAGCAGGGATGTAACATTTGATAAAAACTCAGCATTCATCAAATCAAGGAAGGCACCTATCGAAGTTTATGAAGAACCTAAGGAAACTAGATTTCAAGACACTACCATGACTAAAGCAATTCCAGAAGTTGTTCATAAGTTTGAAGATCCGCAAGAACCTGTAGATCCACCCCGTGAGGATAAATATCACAAGAGGAAACCTGCATGGGCTAGAGAGCTCATTCAAGATGCAGAAAGATTTGGCATTCCAGAAGAAGAACACAGAGAAAAGAAGAGAACCATATCACATACCAGCTATGTTGCTTTACTCTGTGACATTATGAACAAAGAACCTTCCAGTTATGAAGAAGCAGCGGAAAAGAAAGAATGGAAGGATGCCATGGTTGAGGAATACCAATCAATAATGAAGAATGATGTTTGGGATGTTGTCCCAAGACCTAAAGAGAAGTCTGTTGTGACTTCCAAATGGATCTACAAAATCAAGCATGCTGCAGATGGCAGTGTAGAGAAATACAAAGCAAGATTCGTAGCTTGTGGCTTCTCTCAGAAAGAGGGAATAGATTATGAAGAAACTTTTGCACCTGCAGCTAGGTATACTTCCATCAGAATAGTACTTGACCTGACTGCAGCAATGAAATGGAAAATACACCAGATGGATGTCAAGACTACTTTCTTGAATGGTGTAGTTGAAGAGGAAGTATACGTGGAGCAACCACTCGGTTTTGAAATACACGACAGGGAGTCATATGTGTGCAGATTGAAGAAAGCCTTGTATGGCTTGAAGCAAGCTCCCAGAACTTGGTATGGTAGGATGGATAGTTTCCTATCTAGCTTGGGATTTACCAAGAGTAAAGCAGATTCCAACCTCTACTACAAGGTTGAGGAAGGGAATCCTCTGATTCTACTCCTGTATGTGGATGACTTATTTGTAACAGGAGATGACAGATTGATTGCAGATAATAAGAGGAAGCTTGCTGCTGAGTTCGATATGAAATATTTGGGAATGATGCATTATTTCCTAGGTATGGAGGTGTGGCAGAATTCAGGTGGGATCTTCCTTGGTCAAGGGAAGTACACAGTAGATATTCTGAAGAGATTTGGGATGATGGATTGCAAGGCCATGGCCACACCCATGGCATCGAATTTAAAGCTTATATGTGATGCTTCATCTGAGCCGGTTGATGTCTCTATGTATCATCAGATGATTGGGTCCTTGATGTACTTGACGAACATGAGATCAGATATTTGCTTTGCAGTGAACACATTGAGCCAGTTCCTGACGGATCCGAGGAATGTTCATCTGGTTGCTATAAAGCATGTTCTGAGGTACCTGAAGGGTACAGTGGATTATGGGCTCAAGTATGAAGCGAATCAAAAGTTTAAACTGCAGGGTTATGTTGATTCAGATTGGGCTGGCAGTGCTGCAGATAGGAAGAGCACATCTGGGTGTTGCTTCAGTATGGGATCAGGTGTGATCTCTTGGTTCAGCAGGAAGAAGTCCTGCGTAGCACTGAGTACAGCTGAGGCAGAGTATGGTGCAGCCTGTTCATCTAGTTGTGAGGTAGTATGGCTACAGAAGCTACTGTCTGAGTTATTTGATCTCCCATTGGATGCTACTGGTATATTCTGCGATAACCAGAGTTGTGTGAAGCTGTCTGAGAACCCAGTGTTTCATGATAGGTCGAAACACATAGAGATCAAATATCACTATATCAGGGATACGGTGCAGAGAGGAGCCGTGAAGCTCCTATATGTTGCGACGGACGAGTAGATTGCAGATGTGTTGACGAAGCCACTAGCCAGGGTGAAGTTCGAGTACTTCAGGGAGAGGCTTGGTGTTCTTCAAATTGACGACACTTCGAGGAAGAAGTGATGGACACATTTGTTGAAGCCATCCCAATCATGTTGGAAGGAGGATCCTTCACATGGCTGTGGATGTAAGCCCTGGATGATGAGTATCAGGATGATGCTCCAGTTACTGCTATGTATATGCATCATGTTGGATGCTGGATATGATCAGTTGGATCATTTATATTTGTATGTATGTACGCATCGTGTTGATGCTGGATATGATCAGTTGGATCATTTATATTTGTATGTATGTACGGATCATGTTGATGTTGGATATGATCAGTTGGATCATTTATATTTGTATGTATGTACGCATCATGTTGATGCTGGATATGATCAGTTGGATCATTTATATGTATGTACGCATCATGTTGGATGTTGGATATGATCGGTTGGATCATTTGTAAGTATTTGTATATGCATCATGTTGGATGCTTGGACCATGTATCTGTATCAGGTGGATACATTGTATGATCAGTTAGATCATGTATGTTGATATGTATCATGTATTTGTATTTGTATCAGGTGGATACACTGTATGATCAGGTGGATCATGTATGATGATATGTATCAGGTAGATACTTGGTGTGCATTAGGTGGATGCATTGTATGATTAGGTTGATCATGATGATGAGCTTCAGGATGTTGCTCCAGATGATATGTACCAGGATGGTACAAGTGATGATGATCAGTATGATCATGGGCATCAGGATGATGCCTCGTGCAATGATGATCTGTTGGATCATGAGTATCAGGTTGATACTTGGAGGTCAGAGATGATATGTGACAGGTTGTGCAAATAACATGTAATCAGTCCTGGGAGATCTTACCGGTCGTGCTGCGGCACATAAATGTTCCTGGGGTACTCTTTCTGGTATTGCTATGTAGTATGTAATCAGTCCTCAGATATCCGATAGGTTGAGCTGTGTGCTCGTAATAAGTCCTGGGATGAGGTATTACTACGGAGACATGTAATCAGTCCTGGAGATCCGAGAGGTTGAGCTGTGTGCTCGTAATTAGTCCTAGGATGCTCTTTAGAGATCTTGCCGGTCGTGTTCTGGCACATAAATGTTCCTGGGATGCTCTTTAAAGGTTTTGTCTATCCACATGTAATCAGTCCTGGAGATCCAAGAGGTTGAGCTGTATGCTCGTAATAAGTCTTGGGATGCTCTTTAGAGATCTTGTCGGTCGTGCTGCGGCACATAAATGTTCCTGGGATGCTCTTTAAAGGTATTGTGGAGGATATGCATGTAATCAGTCCTGGGAGATCTTTCCGGTTGTGCTTAGGCACATAAATGTTCCTGGGATACTCTTTCCGGTATTGCATCCACACATAAAATTAGTCTTGAGAGGCCACCTCTATCATACCATTCGCACAGATGATGAAGACCTGCAGGTGGTGGGCCTACATCTAGTATGAAAAAGGACTGGATCTGTAGAACTTCCTATGACGAGTAGAGTCAGAGATTGGTTGAGATAGCAGCAACAGTGACGATGATGATGACGATGCATCGATGACGATGATCCCGAGAAGAAGACTTGTCTAGCAGAACTATGTCGAGAAATACCTTCCTAGTTAAGAGGGAGTGTTTATGTATATGTAACTTCGGAATGTATTTCATTTATGTCTTTCATATATATTTATTGTACCCTTATAAGAGATTTGTTATTCCTCTATAAGGAAGTGTCGTCATGTGGATTGACAAGTGTCACAAGTGTGTGTACTTGCCGATGGGTTATTAGACCACCATGTGTGGGGTCGGCCCTAAAATATATATTATATTGTGGATGTATCTAGATAGACAAGTCGGCCCCATAAGGTCACTGGGAAAACAGGTTAAGTATAGATAGAGATCAGGAAATCTTTATTTGGATCATTCGGAAAGACACACTTCTCTCACTCAGAAAGTGGCACACTAGTGAGGAGGAGGATCATCTGCTCTAGGAGACTATCTCAAGTGTATTTTGGTTGAGCCATTGCTCTCTATCTCTGAGGAAAGTTGTGGGGTTTTTCACCTTAGGGTTTTCCCCACGGAAACTCTGTGTTTCTTGTCTCTCATGCTTTTGATTCTTGTGATGCTTGTGATGCTTATTGTGATTGTTATGCATTGATATAATGTATATGTTATTCTCTCAGTAAATATCCAAGAATATTGTGAATTAATGCTCAAAATTTAACACTAACACTAATAAAAATTAATCCTGAAATAAATGAAACCAAGAAGTAACATAACACGTGAGGGTACACAGCCAAGAGGGTCCACCAAGTCCACAAGAAGGGTGCATAACATCAACATAGACACAAACACAAAGGTAACACTTTTCCCACAATCCCTTGCTTGTAACAACATGGTTCCTCATACTCTTTTATGTGGCATCAGTTGATATTAGTTGTTTTATTTTATTAATTAATAATAATAACATAATAATAATAATGTGCAAACCATAGTCCCAACACCTCTTGCCATAAGGTCACAACATCAAAATAATAATAACATGTCCAGGGGCTAAACCAGAGGGTATTACACCTTATTTTTTTATTAAATTTTCATCACAATTTTCTGTCATTTACATTTTTCCCATGCATTTCCCCAATTTCCTAGCATTTCCTAAGTCTAAGTCAAGTCCCCCGCCCTTACTAGATCCTGAGTGTTCTTGTTTCTTGTTGTTTCCCATTTCCTATTTTAGATTCTTAGGGACATCTTGACAAGACATGAACCTCTACAGAAGGGATTGCATGTTCATTACACGAAAAATGAGATCAAGTTAGTAAAAATGCCTTCACTTGTGTGATCAATTTAGAATCATTGCATGGATTCCTACATGGTATTCCATGGAAACAAGAAAAAAAGACAATAAATTATACAATCTCTCCCCAAGCTAGCCAAAGTTACTAATGCAATTCAAGTTGAGTCACAAATTTTCAACTCAACTAAGCTACAAAAACTAAGATATAAACTCTATGTATGATTACCAAACAAGAAAGAAAGAACGAACTTATATAAATTTCCTCCTTGAAAGATTGGTTAGTGGGTCTATCAACTACATCAAATGGAATATGTAATGAACTAAAAAAGGCTCCAAACCTAAAAGATATGAACTATATTTATGATCATACAACAAAAGAAAGAATAAAATAATATTAATTTCCTCCACTGAAAAATTGGTTAGTGGGTTCAACAATTACATGAAGCGTAGTATGTGAAGGGATTGATCAAGGCATATCCAAGCTAAATTAAAAAAACAACTATCATAGCTCGCAAATTTAACCCTTATCTTTCATCACCGTAAATTCCTGCAGAACATGTCTAACAATATCATCTGTAAACTGTGGCCATGAATCTTGTTCAATCTTGAACAATAGTCAAGTGACTCCTAACAAGGAAGAAGAATTGCAAACATACCTGAACTTGAACATTAACAGGACATATATGCCTGGGCAATGGCTTTCATGAGAAAAACCAAAAAGTATAATTTTTTTTAAAATGGTTCCAGAATACAATATCATATAGCAGGTTCTAACTTCTAAGAAAATAGAAATCACCACAAATGGATAACAACATACCTTTACTTTTCAGACACCGTTCTTCCTCGCCAATGCGTCTACAAAGAACATTGAGCAACAATCCAAAGTATAAGGCCAATACAGTTCATGTCAAGGTAATTACATTATAAGGCATACTAAAATCAGGCGTTTCCAATGGGAGAAAAAGTACATCTCTATAAAGCTAACCTATAGTTTTAATCTGCATAAATCATAACATAATGAGATTAAAAGGATAGAAGTAACTTCAGAAAATTTTACATTGCCTATGTCCAAAAAGTGAATAGAAGGAAATCAAATTGCATAAAAAAATTTCCTTGCATTCAAGTTAATGAATTGTATGGATGTTTTAAAGTCCATACCGATCAAAATAATTGCATTGCATGTGTGGGATAGGTCGATATCCAATATATGATTCTAGTTCTATGTAGGTAGGTAGAAAATATTGCATGAGACATGCACAAGATAAAGCACTAAAATAATTCTAGCAAGGGAAACAAAAAACCTTGAGAGGGTTCTTAGAGTAGGACAACCCCACCAATAAGGTTTCAAATGATTTTTTTCTCCATTAATGTTCAAGGTATTAGAAGTCCCCATAAAATAATTTCCATTATCAGAGTGGTGGATAGTCACATATATGATGTACTATTAGTGCAAGAAACCATGGGTGAAGGGCACAAATTAATTTAAGAATTAGTTATATTGTTACAGGAACGAGAATTTAAGTTCTTCTATCTTGTTGGAATTATTGGGGTTGAGTGATTGGGTGGACATGATAAGTTTCTCTACTAAAATATTTTTTTATTTCTTCATATATATCAGCAAAATTAGTTTAAAAATATTTGGGATATACTATCTTAATCATTAATTGTTATGGTCATTAATTCAGAAATTGAAATGTAAGAGAAAGAAGTGAAACCCTTACTTGGAATCGAGCGATATCTCTGGTTTGCTGAGATTATATGTCCCAAAGATCAAATAGGAGTGGTTGTAGAAGCCCCCAGGTGAATTCGACTTGCCCAATCCCACCAATTCGCCCTCCTTCCCTGTCAAAACAAATGGACACAAATCATATCTGCATGACAAGCAAATGAAAGCTACAGCAATGTAAATGTAAATGAGAAGAAATGCTTGGCTTAAATGGAAAAAACACTTCTCTTTGAAGACCAATCCCAGAGAGTGGAGCAGCAATGGTGCCCAAGTGATGCACCCTCCTCCAAGAGCTCATGTGTGCTGCAAACAATGGTAAGGAACAATATGTTGAAGACAATCACAACCTCTTCTAGTGCATTGAGATAGCAAGACAATCAACTGTCCAAAGAAAATCACCACAAGAACACAAGTAGGGCTGCACATTGTGTTGATGTATATGTAACTTCAGAATGTATTTCATCTATGTATTTTATTGTACTCCTATAGAGATGTATTATTCCTCTATAAGAAAGTGTTGTCATTTGTATTGACAAGTGTCGCAAGTGTTGTAACTTGCTGATGGGTTATTAGACCACCTAGTAAGGGGTCGACCCGGATTAATGTAACCATGGGTTATTATGCTAAGTTAGACAAGTCATCCCCACTAGTTTATTGGGCAGGACAGGACAAGTATAAATAGAGATCGGGAGATCTCTATTTGATCATCTCATTACTCACTCTTCCATCACTCAGAAAGTGGTGCACATGTGAGGAGGAGGATCATCTGCTAGGAGAAGACTATCTCTTGTACTTTGGTTGTATCATTGCTCTTTCTATTTCTGAGGAAGTTGTGGGGTTTTTCACCTTTATGGTTTTTCCCCAGTGAAACTCTGTGTGTCTATTGTCTCATGTGATTGCTTGGTGTGATTGATATGCATTGTTATACTTGATATGTTGTACATGTTATTCTCTCAGTAAAGATCCTAGAGTATATTGAATTAATTCTAAAAAATTAACATGGTATCAGAGCTAACTTGAGAAGAAGACATTGTGCAATGGCGAAAACTAGGGTTTCTCTCCAAAGATTTTGGAGAAAAGCAGTAAGGTATATTGACTCTAATCATCAAGGAGAATCTTTCTGTCCAATCAGAATTCAATTATGGGAACTTTCATTTTTGGCCCTAAAATTTAGGGTTTCCACAAAAATAGGAATTTCTGAATTCTGAGGACATAGCTGGAAGCTCCTTGGAAAAATCGAAGTTTAGAGATTTGGATCGATATTTGTGGTTGGGTGAAGCTCCAGGAAACTCAAACCCTAATTCAAGGTCCTCTCCAGTGAATCTGGGAAGACTAAAAGGCATTTCTGAAGGGTGAAACTTTGCAGATCTCAAATTTTGAATATACCAGGCTGATCATCTTATCAAGGCGCATCTTTCTATCCTTTCAGAAAGTTGAAATTCACATTATGAATTTTTTAGGGTTTCTCTGACAAATCCTAATCCAGGACTAGATCCAGTTTTCAACAAATCAAGTGGTAAGACCTAAAACTCTTCTATTTCCATTTGAAGTACTCTTTAAAGATGTCTCACCACACCAAGCTTGAGGATAAGCTTGAAGGGGATGATAACTTCCGAGCTTGGAAGTATAGGATTGGGTTAATCCTGGAAGAGAATGAGTTGGACTCATACATAAAAGAAGAAATCCCTGTCCCAGAAGATGAAGAGGCTAAGGCATTGCATAAGAAGAACTTGGTCAAGGAAAAGAGAATCATTGCTGATTCCATAAAAGACCATCTCATACCACATGTGTCATCTCTGAAGACACCCAAGGAGATGTTTGATTCTTTGAGCAAGCTATTTGAAGGAAAGAACATAAATCGAAAGATGACTTTGCGAAATCAATTGAAAGGAGTAAAGCTTCAGAATGGAGAGACCATTCAATCCTATTTCTCCAAGGTCTCTCAGATCAAGGAACAAATTCAAGCTGTGGATGAAGTAGTGGAGAATGGTGAAATTATCATGACCACTCTGAATGGCCTACCTAGGTCATGGGATTCCTTTATTCCAGGAATTTGTGCAAGAAGGAAGTCGATCTCCTTCAGTAGACTGTGGGAGGAATGTTCACAATAAGAGGCTAGGCTTGTAGCCCGAGAAGAAAAGATGGGAAGTGAATATCAAGCTCTCACAGCTCACACCAAAAGAAGCAAGCCTAAAAAGAGCACTCTCATTACAAGAAATCGCCTCACACCCATCAAAATAATAGGAAAGATATGAGATGCTTCACATGTAATGAGAAGGGACACTTTGCTGTAGATTGTCCCAAGAACAAAAGGGACAACAACTTCAACAAGAAGAAGAAAGGCAACAAGGAGAGATATCATGCTCATGTTGCTGAGGATGATGAACCTCCCAAGAAGAAGGCTAGAGAAGAAAGTGATGATTCATTAAATGAAGATGAATATGTTCTAATCTCTGCTCTCATAGGTACCATCTCTCATGGATGTAATGATTGGCTCATTGATAGTGGGGCTTCCAAACACATGACTGGGTTTAAAGAATCATTTGCTAATCTATCTGAACATGAGTCACCCCATAAGGTGAAACTTGGGGATGACTACCAATATCCTATCAAAGGAAGTGGTAAAGACTCCTACAACCTAGACTCTGGAAAGTCTTTGAAGATGAAAGATGTGCTATATGTACCTGGGCTCAAGAAGAACTTACTCTCCATATCTTCATTGGATGCAAAAGACATGAGGGTTGCATTTGTAGATGGCCAAGTACTAATGTGGCCAAAAGGTAAAACTATTGATGATGCAGTAGTGATTGGAGAGCAAGAGGGAGGTTTGTATAAATTAAAGGGACAACCTAAACATGCCATGGTACATGAATCCATGGAGCCAAGTGAACTTTGGCATAGAAGGCTTGCACATGTGCACTATAGGGCACTACCAATTGCAATTAAAGCAGTAGAGGGTCTTCCTGAAATCAAGACCAAGCATGAAGGTGTTTGCAAAGGTTGTGCAAAAGGAAAGAACATAAAGAAGGCATTTCCAAGCAGTGAAAGCAAATCAAAAGGAATCTTGGAAATTATCCACTCCGATGTATGCAGTCCAATGTCATCCAGTTCTCTGAGTGGGTATGTTTACTATGTCTCTTTCATTGATGACTTCTCCAAGAATACTTGGTTTTATTTATTGAAGAACAAAGATGAAGTGTTTGATAAATTCAAGGAATTCAAAGCCTTGATGGAAAATCAAACTGATAAGAAGATCAAGACCTTCAGATCCGACAATGGCAGAGAATTCACTTCAGGTGATTTCAAGAAGCTTTGCAGTGATTCAGGGATTAAGAGGGAGTTGACTTCTCCCTACAATCCACAAAAGAATGGAGTTGCAGAAAGGAAGAATAGAACAATCATGGAAGTGACACGGGCAATGTTGCCTGACCAGGATCTTCCTATGCATCTATGGGCAGAAGCAGCTAGGACAGCTGTATATGTGCAAAACAGAACACCTCACAAGATATTGGACAGCAAAACACCAGAAGAGGTATTCTCTGGTAAGAAACCTGAAGTCAACGATCTCATAATATTTGGTTGTCCAGTATACACTCACGTTCCAAAGGAAAAGAGGACAAAGCTAGATCCTTCAGGAAAGAAGGGCATCTTTGTGGGGTATAGTGAAAGCTTGAAGGCTTATAGAATATACTTTCCAGGGTTCAAGAATATTGATGTCAGCAGGGATGTAACATTTGATGAAAACTTAGCCTTCATCAAATCAAGGAAGACACCTGTTGAAGATCATGAAGAACCAAAGGAAACCAGATTTCAAGACATCACCATGACTGAATCAATTCCAGAAGCAGATCGTGAAGTTGAAGATCCACAAATACCTATAGATCCACCTTGTGAGAATAACTCTCACAAGAGGAAACCTGCATGGGCTAGATAGCTCATTCAAGATGCAGAAAGATATGTCATTCCATAAGAAGAACACAGAGCAAAGAAGAGAACTAGATCACATACCAGCTATGTTGCTTTACTCTGTGATATTATGAACAAAGAACCTTCCAGTTATGAAGAGGCAGTAGAAAAGAAAGAATGGAAGGATGCCATGGTCGAGGAATATCAGTCGATCATGAAGAATGATGTTTGGAATGTAGTCCCAAGACCTGAAGGGAAGTCTGTTGTGACTTCCAAGTGGATCTACAATATCAAGCATGATGCAGATAGCAGCATAGAAAAGTACAAAACAAGACTTGTAGCTCGTGGCTTCTCCCAGAAAGAGGGAATATACTATGAAGAAACTTTTTCTCTTGTAGCCAGGTACACTTCCATTAGATCAGTACTTGCTCTGGATGCAGTGATGAAATGGAAGATACACCAGATGGATGTCAAGACATCTTTCTTGAATGGTGTAGTCGAGGAGGAAGTGTATGTGGAGCAACCACTTGGTTTTGAGACACATGACAGGGAATCATATGTGTGTAGGTTGAAGAAAGCCTTGTATGGCTTGAAGCAAGCTCCTAGTACTTGGTATGGGAGGATAGATAGCTTTCTATCCAATTTGGGCTTTACCAAGAGTAAAGCAGATTCCAACCTTTACTACAAGGTTGAGGAAGGAAATCTTGTGATACTACTTCTGTATGTGGATGACCTGTTTGTTACAGGTGAGGATGGATTGATTGTTGATACAAGAGGAAGCTTGCTTCCGAGTTCGAGATGGAGGACTTGGGGATGATGCACTACTTTCTAGGCAAGGAGCTGTGGCAGAGTGCAGATGGAATCTTCCTTGGGCAAGGGAAGTATGCAGTAGAGATCCTGAAGAGTTTCAGGATGATGGACTGCAAGTCCATGGCCACACCTATGGCATCGAACCTGAAGCTTCTGTGTGATGCTTCATCTGATCCAGTTGATGTCACTGCGTATCGTCAGATGATTGGGTCCTTGATGTACCTAATGAACACTAGACCAGATATTTTCTTTGCGGTGAACACATTGAGCCAGTTCCTGACGGATCCCAGAGGTGTTCACCTGATTGCTGTAAAGCATATTCTCAAGTACCTGAAGGGTACAATTGACTATGGGCTCAAGTATGATGCGAATCAAAATTTTAATCTGCAGGGTTATGTTGATTCAAAATGGGCAGGCAGTGCTATAGATAGGAAGAGCACATCTGTGTGCTGCTTCAGTATGGGATTAGGTGTGATCTCTTGGTTTAGCAGGAAGCAATCCTGCGTAGAACTGAGTACGGCTGAGGTAGAGTATGTTGCAGCATGTTCGGCTAGTTGTGAGGCAATATGGCTCCGGAAGCTACTGTATGAGTTATTTGATCTCCCGCTAGAGGCTACTGGTATCTTTTGTGACAACCAGAGTTGTGTGAAGTTGTCTGAGAACTCGGTGTTCCACGACAGGTCGAAACTCATTGAGATCAAATATCACTATATCAGGGATATGGTGCAGAGAGGAGCCATGAAGCTCCTATATGTTGCAACGGATGAGCAGGTTGCAGATGTGTTGACGAAACCACTAGCCAGAGTGAAGTTTGAGTACTTCAGAGAGAGGCTTGGTGTTCTTTAGATTGACGACACTCCGAGGAAGAAGTGATGGACATATTTGCTGGAATCCATTCCAAGCATGGTGAGAGGAGGATCCTTCCCATGGCTGTGGATGCAAGTGCTGGATGATGAGCATTAGGATGATGCTCCAGTTACTGTTCTGTATATGCATCATGTCGGATGCTTGATATATTTGTATATGCATCATGTTGGATGCCTGATATATTTTTATATGCATCATGTTGGATGCCTGATATATTTGTATATGCATCATGTTGGATGCTTGGACCATGTATCTGTATATGTATTAGGTGGATACGTTGTATGATCAGGTAGATCATGTATGTTGATATATATTAGGTGGATACATTGTATGATCAGGTGGATCATGTATCCATGTATGTATCAGGTAGATACATTGTATGATCAGGTGGATCATGTATGATGATATGTATCATGTCGATACTTGGTATGCATCAGGTGGATGCATTATATGATCAGGATGATCATGGATGATGAGCTTCAGGATGTTGCTCCAGATGACATGCATCAGGACGATGCAGTGATGATGATCAGGATGATCATGTGTACATCAAGATGATGTATGGTGAGTATCAGGTCGATACTCTATGGCCGTGGAACAGGTTGTGCAGATACGCATATAATCTAGCCCTGGGAGTTTTGTAGATAGTCTTTCGAGGTTTTGCCTATGGCATGTAATGTGGCCCTGGGATATCTAGCAAATGCTATTTCGAGGTTTTGCTTTGGGAGGACATATAATTCGGCCCTGGGAGATTTGCAGATAGTCTTTCGAGGTCTTGCCTATGGCATGTAATCTGTTCCTGGGATATCTGGCAGATGCTCTTTCGAGGTTTTGTCCTATGGCATATAATACGGCCCTAGGAGATCCGATAGGTTGAGCTATGTGCTCGTACTTAGTCCTGGGATGCTCTTTCGAGGTTTTTCCATGACCACATGTAATTCGTCCTAGAGATCCGGATAGGTTGTGCTAGTCACGTAAAAGGCCTCGGATGCTCTTTAGAGTTCTTATTAAATCAAGACACTATTCAAAGGTCTTGTGGTGGGAGTCACATATAATACAGCCCTGGGAGATCCGACAGGTAGAGCCATGTGCTCGTAACAGCCTGGATGCTCTTGCGAGGTTTTGTGATGCACGTAATAAGTCCTGAGCATTCCACAGTATGGACAGTGATGATGAAGACCTGCAGGTGGTGGGCCTACATCTAGTATGAAAAAGGACTAGCTCTGTAGAACTTCCTATGACAAGTAGATCGGAGATTGATTGAGATAGTAGCAGCAGTGACGATGATGATGATTCCATGACGATGATCCAATGATGATGATCCAGAGAAGAATATTTGTGCTAGCAGATCTGTGTCGAGAAATACCTTCCTTGTTAAGAGGGAGTGTTGATGTATATGTAACTTCGGAATGTATTTCATCTATGTATTTTATTGTACTCCTATAGAGATGTATTATTCCTCTATACAGAAGTGTCGTCATTTGTATTGACAAGTGTCGCAAGTGTTGTAACTTGCTGATGGGTTATTAGACCACCTAGTAAGGGGTTGGCCCGGATTAATGTAACCATGGCTTATTAGGCTAAGTTAGACAAGTTGGCTCCACTGGTTTATTGGGCGGGACATGACAAGTATAAATAGAGATCGGGAGATCTCTATTTGATCATCTCATTACTCACTCTTCCATCACTCAAAAAGTGGCGCACATGTGAGGAGGAGGATCAGTTGCTAGGAGAAGACTATCTCTTGTACTTTGGTTGTATCATTGCTCTTTCTATCTATAAGGAAGTTGTGGGGTTTTTCACCTTTATGGTTTTTCCCCAGTGAAACTCTGTGTGTCTATTGTCTCATGTGATTGCTTGGTATGATTGATATGCATTGTTATACTTGATATGTTGTACATGTTATTCTCTTAGTAAAGATCCTAAAGTATATTGAATTAATGCTAAAAAATTAACAAATCATTTTCCTTCTATTCCAAGTCAAGGGTGCCAAAGAGAGAAATCTTCATAAAAACCCTAAAAATTAAAATCTTAAAATTTCACCGTCGAAACTTTTTTTTTTATTTTAAACCCGCTTCTGAAATAACCTTAAATGCCTAAATCCAAAATTTTAGTTTATTACGACTCCATTTTCCCATCAAACAAGCACTGGTCCAATTTCTGATTTCGTCGTCATTGGGAAAACTGCTCTTTCACGTTGTTGGGTAATTTTCTGGGTTGTTGGTCTTGTTGGTTTGCATTTCATTAGCCCTATATCATCTAATAACCAACTTATATTGCTAGAAGATGTGTTTTAATCGCTTAATTTACTTCTTCCATGCACAAACAATTATATTGAGTCACATCCCCCCATAGGCAGAATTTTTAGTCACACTTATAGCAAATTTTCATTTTCTGATTTAATTTCCAGCCATATAATTTTCAATTTGTCCATCATTTCATACTCATAATCAGATCTGGAACCATCTAATCAAGTTTACTATTACATCCAAAATCTCGATTCAACTAGGCTGGAAGAAATCTCAATACTTAGGCATTCACCTTGCATCTCATTTTGCTTGTCTTTTGGGTTGGGTGTCTGATTGTCGAGTCTCAACCTTAGATGGTTGAGTAGGGTCTCCCCCTGGACTAGGCTAAGCGCCTTGTCTAAAGTGACGAATACCTTGTCCAAAGTGACAACTGCCCCATCTGTGTAGTGGACCTAGTGTTTGCAGGTGTCACCTGCCTAGCTGCCTACCTCTACTGTCCCAAATAGGATACCCTCAATAGCAGCTAGTGTTTGTGTGATAACATTTTTGGCGCCGCTGCTAATAGGCAGTTGTTCTAGGATTCCTTTCTTAATTTGATATATATAAAAAAGGAGAGGGTTGTTATAGTTAGGACTTAATTTTCACACACTCCAAAGTTAATTTATAGGGTAAAAATGTAAGCTTGGAAATATTTGTTGTTATTTTAAGCATAAGATTGAGGAATTTGGTCTTTTCAATGATGAACCATTGAAAATGATGCCCAGTTGGAGGAAAAATAGGGCATACAGGGGGGTGACGTGTGGGGTGGAGATGGGTTATACAAGAAGCTTGACATATTTTTTGTCTAAAACATTAATATGGTCAAAGTGCATGGGATCAAACTTTGTGGTTTTTCTAATTATAGTCTGATTCTCCTTCAAATTGATAGACAAAGTGATAGACTTTGACATCTTTTTAAATTTAATTCAGTGTGGCTTAAGGATGAGGATTTCAAGATGTTAGTTAAAAATTAAGGGTCTATATATATGATGCTAATTCAAGGAAAACAACACTTCCTGAGTTAATTGAAGCCTTGAAATAGGTGAAAAAGGCTATAATTGTTTGGGTGTCTATTAAGAGACAAGGTATGGATAAAAAAATTAAGGTAGTTAAGAAAGGGATTGTATATTTATTTCAAGCGAATGAAAATGGCATATTAAGTGAAGGGAAAGACTGATGTTGAAAGAGTTGGAAGGAAAGAAACATAAAATTCTAGCAGAGGGAAGGAAAAGGGTAAATGAAGAGCTACGTGATTTGGATTGGAAAAGGTGATTGAAAATACCCAAAAAAATCATATTTATGTCAATCATAAAAAAGTAATAAAGGCTATATAGAAAATGAAGAACTCATAAGGCCTCTTGGTTAGTAATTTGTTTTGAGATTACCAAGGTAGGGACTTCTTATGTCCTAAACATTTTCAAGGAATTGAATCGAGTGAATTTTGAAAAATTGTTAAATATTTGTCCTTTTCCTTAGTTTTTTCATAAAAGAGAATAATCAAATATTCATGGAGAAGGTCTCCAAGAATGAACAACAATTATTGTTTGTGTCCTTTAAAAGGGACAGTCCAACCTTGAATTATTGGACAATGGATTTCATTTTTTTATGAGTTATTGGAGTAGGAACTTATTAGAGAGATTGAAGAGGTTAATATTGAAGCAAGTTTTCAAGTTGTCTTGATTCTACTTTTCTAGCTTTGATCCTAAAAAAAAAATAAAAAAATCTTTTGATGAATATCATCTTATATTTTTATGTAATTGCTTGCATAAAATAATTTCTCAAGTTCTAGTTGTTAGGGTAAATAATTTCTCAAGTTCTAGTTGTTAGGGTAAAAAAGATAGTTTTTTATGTTATATCATAGGAACAATTTGGTTTCTTGGTTGATAGATAAATATATGAGGCAATTGGTGTAAACTAGGAAGCTATTCATACTATTAAGGTTATATATTGTCCAATGGAAGTTTTAAAATTAGATCTATCAATGACATATGATTAAACAAGTTGGCTTTGTGTAAGAATTATGCTTCTTCATATTGGTTTTAGTTATATAGTGGTACATTTGATGTCAATTGGGTCTAGCTCAAGTGGTTATGGGACGAAGAGTTATCCTCTTGAATCAGGTTCTATTCTCATCAACGACATGTTGAGCTCATAATGAGTATATTGTTGTAATGGTTTTGAGCCCTATTGTTGACTTCCCTTGTGCCCTAAATAATCTAGGGTTTACCTTCAGTACGATCCTTGAAATGAATGGAAGTTCCCGGGTGTTTAACATGGGATTCATTTTGTATCTAGATAAATTGATTCATTTTCATTCATTTTGTATCTAGATAAATTGATTCATTTTCAACTTTTTTTAAAGCCATCTAAAGGACTTTGCCAGGGTTTTCCATTATCTCCTTTCTTTTTCTTATAGTTGTAGAGGGTCTTACTAGGTCCATTAGGGAAGACACAATATATGGTGCCATATTAGGTGTTAAATTTAGGATATATTTTTCTTTAAATCATCTTCTTTTCGTATATGATTTTCTATTTTTTATAAATGACAATGTCATGGAATGCAATAAGATGAAGGGAATATTGAAGGACTATAGAATGGTAGTTCATAAGGAAGGAAGGGTTGTACAATTTTCTCATTTAATTTGTATATGGTAAGGAATGGGAGTGGATGCAAATCTTAAAATATATTCCATATTCTTTAATGGTCTAGAGTCTAGGTATGAATAGAGGATCCCAGTAGACTTCCCCTTTGGGGTTTTAAATATGCAAGAAGGTTTCAAGTATTTGGTTTCTTGTTAAAACCTACTATATATGGTAAAAATGGATAGGGATGTTTATTGGAAATAAATTTAAGCTTGAATCAATCACTAAAGTGTTAGGTGGATTTCTATTGGTGGTTGATTGAATTTGGTTAAATCGGTCTTCGAGGTAACTCCAATTTTTTGCACTCATTGTCATTTATTCCAAAGGATGTTTTAGAGGAAATTACGAAGCTATGTTTCGATTGTATTTGGTCTTGTAAATGTAAACATGATCATATCCTTTTGGTGAAATGGAAGCAAGTAGCTGTGCCAAAATAAGATGGGGGTTGGGGTTTAAGAAATGTGCATGTATTTGGTTTATTTTTAGCAGCCAAAAAACTTTAGAAGGTCTTGACTAAAGAGAATTATGGAGACATTATATAACAAAAATATTTTCTCTAGATTCATTTTTATATTGGATTAGAAATCATAGGAAGACTATAAGAAACGTTTCCAATGATGGAAAGCATTAGTTAGATCATTTACACTGATTGGAGATCACTTATCTTGGAAGGTTGGATTGAGAGAAAATGTAAGAATTGATGCTAATGTTATTTTAGGATTCAGGGAAAAGTTTCTATTATTAAATGATTCTATTGAATCACTTCATTAAAGGTAGTTCTTTATGTTGAATCAAATAGGAGATGTAATCTCAATAAGTATTTGGATTCAAGAATGTTGCTTTGCTGATTATTTATGTTTAGTAGGTGAACGTATTAATGAATGGAATGATTATATAATATATCTTGATAAAGGTCATATCTATATGATCCAACATTCTTGGCATGGGTGAAGATTTGGCGTGAAAATAATACAAAACTAGGTTATAAAGTTATGCTTCATTTAGTCACCGTTGAACCTTGTTGGTGGTCAAAGTAAGTGGAAACTTAAGGTTGCCAATAAATCCAAATTATATCTTATGAATAAGGTTTTAACATGTGAAATGATACATAATATAAATATATAGGGTATGAGCATATGCATGCTTGAATGACTGTGAAACAGTTGCTCATCCTTTTTACAATTCCTAGATTTTAAGGATTGGTAGTAGGAAGTTAAAAAAAAAGTGTGGAAAATATATGTTAAGGCATTTCAGTTGAAGAATGTTTGTAATCCTAGTTTGAGAAAAGAGAAGTAGAAAACTTCAAATGTGTTCCATGCTTAGTGTTACAAGGGATTTGATTGGCATGTAACTCCATAATTTTTTAGGATGGGTCCTTACTTTCATTTTAGGTTTATGCTTAGAAGTGTATCACTCGGGATAGAAATATCAATCCTAGATAAATCCTCGAGATATAAATATATAGGTCTATGACCTAGGGTTTCTTTGATGGGGCCTTTCAAAGATACCAACATTTTAGTAGTACTAGAGGAATCTTGTACTTTTCATATTAACTTTATATAAAATTTAAATTTGGTCTAGGTGTAGAATAAACAATTCAACTAAGTTCATGGATTTAAAGTTGTTGAAATGTTCCATGGACAAAAATATATTGAGAATTCAAATATTTGGATATTCAACACCAATAATTAATTAGATGAATGGAACATCTCAAATTTCATAATATAATGCTTAGGTCTTTGGGAGAAAACTTAGAAGATATTAGTTCTAAATTTGAGTTTATCTCATGTACTCATTGTCTATTAGAATTAGATAGTGCAGCATATTTTTGTCAAAAGAAGATCAAATATTGGTGGAGGGTCATATGGCTATGGAAGAGGTCCGATATGGAAGAGGTCCGAGATGGTGAATTAAATGTTTCTATTTATCTCTTTTGACTTGATTCATGGATATATTTTTTTCTCTCATCTACTATTTTTTTCCTTATAAGAAATGAGGTAGTTTATATTTCATATTAAAAAAATCCCCCTTATGATTGTAACTTTTTTTATGATGAGAGGGGACTTTCATTCTCCTTTACATTTTTTTAAACCTTTTTGGGATTATCCTTTTATGATCGTTGGTATTTTTTTTTTTAACAATTGAAAAATAAAATAATATTTATTTAAAAGTGTTTCCTACACTTAGAGAATGTAGTGTTCTTTTTTACTCAAAATAAAAATTACAATACTTATTTGTCTATAGAAAAAAAAGGAATAACAAGGTTGAGTGGTGGATTCAATATATTATGGTGAAAGTTTTTGGAAGTAAAATAATTAAAGAGAATAATGCTATATATATATTCGAACAACAAATGAGTTGTTGATAGAAGGGTGGTTCAAAAGTCATTGTTAAAGGAATTATCAATGGAAGGATGGTCTATAATGTAACATCCCGATAATTTCATAAAAATTTAAAATTTTTAAATCATCCTAGAATGTTAATAATTGTAAAATGCGGAAATAAATAATGTTTATTCGGAAGTAATAACGATTACGTCATAACAGCAGGAACATCTTAACTATAGTGATCTTTGACTAAAGAGGTTTAGTGTCAGTGATACGTCAAAAATCCAAGATAATTGATTACGATATTAGTTTGATTTTTTTTTTGAATTTAACTGAATTTTCAAAACACATATGAGATAGAGTTATTCGTGACAAGGTGCTGACAGTTTTAATTTATGGATGGTGATGAAAGGGGTCCCTCGAGGTGCTCCAGGGCTTACTTAGCTGTGAAGCTAAAGCATTGTACTCATCCTTCATGCGCAAATTCGCAGGTAAGAGAAAAGCGACAGAACAAATATTAAGAGTATTTAAGAATTTTCAATGGTCGTCAATGTCTTGGAAGAAAATTCTATGTGACTCCTTGCTGTAGGTATGGATCCTTGTCTATCCTAGTTATGATGTTTGAAAATGTATTTATCTGGCAAGGGTCGTAAACTTCAAACAATACTTCTTCAGGAATGAAATGGTCAAGGAGATACTTTTACCTATGATTTTCTATGATACAGGCTAAGATACAAAAACTAAGTATTACAATGATGCTCTTACTATCTATTCAAACCATTACTGTAAAATGCATAGATCGGTGGATATTTGTTTTGTGCAAGCTTTTAAACTATGCATATATACCATATGAATGTTACGATGCAATTGTACCTTTAATTTAATTCTACTATAGTTTTGTAACAAAATAAATTATGTACAAACAATATAAAAATTCTAACTATAGAGTACTAATTGTATTAACGTATAAATTATATATATATATATATACTATATATGATTCCTTTGAGAATTATGTGAATTAAACGATGGTGCAAACTATATAAAAGAAATTGATGGAACGCATCACATATTCCATAGTCGACCTATACACAACCAAATCATTCAACACAACTTTGATATGTTAAATTATGGATGATATGAAATGCATTTAATGTCGATACCTTGACCTGGCAGATGAAATGATGGAGTAACAAAAGCTTATGGTACGATACCGATTGCATCATTCCAAGGGTTGGCTCGACATTTAAGTTATCTGACTAAGTCATTGAATGTGGTGATGCGTGGATTCCTTCGTGGAGGAGGACATGTGAAAGTTTTCACACTTTAACTGGATCTATCAAGCTGTAGCAGGCTTGATTTGTAGTCTTCCGAATTGGCAACATTGATAAAATGTTTCTCCTCCCAACTGGATGTTGTGTTGTCCCTTGGTAACGGTGTTGACATAGTTGTGGTTGTAATAATTATGGAGTATTAAATGTGGAAGCTGTCCACCCTCAACCACGCCCGGTTGGCCACAATCTTCATCATTGATTTGTGAATCTTTGAGATTGTAATGGAAACCCTAAACGTAACCTACAAGGCATTGAAAACGTTTTCTTGGCAACGTTTCGATGGTAGTGGTTTGGAGGGGGGGCAAGCCGACCGGCTGAATGGTCCTAGGGTTTGATGTTTTTACCCTTCGTCAGGCTCGATCTTGAGACCTGTGTATGACATTCCTGCAAGTGTTTGTTTTTAATTATGTTGCCGAGTCTTGCTAGAAACGACAGCAGTTGGTCGTGGGTAGATTGGGTCTTAAGCTGGAATGCTGCATAGGTTGAAAGGGTGTTTGTTCAGGGTCTTAGTGAAGTAATGGCAACGTTTTCGAATGTTAAGATGTAGTTACTTAATGTTCTCAGGGCTGGAACTTTCTTTTCCCGCGATGGATGGTGGCTTGTCAACTTCGTTTTGCGGACGAGTCTTTTCACACGAAGGTAAGGAATTCTTCTAACTAAACACTATTATTTTAAAAGCCTTCATACTTGTATCCAGTAACTTGTTTTAATCACTGCCATTGTTGTGACAGGTTGGCCTTCGCCGAAGGATTATTCGCTTGAAGATAGAGGAGGGGCCCTGCTTGTCCACTGGTAAGCCTCAACGTTATCCTTACCTCGTTGGTTATCCTACGAAAGGTGTTTGACACGGTTCTAAGTGTTTGGATTTCTAGCATGGTTTTTGTCCAAGGGCTTTGTGGATAGCAACACTATGTGCTCAGTTATTATGGTACGTCTGTTATGAACGTTAGTGGAAATGGTTCTATTTTTTTTTATGTAAACCCTAAGGGGATAAACCCTCGTCATTTTGGTTGCTACTTAAAGTTTTGAACTTCAAGGTTTACCATGTGTGTTTGGAATTCCAGTCGTCGGTAATGTGGTTTGATGACAAATGTTGTTTATTGAAAATGTCTTATTGAGTCGAAACGATGGACTGTGCGATCTAAGTGTTGAATGAAGAACTATAAACTTTCAATTTCATGTTGTAACATGTCTTCGTCTTTTTCTAAAATGAATGGCACTGTTTCAGGTCAAATGTTTCCATTCGTTTGGTTGTCTTCTAGTCTAGGAAAAGATTGATGATACAGAGATAAGAATGGAAATGTGGATCTGCAGAAAGTAGAAAAGGTAGTGATAGTTGTCATCCAACTAAATAGTTTATACTTTGGTTTAAACAATAGTTTCTACATGCTAAGGGTTTTCGATGGCTATCTAGCATTCACATCTAGTTTTTAATCTTTTATCAGAATGAGGCCGAGAGTCGAGACTCCTTGTTTTCAGTTTGGAATTTTGAAAAAATAAAAGATAGAAGAATACAATATTTTTTTTTTTGAAAAAAAATGATAACAAGATAGAACGTTTGGATTTTAGCTATGATGTGAGCTTGGAAAAAGAAACCCTAGTGCTAGTTTTAAAAGAACAGGAGATATATTGATTGCAATAAACTTCTGATATGAAAAACAAGTATCTATTTGTCATTTGAATAAATAACTCTGATTTCAAGAGTTCTTGCAGCTGTTTAGAATTCTAAAATAAATAAAGTCCGATACATAGTGCCTGAAACATCTGATATTCAAAACATCTTTGCAAGGAATACATGGTAATAATTTTGCAACGATGGTTGGTGATACATAGATCTGTAATTGTTTTTCTTTTACAACTAAGTACAGTAGAATGCTTCCTGTAATTACTTATTATATACTATTGTGTTTTTTTATTTTAAAACATGCAAGTGACAAAATTTAAAAGAACGCTACAGTCTGAATCTATCTATTCACTTGGCATTTTGCCCATCAATTATCTAATGTTAATTCTACTTCCTGTACTAGAGTACGATGCAGAAACCAGCATGGGGAAAAATACAGTGAAGTTAATTCGTCAATCATTTCATCTATTCATCAATGTAATACAGAATCAACCACCTTTAATGTAAAAACAAGGGTGACAGATATAGAAAGTAGAACTTGAACCAGTAGATAAGAGGACAAACACCCAAGTAGCCTGTTCCTCCCAACCTACTCCTGAAAACAGCCAATAAGCCTACCTTAGGACCCCCGATCCTATTCACTGAACCACCAGGAGGAAGAAACTTAGAAGCTTAGGTCCTCAATCTTGCAGCAACAAGTAGTTTAGCCAGTCTTACAGACTCAGCAGTCAAAGAGACCTGCACCAGCACCTCTGGTTTCCCTTCTCATAAATATTTTGCAAACTTACATTTGCACTCTCCACAGCCTCCCTATTCGAATCTCTTAGTCATCACCTGATGCACATGAGGAAATATTTCTGCAGAAAATATTGTAAGAGCTCCCTGCTCAATTCGAATTGCCTTATATAGGTTGCCTAGGCCTTTTTGTAGTTAACTAGTCATTAGTGAGCTACCTGCTCACCTCCCTCCACCTGGAGGGGGAATGCCACAATTTTAGGGGTAGTTGTCCCATACCAACAGCGAGTGGTAGATCACAATTGCTTCCATCTATCCCATGCCTTCTAGCAACTTCCATTTCTCCTAGTGGGTCAGTGAACACTCTTGTAACAACTTTCTTGAGTGTTTGTCTCCTATTTTATTTTATTAAATAATAATAATGAGTCATTACAGTCATCTTTGACCAAATCTGGTCATAATTACAAAGCTCTGAAATTATTATTTAACATAAAGTATTTTGCAAAAATTTAAAATAAATATCCTCAAACTTTAGGTAAGTGACATATAAGGAAGTTGTTATGGAAGGGTGGTGACGAAGAAGCCACTTGTAAAGGGATGGATAGAAATAAATGATTGACAAGATGTGCACAAAAATGGTAATGAATGAAAAAGGGATGATTGAAAAAGGAAGGTCAATGATAAGGTAATGAACAGTGAAGCCCTACAATAAAATAGTGACCCATAAGGGGATCACTAATAAGGAAGGTCACTGACAAGGGGGTGATTGCCAACGAAGGTCACCAATAATGGGACAACAACAATATGGCATTGACGATGTATCCAATGGAAATGTAAATTATTAACAAAGCATTTGCCGATAAGGCAGTCATTGAAAAAGTATTTATTAACAAAGGGATTGTAAACAAAACATGTAGTTATATTCTTGTCATCGTCTCATATGGAAGTTAATTGAGAGTCACCAAGAAACCCATGCAAAATGTGCATGGACCATGACCTTACATTGATTGTCTAACATATTCAATCAAATTCACATATCAACCTCCCAACTTAATCACATTGGTTATTGGTGATTGACCCATTCCATGGTGATGCTTATGACACAAATTGACTTAGCCCCTCATTAATGTTTGTGTCCACCATTAATGCCAATGTCAATTTGATCATTTCATTAACCAATAAACTTGGGGATTTACCATCTTCAAAAGCCAAATAAACAAGGATTTGAAGCATGCATTTGCATATTAGATACCTAGATCCATCATCATATGGTTATGACATCATCAACTATTTTAACATTTTTGTATACTAATAATACATGTATTTGAATCCATATCATAATATAGTAGTTGGCATTATCACACCTTTGTTAATAATTATAATAATTATACTCTTATTCTTATTTCATGTTAAATAATTAATAAATTTTAAATATTTTAATTACATGGTTTTCAAAATATTTAATAAGAACAAGTTTGTGAAGTTTCCAATTATAATCATTATACTTATTCTTATTTCATGTTAAATAATTAATAAATTTTAAATATTTTAATTACATGGTTTTCAAAATATTTAATAAGAACAAGTTTGTGAAGTTTCCAATTATAATCTTTATACTCTTACTCTTATTTCATGTTAAATAATTAATAAATTTTAAATATTTTAATTACATGGTTTTCAAAATATTTAATAAGAACAAGTTTTTGAAGTTTCCATTTTAAAGTCTTTAAGGTTCTATTTTAAAAATGGATAACATGATTTTTTTTAATAACGAGTTGT
Source organism: Larix kaempferi (assembly GCA_027924585.1). Classification (NCBI taxonomy): domain Eukaryota; kingdom Viridiplantae; phylum Streptophyta; class Pinopsida; order Pinales; family Pinaceae; genus Larix; species Larix kaempferi. Next base: position 9,186,832 of record BSBM01000431.1, on the reverse strand, counting down.
TTTAAACAACTTCACTACATTTTTTAATATTTTCACGTTCAAAGACATTTCATTAATTAATTTATCGGAAATTATATATAAAAAAATATAATTTTTAAATTATAAATATTTTAAAAATGTAAAAATTATCAAATTATATATTTTGTTATTATAATGTTTTTATAATTTCTTATAAATCTTTTTAACCCTATTGTATAATTTTTTAGTCAATAAATTAAATTAAAAAATCACTAAAATTTAACTAAAATTAATATATTTGTGAATCTTTCAAAATTAAATATAATAAAATTCACTAAAATTAGAAACTATGAAAACATGATCAATCATTATATATACAATACATTGAGTGGTTGTATTGTATATATACATGGTATGAGCAGGGGGAGGAGAGACAGAGAAGAGGAAGGGGGTGGGGAAGGTAAAGGTAAAGGTAAAGGTGGTGTAAAAGGGATAAGGCCACGGGAATGAAGAATGAAGGTGGGATGTTAATATTTTTTTATTTTTTTCTGGTATTGTGTTATAATTTGTATTTTTTTAAATGATTTTTTTGAGTTTTTGTTTGATTTTTATCAATTAATTTGTTATTAAAATGTGTAGTGAAAATGACACCCAATGTGATGATTATATAGTCAAAATGTGTAGTGAAAATGACACCCAATGTGATGATTATATAGTCAAGTCAATTTTTAAAAGTGTTTTTTTCATTTCATTTTCTTAATATTCTAATTTTTCTTTAAATTTAGTTGAATAAAACTTTTAATGATAGAGATATTTTAAAAAAGACCTCCTCCATTGTCATTAATCTTTAATCCATCCAAGTTTTGAATAATTTTTGTGGACATATAAAGCAATATTAAAAAGTTCCTTAATTTTAAGTGGATTATATATTTTTATATTAAATATTTAAAATTTATCTGAGTTATGATAAAAACTTTTGATGATAATATACATTTATATTAAATATTTAAAACTCTTTTTAAATTTAGTTATGATAAATTTTTTGATGATGGAGATATTTTAAAGAAATACCTTCTCATTTATCAATTGTTTGTAATCCATCCAAGTTTTGAATATTTTTTGTGGATATATGAAGTAATATTAAGAAGTAAAATTTAAGATAAAAAAATTTATATTTCAAGAAATTGGATTTTTCTGGTGTTTCATAAATCTAGGTTTAAGATAGTTTATAAATTTACATAATTTTTTTAATTACTTTTTATTTTTTATTATATTACTCATTACAATATCTCTCCCATTTAAAAGCATGATATTAATATCTTCTTCCATGATACCATCTCGCTAGAGTTGATTCTAATGATCCTTGATTCCAGCTGAAATCAATGCCCCAACACATATATACGTCACTTCAGATCTATTGTGTAATATGGTAGTGAAGAAACAGATGTTCCACTATCTTAGCATCTTGACAGCAAACTGGACATCCATTTAGGCCCATACCCCCTCTACGAATATAATTATCTCCAGTAAGCACTTTATTGCTCAATGCCAGCCAGGTGAAGCAAAGGATTTTAATGGTGGCATGCTAACGCCAAAATCAGAGAAACCACCATCAAGATTGCACATGTCGATGTTTGGATGCAATGACCGCGTAGGCTTTACTAGTAGTGATCTCCATAATCGAGTCTCCCCAAGACTAAACAATACAATCTTGATAAGACTGAAATCTAATACCACAATGATTAAGAACTTATGTGTATGAATACCACTTCCGACCCACTTCCCCCCACCAAGCCAATATCAGTCGCCAACTTCCAATACACAGAGAAGGGATTACTTGGAAGCTTCCTAGCATGATTCAAATAGTAATACCCTTTCATATATAGTAAATCCAACATAAACTATGACAGAGCAAGATTACACCCAATGATTAGATCCTCCCATTAGAGAGATTTTGAGGTCAAAAAATGGCATTCTAAAAGATGTACTACAAAGATATGAGATATATTAAAATATTATGAATTGAGGGTTTTATGGAGTAGGTATATATAACAAGTCACCTCCCACACTATTTTTTATGCACAATATAAATAACCATGATTGAGTTACTTTTCAAAATTCACTAGAAATAAAATTAATAAAATAACTCTATATTGATGTGACTAAGATTCATTGTAAATTCCCAAAAATTTATTGTCCTTTAACATTTATTTGTCTTGAACTTGCAAATAAAATTAAATAATAAAAAATATTTTTAAGAGCTATTTTTTTAATTTTATGTTAACTTTTTATATTTAGTACTTTTCTCATGAATTTAATATAATGTAATTTAATTGAAAATTTATTTATATGTAAACTGTTAATAATATTATTATAATCCACATTGCATTATTGTTATTCTTATTCTTTATTCATTAAATATAGTATTATTCTTTACTCATTAAATCTATATTGGTAAATTAATATCAAAATCATTAATTTATATGCATAAATAACATACATTTTTTATATTAATATCATTCATGAATTTAATTTATTTTAAAAGTACAAGGATATATATACATATATTAGTTTGGCATTATAATATTAAATAAAATAGAGTGACTATATAATTAAAAATTAAAAATATGAAAATGACAAAAATATTATTTTATGAAAAAAATGTGAAATGAATATATATATATATATATATATTAGTTTGACATTATGATATTAAATAGAATGGAGTGAATATATAATTGAAAATTAAAAACATAAAAATGATAATATATTATTTTATAAAAAAAAAGTGAAAATACCTTCTTTTTTTAAAATTTTGAGTACTTTACTTGAAAATGACAATAATATTATTTTATGAGAAGACTATCATTATGAGTACTTTACTTTATGACTTAAAAGCACTTACACCACTACCTTAGTTAACTATGTGTTTTCATCCACCATAGAAAATTTGACAAATAAACATTATTAACTCATGCAATGCCACCTCAACATGGGGGATGATGTCATCTACTAGAATGTGATTGGTTGTTTTTTATAGTACATTTTCTTTATTTTGAGGCCATTTTTTGACCTCAAAATCTCTCTAATGCCTCAAGCGTATCTGAAATACATCGCCAACTTGCCAAACCAAAAAATCATTAAGGAGGGGGAAGACTTCCAATAAGCCACACCAAATATTTGAGGCACCCACTGATTTCTTTTGGGCCAGCCTGATCCAAGTAATAACTGACAGATTTTTAAGATACTTATCCCTCATGATCAAGCCCCACAGTCCCGGATGTGTAATAGACTGCCAAAGGCTCTTAAGATGGAGAGCATTGTAGACCCAAAAAACACTTCGAATTCCCCAACCACCGGATTTATTTGGAGAAGATAAGCGATCCCATGCCACTAGGTGAGGACCATTCTTATCTTTCGTTGCTAACCACAAGAAATTAAAAGATACCCACCGGATCTGATGGAGTAAGCTAACCGGAACCTTTTCTAGTGTTAACTAATAAATAGGAAGGTTTGTTAGTACAGATCTCAATAGTATCAATCTACGCCCCAGGGACAACTTACAATTATACCAAGTATGGATCTTTTTGTCAAATTTCTTTGTTAGCCAATGCCAATCAGTAGCATGATATTCATTTGGCTTGAGAAAACAACCCAAGTACTTCATACCACCTTCCATCCCCTGAAAATCATAAGGGAACAATGTGCGGATCTAGTTATTAAAGTCCTCCTCCAGATTGAGATGATAAATATAGGACTTGGGCACATTAATCACCATACCAAATGCTAGACATAAAAGATCCAGTAGTTATTTGAAATGATGCCATTCCTCAATCTTACCAATATCGAACAATAAAACGCCATCTACAAATAATAGATGCGTAATGGACTGATTCTTAGAAATTTTAATCCTAGAGATTTTCCCATCCTCCTTTTCCCTAATAAGGAATCTACTCAAACCCTCAATCACCGGAATAAATAAGAGTGGTGAAAGTGGGAAACCCTGACGTAAACCACGAGACCCCTGAAAAAGGGTTGTTGGGAAACCGTTAATAAGCACGACAAAATTAGTAGAAGTAACATAGCCGAGAACCCATTGTGCGACTTCAAAACTTAATCTTGCATTAAGAAGAAGAAGCCGGAGAAAAGACTAGTCAACCAGATCATAAGCCTTAACCAAGTCTAGCTTAAGTACCAAGGATGATCCTCTGGAAGATTTTGTAGAGTTCAAGGTCTCTTGAGCAGTCCCAATAACATCAAATATCAAACGTTCATCCAGGAAACCGAACTGTTCTTTTGAAATTCCCCTCGACAGGCCTGCTTTTAACCAGTTTGCAATCAATTTGGAGATCACCTTATACAGTAGGTTACATAGTGAAATAGGCCGAAAGTATTGAAAAGTAGTAGGAACTGAGATCTTGGGAATCAATGTGAGAAAGGTAGCATTAAGACCCCCAGAAACCTTGCCTGTCAATCTAGACTCCTTCACTAACCTGACAATCTACGGCCCAAGCAGATCAAACAATTGTAGATAAAATTCTATAGTCCATCCATCCGGCCTAGGAATTTTGTCCTTCACCATATTTGTTAGCACCTCTTCGACTTCAGCTAGTATAATCAGTCTGCCAATAGAAGAACTATCCTCCTTCGAGAAGAATCTAGGCATAATATGAAGGATTTCCATCTGTGCAGCAAGATTATTAACAGTAGGTTTTGAAAAGAGTGTCCTAAAATAATCAGTTGTCACCTTTTCAATACTAGATTGGGAATTGACCTTATGTCCCGCCAGACCTTCCATATCCCACATAGCATTTTTTTTTCCTCGTATTAGCAAAAGAGTGGAAAAATTTAGTATTTCAATTGCCCTATGTAATCCAAAGATCCTAGCTCTTTAAACGCCAAATCTCCTCTTCTTTACAAAGTAATTCTGCCATGTTTGCTTCCAAGGTCTAAATAGTCACAGCGTCGGGATCTTCCATCAAGCTGGAAGATGGATCTGAGTAGTAATCCAGAATGATATCCTCTAAGTGGAATAATCTATCTTTTTGCATCAGTTTCTTTTTGTTAGGATATTCCTATACTCCATCCTAGTCCTCCTAGCTTATAAAAGAAGAGAAGTTAGAAAAAGAGGAATACCTTATTAGCTTTGATGTAGTCCAACTTTTCACAAGGATCCCTCTTGATGAATCTATCCTAATCATTAATGATATTATAGATCCTCAGACAGCTAGGTTAGCAGAGGTTTGCCTTAGGTTAACCTTCTTCAGTTTTAGAGGAAGCTTTTATGAACAAACAAGTGGTGTAGCCATGGGATCCCCTCTTTCCCCCATAGTTGCAAATCTCTTTATGGAAAAATTTGAGAGGGAGGCCCTTAACTCATATCATTTAAAACCAACCAGATGGAAAAGGTTTGTTGATGACACAAACGTAAGATGGCCACATGGCATGGAGGAACTTAACAAATTCCTAGAACACCTTAACAACCAATCTAGCGAGATCAAATTCACAATGGAATTAGAGGAAAATGGTAGTATTCCTTTTCTTGATGTCCTCATCTCCAGAAAAGATGACAGAACTCTTGGACATCAAGTCTACAGGAAGAAAACCCATACAGAAAGTTATCTCCATGCAAGTTCACACCATCCACCCTCGCAAAAGCTAGGTGTACTCGACACTTTAGCTACTAGGGCTATAAGAATATCCGACGAAGAGCATGTTGAACAAGAAAAAGACCACCTCTCCAAGGTCTTTCAAAACATTGGTTATAAGAAAAAAGACATTAGAAGGGCCATAGTTAAGACAGAAAACACATCTAGACCCCATACCCGACCAGACACTTTAAAAGCCTACCTTCCTTACATTGAAGGAGTCACAGATAAAATTAAAAGAGTCCTAAAGAAAAAGAATATTTCAACCTCATTTAAACCAACCATGACAATTAGGAGTAAAATTAGATCAATCAAAGATCCCATAGACCAAATGCAATGCCAATATGTTTACAAAGCTCCCTGTTCCTGCGGAGATTGCTACATTGGTGAGACAGGGCGCTCCTTCCGAGTTAGAATGAAGGAACATGAGGCAGACATCCGAAATGGAAGAACCCGCACCTCTGCATTAGCCGAACATTCCATCAACACTAGACACCACATATGCCTAGAAAACACAGAGATTCTCGCAAAGGAGAACCATTACTTCAAGCGTAAAATTAGAGAGGCCTTAGAGATAGCCAAACACCCTAACAACCTAAATAGAGACGGAGGCCTTGAGATCAGCAATACTTGGCTTCCCCTCATCAAGAAAGATTAAAGCTCATAATAATTTCATAATATCTTAAAAAAAGAAGTAGATACTATAGTAAAAATTTAGCATCATTAACATCATTGACATTTGATAAGAATTTTAGTATATATAGTTAATATTAAAATCTTATCTTTGACATCATCATTTGACATAGAAATATAAATGTATATAAATAAACAAATAATGCTGTTAATAACCTAATTATAAACATAATTAAAATACATATAGTCTTAGTATTATAAATTCATTTTTATATCTTTATATCTTTATATTTTTATTTATTAATTAATTATTATATTGAAAATAACAATTTAATTCATTCTTGCAAAGACTATGAGTTTTATTAATTCATTCTACTTAGTAAATAAATGTAATTTATTAATTATTTTATTGTACTAATGAAATAATTAATTAATTATTAATAATTTACTATGTAACAAAATATAATAATTTTGTTTCTAAATAAACAATTATTAAATATTATAAAGATTAGAATTTTCCATAACTCAAAAACTCAAAAAAAAAAAAAATTTACAATCTAAAAATATTATACAATATATGGTTACAACAACTAAATAGATGGCCATAATTAATTTAATTTTATAATCAATTTAATAAAACAAAACACTAAACAAACTACACTTAGGGTTAGGTTTTTGGTCGACATCCTGGATTCATTCTTCTCTCAACAAACAAAACACAAATGATTATTAATGCTCTGGAAATGCTATCCCTTACCTTGACTCATTGTCCTGATGATGAACCGTGATTAGGGTTCGAAACATCGACTTTCATAATGGGTACTGCGTTAATCCCGAGCCTTCCTCCTAGCTTTTCTGTCATTTTCATTTTCAGTCATGCATGCAAAATTAGGGTTTGCATGCATTTTACATGCATCCTAGTCATCAACACCAACACCTAGTCCTCAGCAAACTAGCCCTCGGAGCTTCTTTCATATCAGTTTCAGCTCTCCTAGAGCTTAGTGTGCCCTCCTTTCACCTACTGCATGAGAAGGGCACCTTTCTTCACCTACCAGTCCAATTTAGTTCAATTATCTTCAGTTCTTTCCTTGATTTAAGGATTAACTGACTCCTAACTGACCTTACCACTCCGATGGACCTCCAATGTGACTAGATAGGCTATTCTGACTCCTGTTAGCTCCATATGCACCCTCCACTGAGCCTCCTTCACTACATTAGTGCTTCCATGTACCAGTTACACCAACCACCCTCAGTTAGACTCAGTTTGACTCCCGGTTGACCATTACTTGTGCATTGATGACTTCACTAATGAGAAGGTGGAATCCAAGTTAGCCATTGATGACTCTCCACTAATTATGGATCTATGCATTAAGGCCAATTCGAATTCAACCTCGTGAATTCGAATCCTCATACTCAACATTGTATATTTACCAGTTAATTATTCTGTTAATAGCAACATGTGTAATTATTCTGCCTCAATCAGAGTTTCTTTGGATCTAAGTTCTATTGCTTGTCTCTTCTTCTATTATTACTAAATTCTTTCATTGTGAGGTTTACATCATCTCTTTGGATCTTATGTGGGCAATTTCACACTTTTGACGAATCCAAGGGCTTACAATCAACTTTAAAGAATCGAGAAAACCAAGAAAACCCTCCATAGCCAATCCATTAGCATGCAAGTAATAGGAGAGCCAATGTCCATGAACCAATGCCACAAATTCCAAATCACTCGATCATGCAGTGCAATACTTAAATGGAAATATGTAAAGCTTAGTACCTTTCATCGCCTGCAAGACAATAGGGGTGTGATCTGATATAGACGTTGGAGCAATACAAGAGGAACATCTATCAACATAATTGCAAAAGTATTCACTCACAAAAAACCTATCAAGTCTCTTCGCTATGAAATCAAGTCCCTTCCGCTCATTCCTCCAAGTCGGTACCATTGGTCTCGGAGCCACATCAATGAGACCGTGGTTCCCAAATAAGTCCTGAAACCACTATTGTAAAGGGTAAAAACATGCCTTCTCCCCCCAAATTTCACCAACATTAATTATCAAGTTCATGTCCCCTGCGATAATAAGAGAACTAAGGCCCAGTAAACCATGAGAATTCAGGTCTGACCAAAAACACCAACTCTCCAGATAAGGCCCATACAATTGAATAGTTGAATGTCCAATTCAAGTTCCCTACTTTTTCCAAATAGTAATATGCCCCCACAGGTGTTAAAAGGGCATAACCATAGAACTTGGGGGTTCCAAGCCACCAATAGTCCATCTGAATCAATGGAGCAACATTCCCAAGAAGGATATAGTTTCCAGAAGAGTTCCACTTTTCCATTGTTATTTATTTGGAGTATTTGGAAATTAAGGAATCTTATTATCTTTGAAGATTAATGTTTCAACTATGCTCGGGCTTGTACTATTATCATGAAGTTTCTCTCGGGTTCGAGTGATAGGAAGCCTTTACATAGGATTATGAATTTTTTCTTTCCTAATATTGATGGGATGCGCTTTGTGGGATATTTTGATGGGGTAGAGCAGAGGGATATATGTGGTGCAGGGTGTTTACTTGTTATATCACATGATTGTTATTTTGAGATCTCCCTTGGATGTGGCATGGGAAGTAACTTTAGAGATGAACTACTGGACTTTGGGCTCTTCTTTCCTTTGCCTTACTAAAAAATATCACATAATTACATATACTAGGTGACTCTACTAATATCCTTGATTGGGTCCAAGGCAAGTGTCAACTTTGGGTGACATCACTTGAACACTGGAAATTGAGAATTTCCTCCCTTCTACACCAATTCACTTTTAGCTGTCAACTTATTTCTTGGACTTTTAACCAAAGAGCAGACACACTATCTAAGAAGGGCTTGAGACTTGATGAAGGAATTCTACAGTTCTCCTATTTTGCAGACAAGTAGCTCCGTTAGGAGGGTCACTTCAGGATCTATTAATATTAGTTTTTTTTTTAATTTTGGTCTACTATTTTTGGGTCTTTAGAGGGTTATCTAACTTCTCTATATTTTTGGATACCCAATGTAAACATGTTATATATAGTAACTTCATACTATGCTGGAAGATTGTATGAGTCTGGTTTTTTTTTTTAATTTTATCTTTTATCTAAAAGTAAACTGTAATGAAATGTAATCTATGTACTGTTCATATGATAGGTAAACATCTGTAAGTTTCTTTGATTCAGTTCATGAATAGCAAAAAACTTTTTTTTTCAATTGAAAAAAAAGACATAATTTTAATATATAAAAACTTACATTTTTAAAGAAATTATAAATTTCAATTTTATATTTAAAAATATATATAAATAAATTATAAAATCTATAATTCTTATTATTTTGATGAGATTTTGTTCCATTCTTTGGATTTTGTTCCATTCTATAATATATTGCGTAGATACAGTGAATGGATTTTGTTCCATTTCCTCCTTATAAAGTCACATTGCGTAGATACAGTGTAATGTTATATAGCTCCAATATTATAAATATATTAATATACAAATTGCGTAGATACAGTGTAATGTTAGATAACTCCAATATTATAAATATATTAATAATTTTTCTATATTGTTAAAAAATTGACTTGAGGCGACATAGATAAGAACTTTCAAATATAAAAGAACATGTGATGTAGTTAGCCTTTTAACATATATTAAGATATCGATTCTTCTTACATATTTAATCAATTAAACCATTCAAAATTCAAATAGGAGATAGAGATAAACAGCACATCAAATTTGACTTAAATCCATTCATGTGCACCATGAGAACTTTGAAAACAACTTTATCATATATTAAGTAGTTAACCTGAGAAATATATTAAAAGGATAAGATATTCTCACTATTTAATCAAGTAAACTATACAAAATTCATAATGAATGATAACGGTGACATTAATTAATATAGATAGAGAATAAATCTTATACTCGTATATAAACTTGCAAATCAAAGGTTTTGATAAACTTATCATAACTTGCAGAACACATATAAACTTGCATATTTAAGGTTGTGATAAACTCAAATGTTATGGGATTCAAAGTTTTGAAAACACTATCAAGTAATTTCAAAAGTTGTAAAAATAAAATTTTAAAACTCTGGTTAGACTATGAGGGTATTTCAAAAGATTGCACATTCTAAGTGTGAAAAATTTTGATGGCTGGTTGGAGGTTTCCAAAAGAAGGATATTAGAAATTTGAGATGTCTTTATAGTTATCAAGCATTTTTCAAAAATATTTATTGGATATTTAAGAATGCTTTGAGGAAGATAGATTAAAAGATGCACATTTCAAGAGTGAAGAGGCTTAACATAATATAGGAAAAATTTAAAAGAAAAACATTTGATGTTTGCTAAGGGTTTAATAGTTTATTAGGGTATCTTGAAAGGAGGTTGTTTGAAGATTAAAAAAAAAGGCTTGATAATGTATTAAGGCCTCTCAAAGATGTCGATTGAAGGAAGAAATTGATCCAATAGAGTATCAAGGGGTTTAACAAGGTTATGATAAGCTCAAATAAGGCCCAATATGGTATTGTGGCCTTTCAAAATAAACTCATTCAAATGATAAAGATATCTCGATAATGAATTAAGGATGTCCAATAGATGAAAAATTAGAGTTGAGAAGTGGCTCAAGAAAGTATAGAGTCATTATGAAGATGGTTAGTTTGAAAGGTCAAAACGTACCCAATGCATTATTAGGACTCCTGAAAAGTTGGTTCTACAAGGTCTTCAATAGATGCATTATGGGGTCAATCCATGAAGGTGGTTCACAATTTTTGGCAACGGAAGTGCCAAAAATTTGTGCCGCAAACCCTCGATCGAGGTATTTTAAAGCCCTCGATCGAGGGCTTTAAAATACCTCGATCGAGGGCTTTAAAAGACCTCGATCGAGGATTTTAAGATACCTCAATCGAGGGCTAGTTTAAACCCTCGATCGATCAATTGCTTGATCGAGGGCTTGGTTAAAACCTCGATCGAGCTATTGAAACAATAAAAAACAAAAACAGTGCCATGGCCGACCGACCTTGTTTGAACGAAAATGACAGTGCAAAGGAGCTCGACCGAGGGAGATAGCTTGACCGAGAAGTTGTTGCCACACCACGCCATGCCATGCCGCCACGCCACCAGGTAAGTTGACCCTAAACCCCTATTTATTTTTTAAATAAAATAAAATTTCTTGTTTTTTTTGTATAAGTTTATATCAACCGGTAGCATTTATGCTGTTGGGTTTATTTCTAAATGTGTATTGGCAAGCATAAATGCTGCTGAATTATACACTTGGAAATAAAACCGGAAACATTATGTTGTTGGTTTTTTTTTTCAAAACATTTAACCAAATTGTGTAAAAAAACCATTGAAACCTTAATTTTTTAGATCTATGAACCTTGGAATTACCAAAACCATTTGAAAACTGATTGAAAACATGTTTTAAATTTACCATTTAAAACCATTTACATTATGTTAAACATGTTTTAAATTTTAAATTTATGTTGTATTTATTTTTTCAAGTTATTAATATTTTTGTTTATATCAACCGGTAGCATTTATGCTGCTGATTTTATTTTAAAATGTGTTTTGGAAAGCATAAATGCTGCCCATTTTTTTTCAATCCTCTAAGAATGCCAGGAGGATTGAAAAAAAAATATACATATTTCAAAATAAAACCGACAACATAAACATTGCTGGTTTTTTTCCAATATAAGATCATATTGTTAGTTTTTGTACCATGGATGTGTTCCCCCTAGTGATTTAGCCTAAGTCACTAAGAAAGGGGTGGTGGGACCCTCACATTAATTAATTAATTAATGAGACTATAAAGTCACTTTTGTCCTAAGTCATAAAGTGAGTGGGTAATTATTAATTAAGTGATTTAATTAATGAAGTTTTACTCACATCTAATCTAAGCCTTTGATTTGATCTCATCTCAACCGTTGGCTTAAGATTCCTTTTATGGATGGATAAAAGGGAGGGAGGCAAATACCTAGTTCAATATTATTATGAGAAAAGAGATGAAGAGAGAGCTCGAGAAGGAGAGGCCGAGAAAGTCTGCAGCAGCTAGCACGCACCTCGAGGAGTTCAGATATCAGTTTGGCACCAGATTCGAGGCATAGTACAGGCATTTATTATCAGCAGAGATTAATACACAGTACCAGTTATCATCAGCAAGGAAATCGAGGTGATGCTGTTGTATAGCAGCCATTATCTCAGGGCGCGGTTAGAGGAAGAGAAGGGTTCAAATTTGAGGTAGCTTGACTGAAATTCCAAGCACTCATATCGTGACAATAACCCAGCTCAACTTCCAAGCAGAATCACCATATAGCAGTCTGATATTTCCAGCACACGGGTTGAGGAGATTCTGGGCACTAGACCCAAGACAGTTTCTGCTCAGTTTGTTGACAGAGTTCAGGGCACGGTCTTCTAGACTTACTGCACAAGTTTCTAAAGGGATAACAACACAGAAAACAAAGAGGATACAGCACCATACATTGCACAGAAACCAAGAAAGTCTGCACTCATTTCTAGGCAGCAGTTGGGCACTGAAATCGAGGCAGACTGGGGTGTATTCGATGGAGATAAGTTGTATTTGTTTTATGTACTGCTGTTGTATTATCTAGCTGAAGGAATAATAAATCTCTCTCTCTCACTCAACTGGTTTTCCCCGTGGGGGTTTTTCCAGGGCTCGATTTGGCCAAAAACTACTGTGTCAAATTATGTGTGCATGTTGGTAGATTAGTTTGCAGCCTGTTTATTTGATTTCAGTGTGTGTTTATTGTTTATCTAAACTGCATTAAGTAGCCTACAACCAATGCAAAACAAGGATGTAGGTGAAAACCACCTATAACTTGGCATTAAACCAGCAGGCATTGAAAGGCAGAATTTCTACATGGTATCAGACCGCAGGGGGGCAGAAAACAAACTGATTTGCAGACACACACAAAATTTGCAGATCTCAGAAAACTAAGTGTTCTTACCTTCTGTTAGTGGGCAGCGTTCTTTTGGACTGATTTCCAGATGGCTACAGGGTTGAGGATTGAGGATAGATTGAGTGGGACGGAGAATTTTGTGCCTTGGAAGGCCAGAATTCTGTTGTTTTTGGAGGAGAACGAGTTATGGGTGGAGGTGGTGAGGAACACCACCACAAACCCCATTACCATTCCAGATGGCTCAGATGCGACCGCTCTTTCAGTATTCAACAAGAAAGACCTTAAGGCTAGGATAATCATTCTAGATGCAGTGAAAGACCACATCATCCCTCACATTTCGGGGAAGACCAAGGCACACGAGATGTGGAGTGCCTTGATCAGCTTGTATGAGAGCTCCAACGAGAACAGGAAGACGGTTCTCAAGGAGAAGCTCAAGAGTATCAAGATGACCGGAGGAGAGGGAGTCACAGCTTATCTCACCAGGATCTCAGCAGTTCGTGATGAACTAGCAACAGTTGGTGAGGTGGTATCCCCTACAAAGTTAGTTCGCATAGCAGTCAATGGGGCTTCCAGGCCCTAGAATGAATTTGTGCAGGCCATTGTGGGCAGGGAGAACCTTCCATCATGGGAGAGGTTGTGGGATGACTTTGTGCAGGAGGAGACCAGGAGGGGTCTCGTACAGGGCAGTACATCAGGTGGTATAGCAGATGAGGAGAACGTGGCTCTCACAGCCAAAGGGAAGAAGAAGAAGGGTCCCAAGAAGCATGGGGCCAAGGGACAGCATCAGCAGCAGCAGCATCATACACAGGGTGGGCAGAAGAAGGACTTGAGTAAAATCAAGTGCTACTGTTGTCAGGCGTTTGGGCACTATGCATCTCAGTGTCCAAACAAGAAGAGGAAGAAGGGACCAGGTCAGCAGACAGCAGCCTCAGCAGAGATTGATGAGTTTGGTGACAAGTTTCAGAGGGATTTTTCCCTATATGCTAGACAGAGTGAGAGAGAGAGAGTTTCTTTAGCCACCAGCATTGACATGGATTTGGATATTGAGCACTCATTGTTGACAGGGCATCAGACAGGTCCTTCCACCACTGGTACGTGGTATATTGACAGCGGAGCTTCGAGGCACATGACAGGTACTCGAGAGTTCTTCTCCGAGTTATCACGGACAGAGAGAGAGGTGGAGGTTGTGCTGGGTGACAACACCATTTTTAGAGCAGTGGGTCAGGGGACAGTCATATTTGAGAGGGAGTCCACGAGTCCCATGACTTTGAGGGATGTGTTGTACGTCCCTGGGCTGAAGAAGAACCTTGTTTCAGTTTCCACGATTGAGGACAGGGGTCTTGGGGTGTGCTTCTCAGATGGGAGAGTGCAGGTGTTTCCCAAGACCACATGTGTATCTACTCCCATGGATATTGGAGTTAGATGTGGACGACTGTACAAGCTCTTGTTTCAGTTGCAGCATGCTCTAGCACACAGCAGCAGCAGTGAGCTGTGTGAGTTATGGTACAGGAGGATGGCCCATTTACATCACTCCGCTCTGGGAGTGTTGCGGAGCATGGTCACAGGTTTACCTGATTTTGACTCTGAGCAGAGTGATGTATGCAGAGGGTGTGCTTTGGGAAAGTACACCAAGACCGTGTTTCCTAGCAGTGACACGAGAGCAGCAGGTGTGCTCGATCTGATTCATACAGACATATGCGGTCCTATGTCCTCAGTATCCTTGAGTGGCCATGAGTACTACATCAACTTTATTGATGACTACTCCAGGAAGACCTGGATCTACTTCTTGCGGAGCAAGAAGTCCCCACTTGTATTGAGTGTCTTCCAAGGGTTCAAAGCCCTTGTGGAGAAGCAGACGGGGAGGAAGATCAGGATGTTGAGGTTAGACAACGGGGGTGAGTATACCTCCACGGAGTTCAGTGCATTCTGCAGACAGGAGGGCATACAACGTCAGTTGACAGTTCCCTACACTCTTGAGCAGAATGGAGTAGCAGAGAGGAAGAACAGGTCGATCCTTGGAGCAGCGAGGGCCATGCTTCATGATCAGGAGTTACCGTTCTTCCTGTGGGCTGAGGCCTGCAACACTACAGTGTACCTGCAGAACGGGAGTCCCCACCGTGCCGTGGGGAGCATGACTCCAGAGGAGATGTATTCAGGCAAGAAGCCTGAGGTGAGCCACTTTCTCATATTTGGCTCTTTGACTTACTCTCACGTCCCCTCAGAGAGGAGGACGAAGTTCGAGCCCACCGCGGAGAGAGGCATCTTTGTGGGTTACGACGAGACTTCGAAGGCATATCGGCTTTACATTATTGGTCAGAGGCGAGTTGTAGTTAGACGGGAAGTAAAGTTTGAGGAGGAGAGGGCCTTCAGGAAGTCCAGAGAGTTAGAGCAGGGGGAGACACCAGCTCCCACACCTCAGTTGGCACAGGCTTCTTCGATACAGGTTACAGGTCCACAGGTTTCTGGGGTGACTGGATCACTTGGTACAGGCACAGGTTCTACAGGGTCAGTGGTTCAGATTACAGGTACAGGGACTGCCACAGGTTTAGGATCACCGGTTTCTGGCTCACAGATTGCAGGGTCTTCTGGGACTAGTTCATCAGCTACAGGTCCTAAGGGTGGTAGACCTCATGCTTCTAACTCGCCCTCAGAGGAGGGTACACTAGGTTCAGAGGAGCCTTCAAGGAAGAAGAAGCCCAAGTGGCTTCAGGACACCTTGAAGGAAGCAGAGGCATTTGGTAGACCTCGGGAGCAGATCAGGACTATTTTTGAGCCAGATAGATATGGGTCAGCCCTTGTTGTGAGTCTTCGTGACTCAGCGCCTTCTACTTTTGAGGAGGCTTCTTAGCATCAGGTGTGGAGAGATGCCATGATGGAAGAGTACCATTCCATCATGAAGAATGATGCTTGGGAGATTGTACCGAGGCCTGAGGGGAAGTCAGTTGTGACTTCCAAGTGGCTCTACAAGGTTAAGCATGCAGCTGATGGCAGTGTAGAGAAGTTCAAGGCTCAGTTTGTGGCTCGAGGGTTCTCACAGGTTGAGGGAGTCGACTATGATGAGACTTTTGCTCTAGTGGCTCGGTATTCCTCCATCAGGGCAGTGATATCGATTGCAGCAGAGATGGGTTGGAGGATCCACCAGATGCATGTGAATACCGCATTTCTCAATGGTCTTCTGCAGGAGGAGGTGTACTTGGAGCAGCCACAGGGATTTGAGACACATGGGAGAGATTCACATGTTTGCAGGCTTAGAAAAGCCTTGTACGGTCTGAAGCAAGCTCCCAGAGCTTGGTACTCTAGGATAGATGCATATCTGATGTCGATGGGATTTCAGAAGAGTGAGGCTGATCCCAACCTATACTACATTGTGGTTGGTGGAGATCCGCTCATTCTTCTGCTATATGTTGATGATTTATTTATCACTGGAGATGAGCGTCTCATTGCTCTGTGCAAGAGAGATCTTGCTACTGAGTATGAGATGACAGATATTGGGCTGATGCATTACTATTTGGGGATGGAGGTATGGCAGGAGCCAGGACATATTTTCCTAGGACAGGGGAAGTATGTTGCAGAGATTCTGAATACTTTTCGGATGGACGACTGCACGCCCATGTCTACACCCATGATCACCAACTTGAAGCAACTTCATGCTTCATATGGTAAGTTGGTGGATCCCACATTATATCGTCAGCTCATCGGATCGTTGATGTATCTGGTCAACACCAGGCCAGACTTGTGCTTTGCAGTCAACACTCTTAGCCAGTTCATGGTGTAGCCTAGGAGTGTACACTGGAGTGCTGCAAAGCACATCTTGAGATACCTTGCAGGGACGGTGGATTATGGTCTGGACTACAGGGGTTCAGGTGGAGTTAGTTTGATTGGGTTCACAGATTTAGACTGGGCATGTTGTGTGAGGGACCGGAAGAGCACTTCCGGTTGCTGTTTCAGCTTGGGCTCGACAGCAGTGTCATGGTTCAGCAGGAAACAGAAGTCCGTTGCATTGAGTTCTGCTGAGGCTGAGTATATGGCATCCAGTCAGGTGACTTGCGAAGCACTGTGGCTTCGTAAGTTATTGGTAGATTTATTTGATCAGCAGTTGAGGCCTACGGTGATTTACTGCGACAATCAGAGTTGCATTCAGCTCTTTGAGAATCCAGTTTTTCATGACAGGTCAAAGCATATTGAGATCAGATATCACTTCATCCGGGACTACGTTCAGAGAGGAGCAGCTGAGCTTCAGTACATGTCCACTGATCAACAGGTTGCAGATGTCCTAACGAAATCCTTGGGGAGGGGGAAGTTTGTCTTCTTCAGAGATAAGTTGGGAGTGGTGCGGAACACCTTCCTCGGTAAGAGGGAGTGTTAGTTTTTGTACCATGGATGTGTTCCCCCTAGTGATTTAGCCTAAGTCACTAAGAAAGGGGTGGTGGGACCCTCACATTAATTAATTAATTAATGAGACTATAAAGTCACTTTTGTCCTAAGTCATAAAGTGAGTGGGTAATTATTAATTAAGTGATTTAATTAATGAAGTTTTACTCACATCTAATCTGAGCCTTTGATTTGATCTCATCTCAACCGTTGGCTTAAGATTCCTTTTAGGGATGGATAAAAGGGAGGGAGGCAAATACCTAGTTCATTATTATGATGAGAAAAGAGATGAAGAGAGAGCTCGAGAAGGAGAGGCCGAGAAAGTCTGCAACAGCTAGCATGCACCTCGAGGAGTTCAGATATCAGTTTGGCACCAGATTCGAGGCATAGTACAGGCATTTATTATCAGCAGAGATTAATACACAGTACCAGTTATCATCAGCAAGGAAATCGAGGTGATGCTGTTGTACAACAACCATTATCTCAGGGCGCAGTTAGAGGAAGAGAAGGGTTCAGATTTGAGGTAGCTTGACTGAAATTCCAGGCACTCATATCGTGACAATAACCCAGCTCAACTTCCAAGCAGAATCACCGTATAGCAGTCTGATATTTCCAGCACACAGGTTGAGGAGATTCTGGGCACTAGACCCAAGACAGTTTCTGCTCAGTTTGTTGACAGAGTTTAGGGCACGGTCTTCTAGACTTACTGCACAAGTTTCTAAAGGGATAACAACACAGAAAACAAAGAGGATACAACACCATACATTGCACAGAAACCAAGAAAGTCTGCACTCATTTCCAGGCAGCAGTTGGGCACTGAAATCGAGGCAGACTGGGGTGTATTCGATGGAGATAAGTTGTATTTGTTTTATGTACTACTGTTGTATTATCTAGCTGAAGGAATAATAAATCTCTCTCTCTCACTCAACTGGTTTTCCCCGTGGGGGTTTTTCCAGGGCTCGATTTGGCCAAAAACTACTGTGTCAAATTATGTGTGCATGTTGGTAGATTAGTTTGTAGCCTGTTTATTTGCTTTCAGTGTGTGTTTATTGTTTATCTAAAGTGCATTAAGTAGCCTACAGCCAATGCAAAATAGGGCTGTAGGTGAAAACCACCTATAACTTAGCATTAAACCAGCAGGCATTGAAAGGCAGAATTTCTACACATATAACCATGTAACAAAAACCATTAACATTAAAACTAAAACATTTGAAAACCTTTGAAATTGAAATTGAAATTTTAATTACATATTTCAATTTGAATTGTAATTTGCAATTTCATTTTCAATTTCATTTTCAATTTGATGAAATTGCAATTTCAATTTGAAATTTGAATTTGATATTGAAATTGAAATTGAATTTGAAAATTGACATTTGAAATTGAAATTGGTATTGGAAACTCGAAATGGAGATGTAAATGGAATTGAAATTGAAATTGGAAGTGGAAATTTAAAATTTGAAAATTGCAATTTGAAATTTCAAAATTGAAAATGAAAATGAAAACCAAATTGAAATTGAATTTGGAAATTAAAAAGAAATTGAAATTGAAATTGAAATGTAAATGAAAATTACGAATTGGAAATGGAATTAGAATTGGAAATTGGAATTTGAACTTGAAATCCAAATTTGAAATTTTGAACTTGAAATTAAAATTGATTTGAAATTTGAGATTGAAAACTAAAGTTGACATTGAAATTTAAAATTTAAAATTGTAAATAAAATGAATTTGGAATTTGAATTGTAATTGAAATGTAAATTTGAAATTGAAAATTGAAAATAAAAATAAAAATGAAAATTGAGAAATTGAAATTGAATTGGAATTGGAATTGGAAATTGACATAGAAATTGAATTCAAATTTCAAATTGAAATTGAAACTTGAAATTTGAAATTGAAAACTCAAAATAAAATTGAAATTCGAAATTGAAAATGAAAATGAAAATTAAATTGATATTGAAATGCAATTTGAAATTTGAAATGAAATTGAAATTCAAAAATGAAAATTGAAATTCAAAAATGAAAATTGAAAGTGAATTGGAAATGAAAATTGAGAATTTGAAATAGAATTAGAATTGGAAATCGAAATTGAAATTGGAATTTGAAATTGAAATGGAAATTTGAAATTAAAATTGACATTAAAATTGATTTGAAATTTGAGATTGAAAACTAAAGTTGAAAATTGAAATTGAAATGGAGTTTGAAATTGGAATTGGAATTGGAATTGGAATTAGAATTAGAATTGAACTTGAAATCTATAATAGAAATTTGAAACTCGAAACTTGAAATTAGAAATTGAAACTTGAAATTTAAAACTTGAAACTTGAAACATGAAACTTGAAATTAGAAATTGAAACTTGAAATTTCAAATTGAAAACTGAAGATGAAATTGAAAATTCAAATAAAAAATGAAAATGAAATTGATATTGAAATGCAATTTGAAGTTTGAAATGGAATTTGAAATTTGAAATGAAATTGAAATTAAAAATTGGAAATTGGAAATGAAAATGGAATTAAAATTGGAAATCAAAATTGAAATTGAAATTGAAATCAAAATTTGAAATTGAAATTGACATTAAAATTGATTTGAAATTTGAGATTGAAAACTAAAGTTGAAAATTGAAAACTGAAATTGAAATGGAATTTGAAATTGGAATTAGAATTAGAATTAGAATTGAACTTGAAATCTGTAATAGAAATTTGAAACTTGAAATTAGAAATTGAAACTTGAAATTTGAAACTTGAAACTTCAAATTAGGAATTGAAACTTGAAATTAGAAATTAAAACTTGAAATTTCAAATTGAAAACTAAAGATGAAATCGAAATTCGAAATTGAAAATGAAAATGAAAATGTAATTGATATTTGTAATTGATATTGAAATGGAATTTGAAATTTGAAATTAAAAATTGAAAATTGAGAATTGGAAATGGAACTAGAATTGGAAATCGAAATCAAATTTGAAATTGAAATTGACATTAAAATTGATTTGAAATTTGAGATTGAAAACTAAAGTTGAAATTGAAAATTGAAATTGGAATTATAATTATAATTGAACTTAAATTTGTAATAGAAATTTAAAACTTGAAACTTGAAATTAGAAATTGAAACTTGAAATTTGAAACTTGAAACTTGAAATTAGAAATTGAAACTTGAAATTTCAAATTGAAAACTGAAGATGAAATTCAAATTCAAATTGACATTGGAATTGGATGTGAAATTGAAATTAAATTGAAAATTGAAAATTAAATCGAAGAGGAAATTGAAATTTGAAATTGAAACATAAATTTGAAATTGAAATTGAAATTTGATTTTGGAATTTGGAATTTGGAATTGAAATTGAAATCGAAATTGAATTTGGAATTGAATTTGAAATTGAACTTTTAACTTTGAAATTGAAATTGAAATTTGAAATTTGAATTTTGAAATTGAAATTGAAATTGACTTTGAATTTGAATTTGAAAAGTGAAATTTGAAATAGAATTAGAAATATAAATTGAAATGTGATGCAAAGAGTTCTCAAGAGAGAACTTAATTGCTTCGTGCTCGGCGGAGCATGAGAGGATCCGACGTCGCCCAACAGGGTTGCCATCAACAGTGCTCTTGTTCATCGAGGAGCGAGGCCAAACCGAGGTCAGCTGCCGCTGGTGGCAACAATAGGAGAGATAGTGCGTCGCTTCATCCCGACGATGTACATATTGATCCCGAGGAGGAGGATGTGTGCCAGGACACAGGCACATTAGGTGCATATTTTTTGTTAGACACACTTTCAGTAAATTTTTAATATAGAATGCATTGAATTTCACTTGCAAGTTATAATTTATATATTTTCACTAACATACATGTTTTGGTTTGGATTGCAGGTGCATCGGGTGGATCGTACGATGATGAGGTTGCACACATCACTCTTGCTGATATTACCACCCAGGGAGAGTGGGTGCGCTCATGTGTATGCACACTTAGGGAGGATTCTCCTACTAGACACTCATTATTCATGATGTTATGAACAGTTGATGATATGTTATCCCTCTACAAGAGAGTGGGACCTCTTAGTGACATTTGGCGTTTTACATGCCAGAGGAGAAGACATGATGTCATGGCCCCCCATAAATGGGAGGATGTCAAAGGTGCCACAAGAGGGCATGACGTAAAGGGTACTTTGTTCGACATCCCTCCTGAATGCCTTGTCGGTCATCTGCTTAGAATCAAGGAGTTTAAGCTCGAGGTCGTTGCACCATATGTATAAGATAGATTGATCGGAGCATGGGGCATGTTCCCCCACCATGACCAGGTGCCTTTGTACTTTCCAAAACATATATATGCAGAGTTTGTTCTATACATGCACCCAGACTACACCATCACGGGATCTAATTTCTTTGGTGCTGGTAGGGGACGTTCCTACCAATGTCCTGGGGCTCGTAGAGACCCCACTTTCGTGCCACCCCCTCCGAGGTTGGTACCTATTCCAAATAGGATGGTCATCAGGGAAGATGGCATGACACCGTCATCCCAGCTTGACTTAGAGGCTAGGTAGGGTATTGCAGACTCACTGTTCACTGCCATGGGCAGTGCTATTGTTGCTATGTAGGGAGAGGTGTTTAGACCACCCTTTTCACCTGCACAACCAGAGAGAGAGTGGGTCGATGATCACCTACTCGATTTTTTGGATGATCAAGCCATACGGGGGTATGCTCGGTTAGCCCGAGATGCATACTTTCGCATGTATCATAGATACCGTGCTCCAGGACAGGTATATTTTTGTACAATTATGTTTATATGATTTCATGTTACATCATATTATATGTCGTGAATTGAATGCTCAATAATACTTAAGGAGTGTATTTTATTGCTCCATGCAGGGAACCACATACATGGATGAGATCTTTCGTAGTGAGCCATCGGTTGGTCCATCCACTCGTCCCAACTGGCCAGACACAGTAGTCGAGGTAAGTTATAATTTATGTTCCAAATTAATTTGTGTTTATTAATCTCATTTTAAATAATTTATGTTTTAATTCTTAATTTGAGATTTTATGTTTCAGATCCTAACTTTGAATTTCAAATTATACAGGGAAAAGGCAAGGTCATTGCTCAAGATGATACACATGAGGACCGTGAAGGTCCTGACCAACCAGGCCTAGACACAGAGGTGAGTTTTAATATATTTTCCAATTCATTTCACATTTAGTAATTTCATTTTATACTTTATGTTTTAATTATTGAATTATAACTTTTATGTTTTAGTTAAATAATTTTTAATAAATCTAACTCATTACATGTAATGGCATCTTACACAGGCCTCACTATAGGTGTGTGTCGATGCTGCAATCACCTTCTCAGATGATTGGGATGCAACTCGACCACGTGGTCTTGATGAGGGCCCATCTATCCATATTCTGAACCAAATGTCGGATATCACCCTTGACTCGACTTAGGTAATTTTCGCATCCATCCATTAAAAATTTTCACTTCTTGTTGAATATTATGCATTGGTCAAAATATAACTAATGTACAAAGTTCACAATTTTAACTTTTACAATATGTTGAGATTGAGGCCTTCTTTCATAGTTTACCGCCTCAAGGCCAACATGGGTCTACTACAGGTGAAGGTGGTCACAAGGTCGATAAAGGGACTCGTGGGGGTAGAGGCCAATGAGTTGATGATGTATACATTTCCATGTTTTGGATATTTTCATATTTTGGATATTTTCATGTTTTGGATGATCTATACATACATAGTTTTCATGTTTTGGATATGGACTCCTATCATATGTATGGACTGTTATCATATATGGACTTTGGATATGGACTTTTCCATATATTTTGTTACACATTTTACATATATTTCATCATATTGATGTCTTCATGTGTATTTTGTATCTTGATTAAATGAAGTTGACCGTCTTTTATTTTACATTTAGATATAGTTATTACAGTTACATTTATGTTTCATCGTTTCAATTGCAAATTTAATGTACAATGATTACAATATAAAAGTTCAATATCAATTACATTACAATTGCATATTCAAAATTTAAAATTAAATTGTACAATTCAATTACAATTTACACATTCCAATTCAATTACAATTTAAAATTTAAAATTAAAATTTCAAATTTAATGTGTAATTTCAATTGAAAATTCGATGTGTAGTTACAATTTAAAAGTTCAATTTCGACTACAAATTACAATTGCAAATTCAAAATTTATAATTCAATTGTACATTGCAATTTAAAATTGAAATTATAATTACATTATGGTGTCTACACATTACAATTCAATTACAATTTACATATTCCAATTCAATTACAATTTAAAATTTAAAATTAAAATTTCAAATTTAATGTGTAATTTCAATTGAAAATTCGATGTGTAGTTACAATTTAAAAGTTCAATTTCGACTACAGATTACAATTGCAAATTCAAAATTTAGAATTCAATTGTACACTACAATTTAAAATTGAAATTACAATTACATTATTGTGTCTACACATTACAATTCAATTACAATTTACAATTTCAAATTTGATGTGTAATTTCAATTGAAAATTCAACGTATAGATGCATCTCCTTATTTCTATCAAATATAGAAGATTGTGGTGTGTATGAAACATTCTATGAAATGATACATGCAACTTAGGGATCTTTCTTGGACGATTTAGTTTCTATCCATCCACATAAACTTTAAATAAAAAATTGTTTCCTAGAACTACAATCAAATAAAATTTACCCATTTTATTAGGTTATGTGGAACTGTATTAAATAATAATTCTTGGTTTTTAGAGATTATGACTATTTAACACATGTTTATCCTAGATATTGAGGAATTTAATGGAGCACTGACCATACATTCAAGTGTATTCAAAGTATCAATGTGCTCGTCACATTGGAGCACCATGACCCAATTTTCAAAAAACCCTCCCCTAGTATTTTTAATCTTGGCATTAAAGCATCTAAAAAAATACATTTATAAAACTATTGGTCACATTGCAAAACAAACCCTATATAAACGAGGAAAAAACAACCTCCACAAAAATCTCCAATAAAATATTCAACAAGACAACATGACATGTGTGTCAATGATGCAAGTGGCATACATGTAACTCATTCATCTGGCCAATGGGTTATAGGAATGCAAGTATCCATAATACGATCATTGTCAGCTTCTGTCATCTTCCATCTCTTTGGTTCACCTCTCTTCACCTTGATTTATGTTAGATGTATTTGAGTTGCTGCCACCAAATGACTGTATTGGCATGATATATATTCAGACATAAAATATCTATAAATAATATAAGCACCTTGTTTTTTCACTCTTTCAAAAAAGTGTCCCATTAGAACCAGGTATCCAATTTGGTATGTGAACTCTTCATCTTGATAGGGTCGCACCAACATGCTTTTAATTTGTGTGCACTGCATCAAATAATATGCCACATTTTCTTGATTGTGGGGGGGTGCAATGACAATGAATACATCACCTGCAATATAAATTACAAATATTATTCAAATGTCCTACGTGCATTTCTACAAGATTTGTATATGTGTAATATATAGTGTTGGCTATATCTTGGATTTCTGTCTTTTCAGGATGCCAGTTGTCAGAGCCTTCCGGAAACTGGTATTCTTCGTCACACATCACGATTGCAAATCATCATGGATTCTAGCATGGCAACAGAACCATTTGTTGGCTATAATTGACCCAGAGGTTTTCTAGAAGACCCAGGTTCTTCGCGGTTTCCCTTTGACCAACAAAACCCCTTCGCACCGGCCCTTTCGTCAACAACCTGTGAGCAGGTTGAGGTCTCACCCGAGGTGTATCTATGGGGTACTGCGGAATCAGATTTCCACA
The DNA here is from genome assembly GCA_027924585.1 of Larix kaempferi. NCBI lineage: Eukaryota > Viridiplantae > Streptophyta > Pinopsida > Pinales > Pinaceae > Larix > Larix kaempferi. The sequence goes on along the minus strand of BSBM01000431.1, from coordinate 9,161,443 downwards.
GTAAGTGATAAGTTGCTTGGACGAACGTACTGCACAGCACAACAGGGGGTATGTGTCACGAGGTGAGACTGCGCAGTGATGGGTAACACTGCGGTCCGCACCACTATGTTCTTCTACCGCGAGACTTCTTCTGAAGCTGCGAACAATGCATCTCTATTCCATACTTAGATTATCTTGAAAATACTTAAGGCACTGAAACGAATATCACTCATCCACTCGTTTAGGCACTTAACTGACTATTCTTCTAGCATTCATTTGTTAAGTCGGGGTGCTGCGATCGGAATATATCTGACTATACAATCTAACTGTTAAGCATTTGTTTACAGCATATAAGAGAGTGTTTAACTAAATGACTGATTCACTATCTTCAAACACAACGCTAAATGTTCATTATTCATCTGTTCATGCAGAAATTAACATATCATTTCCATACTTCTCCTAAGGAAAATGCATATCAAAGTTCTCTCATAACAGCATGCAAAGAAACATCTCAACATTCATTCACAGAAAATACAGATCAGCATTCATTCATAAACTATAATCACACAACACGAGATTTAACATGGTTCACTCCCCTGGGTGGGAAGCTACTTCCACAATAATGGTTGGGTATATATGTATCTTTAAAAGGGATGGGGACAACCATTCTTAGTCTGTGCACTCAGCTGCAGACTCTCCTTCCTCTCAGATAGGTCTCTGCGCACACAACTGCAGAGCCTTTACAATCTTCTTAGCTCAAAGAGATTTTACACTACAACAACAAAAGTAACTCCAAAACGTAATGTAACCCCATCCCATACAAAATTGTCTTCTTAAATAGATCATGCCTCTAAGGTCATGTCTTTACAAAGCCGAAGACCTAAACCTAAAAACCCTTAGGGTTTACAAAACTATGCCGGTTTCCCTAAACCGGCTTGCTAGCATCTGTTAGCGTCTGCTTCATCGTGGCGATTATCCACGTCTTCATTCTGTCGCTATTGGCCTCCCTGTTGCACGCGTGCCAAGAGATCTCTTTCTCTAAATCGTTCATCTCTAATGGTTTCGCCCACCAGGCGTGCCAAGATGTCGCTTTCCTTAATAAACTCATGCATTGGCCGCCTTCCTGATTTGCTCGTGCCCGCCACTTGGCACTCCTGGAGCATATTTCCAAAATTAGACCATTACTGGTCCATCTGGTACCTGCACCTAATCCTTGTCCAGCACTCCGCTTTGCTGGCTCCAAGTGTCCTGACTGCTTCGCAGCACTGCTTCCTCGTAGCGCTAGTCTTCGCGGTGCTTCCAAAACTCGGATGCTGCGCACAGCTTCGCAACACCCTCAACACTTAGACAAAATTATATTTATGAGCTGCGCTCAGCTCAACTTTCCCTGCTTATCAAAAAAAATGTTTTACCAAAACTTTGTCCCAACCTGGGCCCAACATATAGTGAACTAATTAACTTAATAAAGTCTTGTACCTTCCCTAACCACATCATAAACTTGATCATGATCTAGTGAGACCATTTCCTCGCCAATGTGCATCTCTTTCCATGTTGGAATTGGATGTGGGCCCTTTGCATTAAGAGGGACATATTTCCATGGTTTCACATATACATCATTTTCACAATGATGAAGCTCGCATCCATTTGCATCAATGCAAAAATCGAAAAAACAAGCATACTTCCTCATTTCAATGGAAAATATGTCACCCATGTCTTTAGTCCGAACATAATGTAATTCCCTCGTACAAGGTATGGTCTCACGATACCACGACATGGATCTATTCACATCACCAAGGGAAACATCCCAAAAGAACTTGCATGGAATTCAATTTGTCATATATAAATTCCTACTAAGTAGGTGTTCTTTTGGAAATGATGATATTGAATGTTATTAGCTTATTAATTGAGTTTGGAGTTTATTACCTGCACATCGGCCTTGCTTGTTCGCGACCTTGATGTCCCAAATGACGTGTGCACTAATCAACTACTTTTGTGGAGCATTTGAGATGGGTTGCACCATGAATCATCTGGTACCTCTGAAGTGCTCATTTCACACATGCACCTGTGCCATCATGTTCACCCTTTCCATGCCCTGTTTCAAAAAAGCTCCAGGTGTATCGGACTCCTGTCTCTTTATGAAGGTGACTCAACCAATAAAAAGAGCGTGCCAATTTGAATTGCCCTGCACACCCATCTGACCAAATCCAGTGTTCAATAAATGATATGCCTCTCTTCCTGAATGAACCATAAATAAACCCAAAGCAGTGTTGAACGAACAATGTGTCATGATCACGATCATCACTGACATAAAAATGGTACTCCTTGATCACTTCATGTGACTGAGGAGTGCTATCCCTACCATCAATGCTTGCCTGAGCATGTTTGTAAAATACATGTACGAAGACAGACACCTGGTCGGAGTGATATTACTCACTCTGTATCTCTCTCTGAGGATCAAACGTGTAGTTTTCAGCAAAGTCTACCACTGATAAGATTGTGCCCAGCTCAAATACCTCACGAGAATGTTTGAATTATGAAGCTTGCCACCTGGAGCTACGGGAGTGCTTTATGTATTTATAAATATGACTTTGAAACTTCTCCATGAAATCTGAAACAAGAATCCCATCCTCGAGCAAGTCAATCCTCTTAGTTGGAACAGATGAAGATGATGATGGACTCGTGGAGATATACTCGTACCCATTCCACATGACTATGATATCTGACAATCCAAGGTGTGTCGTATCGATAGGAAATTTCCTATGGAACAATGTCAATTCACCACATTCAGGGCATCTTTTCCCACATACACACCTCTTATTGAAAAACACTTGTTAAGTATTCTTGTTGCATAGTATCATACACATAAAATCTCGCACTGTGTGAGGAGCTAGTTCACCGTTCCAGTGCCTTTTGCAAAAATCTAGAAATGTGTCATAATATAGTTGAAGTTCAACGTGGTATCGACAACAACAAGTGTCGCGAATCGTATTCAGACTAATATACCGCAGTTTCAATTTGTTGAAAATGCTAAATGATATTTGAACACCAGGATTGGTTTCTTGGAATTCCTCGTAAAGTGCAACTCCCATCATCTCCATCACATGCTTATAGTGCTCCTGATAAATGCATATGGATAAACGTTGTCGCAGGACATGCTTTCAATCTGGAATAGCACGAGAATGGCTATCCCAAAACTCTATCACCTTCTCTCTAATGCCCGCTACCATCCTTCCTCGATAGGGTTCCCTACAAATAAGATCCCAACAAGCAGCTTCATCATTTTCATCTATCTGGACCCTGAATTTAGTACATTTGAACAATGTTCTTTTTGAAACTTTGAGCAATGATGCCATTGTTGATACCATTCGATTTCTTGAGGTGCTTTGTGCCACAAAAATTGTTTTAATTGCCCTACGAGTAGCTCAGATATCATTATTTCTTGATTTTCCAAACGAAGATAATGCAGTTCTTACATTTTTTATTGCATTCTCGCATGTCTTTTTTGTTTTAGCATCTTGAAAACCCAACAAATTTGTGGCACGTTTCATTTTTTGTGTTTTATCAACCCATATAGGATTTGAGCTTGTGCCATCGCTGAATGTTGTTCAAAATATGACTTAATTATGTTACTGACATGTTGTCTAACTATCCGACTAGGGATCGAGTTCCCAAGCTCTTCTCATGCAGAAACAACTGCACAATCCTCTAGACAATTTCCACCCCTTCCAACCCCACTGAAACTCCCAATTATACTTGAAATGTGAGAGGGCAAGGTGTCATGTGATGGCTGATCAAGATCACGAGGGGGCACATGGTCATGTGATTCTTGATCACCATGATGTGATGGCTCACCATAATCTATCCCTACAGAATCAAAATTCATGTGAAATTAACAAATTGATAATTTCTAATTTGTTACATGGAAATTAACAAATTGAAAATTGCTAATGACTTGAGACTTGGAGCTCACATGAGGTTATGCAAATAATTTTTTGTAATTCCTTATTATGGTAAGTTATAAGGAAAAAATATAACTTATCCATACATTCATGCATATAAAAAGTTGGTACAAGAATTGACAATACTTTTAAAACAAGAAAATTGTTTGTAACTTGAATTCAAAATAACTAAATATGTACATTTAACTTGAAGTTGTACATTTAGCTTGAGAATTGATCTAATTAAAGTTTGAAATTGCTAGTAACTTGAAATTTGAAATTGTTAGTAAAGTTTGAAATTGCTTGTAATTTGAAATTGCTAGTAATTACTTGAGAATTGTTCTAAGTAAAGTTTGAAATTGTTTGTAACTTAATTTCAAAATATCTAAATATGTATATAACTTGAAATTGTACATTTAGCTTGAGAATTGTTAGTAAAGTTTGAAAATCAAATATATATTTAACTTGATAATTATTAATAACTTGATAGTTGTGCATTGAACTTTAAAATTGCTAGTAACTTGAAATTTGATGTGGAAATTGACAAATTGAAAATTGCATGTGAATTGAATTTTTCAACTAATATATTTAGCTTGAGAATTGTTATAAGTAAAGTTTGAAATTGCTAGTATCTTGAAACTTGAAATTGCTAGTAAAGTTTGAAATTGCTTGTACTTTGAAATTGTTTGTAACTTGAAATTGCTAGTAATTACTTGAGATTTGTTCCAAGTAAAGTTTGAAATTGCTAGTAAAATTTGAAATTGCTTATAACTTGAAATTGCTAGTAACTTGTACATTTAACTTTAAAATTGCTAGTAACTTGAAATTTGTTACATGTAAATTAACAAATTGAAAATTGCTAGTGACTTGAGAAAATTTGGTACAAGTATTGAAAATACATTAAAAACAAGAAAATTGTTTGTAACTTAATTTCAAAATAACTAAATATGTATGTAACTTGAAATTGTACATTTAGCTTGATAATTGCTAGTAAAGTTTGAAAATCAAGTATATATTTAACTTGATAATTATTAATAACTTGATAGTTTCACATTGAACTTTAAAATTGCTAGTAACTTGAAATTTGATGTGGAAATTGACAAATTGAAAATTGAGTGTGAATTGAATTTTCCAATTAATACATAACTATCATTTTAACTTGAAAATTATCCATTTAACTTGAAAATTGTTACAAATTTTGAAATATAAATAACATATATACTCACTATAAGAAAAAATAAATTAACTTATCCCTACATTCATGCATAGAAAAAATTGGTACATAAATTGAAAATACTTTAAAAATAACATAATTGAATTTTCCAACTACTACATAATTATCACAATGTTCATTTTATTTGTTGTCATTGAATTTTACCTCTATTACATAACTATCAAAATATTCATTTCATTTGTTTTCAAATTGAATTTTCTAACTAATACATAACTATCATAATGTTCATTTCAAATAAAATGAGGGTAAGGTAAAGTTAGACATTAATAGTTATTTCAATCAACAAATGTTGAGACTTGGAGTTCACATGAGGCTATACAAATATTTTTTAAACAAATAACAAAACAAGAATTGTAATTACATTTAACTTGAAATTGTTAGTAACTTAGAAATTTGAAAATAGTTAAAAATGTACGTTTTAACCTGAAAATAGGGTCAAAGTGTACATTTAATTTGAAAATTGTTAGTCGCTTGAAAATTATTCATTTAACATGAAAATTGTTACAAATTTTGAAATAAAAACAACAAAGTTAAGAAATAAATAAGAATCTCATTACAAACAAATATTAAATAAATTAGATTGTGAAATAGTTTTTTTTTTTAAATTGTTATTAATTTTGTAGTCTAAATAACAAATTGTTAAAAATCTTATTACAAACAACATATAGTAAGGCTAAAATGAAAAAAATAGCTAGTATATATAACAAATTATTAGAGAAAGATAAAATATGAAATTTAAATTAGGTAGCAAGTAATTCAAAAATTTATCTTGGTTGTCCTCCATTGGAATTTGTTGCACCGAAGGTGCATCTTCTTCTTCTCTCAACCTTGCTCTTTGTTGTCTCATTCTTTCCCTATTTTTCTCACGTTCTTCATGCTCGTTTTGTTGACAAGCATGCTTCCTTTGTCGTTTTCTTATGCTCCCCATCAAACTACAATGAAAACAAAGAAAGAATTATTCAAATTGTTATAACAAACAACAATATGTTAATATGAAATTGAACAACAGTAATACTTCTTACATGTCTAATGAAATCTAATTGAACAACATCAAATTCACATAGCCCTAATTGAAAGTAAGTTAACAATGAATTAAATAAGTGTTGTTTGGCAATTGTTTAGTGATTATATAGAGGTTTCTTGTTGTTTTTGCATGGGAATGGTGGTTGGAAACATTAATTGTCCAACTCCTTTCCCAAGTTATTTTCTATGTTTTTTTTACATAGACAAATCCTCGATCGAGGTTTTTTTTACAAAACCTCGATCGAGCAAAAAACCTCGATCAAGGGCTTGACAAGACCTCGATCGAGGTATATGTCAAATCCTCAATCGAGGTTTAGTTTACCCCTCGATTGAGGGCCTAAAAAACAAGGCGAGAGCCCTTTTCACTGCAGAAAAGATTTTTTTTTGCCTTTCACAAGATTAAACAATGTCATTAAATGCACATTAATCGGAGGACTTGATACTATTGGATTTTTCAATGAATCCTCTATCCATATACATATAATTTACGAATTGTTATATTCTTATGTCATTTTCTTTTAAATTTTTGCTAAATCTTACCCTAAAAACTCTTGTCGACAACTTCGATTGAGCTCAAAGATAAATCAACAACATTCAAAATACACATCCAAAAAATTTGAAAAACCATACAAGCACTACATGAGTGTGTCCTCTTCAAAATGGTAGTTTTAGTTTTTCAAATTATGTAAACAATCAAAATATTTGGCGCACACACGCAAATGTGTGCAAAATGCGACCGAAATATTCACTGGTCAGTTTCGAAAAATAATAATAAATATAATTTTTCGAGGAAAATTAAAAGAAAATATTTACGCACTAGTGCATTCTGTCTATATCATGTTCACATATTTCATTTTTTTAAATTATTACTTTAACATTAAATTATTTTTCACACACACAAGCCACTTCTTAATTGCTCTTCAAATTTTTAAGGACACACATTTCATTAAATGCAAATTTGACATGATAAATGACATTGGTATATTTTAAAACAAATATCATTGGAAAGCCAACATAATTCTCTACATTTCGTTTTTTAACCGCATGTCGAAATTCATATGGAAAATATGAGTTTTGAGGGCTTCAATTTAATATATGGGTAAAACTTCCATTTTTCATCACCATATTTGGCCAAAAAGAGTTACCCATCTTCATGGGATCACCCTATGATGTAGCAGGTGAATTCAAAAGTTGAGTGATTCAAAAATAAAATATGTCTAATGAACCACCAGGGCTTCACGAAAGATAGTTTTTCAAGATCTAGAATCAATCGATAAAATGTCCATGCACTTCAAAATATAAATTTTGAAATTTGAAAGGAACTTGATATATTATAGTTAGTCTATCAAGGAAATTTGAATGAAAAAATCCTCAAGTTAAAAATTCCTTGATAGACTATCAAGCGAGTTTAAGTAAAGCCATTATCAAAATAGGAAATGGCTTAATATATCTAATTTCCAAAAAAAATCATTTCTAAGCAAAACAAAGGTTTGAAAAGGCCATCAATTAGTTCTAACCACTCATGCAAGAAAAATCAAATGCATTTGAATGAAACATCCATCATTTCTCAATACCCTACATTCTCTTTCAAAGATGAAATTGAAAAATCATAAAGAAAGTGCAATGTAGATGATTCACATAAGTTCAAGAAGAAAATGAGGCCCCCAAGATTGAGGGATTGAGGCTTGTTGAGGCCTAAATAATCCTTGAAATTTCTAATCAATTAGATTGGCATGAAAATGATACTCATACTATACGTCATTCTTGGTATCCAAAAATACAGTAACCCTATAAAAATAACATTGCTAAAAATATACCAATATTCCACAGTTTCAAAATCAATTGAAATTGTAACCATGGACAAATGTCCCAATTAAGTGATCAAATTTGTAATTATCTTTTCAATAAAATCACTTATTAAAATACCAGTTTTTAAAAATAGAAAACGACCAAAATTGGAAGTTATCCAATTGGCCTCAAACTTGAAGAATACATATCTCTGGAAAAAAAAGTGTCGAAAACTATGATCAAGTCTATTAAAAAATTAAGTTTTAAGAAACAGGAAAATCAAGAATGCAAATATTGAAACTAATAACTGCAAGAACCAACATGATGATATCCTTTAGGGGTCTTTGACCTCTCATACTTGCTTTGAATATGTTATGAACCAAATCCTTAAATTATCATAAGAGACAAGAGTACACACCATGTACACCAATGTAAATATGGAGCACAACTCCAGTATAGAATATAATAGAGATGAGTTACACAATAATTCCTTAACGAATAGGAGATCCTTCTCTAAATACCCCAAGACATTCATATAATCATTTCACATGTTCCCTAATGACTACATTACCTCTATATATCTATTCACTCATTGCACATGACGCCACTTCATTAGGCCAACCACTATTACATATACATTTATCCCTATATATGCCACCCTAAGGGTCATATCATATGCATTTAGCCCGATATATGCCCCCACTTGGGTCATATGATATGCATTTAGCCCGATATATGCCCCCACTTGGGTCATATTAGAATATTGTAGTGAACTTGCGAGTATATGTCACTTTATCTAAATGAACTTACGCCCATCAAATATTGTACCTATATATATGTATGGCTTTCTCAAGAAATCTATCTTATAATAAAGTCTTGAATGACAAAAATATGTCACCATGTGCCAAGTCTAGTAGGAACTCCATGAATCATTGATATCGAATAAATGGACTAACTAGTCAATTCTCTCATAATATACCAAAAAAAAATCTAAGATAGACACTTATATTAGATTTTGAAGAAATCCAACTTAGGTTTTAATAACTAAATAAATAGACTAACTAACCAATTCTCTCATAATATACCAAAAACAATCTAAAAAGCACTTATATTAGATTTTGAAGAAATCCAACTTAGATATTAATAATAATAAATGGATCAACTAACCAATTATCTCATGATATACTCAAAAACAATCCAAAATAGGCACTTATATTAGATTTTGAAGAAATCCAACTTAGGTGTTAATACTACCTAATAACTAAATAGAGATAAATAAATGCATAAATGTTTGTTTTCCCTTTAGTAAATTTTCAATCTTTAGAATTCTACATAATTTGGTGGTTTTGATAGAACTTAACAAAAACGGTTAGTCTTTTATCAGTTAACAATTTCAAAAGAACTAACTGTAATTTTGACCTCATGTTATTATTATAAATTTTGATCTAAATACATTCATAAAGAAATTCTTTGATATCATTTCTTCTAGACAAAAACATATAATTAAAATATTTATAATAATAATAAAAAAATAGATAATCAAAATAATAAAAAATCATTTTAATATATATATATATATATAATAAAATAAATATTATAAAAAAAAATTAAAATATAAAAATCCATATTTAAAAAAAATAAAGTAAAATTTTAGATAGGTAAAAGTGAGGGAGGAGTTAGCCATTTCCATAGCCTCCCATCCCTCCCCGTAGCCTCATATCCACCATTCCTACCTCTCTCCCCTCCCTGGGAGGAGTTAGTCATTGACATAGCCTCCTATCCACCATTCCTCCCTCTCTCGCCTCCCTTCCCAACCTCATAAAAATATTTATGGTACTAATAAATTTTAAAGTTAAAAAAAAAGACAAACATTGAAATGATAAAAAAAAAAAAAATTAATTTATTGAGAAAACAATATTAAATTAAAATTTATATATTAATTTTTTTTTTTCAAAAAATAGATTATGGAAAAAAATTAAAGTATAAAAATCTATATTTAAAAAAAAAATTAAAAAGTTGAAAAAAAAAAGTGGCCAAGAGTGAGGGAAGAGTTACCCAGAGCCATACACCCATTCTTTTCCTCTCTCCCCTCTCTTCCCCACCTCTTTATATATATATAAAAGAGCGATGCCTAACATTATCCTTGACATACAAAAACAAATCAATAGATATACTTTTAAAATTTTGTTTTCTTAACATGATGATGAAATTATTATCAATGACTGAAAGTAAGTTTGGACTATAAAACCTTTGGAAAAATGGTAAGGTATTATTTTATTTTTTTAGACTTTTATTTCTATGCTAAAATTGTTGGGAAAGATGCTTTCCTAAATCCTTATAGTGTTGATGAGTTAATAGGTTAGGAATGTTGGTATTGTTACAAATATTTGGAAATTGAGACTTAAGGTGGGATTAGGTGGAATAAGAGAGTTATTTTCATCCTCCACATTCTTAGAGTCATAAAGATGACAAATTATTTTAGCACATGTACTAGGAATTATCCAATGTCCTATTTCACAAGGAATTCCTAAGAGGTGTAGGGACCTTCTACAGAAACGAGTCAATTTTTTTTGTTTTTGAATTTAGGTCATTAAGTTTCTGCCATTTGCTTATCTATAATATTTTTTTAATTTAGAGCGAAAGAAAAAACACTAACTAATCTAATCATTTCACTTCAATGTTTACCAGCATAACATGATCATAAGTAAATCATTCACAACATAACCACATTTGAGAATAACATTTTCATCAAGATAAAAATAAAACGATTTTCCGCTTCGAACATATCCTATTAAGTTTACAATATACATACTAACTATTTTAAAGTATGAACATCTTCCAGCACTTATTCCCATACTCAATATGGTACTCAAATATATATATAAATAATGAGATCAATAATCATTCTTATCTAAAGTATAATAATTCACTATTCAATTAATGGCTTCCCTACTTTTCAATTAGCCAACATTATCAACAATAAGAGTAATTTAATAATTACGCCCAAGCTTCCAAAATGACTTCTTAAAAGATATTACTACACAATATCTAGATTCCATAGTAACGTATGGAGTCCTCCATTTCCTGCCTGATCAACGAGGAGTTCTCCCATTGTTCGCATTGCATACATTAGTGCTTACTTCACATAATCACCATTATGTTGACACGCTGCAAGGGTTAGTGGTTACCTTCTATGAAAGTTATTGAATAATCACATACAAGAATATACAAAATCTATAACAATTTCAAACATTCCAATAGCACATCTATGATAGAATAAGAATCTAAAACGGTCACAACATATGATACATATTGTTTTGTCAAATCATTATTTGTTCTAATTCATTAAAAACCAATCGGATTAATTCCAAATTTAGACTATCAAAAAGTTTAACATGATATCTACAAACTAAATCGTATATCATAGGATTATTTATATATATCTTGATATAATATTCTAGTGATAATGAACTTGTAATTATAATTATAGAAAGCTAAGCCATTCTAATCTTAAAAATCATTCCATTTATTAGATTACTAATTTCATGAAGCAATCAGGCGTCCCTGTGCTTGAGTAAAACCGACCAACTGTTATTGTACTCGAAATAGTAGCCAATGGTTATAGCTTTAGCTCTCTCATGATTTTCGACATGGAAGGTCGAAAACGTAATGGCCAACTTAAAAATAAAAGAACCATAAGATATATGCACAGTCATGCCTCATATAAGCCATTATACAATTCTCATTATGTTAATAATTCATATAACAACATTAATAGTTCATGAGAAAATGTTGAACCTGATTCTGATGGTTGTGGAAGAATCCACTCGCCGAAGAGTTGTAGACGATGTCCTTGTCGCCGAGATCCAATGTCCGAATTCCAATATCCAACTGACCACTCAGTTTACCTCCCTACCAATTCCGGGAATACTCTCCTTCTTCTCGGACCCCCGAGCAATAGGGTCGTAGAGCTCGCACACAAAACTAGAGATCTAGAAATGGGCTTCCCCCCACCAATATCTCTTGCCAAAATCACAATAGAAGCAAATCAATGACTTGTTAACATTACGGTAACCATCCAGCCATAGGGGGTCCTCCCCTTTCCTCTTGCCTTCCTTAAATAGAAAAATTCTCTACGACACATGTCACTTCATGCAAAAATGTCTAATTTTCTAATTATTTAAATACAATTACCTCACCCATCCATGTGTCCAATTCCTAGGAGAGTGCACCTACATTCCTAGATTTACTCAAGCCTGCCCCCCTGATGCCTCAATCTAGTTTCTATTTTTTTGGGTGCAAGTGGAGTTGACTATATGCTAGAGTTTTGTATACCAATTGCTCCTAAAACAATATTCTCCATTATTTTAATTACTAATATCCATTTCATGTGCAAATAGCCTAAATGCAAAATTACATGTTTAATGCATAATATTTATCAATTTTTTCCGTCTTGGTTCTAGGTACCACATCGTCGGGTCCTTTCGTTAATACTTCTTCTTTTCATCTGATTTGTGGGAACTTCATGTAGGGATTTAGGATTCGTTACCTTCAATCCTCCATCTACACTCTATTGGAGACTAATGGCGTTGAGGAGTAAGTATGTTCTTACTACGCGCCCCTCAACCTCGTATGTGACCAATTCTGTCATGGTCCACTTCGCACGAATTCACACTTCCGCGAGTAAGTAGATAGGTGCTTTTCAACTCGTGCATGGAATCTGTAGGAAGTCGATACCGTCGTCGTTCTTCCATGTGTGATTTATTCGTACTCTACGGCCCTTATATTTCCATTGTGAGTTAGTTGGCTATGATAATTACCTGCTGCTGCACATATTCTCAAAGTACCCATCAATAGTACTGCTCATCATAACTCATCAATATACATCATGTCAATCAGTCCATAATCATAATCATGTTTTGTAACTCTGCTAATCATTATGCAATACATGCAATTCATTCATTCACATCATATATTTCATAAGATAGCTAATCGTTAAGCAGCACATGCAAATTTGTTTATACACATTATATATTTCATAAAACAACTAATCATTAAGCAGAGCATGCATTTATCCATCAATTTAAGTAAAGTATCCATTTCCACAAGTATCATTCATTTCGTTGTTTTTGTTCATCAATTTTTCGTCATGCACATCATCATGTTTTTCTCAATTATTCAAAATATAAATACTCAAAGGTTCATTTTATTAAAGTTTTATTCAGTCGGGTCACTTGACAAGTTCCCTCCAAGTCTACATCAGTCTAGGGGCATTACAAGAGGTCCTTCTTATTTTAGTAATGTTCATTTTCCTTTTTACGATAGATATAACGAAAATATACTTTTGACCTTCTATATTGGAGTTAATGACCTCTTTATAGTATTTTAATTTTCTCTTACCTTCTATTTCTTTATCGTATGATAATCTCTCCTTAAATTTGGATGCATTGGTATTTTTAATTATATCATTATATTATATAGAGTGACCTCCTCCATTGTTCTCCAATTATTTAACCAAGGCTTACTTCTTTATGCCAATCCCTCTTAAGCCACATGTGGTTGTGAGTAGAGTTTGAAGCAATCCTAGGAATCTTAAATATTAAATAAAAATAAAAAATTATATGGTTGATTTAAAAAAATTGTAATAGTATTTTTTTAATTATTTTGCAATAATAATTATTTATTATTTGTGGGGTGGTAGTGGTGGGGGGGTTCTCATTGGCCCCGATGGAAAAGAAGAAATCAATTTTTCTTGGGGATCGGATATCACAACTAACAATTATGCTGAAGTGTGTGCCTTATTTCTAGGATCAAAATATCTTAAAAATATAGGGTTGCAATAGATCATGATCTTCAAAGAGACCCTTCATGTCATCATACAAGTGAGAAATCAAGTTGAGAAGCAAGGGAAGATTCAAAGTAGGATATATAGAAAAATTGTGGAACCTTCAAAGTGTAAGAGAAATAAAATACTTGCATATCAAGAGACATAATAATAGCCTCGTGGATCATCTTGTAAATATGGTTATATACATAATAATAGCCTTGTTTCTTTTGGACATGGGCATATTGTTTTCCAATTGAAGGGGGTTGGGACCGAAATGGCCAAACCCTTGAACTATGGCTCAAATGTGGGCATGGACCTCAGTGAAATTAATGATATCAAGTAGATTCTAAGAAGGTTGAAATCCTAGGTGGAGGAAATGGAATAGTCCATTGAACAAATTAGTGCCCGTATCAAATTGCAAGACTAGAAACATGTCAAGCTTGAAACTAAAGTGGTGAAATAGGCAGAAAAGATCGAGAAGCTGATTTGTGAAAATGAATTACATTTTAACATGATTCTGGACATTACCCAAGGGAGCCAATTTCATGTTGTGCATTTCACCAACTCAAATAACTTTGAAAAGGAAACAAGACAATAGACCTATCTAGTAAGATATGAAGTCCCAAGTTCCCCAACTGAAGAACATATTCAAGGTGAATAGTCCATGGAAGAAGGCCAATGTGTCCATGTCTTTACATGAATGTCTTATGTTGTTATGTATTTCCAATGCATTGTTCTATTAAGGCATTATGTTATGCAGTATAGTTGTATAATATTTTTGAAAATTATGTTTACAGTATGGACTTATATGGTTGATAATATTTTTGAAGAATATGTCAAACTATGGATATAAATTTTATATTGGAACTCTATATAAATCTTAGATGTTAAATGTATCCTCAATCATTTTATTTAAAATATATTACCCAGTTATATATATATATATATATATAATTTTCTATTTAGCTTTTTATATTTTAAATGTATAATATTTTTTTAAAATATTTTTTCCTTACATTAAGGTTTCATTTCCAATTTTGTTTTTCTCTTTACTTTGGGTCTTTTATTATATTTTTAGGTTTATTACCCTTTAAATATACTTAAAAGGTAGTTTATTTGTTTGTTTCTCTAAGATCCCTACAGTTTTGTTGACGCCTAGAAAAATCCTTGCGTCGACAGTAGGGATTCTCCCCAATGAAAAGTCCCAATTAGACTATTCACTGTTTGGGATGGGGAATCTGTCTGGTTTACATTTTGGCTACTATAGAATATGATGTTGTTATAAATTTATTGGTTACCGCCTGATCCACCATTTAAGTTTTATTGTTATGTATGCAAATGCAAAGTCCTAATTCTAAATGCATATGGTCCTATCTATGCTTGTGTGAAAGGTAAACAGAGGCCTCACAAGATGATGTGCAGGTTATTTCCTCTTGTCTTACCACCATTGTTTTACCAATAAACCAATACTATCCTATCAAAATACATAACTTTAATCTATCTAATCTAATCTATCCTTGCAAGGAGAGAAATTAAAATTAGAGTAATGAATGTAACTGCCTAGTATAACTTCAAAAGTTAGCTGCTGAAATAAATATATAAATAATTCCATAATAGTATTAATACAAATATAACTTTGCTATGACATTCATTCATCCATTACTCATAAATACACAGAAAATTGCATTTCATTCATAAACAGTAATATGATTCACAAACCATTAGAATAATCCAATAGAAAAGGAAATATCTTACAGTATATGGGTGAACAAAAAGAGAAATAATTATGCATCTTCATTCACATATATCCATTCAATAATCCATGTACGCCTTCACCAAGCCAAAATTGTCTTTTCTCATTAGAAGAAATTAGTTTCTTACAAAATAATACTAGTCCAATGTTTCACAAGCAAAAATCACCTTCTTAATCTATTTATATTTACAAATTTTTGTTTTAACATTACCTATCACTTCATATTCACTTCAACCCTTTGGTTTTCCACAATTTTGTCTTTTTTGGTTGCAACATAAATGGATAGAATAAAAAATAAAATTACAATATTACATTAGTTTGATGGTGTGTTTTCTTGACTTTGGATGTAATCATCCCATAGACTACTTTCATAAGCTATTACATTTAGGTTTTGAGGCTCCAATAATTTCAAATCTACTTCATGAAGAGGTGTATATTTGACCATAGCATTTAGTCCCTTAGTTGTTGCGGTGTGGCCATTTCCTAAGTAAAAAATATTCATCATGGCTTCTGTGATTCGCTCCCTGAAATCTTCTGCAGTGAGGGTGTCCATACTTTTAATGGTAGCGATATCTTCATCTTTAATAGTTCTCATCTCCACTAAACGCTACTCTTTTGGCACTAATTCTTCAATGGTTCCGGGAGAGGGTGGATGACACTTTCCAAAATCCTTGCAAATACCTTGTTGAATATCCTCACATTTAGTGATGGACTCGTTCACTTCTTCCTGTCACTTTTTCTCTGCCTTTTGAAAATTATCCAAGAGCGTGTAGTGTAACTTAAGCTCAGCAATGGACCTTTTGAGGCAGATTCAGAGGAATTTCTTCGGCCTTTTTCTTCCAAGCATTTAATCTTTTCATATCTCTATAGACTTCTGTGAGCTTCTTCCTGGTAGGAAGCTTCTTCCAATATTTGCTTAAGTCTACTCACCATCGCTTGCAACTCATATGATTGCTCAGTGATCAACTGTTGAGAACTAAACAACTCTTCCTGTAATATAGACGCATATTCATAGAATGACGTTAAATCCTGCTTTTGATTCTGAGCAGAGTTCAGTTGCTCCACTAGAGACTCCTTATATTTATTCATTTCTGCTATTTGAGCTTGCAAAGATCCCTTTTATATGGTAAGAATCTCAACCTACTAGTCTAACTGAGCCTCTTTTTCCTATAATGTGCTTACTTGAGCTTCAAGGTCATCCTTCTCACCTTCCATGATTACTAATTGTACGTTCAAAGAGTCCTTTTTGTCCTCAATATTCCGAACAGTTTGCATTATCCTCTCCTTCTCCAATTCTAGAGTATCCTACTATCACCTCATTTCAATTCCCTAATTCCGGGCTTGTACTAAATTATCTTTTAGCTTGATCACTTTATCTTTACTTCTTTCCACATCTTTAGTCAATTTGTCAATATGATCTGAATTCTATCGTGTAGGAGTCACATTCAATGAAGCTGTGAATTTAGGGTTTTTATTTGCACCTTCCATCATTGTAACTTCCTTCACGGTCACTATATCTGGTTGTTGAGACACTTTCAACCTTTTCTCCGTTATATTCATGATGGTTCTCCTTTTTGGATTGAAAACTATTCTTTCAAGATTTACAACTGAGTGTTGCTTTGATGGTGTAAATGGTGTCAGTCCAAGCTTAACAAAAGGGAGATGACCTCCTGTAAGAGGTACCTTAGTATTGATATCAATGGGATCATCTACTTCCATGTCTTTCTACCCACTCTCCTCCTGCAAATTCTTGTCTTCCACAGCTTTCTTGAATCACTCTTCTTCTTCAATTTTCTTCTTTAGTGCTTATGCTTCTAACCTCTTTTTCTCTTCTTTTGCAGCCACTTTTTCTATTGTTTCGTGTTCTTCTTTTCTTCTTACCTCTTCAAATATTTCTTCTTCTTTCTCCTTAGCTAGCTCCTCTTCTTGCAACCTCTTTGCATTTTCAGCTTCCATGGCTTCTTCCTTAGCCTTCTTTCGTGCTACTTCTTCTAAGTTTTCTTTCGTTTTGCTAGAACTTACCTATGTTTTCTTACTGAATCTCTTATTTAAATATGTGAGATTCTTTGCTCTCCTATACACCTCTTCATCCTTCAAAAAATGATCGGTATACTCAAAATTGATATTTCATGATAAGCAATGCTTAGCCACCTTCCGTTGGCTCTCATTTCTAACAAACATTTTCTCACCAAAGTGATAAGCATCTAATTTTTTCACAAATTCCTCTACTCCTTTGACCTTGTTGAACTTATAGTCTCCAACTGCAAATGGAAGTGGTGGATATGAGGATTTCTTATGTTCATTCAGAAAGTGGCCGACACCATTCACAAATGCATGCCCCATTGCCTCCTTCAAGATGATGTAATATGTGACATATCTGGGAATCAATGAGAGGCTCTTTGTGCCTCCATACATGCGTAAATGCATGCCTTCAGGAGTGAAGTATTTGTATATGTATTCACTGATCACCTCAAGTGCTACATCTGACATGCAATTTGGTTCTTCATTAAAAATCAACTTATATAATGGTATAATAAGTTATTCACAAATCAACTTGTAGAAGCCGACATGTTTATGAGCCCACATAATCTGGTAAGCTACGTAAATTGGAGTCTCATTTGGATTCCAATTACATCTGAGCTTTGGGAAAGGATTCCTTATAAGAATGCAATCAATCAAATATGATGACATGTAAAATTTATCCTACTTTTGATTTATTCCTTCCTGATAATTTTTTTTTGCTTGAGCCATATTTTCAGAAATGATGTTTACCCAATTGAATATGGTGTTGTGTGTTGTGACATGGTACAACAGTGGAATCCAACTGAGCTTGTAAATGTTTTCATTTTCTCTCCAATATATTCTACATAGAAGCATAACAGCAACCCTGAATGGATTTCTTAGATTCTTGGTTTCATACTCTCCATTGGTCCTTTTCCGCAACTATTTTCCTGGGATCAACATTTTCCTTGCACATTCCGAATGCTCAATCTTTACACTCTTGAATTCATCCGTTTATAAAACATTAGGTGTTGGTAGTTTGTAGGCTTTGCTTATATGCGCAGGCTGAAACGAAGTGAAACCGTTTCCATTTGCACTTGTAATGATTCTAGATGGACATCTACATATGGGAGAATCCATCCAATTACTTCTGAACATGGAAAAAGTTTCAGGTGTGTGGCAGCTTTATGAAGACTATACTTCTTGATATTTTGGTATATTTAGTTTTCCTTGTTGTGTCAGGTATGTTTTGATATCTTATTAGATGATAAATATCTCCCCACTTATACTCAGGAACTATCCCCGCAGTAGACTTTGTATCCTCAAATTGGACCTCCAAAGGTGTCTTTGGGATCATCTCTACATCAGAATCTGATTCCACTACCCTGGCATTGCGATTAGAGCTTCTTGTAGACATATTTGAATCCTGTGACATAAGAGCAACATCATAGGGTTGCATTGGATCCATTTATAACACAACTAGATAGATTTATACTGAAAAGAATAATAACATAAATATCTTAATGAATATACTAAGCATGTGATCTCCTAATACACATTTTCCCCTTCCTCAACCATATTATCAATTGCAGCTAAAATGCAAGTCAAAAGACTCATAATAGCAATAAATGCATAACATCACTTTTAGCAAAGAACCATTCATGAAACAAACTGTCAATTAGAATTTAAGATCCATCTAATATGCATGTAATTAGAAAAAGAACTAAATAGTTAGATTTAACATTATTTCACGTAGATGGTTGTGGTAGGAAATGAGTAATAGGACTTAGGATCGAGCTCCGCCTTCCTTTATTCACAAATGGTGGTCAAGCCCTGAAATTCAACTATTTACACCAACTAAACTCATCAAGCCTAGGGCCTCAACCAACTTTAAGCACATACAACTACAAAAGAGGTTTGGTTAGGGTTCAAGTGGGAGATCTCTATTTGAAATCTCGTTGAGGGAAACTCCACTAGCTAGGGTTTAGATTCACATTAAGCAGCCAAGCTTGGTTCAAGAATAGGTACAGGAACTTAGATGGTACTCTTCTTCCTTCGTATAATAAAGGTATTCGTGTTGGTCAAATAATGGTGAACAAAGAGGACTGGGATCGATGGGATGCACAAGTTCCATGGCCTTGACAGGTTATTAAGATTGTTATTTACACTATCGTCAATTAATTAGGGCTCGAGGGCATTTCCCAAAAACCAAATGCATTTGAGCTCGATAACCTAGCGTCCAAACTATGTAAAGGAGACAAATATGAGCTAGGGTTGCGTTATTCCCTTCACTGCGATTCCATATAGGGATCCTATGCTTTGAAAGCATAAAATCTAGGACATGAAGTAATGGTTTTAACCTACTCCTTTAACGGCAATCCATGGTGACCAAATGTAGCAAAATATCAAATAAAGACAAAATTTTACCCACCTCTATACGTGATGAATGTGCTGACGAGATGGTGATCAAGATGGTAGATTCCTTACACAAGTAGCATGAGCAGTCGAACTACATTCAACAAATAGATAATGGGCGTGTAACGAGGTTTCTTCTTTCAAATATATAATTACTTGAACCCTAGGTTTTTTAAGACTTGATCATGACTTCCATAACAATAGTTTCCTTATAAAAAAATGGGGTGACGTTCACATAGGAGTTCAAACGAGAAACTAATTCGAAGTGTTTTCGGAGCTAAAACCTCAACTGCACTGATATATTCAATGCGAAAACCACTTTGACTCCAACGTGTTTCACTAATAAACTCAATTCTGTGCCGATATGACTTGTGAGAGCTTGGCGACAGTGAAGAATTGGTAACACAACTCTTCTCGGGTCGATCATTTCAACGTCAAATCAGGAAATACTCCGGTCGTTTCGGGCCAAAACCAAAAATAGCAGTGAAACACCCCATCTTAAGGAAAAAAATTATGTCTTGCGAGGGGCTTTGGGATAGATTTCATAACTTCGTGCAATAAAGGCTTCAAATTTAAAACCTTTAATTTAAAATGATAGCTCAAGCAAACCAAAAAACATTAGTAAGTTTCAATGTAGAACTTGGAAATGCTCCGATTGTTTCGGCGTCAAAGATGAAATGGAGCTAACAGTTTTGGCGCTAAACGGGAAGTTGACCCAACCGTTTCGAAGCTAAATTAAAAGTTTGTCTGATGCTGCAATTTTGACAAGCTGCTGAAAAAATCAACAAAATTCTCTAAGTGTCAACTTTTCTTAGGAGAGTTGAGCTATAAGTAATTCTTTGGGGAAAAGACAAAAAACCAAAGTTGAAAGTTAAAATCAAAAAGAAGGAGGGGCCCTAAATTTGCAAAAAAATGGGGAAAGGGTTGCAGCTGCAACAATTGGAGACTAACTAGGCAACTTAGATCTCTGCAAACAAACAAAGAATACTCTTTAGGAAAGATTATTTTATTTAGGGTAAGAATTTATTTCTACTCATTAGTAACTTTCGATTGTAAGGGTCATAGATTATAAATCTGCCTTGTAGTTCAAATAACTCTATTTCTATTTAGAATAAGTATCACATTGACCCAACATTACTATTAGTGTATAAGTGATAGGGTATCTTAGTTAGGACTTCACAGCCACTCTCTTGAGGCCAAAATATGAATTTTATTTACCAAACTTGTCTTTTTGTAGCAACTAGGTAAGACACCACAGGTAAGTAACAAAAGCCTTGCAAATATAACTGTTTGCTCCTCATTGATATACTAGATGCATTCTTTTGATGCTTGAGTCACTTTGAGGCTTGAATCCCTTTCTCTTTAGAGGTATATCCTAGGATATTCCATCCATAGTGTCCTTGTGTGGAAAATGAGTATTTTATTTGATTTATCATACCCACAGATGGAGAAGAGCCTTCTTTGAGTATTATTAGAAGTATCCTCTTAGTATTCTTTGAACAACTAACTTAGTATGTTCATGTCTTCATTAATTCTTCAAGTATCCATCTTTGACTTTTGCGGATATTCACATTAGGGAACATCTGACTCAGTTTGTTCATTTTGGAAATATTATTTTGGTATAGGATCATTTTGATTACCATACATATGCAAGACTCTACTTCATTTCCATGGGTCATCCATAGTATACTACTTAAGACAAGCCTATTTATATGTTTGAGTGAGCGGAGCCCCAAGATAGTAACCTATAAATCTTTGTCCCAACGATATATACAGGATTTAGTTCATTTTATTTTGCATTGGATCATGTGATAAGTTTTCCAAGAAATAGAGAAATTAAGATAAGGTAGACAGGTTAAAATCCTTAAAATGATAATGCTTGGAATCGCATTTATGACTCTTCACAACAAAAAGAAGCTTTTAGATTTCAAAAAAATTCTCACGCCTTGTAAAATTCAAAATATTTATCTAAGGGGTATTCCATGAATAATATTAGATCATAGATTTCCATTCATCACTCTGACTGTTGAGCTAACTTTATTCAAAAATTCAAAACAAATAAAAATCATTTGGTTCTAAAATAATAGCTAGGCTAAAATAAGAAATAAAAACAAGAAAAGGAAAAAATTTATTTATATACAAAGGATTTCCTAAAACTAAAAAAAGTATTGCTTGAGAGCTTGGATATTTATGGGAAGAGTTTTCAATTCCCCTTGCAAATTTTGTAATCTATACGTTCTAGTGCCAAGCTTCTCAGCAATAGTGTAAGGGCCCAACCATAAATGTTGAAACTTAGTATGCTTTCCATTTTCCTCGTGGGTCTGATCCGACTTCATAACTAAGTCACCTACCTCGAATTCTTTCTTTCCTAATTTATGGTTATCAAACCATCTCTTAACATTACATTGATGAGAATTAAATGTATTTCTAGCTTTTTCTCTTTATTCCTCAAGTTTCAACAGTGTGTTAATTCTAGATTGCATGACTCAGTTGTTGGATCCTCTAGATGCTTGGTATAACTGTAGTGAAGGTAAAATAATGTTTGGCAGGAGTATAGCCTCTTTTCCGTAAACTAAGGTGTACGAGGAAACTCCTAGAGCATTCTTTGGAGTGACCCTATCAGCCCGTAAAGCGTTAGGAAGAGATGCATGCCAATTTCTTTGGTTTTCGATGACTGATTTCTTTAAAATCCTAATCAATTTTTTATTCGTAGACTCTACTAACCTATTCCCTTGGGGATAATAATTTGAAGAATAATGCAATTTAATTCCCTTTTCGACAACAAATTCACTTAATTTCATAGAAGAGAAATAAGAAGGCTTGTCAAAAACTAAAGAAATTGGAACCCCAAACCTGGTTATGGTGTTCTCTTGTAGAAATTTAATAACCGCACCTTCATTGACGCTTTGTAAAGGAACAACTTTGGTCCAACAAGTAAAATAATTCGTTGCTATAAGAATGGAACGATGTTGCAGTGAGGAGTTGGGATTGATTTCACCAATGATATATAAGCC
Source organism: Larix kaempferi (assembly GCA_027924585.1). Lineage (NCBI taxonomy): Eukaryota > Viridiplantae > Streptophyta > Pinopsida > Pinales > Pinaceae > Larix > Larix kaempferi. Next base: position 9,138,471 of record BSBM01000431.1, on the reverse strand, counting down.
CCATTGCTCAAATGGTTCAGAGATGATTACTCGTTGCAGTGGTGATGTTGGTTTTTCTAATATTCTGGAACTCTTTTGGCACATGACATGTTTACGAGCATATGCATGTTCATATTTGAAAACAGTAGGCCAATAGTATCATGTTCTTAAAATATTATGTGTGGTGATGTCTCCAGAGTAATGACCTCTAGCACTACCATCATGACCTCTAGCATGACCGCCGTGACCTCTAGCATGACCGCCGTGACCTCTAGCATGACCATCATGAGACCAATTTCTCTGCGTCTTCCTTCCATTGATTATTTGATATGCAGTTGACTTCAACGGATGGCTCTTCTTTGATTGGAATTCCAATTCTCTGGAGTATATCCATGTTGTAGATAGTGTACTAGATCATGGTACCACAAATCAAGAGTAGTATGAATGGAACTAACTTCTAACAAGTTCATCTCAGCATCAATTTCCCATGCATTAGCTTCCTCAGTCGGGTTCTCAGCGATCAACTTACATAATCCATGACCTTTGACAATGTTGGCTGGTTTAAATTATAAATCATATTCTTGCAATGCAGTTCCCAATTTCCTCAGCTTTCTCCCAATTATTTATGTACAAATAATGATCGAACAACTGGATCAGGTACTATGACTTTAGTTCTATTCTTGAGAATATAGGGTCTGAACTATTTTACAGCCTTGAACATAGCATAAGATTGTTTTTCTACATATAGATAGTTAATTTCAGCCCTTGTAACCTAGTTCTCATAAAATACATTGGGTATTCATCCCCCTTCTCTCCTTTTTGAGTGAGCACTGCTGCAAGGGAATGATCGGACGTGAAAGTGTAGATGATAAAATCCTTTTCAAAATTTGGACTTCTTAGTGATGGTGCATGAGCAATTGCATTTTTCATATCTCTAAAAGCATTCTTTTCTTTCATTCCATTTAAATTGCATGTCCTATTTCACCATTTGTTGCAAAGGTTTTACAATTTGTGCAAAATATGGTACAAACCATCGAAGAAAATTTATCTTTCCTGGTGGTCTCCAGGAATGGATGCCTAATTAGGGAAGCTAGACCAAGAGCATACTTTAATTATCGACCAGGGGACGTACAAAATTTAGAGGTGCTAATACTGTATGTGCTCTATAGGATAGTCTTCGTCGTGTTTGGGGTGTTGGTATATATTTTAAAGGTTTCTCTAATCAAAGAAGAATGTGAGCTAAAACGATCGTGAATCTATGAATGAAAAATTCCTATGCTAAGAAGTTGAATGCTGAAAACTGTAAATCTATACTAAGAATTGAAATGTTGAAAGCTTGATAAACTTAGTCTAGAAATAAAATGCTGAAAGCTGAGATTTTAATCTAAGAAGTGAATACTGAAAATCAAGTGCTAAATATTGAAAGTCTAATCTAAAAACTGAAATACTGAAAAACAAATCCATAACGTAAATATCCAATGCTGAGAAGTAACCAATCCTATCTATTCGAATTAAACACTCAAAGTGATGATCACTAATTAAACCAAAGAACTGAAACTAATTACCCTCTATGATCTAACTCTGATAAGGGAAATATGCATGAGCTCCTAGATCTAAATCATTGTTTCATAACTAATATAACAATGCATGAAAACAGATGTCAAAATATGCTTGTGCAGAATGCGGCTACATGAATACGCAAAGAGTTTTACCAAACTACAGAATGCGATGTAACCAACTACATATATTATGCTGAATCAAAATGATCGCTTAATTACGGAAATAAACCCATGTCATTCAAATGCCATCAAAATACTCTCATATATGATAAGGATTAAATCAATGCACAACACATATGGAAAATACTTGAAAACAGAGTAAAAATCCTGATGTACGTGTTGGAGGGGCCCTCCCCAACCCGTACTTAGGAGTATGGAAAACTTATAAACGTAGGCTTGAAAGTAACATCAGTCTTATTATTAAAATAGTAACTTCATGGTTCAGGAAAGTCTTTAACACAAACTGTCTTTGTAGTACAAAAATGCATAAACGATTGATTCTACAAAATAGCAACAGGACCCCCTCGCTACCCGAGAGGTCCATATATATATGTCTCTAACTCTAACCTAGTCTATGATCATAAATGTCGATCCTCTTAATCAGGGATTCTCTAGAACTCAGGGAGATATGAGCGCTGAGCCCCTTTGTTATCTGCAGTCTCGAGCTTTGACTCTCGTTGATACTTCAAGACTTTCATGCCCTGTTTATGCCTGCTCATTCCAGGGTTAGCACGTAGAAAAATGCTTTTAACATAAAAAGAATAATCTCTAAACATCCTTATTAAATAATCAAAGTAAATACATTTCCCACAAAACAGGTGTATTTCCTTCACCATATCTTGTGCTTTACTGTGGAAAAAAGGCTATCAGATACCTATAATTTGGGTTCATCATCTCCCTAATGCTTGAAGGATTCACCCATCCTTGGGTGACACACTCGGCTCTTCGATAGCTTCTCTGATGTCCCATGCAAGCATTCTGGTAGTCCCTACTTACCTATAGTAACCCATGATCTGGTCATCCCTGGCCCATATTCTTTTCTCTTCTTCCTCATTAATCTGCTCTTTAATAATTAGAGGAAGGAAAAATGGAGGATTTAGCTTCATGCCAATCCATCTGAGCTGATTCTTGATCAAGGATTCTCTATATATCTTAGCTTTGATGAGAGCAGCTTCTAGTCTGAGAGGGGAATGAGGTTCCTTCTTCTTCAAATCATCTCCAATCATTTCCCACCTATCACTGATGGCCTCATGTACTTCTTTGTATGTGTGTTGAAGGGTGAGATCAAAATGCCCTTGCTTGCTGGTGGAAACCCCTTATTCCTTTTGGTGGGAGCCATCTCTTGAATGCTTAATTTTCATCAGGGTATCGGCCATGCTGTCCAGGTCGATTTTTCTCTTAGCTCCTGATGTAGAATCAATCTTGTCTTTTGACCCAGAAGCTAGGGGTATGCCGACAGTAGGTGTCCCCTTAATTCTCTGTACATCCTTGGTTGAGATTACCACAAACTCCTCCCATGAAAGTTCTGAGACCTATACTGTTAAATCTTCCTGAATTATCAATTTGATTAGCCCATGGTGGGCTAACACATCTTCTTTTCCTTCAACTACTTTTTTTTCTCATTTCTCCCAGAGACAAGAGAACATAATAAGGAATGTTGATGTTGTTGTTCATTGTGATATGGCTCCTATACCTCAAAAGATCCAGAATTCGAAAGTGGAAGAGAGGGACATAGATCAGCCTCCCTATACACGTTACATATTTCTAGACGACTGCAACTACTTCGTCCAAAGGTGCTAGCATAGTGACCCTCTTGAATCCATTTTTGTCTTCTTCATAAACCTCTCCAAGTCCGAAGAAAACTACCTTTGCACTCTGGTTGGCTTCCCTGTCTTCCCTGGCCCAGTGTAGACCCATGGGTAGCCCTGTGTATTTTGCAATTGCCTCTTCATCCAGTCTAATATGAAGTCCCCTAACCCAGGTGACGAACTGCTCCTCTTTGATGTGCTTCAAGTTTCTTGCGAATTCTAAAGCCACCTCTGTATTAGACCCTCTCAGAACTGAGATGAAGGGCATCCAGCCCGCATTATGGAGGATTGATAAAACCCTTGGGTTTTCATAAATGGATTTGTGATCCTTGGGTTCACTCTTTTTGAACCCCTTTGTCATCTTGAATTTTCTACAATAATCAACAAAACAAAAACCTTTGAGTGTGGCTGACTTACCTCAACTGAACGAGATTGATTCATAGGTTCGAAGGTAGCTTGCTGGCTGAGTGACAACGCGGAATTTCAGTTTTCCTTCTTCTGGAGAGCTCTTATTGCAAAAATGGGTCTTTTTTGTAGACTATGCCGTCTTATTTAGATTTTCTTACACACCTCTCCCGATTATTTCAAATTGTACTTGCCACGTTACACATTCCTTTCTATTATTGAGCCTTGCATTTCTTTCCATAATTGTGCATTGCACTTCTGCTCTGATCATTGGGAAATATGGTGGCCAGACGCGGAGATTGTTATTCTGACATGCCAAAGGTGGGTAATCATGATTTTGTGAGGTAATTTGAACCTTGCTGCCGATTTAACTTGAAAGTTGTCCTCAGCTTCAGAAATAACCGTTTTGTGGGATGATGATTTGACCTTGAAAATAAAACAAAGAGTTTTAGGGATTACGTGGTTATGCTTAGCGTACCTGAGTGCATGATGTGGCTTGATTTCATGGGCGTTGTATTCTGTAGTAGATTTTCGCATTGTCTGGAGTTATTTTAGGCATGTCAGTAGTTACGTGTGTTTTCCTTCATTCAGACGGATCTTTTTAAAATGTTGTATTTGCATGCTTTGATTTTTGTGTCAAATTTTGATTTGACTTTGCTCTTATGCTTAGTACTGAGTTCAAAATATTCCCTACATCTGCTGACTTGATTTTTGTAGTGCATGATTTTTGGGTCACTTGAATACGTGGCTGGCTCGCTTGAACAGATGGCTGGCTCTCTTGATTTCTGTAGTACTTGATAATTTTCTGGCTCACTTGATTAGATTTCTGGCTCGCTTGAACAGATGGCTAGCTTGCTTGAATAGATGGCTGGCTCGCTTGAATATTGCTACCTGTCTCACTTGATTTGATCTACTTGTAAAATGTGTGCTGGAAATTCATGGGGATGTATGATTTCCTGCAATTCACTTGTGATAACCTTGAGTGAATCATTTTTTCAATTTTTCATTTGCAAATCATTTTGCTCTTTTTCACTTCATTTGTTTTTTTTTTTTCATTTTTTTCTTGTTTTTTCAATTTTTTTTTCTCTTTTTTCATTTTTTCTTTTTCTTTTTCATTTTTTTTTAGTAACTACAGATCAATTACATTCGATGCTTTCTATCAGCATTAGACTTTTCTAGTAGAGTATGTTTGTGAATTCTTCTTTGGACTGTGGTGTCTTGTAGATTTTTAATCTGTGTCCATTCACCAACATGGGGAATTTTTCTTCATCTATTGTTGTAATTCTGATAGCTCCATTGTCATAGATATTTTCTAGTCTGAGCCATCTAGTTGTTAGTTTTCCCTTGAAAGTGTGAAACCTGGAGTCATAGAGTAGTGCCCAGTCACCTTCCTTGAAATTTTTCTGCTTTATGTGTGTGTCATGCCACTTCTTTCTTTGTTGTTGGATGATTTCAATATGGCCAAGTGCTTGCCGGTGTTTCTCATCCAGTTGATTTAATTGTAGCACGTGTTCCTGTTGGATGTCTGAAAGCTGCATATTTAGTTGTGCTGCAATTCTCAATGTCTTGATTTCAAATTCAATGGGAAACATAACTTTCTTTCCATAAACTAGCTCATATGGGGTGAAGCCTTTTGTTGTTTTCCATGTGGTATTATAAGCCCAAACTGCTTCACTTAATATGTCTTTCCAATCTCTTTTGTCGAGTTGCACTGTCTTCGTCAAAATTCTTTCTAACTCTCTGTTGGTTACCTCAGCTTGACCATTAGCTTGAGGGTGATAGGAGGAGGACTGTCTGTGCTTAACATTGTTTCTTTGAAGCAAGTCTTATATCATATTTGATTTAAACTATGGGCCTTGATCATAAACTAGCTCTCTTGGGACTCCAAACTTGTGGAAGATTTGCTCAGTGAAAATTTTTGCCACATTGGTTTCATTTGTTGTAGCAAGAGCTGCTACCTCAGTCCACTTTGTAAGGTAGTCAATGCATACAAGAATATAGCTTTTTTTATTTGATTGTGGGTTGATTGGACCAACGAAATCAAATCCCCATTTCTCGAATGCTTCTAAGGAGATTTGTGGATGGAGGGGCATTTCTTCTTTTTGTGTAGGCTTCCCCATTCGTTGGCAGTCGTCACAGTGTGAGACATATTCATAAGCATCCTTGTGGAGTGTTGGGCAATAATACCATGTTTGCAAAATTTTATAGGCTGTCCTTTTTGCAGCATATTGTCCTCCACATGGCTCATTGTGAGTGGCATGCATTATGTCATGCACTTCATCTTCTATAATGCATCTTCTGAGTATTTGATCTGGTCCTTTTTTGAAGAGCATTCCCTCTATCCATGTGTAAGTGGCACTTTGTCCTATGACTTTATTCTTCTCTTTGTAGTTGTAATGTGCTGGAAATTTCCCAGACACTAAACAATTTGCTATGTCAGCAAACCATGGGATTCTTATGGAGATTGCAAAAAGATGCTCATCAAGAAAACTATCATTCACCACTTCATTGTCTTTTCCATGGGTGAGTCTAGACAGAAAATCAGCCACTACATTGTGTTTGCCTGGCTTATCCAAAATTGTGATGTCAAACTCTTGCAGGAGGAGTAGTCATCTAATGATTCGAGCACTTGTATTAGGTTTGTTCATGAGATAAATTATTTCTAAATGTTCTGTATGGACAAAAACTTGGTATCCAGTTATGTAGTGCCTGAATTTGTTAATGGCATGTATGACATCCAAAAACTCATTCTCTGTGACAGTATAATTTAATTCTGCTCCTGCCAAATTTTTAATGATATAATATATAGAATAGGGCTTCTTCTCTCTTTCTTGTCCAAGGACATATCTAATGGCCTTATCTGATGCATCTGAGTGGATGTGGAATGGAAGTGCCCAATCTGATCCTTGGAGTACTGGAGCTGTAATTGTTTTCTCTTTTAATTTGTCAAATGATAGCATACAATGTTTTGACCATATGAATTCTGTGTCTTTTGAGAGTAGGGAAAACGTTGGTGCAACAATTTTGCTATAACTCTCAATGAATCATCTATAGTATCCTATTTTCCCAAGAAAACTTCTCACGTCTCTCTGTTTCAAAGGTGGTGGCAGCGTTTTGATGATTGTGACTTTTGCTTGGTCAACTTCTATTCCTCTCTGTGAAATATGGTGTCCAAGTGCAATGCCTTCTTTCATGAGCATCATGCATTTATCATTGCTGAGGCATAAGCTCATCTCAATATTTTTTTTTAAAACTAGTTCTAGATGTTTTAGCGCTTGGTCGAAATTCTGTCCATAGGGTATGAAGCCATCCATGTAGACCTCCATTTGTTCATTAATAAAACCAGAGAAGATACTTAGGATTTCCCTCTAAAACGTTGTTGGGGCATTACAGAGCCCAAAGGGAAGCACTGTGTATGCATAAGTGCCCCATGGGCATGTGAATGTTATTTTTTCCTGATCAGCTAGGTGAATGAGGATTTGGTTGTACCCATTGAAGCCATCCAAAAATGAGAAATATTTGTTCCCAGCTAATGTGTCCAGTACTTGATCGATAAATGTGAGAGGAAAGTGATCTTTCTTGGTTGCTTTATTGAGCTCTCAGTAGTCCACACAAATCCTCCACTTTCCTCCTTTTTTAGGAACTATGACCAATGGTGATACCCACTTACTATCTGAGATTGGGTATATGAACCCTGCATTTAACAGGTTTTGTAATTCCAGCTTGGCTATGTCCGTTAATGTTGGGTTTATTCTTCTTTAGGGCTGCCTGATAGGAACAACACCTTCCTTTATATAGATATAGTGTTTACAGATGTCTGGGGGGATACCCTTCATGTCAGTATACGTCCATGCAAAGTCTTTGTTGTTGTCTGACAGTACCTTCAGTAATTTTTTTTCTTGTCCTGGCTCTAGATTGGAGTTAATATTAACTATCCTACCAGGCATTATCTCAACTGTTTTTATCTGAATTGGATATTGTTCAAGTGTGAGTACCTCTTCCCACATTTTTTCAGTATCGTGGTTTAATGTTTCCTCTCCTTGCTGTTGACTTGTGCCAAGAAAATATTCAAACATATTCTTATTAGAAGAAGCATTTTGTATAAACCTATCTAAATGACTATCTTCGTCAATGGCCTTTAGTGATAGGGCAACTTCAATTGTAAGGACAGGTCATATGTGTTGGTTGGATGTGTCATCATAATCGTTTGTCCAGTTCTGATATTCTAGGTCTGAAGACTTCCTTGTTGGGGATAGATCGTGATTTTCTTCCTATCTTGGCCACTAGTGATTGTCATATTGTCCGATCTGCATCCTATGTAAGCATCTACAGTTGCCAGCCAGGGTCTCCCTAGTATTATTGGGTATCCACTAAGTTTACCCTTTACCTCGATGACTATGAAATCAACTGCGTATTCCCAGGATTCTATATTGATAAATATGTCTTCGACTATCCCTTCAGGTCTTACTGTAGATGTGTCGGCTAGCTGTAGCACGGTAGTTGTAGGTCTGACCATTGATTGGAGTCCTAGGTGTATCATAGTATCCTTGGTCATCACATTGATAGCAGCTCCTAAATCAATTAGGCTTCTATGTATTTGTCTGTTATTGATGGTCACATTGACTACTGGGCTGCCTGGATCAAGGTATTTGGGGTTAACAATGATACTTAGAATTAGATCTACTAACTGGCCCACTACATTTATCGTGGGTGGGTCACTTCTTCTTCTACCAGGTCTTTTCAAACAATTTCTTTAATACACTTGTTGCAGATAGGCACATCTCTGATGGCTTGCAAAATTGGAATTTTGATATTCAAGTGTTTCAATTTGTTCAGAATTGCATTTTCCTCTTCTTCTTTTGTACTTTGTACATGTTTTTCATGGAATGGAGGGTTTCTATTTTGTGTGAGTGGTTGGATTTATTCCTCCTGAGGACTTGGATCGTCTGGATGTTGAATATGAGGTTGTGTTGTTTTTTCATGAGCCACATCTTCTTGATTATTCTGTGTGTGTGTATTTTGCAATGTTTTTCCAGACCTTAAATTAATTTCGTTTATCTCTAGCGCATCCACAACATAAGTTGGAAACTGTACCATTTTAGTATTGTAGGCTTGTTGTTGTCCTGGCCTATTGTTGTTAGGGTTTGGAATTGGCTGGGAAGGAATTGGTGGAGGTATGGGGGGTGGTTGGTTTTGTGGTGACGACATCATGAGTGGTTGTTGTTGTTGTAATGGGGCCCTCAAATTCGATGAATAAGGATATTGATTTCCATAATTTGCGGGAGGCTGAGCAAAAGGTGCGGGGTATGGAGAGTAAGATTGTGGGTAATAAGGTTGTTGATATGGTTGGATTTGTTGCCACTGGTTTTTATTTGGCTGAGATGGCCATGGGGATGGTACTGAATTCCAATTTTGTTGGTTATTTCCATGATTGTAGTAGGCTTGGTTGTTGGGTTGGTAAGGCCTAGGAAAATTATTCCTCCTTTGATTCACAAAATAGAGCTATTCTATTGCACCTTCAGTTGTGAGATCTTGAATATCAGCTTTACATGAGGGAAACAGAGGAAATTTATCAGTGGAGTGATCGTCAGTGTAGAGACCACATATTTCTATGGTGTTTAGTGTGCACTACCCCTTCTCATGTTTTTTTTCTGCAGCGTGGACAAGACACTGCCAAGGCTTGGTTTATTTCGTCCTGTTTCTTCTTGATTTGAAGTGCATCAAGTTGCATGGACAGATATTTTAAGATATTAGTCTTCATGTCATCTAACAGGTTTCCTAAATCAGATTTTGTAAGGCTTGGTCCTAAAGATGCTGATCCTCCAGTAAATGGGTGTGAATCCCTTGTCCCACTTTTACTTTTCCTTGATCTAGAGTAGTTTTTGAAGATTTGCAAGATTTGATCATAAGTCTTTTGGAATATATCTCCATCCCCCAGAAGGTTTAAGACTTCCATATTTTCCTCTTTTATACCTCTAAGAAGGACAAGTTTTAGTGATTCAGGATCTAAGGTGCAGTGACTAGCTTGTTTGTAGCTAAGTTGAAATCTTTGGGCATAATCTTCTATTGATTCTCTTTCTCCTTATTGCATCCTAAAGATTTCATCTCTTGTATCCTTTGCTTTGCAGTAGTCCCTATATTTTTTTAGAAATTCCTATTTCATTTGGTCCCAGCTGAAGATACTGTATCCTTCAAGGCTCATGAACCACCTAAGTGATAGATATTTCAGTGTGGAAGGAAAAATCCTCAGCTTTTGTGCATCAATAGTGTAATCAAAGGATCTACAAACTACCTCAAACTCAAACAGGAATGTGTCAGGGTCTTCTGAAGTCAAACCATGGAAGTTTGGCAGATTATTAGGGTTGATATTCTTCATCTTGACATCTCCAAGAGGTATACTGATGGGAAAGGTGAACAGTTCTCTAGGTTCTTCATCTTCTTCTGCCATAGTGGTGTTTGAGCTAGATCCAACAAAGAAGTTATTTAGGTTTGGGTGGTAGCTAGAATCAATTTCTTCCTTTGAGTTAAGGAATTCAAATTGAGAGTTATCAGAATTGTTGTTGCTCATAGGACGAGCTAGCAGGAAGTGTCCAAATATATCTCTCTGTCGTCTAGGCATTCATGGTAAAAGTTTTATGTTTTTGGTTGTTTTTATATGTTTTTTCAAAAATGTCTCCTAAAGATTAAGCACCTCCCCAGCAACATCACCAAAAAGTGGTGCTCTCCAGGAATGGATGCCTAATTAGGGCAGCTAGACCAGGAGCATACTTTAATTATCGACCAGGGGACGTACAAACTTTAGAGGTGCTAACATTGTATGTGCTCTATAGGATTGTCTTCATCGTGTTTGGGTTGTTGGTATATATCTTAAAGGTTTCTCTAATCAAAGAAGTGCGTGAGCTAAAAATATTGTGAATCTATGAAAGACAAATTCCTATGCTAAGAAGTTGAATGTTGAAAACTGTAAATCTATACTAAGAATTGAAATGCTGAAAGCTTGATAAACTTAGTCTAGAAATAAAATGCTAAAAGCTGAGATTTTAATCTAAGAAGTGAATACTGAAATTCAAGTGCTGAATATTGAAAGTCTAATCTAAAAACTGAAATACTGAAAACGAAATCTAGAACGTAAATATCCAATGCCGAGAATTAACCAATCCTATTTATTCGAATTAAACACTCAAAGTGATGATCACTAATTAAACCAAAGAATTGAAAGTAATTACCCTCTAGGATCTAACTCTGATAAGGGAACTATGCATGAGCTCCTAGATCTAAATCATTGTTTTAGAACTAATATAAGAATGCATGAAAACAGATGTCAAAATATGCTTGTGCAAAATGCGGCTACAAGACTATGGAAAGAGTTTTACCAAACTACAGAATGCGTTGTAACCAACTACATATATTATGCTGAATCAAAATGATCGCTTAATTACTGAAATAAAACCATGTCATTCAAATGCCATCGAAATACTCTCATATACGATAAGGATTAAATCAATGCACAACACATATGGAAAATACCCGAAAATAGAATAAAACTCCTGACTTACGTGTTGGAGGGGCCCTCCCCAACCTGTACTTAGGAGCATGGAAAAATTATAAACGCAGGCTTGAAAGTAACATCAGTCTTCTTATTAAAATAGTAACTTCATGGTTCAGGAAATTCTTTAACACAAACTGTCTTCGCAATACAAAAATGCATAAACGATTGATTCTACAAAATAGCAACAGGACCCCCTAGCTACCCGAGAGGTCCATATATATATGTCTCTAACTCTAACCTAGTCTGTGATCATAAATGTCGATCCTCTTAATCAGGGATTCTCTATAACTCAGGGAGATATGAGCGTTGAGCCCCTTCGTTATCTACAGTGTCGAGCTTTGACTCTCGTTGATACTTCAAGACCTTCACGCCCTATTTATGCCTGCTCATTCCAGGGTTAGCACGTAGAAAAACGCTTTTAAAATAAAAAGAATAATCTCTAAACATCCTTATTAAATAATCAAATTAAATACATTTTCCCACAAAACATGTGTATTTCCTTCACCATATCTTGTGCTTTACTGTGGCAGAAAGGCTATAGGATACCTGTAATTTGGGTTTATCATTTCCCATAAATGATTGCATGGCCTTTTTATTATGGGGCATGGGAATCCGAAGTATAGCTTGTATCCTTTCAGGGTCAATTGAGATTCCCTTTTTCAAGTTGATATGCCCCAGTAATATCCATTCTAAAACAAAAACACACTTTTATTTGGATTAAGAGAGATACCATATTTTCTATAATGTTCAAAAATTTGTTTCAGATGGAAAGCATGGTCTTCCCTCTTCTTGGAGAAAACTGTGACATCATCCAAATAAACGACTACACTGTGGCCAATTAATCCCTGAAAAGAAAAGTCCATGGTTCTTTGGAATGTGGCTCCAGTATTCATAAGGCCAAATGGAATTCTTCTGTAAGCAAATATTCCCCATTTTGTATGAAAGGTTGTCTTAAGACGATCCTTTTCTACCACTAACACTTGGTTATATCCTGAAAATCTATCTAACAAGGAGAAAATTTCTAAGTCTAATATAAGCCGCAATATTTTCTCCATAGGAGGAACGGGATAATTGTCTTTATCAAATGCTCTATTCAATTTTCAAAAATCCACACATAATCTTATTTCTATGTAATTTTTGCATACAGGTACAAGTTTTGCCACCCATTCAGAATGCCTAACTTTGAAAATAATCGTAGCATCTAGCAGCGTCTTTAGTTCTTTCTAAATAAGAGGCTCTAAAGTGGGGTGCACTTTCTGAAGTTTCTACTGAAAAGGATTAGCACCTTGTTTAATTGGAATAACATGATGGATGATACTCGTGTCATATGTCTTCAGATCATCATACATCTAGGCAAATACATCTTTATATTGTTGAAATATTTTAATGAACTTATGCCTTTCACCAAGTGAACAACATGTTCCTAAATTGACATATTTTGGTTCTTGTTCTGTTCCCAAATTCACCAATTCATATTTCATGGAAGAACTATTTGTATTGAAATTTGCTGGATTTATAAACTTATGTTGCAAATCGAACAGTTCCTCTAAAGTTTGTCCTCCTTTTGACATAAAATTTCCCTTGGAATGATTTTCATCCATATTTTCCAAATTTGACTGGTGTTCAACTTTGTCAATAATCGATCCTTTGAAGGTATCTTCATCCGTTAAGAAGTCAATAATTTGTTCATCATCATCGAACACTCTCCAATTTGTAACATTATCTGGGACAGATGGTCTGAAAAGAAATTCAATAGAACCTTTATTATTGAGAGGGACTAAATGAGAAGTAGAAGTAGCTAATAAATCAACAATAGAATTCCGCAATCTAAGAATGGAATCAATATTAAAAACATCTAAGTTTGAAATTAAATTCCATACCTCTGTTTGATATCCTTTCAAGTGTGGAGATAAACTATGAATAGTAATCCTAACTTGTCTGACAAATATCTCAGAATCACCAAAAACTTTTAAATTTTTAACATTCAAATCTATAGCCTTTTTTAATCCCATAATCAAGGCCTCATATTCGACAGTGTTATTGGTGCATTCAAATTCTAATCTACATGAGAGAAATAATATTTTCCCTTTAGGATCTATAAGAACACAACCGGCCCTGCTCCCTCCCGTGTCTTGAGCCATCAAAATATAAAATACAAAATCCAACTTCTATGTTATCTAAGTTAGTATTTACATCTATGGTTAGTGACTAATTCTACTATATTACATTCATTTTCATCAGTCCATGAAAATTGAAGGAGATCAGACTGTGTGATTGAGTTGTGACAGGTAGTTTCATCCTGGTAACACCCGGGTTCTGTTTCTAAAAAATAATTTCCCAATACAGAGAATGAAAAATTCACTGGCTCATTTTTTCCTTCTAATTCAGTCACATTGTACTTCAAATGCGGTTCTCTTAGTACCTTAATTTGTTTTTTTTATTATGAAAAGGTAGCTACAAGTGAGACCAATTAGTAGAAAAATATTTATTTACTTTACTTGACCAATCTCTACTTAATATCAAACCATAAGCCTATGGTATATCAACCACAACTATATCGATGAATTGTCAAATGCTTGGGTCAGTAGCCAATATAATGAAAACATTCTGCATCTCTCCCACTACTTTGAAATCTGATATATCAGGTTGAATGATCCTAGAGGGAGATGGAATTGGTTGTCCATTAATATTTTTACATATTGATAATGGAGTAATATTAGATGAATCCCCTAAGTCCACCAAACAATTGTGCACATTATAATTAAATATATCAAAGGTAAGCAGAAAAGGTGGGGTCTGAGATTTAGACTTACCACCAATACTAGCTTCGTTAATCTTAGTGTCTGATTCAATAATGATTTGTTGCTTATATTTACTAACATATTTACTTGATGTTGTGTTGAGGTCAAAAGATTCCAATAATCTTTTTCTTTGATGTGGGAAAATTAGAAAATTCAACTAAAGATACATTAGATTTGGTATTTTTAATGTCTTTAAGGATATCATACCCCATATTTTGATTTCCTCCAATATTTCCACCTACAACAAGATTGTTTGATGAAAGGGTTGTTTCTTTATGAGTCAGAGAAGATGATCCTTTTGAAAATTCGAATGGATTAATAGGTCTTTTCTCTTTCATCTTTGATGGTGGTCGAATTGCAAAAATTTGTCTTATTTTGAACTTTAATAGCAACATTGCTTGTTTTCCCTTTGGAATTGATATACTTTGGTCCTCAACTGGTCCTTTACTCCTAGTGGCATAATCAATGGATGAGATTTGTAAATTTTGAATTTCTTCTATTTCTTCTTCATCCTCCAAATCAAGATTCGATGTCAAGTCCCATAAAACAAGTGTGGTTTCTTCATGTTCTTCACTAGTCTCATTTGATTGGGCTTGATCATTATCTTCTTAATGTGGGAGTTGTTTGTTCAACAACCGATTCATTATCAAATTCATAGAGTTAATCCATTGTGGACAAGTCTTTTTCGAATGATGTTCTTGGTGAAAATTACAAAAGTGTTCCATGCCTACTTCATTTAAATTAAGAACATATGCTTCATTTATTGGAGGCTTTGGACTTCTCTTTTTTTATAAAAGGTTTAAAAGGTTTCCCTTGTGGATGAGCTAGTTCCCTTATATTTATCCAAATCCACTATCTTATTAGATAATTTCTGAACCAATTTGACCATACTTTCTAAATCAGTTGATGGTTCTTCAATAGGATTCATCAATAACAGTGGTTTCTTGGAAGTCATAGTCTTAGATTATGTTTCCACAACATGTTTTACAATACTATTCATGTTTGCTTCGACCTTCTTAGCTTCTTCAAAATATTATGTCAAAGTATTTTTTTTCATGAATGCTTAACAAACATAGCCAGAGAGGGATATAATGCTATAGTATAATATTCAATTAAAGATTCTTCAGCAAGTTTTGTAGTAATACTAAAATTATTCAAAACAGTGGTAAACCTTTGATTGAAATCCTACACTTTTCCCCTTTTATCCATCTTAAGAGACAACAACTCTTTCATAAGTGAGGCTAAGGTTCGTTGTTCACCAAATTTACTTAAGAAAACTTTTTAAAAAATATCCCAATTAGTTATTGAACCTGTTTGTAAAGTAAAAAACCATGATGAATATTTAGGTTCAAATGTATAAGGAAATAAGTGACACACCACATCTTCATGTTCTACATCCAACAAATTTAAATCCCTATAAAAAATATTCAAATGATCGTCTACATAAATTCATTTTCTGGGATCAAATTTAGGTAAAAACACGCTCTAGATGCTTAGGAAAATCATGTAAAGGAGCAGGTAAATTCAAAGGTCCTCTAGCTCTCCAAGCTAGTGGTCGATTCATGTTATGAGCCATAATAGCAATATGAGGAGGAGAGTGTAAAGGTGAGTGTGGAGACAAGCGTGGAGGTGATTGTACGTGTTGAGAAGAAGCTTATTCAGGAGAAGATGGTCTCAATTGATTGATAAGTTCTGGTATTTCTTGTAAAGATAAATCAACCAACTCCTCAAATGATTCGAAAAGAACAATGTCCTTATTTTGTACAGTTCTTCTTATACGAGCTCGCCTTCTAGGAAATAATGGGACTACTGGTAATCCTTCGAGGTTTTTTTGACGTAAGATCTAGTATACCCTCCTGAGATTATACAAAGTCTCAATATGCTTAGTTTCAGAATTAGGATTTTCCATATTATTAGTTTCTTGTTCAGTTTCAGGTATTGGGGGTTTCGTGTTGAGATGTTTCAAGTGAATACCTAGAGAAATTTCCTCGAGGGAATGGACTTCCTCTACCATCCATACACTGGTGTCCCTCCTTCTAGAGAAAAATTTGTTGACCGCCTGGAAAATTCCTTGTGTCAAGAGTAGGAATTCTTCCCAATTAGACTATTCACTGTTTGGGATGGGGAAACCGTCTGGTTTACAGTTCTGACTACCATAGGCTATTTTATTTTTATAAATCTATTGGTTATGGCCCGATCCACCCATTTAAGTTTTAATTTTTATGTATGAAAATGGAAAGTCCTGATTCTAAATGCATATGGTCCTATTTATGCTTGTGTGAAAGGTAAACAGAGGCCTCACAATGTCATGCGTAGATTCTTGCCTCTCATCTTACCACCCTTATTTTACCAATCAACCAATCAAAATAAATAACTTTAATCTATCTAATATAATATATCCTTGCAAGGAGCGAAATTAAAATTAGAGCAATGACTGTAACTGCCTAGTGTAGCTTCAGAAGTTAGCTACTGAGATAAATATATAAGCAGTTACATAATAGTATTAATACAAATATAGCTTTTCTATGGCATTCATTCATCCATTACGCATAAATACATAGAAAATTTCATTTCATATTCATAAACAATTAGATGATTCACAAACCATTAGAATAATCCAATAGAAAAGGAAATATATTATAGCATATGGGTGAACAAAAAGAGAAATAATTATGCACATTGATTCACATATATCCATGCAATACTCCATGTCTGCCTTCACCCAGACAAAATTGTCTTTTCTCATTATAAGAAAGTAGTTTCTTACAAAATGATACTAGTCCAATGTTTCACAAGAAAAAATCTCCTTCTTCATCTAGTCTTTCCTATTTATATTTACAAAAAAAATTCTTAACATGCCCTATCACTTCATATTCCCTTCAACCCTTTGGTTTTCCACAATTTTGTCTTTTGTGGTTGCAACATAAATGTCTGAAATAAAAAATAAAATTACAATATTACATTAGTTTGATGGTGCATTTGCTTGACTTTGGATGTAATCATCCCATAGACCACTTTCATAAGCTATTACATTTAGTTGTTGAGGCTCCAATAATTTCAAATCTACTTCCTATGTGGCCATTTCCTATGTAAAAAATATTCATCATGGATTCTGTGATTCACTCCCTGATATCTTCTATAGTGAGGGTGTCCATACTTTTAATGGAAACGATATCTTCATCTTTAATAGTTATCAAATCCACTAAACGCTACTCTTTTGGCACTAAATTCTTCAATGGTTCCAGGAGAGGGTAGATGCCTACTTTCCAAAAGCCTTGCAAATACCTTGTTTAATATCCTTACATTTAGTGATGGACTCATTCACTTCTTCCTGTCAATTTTTCTCTTCCTTTTAACAATTATCCAAGAGTGTGCAGTGTAACTTAAGCTCAACAGTGGACCTTTTGGGAAGATTCAGAGGAATTTCTTTGGTCTTTTTCTTCCAAGAATTTAATCTTTTCATCTTGCTAAAAACTTCTGTGAGATTCTACCTGATAGTTGAATCTTCTTCTGAGATTTGCTTAAGTATGTTCACCATCGATTTCAACTCATATGATTTCTCAATGATCAACTGTTTAGAACTAAATAACTCTTCATGTAATATAGACGCATGTTGACCAACGCGACCTCAGTCGACAGGGGTTTGCCTCACTATTGACACATACCGTAGTCTCTCTGGGCACCGGCCCGGGTAGGTTTGAGCCCACCCAACAACACCCATAGAGTGGATGAGGTCTCACCCGAGGCGTCCAGGAAGAGCAGATGGAACCATGTTTCCACCGAGGGAGGAGGAGAGTTGTGGTTGCACGGGCTAACTCTATTGCGTTACTTAAATAGAAACTTTAAACATTCGGGACGGAGTTATACCATATTACTTCATCGCAACATTTATCATCACATTCTACATAGAGCATATTACTTAATCACAGCATTTATCATTATAGCAACAGTAAGCAGACATTGCATCAAACAACATTCATACATCGCAACATTGCACAAAGTTCGTACCAAAGCATCATCATCATATTACTACCATGATCATATACCAGAAGCAAAACATAGATCTCGTACACAATTATCTCTTTTCTCCTTCTCTTCCTCCATATCTAACACTTACAACTCTCATGTATTTATAGGCTTCTGCCATTACAATATTTGTCCACTTACAACTAACTTCCTAACCGACACTATGGACAATTGACCCTATGTCTAACTGACCTGGTCCAAATGACCCCAAAAACCCGCATACGACGGTACAACTGACTCACTATTACATAATATGTGGTCCAAGTGACCCAAAACCCGCCAACTGCGATATTCTTTAACACAAAATACTCCTTTCACGCCCTCATCCGATGTGTCGCAGCGTCGGCAGTGCCGTGACCTTTCCCCATCAAACCGCCTGCCAACAGGCCCCCAACATAATCTTGTGGCTCTCCCTCGAGCCACGTCAACTGCTGGACAGAGTGCACTCGAACTGAACTATGTTTCGGTAACTGTTCTTGCTGTCTGGATCACGCGGTGTTGTGCTACTTCTTCGGCTACAGTAATCGTCGACTCACTGTCGTGTATTTTTAACCAAAAATGGTCATCGTCCAACTTGTTGTCATGTACTTTGCAAACTCATCCTATAGTCTTTTGAAATGGTACTGACGGGAATAAAAAGAGGATGAACAGTACCAAGGTGCGAAATTACCAGATGACTCTGGCACATCTGTTTCGCACTGGCAACCGGTTCCTATGGTTGGCAGGGAGCTACCGCCCCACCCAGCTCAGGGGTCGAGAAGAGCACAATGCTTCGAACAACTACTGCGTACTTAACCATGCTGGACCGGCCCTCAGCTCGGGCATAACGCAGTGTAAATGCACCCGCCGTATCAAGGCGCTCAGGGATGCTCATTGTTCGGGCTCGCAAGGCCCCTGGGGTGCTACCACGGGAAACGAAGTGAAGCATTTCCACAGCCTCCTTGGAATTCCTCACAACTCAACTCACAAACTGATCAACCAGCATAACCACTCTATTTCAGAACAATCATCGTTGTAGCGAACTACCAGCTGCCTCGGCTACTTATAGCTGGACCATTCCTGGGTCACGACGGTGGGAATGATGCCCCACTACCTCTCATCTGGGTGTGTGAACCCACCGACTAACACAATGGGGGGTGACCATGCTGTCATCGAAGATCCCACGTGCCGACGTGTGAGCAATCTCCTCACATCATGTTGATCGTACCGGCCCAGTGTTCCATGTGCAAAACATGCCGTCGTCTTGTGGTAATCCGGCCGAGTCTGTTAGGTGCAATCATGTATAGGGATGATGGGCAATGGTGACAAGATATTATTGGAACAGTAGTCACAATGCTGCCTCGTACCTCCCAAATCCTCACAAAAATCCTTCAACAAAAGTTGCCGTCGGTCCTGGTCGCAATACTGCCATGAGTCTCCAAACTGGCGGCACAAGACTCTCTGCTTCCGCATACCTTCGTCTGTTGGTGCACCATCTACCACCAAGCACCCTACAACATATATATATATATATATATATATATATGTATATACATATGTATACATATATGTATATATCATATATATGTATATACATGTATATATTTATATATACATGTATATATCATATATATATCTATATACATTATATATATATGATATATACATGTATATGTATATATACATATGTGTGTATATATATATATACATGTATATACATATATATGTATATATATATACATATATATACACATATATACATGTATATATATATGTGTGTATATATATGTATGTGTATATACACATACATATCTATACACATACACATATATATATATATCTATATGTATATACATATATATGTATGTGTATATATATGTATGTGTATATACATATCTATATACATATCTATACACATACACATATATATATATATATCTATATGTATATACATATATATGTATGTGTATATATATGTATGTGTATATACATATCTATATGTGTATAGATATGTATATACACATACATATATATACACATATATATACCTATATGTATATACACACACACATATATATATATATGTGTGTGTATATACATATAGGTATATATATGTGTCTATGTATGTATATGTATATACATACACATACATATACACACACACATATATACATATACATACATACACATATATACATGTATATATATATATGTGTGTGTATATACATATAGGTATATATATGTGTATATATATGTATGTGTATATACACATACATATATATACACATACACATATATATATATATATCTATATGTATATACACATACATATATATACACATACACACATATATATATATATATATATCTATATGTATATACACATACATATATATACACATATATATATCTATATGTATATACACACACACATATATATACATGTATATATGTGTATATATACACATATATATATGTATGTATATAGGTGTATATATATATGTATATATATATATATGTACATATATATATACACATATATACACATGTATATATATGTGTATATATATATGTGTATACAGATATATATATACACATATATACATGTGTATATATGTGTATATATATATCTGTATACACATATATATACATGTGTATATATGTGTATATATACACATATATGTACATATATGTATACATACACATATATGTACATATATGTATATATACACACACACATATATATATATATATATGTATTTTTTTGATGCAACTCAGATATCGCACTGCTCCAAGCCTGAGTGATAGGGATTTAACCTGTGACCATTTACCAGCTTGGTGAGTATCGCCCCATCCAACCGCTGCAACTGAATCGCTCCTCCTGAAGTAATATTATTGATGTGATAAGGACCCAGCCAATGCATCTGCAACTTTCCTGGATGTTTCATAAACTTGTTGTCGTATAATAACACTAAGTCGCCTTGTTGATCATGCCATGCCTTCTGGTGGTCCTTCTCCACCCCTTGGTGAAAGCCAGCGATAAATCAATCCTCTTCCAGCTCCACCAATTGTGCTAGACGTTCATCTAATGCTACAACATCATCCATGCTCGTAACAGCCACAATTCGTAGACTTGGAACAATGTACTCCATAGGCATAATTGCTTCCTTCCCATATACCAGCTTGAAATGTGTCTAACTAGTCAACCTTTTACAAGTGGTGAGATAGGCCCACAATACTGCTGGGACTTTCAAATCCCAGTCGTCGTGGTTCGCATTGCACACCTTTGTCAATGCATACTCCAACACCTTGTTAAACGCCTCCACCGTTCCATTCGCCTGTGGGTGATAGGGTGTACTCTTCTTATGCTGTATATGCAATTCTTCTGTCAATGCGCTGATAGTGCGATTAAGAAAGTGGCTGCCTTGATCACTCAGCAATATCTTGGGGCAGCCAAAACGAGTGATAATGTGATCAAACAAAAATTGAGCAGCCGTTGCGGTGGAGCAATCAACTACAGGTGCTGCTTCAGCTCATCGGGTCAAGTACTTTGTCATCATGACAATATACTGCGCACCTATGCATTTCCCTGGTGGATGGATCGGCCCGACAAAATCCACAGCCCATTTTTCAAATGGTTGCAGTGTCACTTGAGGTAGCAGCGGCATCTTGTCTCGTCTGGACGACTTGCCAGTTCGTTGACAAACATCACAAGACCGCGCATAGTCTGTCACATCATTATGTAATGTGGGCCACCAAAGTCCTGCACGCGGTACCTCTGGGTAGTCGCCCGACCGCCATAATGTCCTCCCACTACTCCACCATGTCCCTCAGCCAATATCTGCACTTGCTCATGCGGCAAGACACATCTGCACAATCTCTCATCAGTGCCCAATTTATACAACTCTCCCGCGATTAGTTGAAAGTCAGCAGCCTTGACAACCAATTGCTTCTTCTGAGTAGTGGTAAAGTCAGTGGGCGTGGTGTCGATCACAAGAAACTGAAGGATGTCATTAAAATATTGATCAGCAGTGGCAACGTGAAATAGTTGGGCATCTGGCAACCCGTCTTCAATATTAGTCGATTCCTCCCCTGTATCAATCCGTGACAAATGATCTAGTCCAGCATTCAACCGCCCCGGTTTCACAATGACTTCGAAATCAAACTCCTGGAACAAAAGTAGCCAATGGCAGAGCTTCCCCCCCCAACATAGGCTTATTGACCAAGTATTTCAATGCAGAATGATCAATGAACATTTTAAAGTGGCCACCCAACAAATAATGCTTGAATTTCTACAGCGCGTAAACCATGGCCAGACCTTCTCGTTCTGTGGTAGTGTAATTGCGTTTTGCAGAGGATAGCTTCCGACTGGAAAAATCAATGGGATGATCAAGGTCGCCTTCTCCAGGTTGAGCCAACACAACCCCTAATGCAATCGATGAAGCATCAACATGGACATGGAATTCCTTACTCCAGTCTGGAAAGACCAAGATTGGGGCCGACGCCATCTTCGCTTTGAGCGTTTCGAAACTATCCTGACATTCCGGGCTCCACTAGAATGTCGCGTCCTTCTTCAACAACTTTTCCATAGGGGCAGTAATCGCAGCATACCTCCTAATGAACTTGCGATAATATCCCGTGTGACCCAAGGTCACGCGCAACTGCTTAACAGTGGTCGACGGTTGCAACCCCAAAATGAGCGCAATTTTGGCTGGATCAACCAGCAATCCCTGCTTACACACGATATGACCCAACAATATCCCAAACGGTGCACAGAAAATACATTTCTTCAAGTTCAACGATATCTGGTGCTGTCGGCATCGCTCAAGCATTAACCGCAGATTGGCCAGATGATCACAAATCAATCCATAAACGGTCCAATCATCCATATATACCTATAAAAACTTTTGAATAAAATCTTTGAGTGCGGAAACAACAACCCGGGAGAATATTGCAGGTGCATTATTCAAACCAAACGGCATTCCCGTGTACTAAAAGCAACCCAATTCAGTAACGAAAGTTGTCTTATGGTGATCTTCCTTGGAAATGCGAATCTGATGGTAGCAAGAGAATCCATCAGTGAAAGAGTACATCTCCTAGCCACCCACTCCTTCAAGTACTTCATCAGTAAATAGGGTCGGAAAAGGGTCATGCAAGCAGGCATCGTTCAACTTCCTCATATCGACGCAAATGCGCACTTCACTTGTTTTCTTGTCCTGCACCACCACAGGATTGATCCATTCGGACTCTTCCACAGGTTCGATAATACCAGCATCCAACATGCGATCAAGTTCCGCCTTGACCTTTTCTTTATGTCGTGGATTCAGCCGATAAGGTCGCTGTCGGACTGGCTTAGCATCTGGTTTCAATGGAATCTTCATCTCTCCTAAATCACCTAGGATTCCCTTCATTTCAAAAAACTTCGTGGGAAACACATCTTGAAACTCATGAAGTAACTCAGTAACCTTACTCATCATCTCATCGTCCCAATAATTCCCAACATTAGCAAACTTGGGAGTAGCCTCAGTGCCGATATTCATCTTGCGAAGCTGCAATGGTTGAATGAATGGATTACTTGGCGCAACAGGTGGGACCACATCACGACTTCCTTCAGATTCAGGAATGTTAACATTCTGGGGATCATCATCGTCCTCGAGGCCACCACTGATGTTGAAGCACTCCATGAGAGACTGCATCTGACAATGTGTGTGTGGGTCGACAGGGTAGGCTGCCGGAACAACCTGAAATACCACGTTGCGGATGAGCTGCAGGGCATTATGGACATCAGGGTTAGCACCCGCGAAAGTGAACGTATGAGTGAAACAGATCGTCAACTCCCCCCATGTTGTAATGTCTCGGCGCAACTCAGCTGTAGTGTACCACGAGCGCGGTATCTCATCCAAAGTATGGACAAAAGCATGGACCCACTCATCTCTGGGTCGCGCTATCCACAATCGTTGGCATTCCATCACATGATTGTTGGGATCAGTCTGGCCATCATACTTGCCAATGTGATAAACTTCATTATCCCCGAACCGAACCAACATTAGCCTTCAAAACTGTGACCAACTTTTAATGAATTTCTTATGTGTCGCCCACCATCGTGCTGGAGCAGCCTTCAGTGCTTCCTCTAAGGCCAGCAATCACTGTGGTTTTGGGACGCGGTCTTCAAACTTTGCAAAAAAGGTGTTTAGGCCAGGAAACCCCTCATAGATAGGCACTGTGATCGTTTAGGTCGCAACACGACATAAGGATTGCATGACTAAGCCACATTTCTGGACTAATACTTCATGCATTCGATTCTGCCAATGTTCCAATGCATCATCAGAGTCGGAAGACACATAGCTCTCGCTGCGCCACTCCAACTCATCGTAGGCGGTAGGATGAATATAATCTTCAGAAATATTGGATGCATGGTCCCATCTAGCGGGATCATCATCTTTTACAGGTTCCACGTAGCGACGTCCTTCAGCCAGATCCAATGGGGCTATGACTCTGAAATCACGATTCTCAAAGGTCATCATGCGCTTCTTGAAGTTGATTACAACTCCACTATCGTTAGCCCATCCGATCCCCAAGAGCTCCAGATAAGAGCTTCCTCCCTCAACCACTTCATTAACATCAAAGTCAGCATAAGTCTTCATGCCCTCAATATCAATCGTGAGTCGCGGAAGTCGCCCGATGGGTGTTACCTTCGCATGGTTAGCCAACCAAAGCTGCACAGGAGACCAGCTCAATGGGGGACTCCCCATCTTCTGCCACGCCTTCTTGGTTAAGATGTTAACATCTGAACCAAGGTCAAGAATCACAGAGTCAACATCATAGTCACCAATATGAATATTCATTCGCATTTCCTTGCCAGTCTTTCGTCGTTGTAGGGAGTTTACTGTTGACTCCTGCCGTCCTTTCAAAAATCGCTACAACCATCCCTCAATCTCAAACAGGGCAACTAGGTCTCTTGCCAATGACAAACAACTTTCAAGGAACTTTTGCAATGTCCCTGGTGGTGGTGGTCGATCAACGTCTGATGTAGTATCAAAGATAGGCGGCATATCGCAAACAATAGCCTTACTGCGCGGTCTTTCTCCAAAGTGCGACGTGCCTCCAAGAATGTTTCTCGCTCCATATTAATGTCGAAGGGTACCATCTTCTGACCAGCCAACCGAATCAATGGTCGCGAACCATCTTCCCCAGTCGTATTGCCTCCACGAGTGACAACAGCCACCGAAGCATCTTGTGGTCGCGGTTCTGTAGAAATGGTCGCAATATTTGCACCCTGTGTCTGGTTCTGCTACAAATTCACTGGTTGATTGATATTTTGATTGGCATTCGGCAGTGGTCATGGGGGTTGGTTCTGTACTGGTTGTTGTACCGGGTTCTGTACTAGTTGTTGTGGCTGGGCCTAATTCTGTAGCTGCGGAGCATTCCCAGCCTGCCATCGTGCAATCAACTGTGGACAATTCTCAACCATATGATCATTACCAAAACAAAACGTACACTGATTCTGTAGCAGTGGGCAGTCACGCTGATAATGCCCCCATACTGCACAATGGTAACATTGAACAGGTCCATGACCACCTCGGCCTCCTCCTCCATGACCAAATCCACCACCACGTCCGCCCCTGTAGCCTCCCCGGTAACCACCCTGCTGTTGGTATTGTTGTTGCATTGGTGCTGGTGGAATCCCTTGCCCTTATGGTGCATACTGCGGCTGTTGTACATATTGTGGCTGTGGGGGAGTCGTCTGCATCAGGGTGTATTGCGGCATGAACTGCTGCTGTTATTGTTGCTGTGGTGCAAACTGCATCTGTGGCTAGGATAGTGGCTCGGTTACCTGCGATTGCAGTTGTGGTTGTTGCACCGCGCGTTGATCGTCCTTGACGTAGAATGCATCACACATCCTCTCCTGTAGCAACCCATATGCACAGCAATCCTTGTCATCATTACCCATCGACTTGCAGAATGTGCAGTAAAGATTTCGCAGGGTTGTGACCATTTTCTGCATATATGGGCAATTATCGTGACTGTGCCCAAACATGTGACAAACACGACACCACGGCATACTGCCGCCATTCAATGGGTTTGGCACACCTGAAACCAAATAATTACAAAAATCCGGGCAATTATCCTTCGTATGCCCTTCTCCTCGGCATCGCGTACACCATACTTCATCACGTTGTTCCTTGTTCTTCTTCAAATCTTGCAATTGTATAGTCAGCTTAGCAAGCTATGTCTGTATCTGCGACATCTCGGTTGCATTATCTCCAATCGGTGATGCCTCCAATCGCGTTGCAATCTCTAGAGCTTCACTAGGCGTCGATATGTTTTGTTGCATCAGCGGTAGCCGAATGTGGGGTAACAGTGCTGCAATGAACCATTATTTATGTTGGACAGTGCTCATATCGAAACTAACCTTTTCCATCAGTGTCTTGAATCGCTGGTCGAAATCCCATACCGTCTCATTGGGATACTGCTTAATTTCCTTCAATTCAGTAATATGTTGAGCCTCCGACTTAGGCCATCTAAATTCAGCAATCAACCCATCCCGAATCTCATCTAGTGACTTCTCTGGGGCCCCCGTAGGGACTAAAATAAACTTCATGAACCAATCTAATGCACGACCTCGCAGAGTCGTGGCTAACTGTCCTTTCTTAGCATTGGCATCAGTGATCTGTTTCATGGTCCAGACCACTTCACACAAAAACCAATACTGTTATGGGTTGTTTGTCGTACTTCCATGGAACAATGGTAACGTAGCATCATCGCCCGCCATTCTGGGCTTCCTTCCTCCTGTCGTTGTGCTACTACCAATTAACTTCTGCGGAATTGACGAACTTGGCGGTGTTGAAGTAGTATTTCTTACTGTTTGAGAGTCAATGAGCGGAGGTGTGGGTACGTTGGTGCCAGGGTTTGGTCCTTCCTCTATTCTGGGCATAGCCTGGTCGTCCCTATCAGGACTGTGAGGTCGCTTCGTCCCATGTGGTCTTCCTTCGCGATTTTGCGGTTCGATCGCAGCAGGACCTTCTCCTGTCCTCTGCCTCTTCTCCTGTCGAAAACTCGCTCCTCCTCTTGTAAGACCACTTTCTTCCTCAGCTTCGCTCATAGTCTCCTCATGGTCTGCACCCATCTACCCCTTTATCATTCCATGTACCAATCCCCATCAGTTGCGGTACCCACGGCCTCCTCCCACCAGGCTGTCTACTGATCAAGATGCATCTTTAATATACCCTTTTCGCAGATTAGCATCTTAATCGACAGTTGGAGCGACAGCAGAAACCTTCCCCTCGGTCCTCGGAAGAAGTATCTTTCAGCTTCACTATAGGATTTCTTCATGTCGACTGCAAATCAATGATATACCCTTCCAAGATGCTATCAAGCCAAACTTCGACAGCTCGCGATGCCTTATTATCAACTTCCTGCAACTCCTGAATCAATTCCGGGGTCCAAGCCGTCGGTTCACCACCCTGGAAGTTCCTCTTCTAGAAGGTCAGCTTTGACAACCATTCATACAGAATGATCGGGAATTCATAGAAAAACCATTCATGCGGACCATCGTGAATATATCTTTCCAGCTAGTGATCTACTGTCAGTCGCGTGTTCCGGCTTTCTTCTTCAGCAAACTCCTGCAACTTCTGATCGAACCATTTATGTATCTTCGGCTTCGTCGGGTGCCACAACATGACCTCCTTCTACTCTGCACACAGTCCCGGTGATGAAACCATTTGTTGACCAACGCGACCTCAGTCGACAAGGGTTCGCCTCACTGTCGACACATACTTAGTCTCCCTGGGCACCGGCCCGGGCAGGTTTGAGCCCACCCAGCAACACCCGCAGAGTGGATAAGGTCTCACCCGAGGCGTCCAAGAAGAGCAGACGAAACCATGTTTCCGCCGAGGGAGGAGGAGAGTTGTGGTTGCATGGGCTAACTCTATTGCGGTACTTAAATAGAAACTTTAAACATTCGGCAAGGAATTATACCATATTACTTCATCGCAGCATTTATCATCACATTCTACATACAACATATTACTTAATCACAACATTTATCATTATAGCAACAGTAAGCAGACATTGGATCAAACAACATTCATACATCGCAACATTGCACAAAGTTCGTACCAAAGCATCATCATCATATTACTGTCGCGATCCTATACCAGAAGCAAAACACAGATCTCGTACACATTTGTCTCTTTTCTCCTTCTCTTCCTCCATATCTAACACTTACGACTCTCATGTATTTATAGGCTTCTGCCATTGCAATATTTGTCCACTTACAACTGACTTCCTAACCAACACTATGGACAATTGACCCTATATCTAACTGACCTGGTCCAAATGACCCCAAAAACAAGCAAACGACGGTACAACTGACTCACTATTACATAATATGTGGTCCAAGTGACCCAAAACCCACCAACTGCGGTATTCTTTAACACAAAATACTCCTTTCGCGCCCTCATCCGATGTGTCACAGCGTCAACGGTGATGCGACCTTTCCCCATCAAACCGCCTTCCAACAACGCATATTCATAGAATGACGTTAAATCTTGCTTTTTATTCTGAGCAGATTTTAGTTGTTCTACTAGAGATTCCTTCTCTTTATTCATTTATGCTATTTGAGCTTGCAAAGCTCCCTTTTCTATGGTAAGAGTCTCAACCTGCTGGTCTAACTGAGCCTATTTTTCTTGTAATGTGCTTACTTGAGCTTGAAGGTCATCCTTCGCACCTTCCATTATTACTAATTTTACATTCAAACAGTCCTTTTCATCCTCAAGATTCTAAACAGTTTGCATTATCCTCTCCTTCTCCAATTCTATAGCATCCCACTATCTCCTCATCTCAATTCCCTCACTCCAGGCTTGTAATAAATTATGTTTTAGGTTGATCACTTTAGCTTTACTTCTCTCCACATCTTCAGTCAATTTGTCAATATTATCTGCATTTGCTTATGCAACAATCACATTCTTTGAAGCCACGAATTTAGCGTTTTTATTTGCGCCTTCCATCATTGTAACTTCTTGCACGGTCACTATATCTAGTTGTTGAGACACTTTCAAACTTTTATCCTATCTTTTCATGATGGTTTTCCATTTTGGATCGAAAAATATTATTTCAAGCTTTGCTACCGAGTGTGCTTTGATGGTGTAAATGGCGTGAGTCCAAGATCATCCAAATGGAGATGACCTCCTGTAAGAGGTACCTCAGTATTGATATCAGCAAGATCATCTACTTACATGTCTTGCTGCCCACTCTCCTCCTGCAAAGTCTTGTCTTCCACAACTTTCTTGACTCGCTCTTCTTCTTCAATTTTATTCTTTATTGCTTCTACTTATAGCCTCTTTTCCTCTTATTTTGCAACCACTTCGTCTGTTGTTTCTTGTTCTTCTTTTCTTCTTACCTCATCAACACTTTCTTCTTCTTTCTTCTTAGCTAGCTCCTCTTCTTGCAACCTCTTTGCATTTTCAGCTGCCATGGGTTCTTCCTTAACCTTCTTTCTTGCTGGTTCTTCTAAGTTTTCTTTCATTTTGCTAGAAATTGCCTTTGTTTTCTTACTGAATCTCTTATTTAAATCTGTGAGATTATTTTCTCTCCTATACACCTCTTTATCCTTCAAAAAAATATCGATATACTCAAAATTGATCTTGCATGATAAGCAATGCTTAGCCACCTTCTGCTGGTTGTCATTTCTAACAAAAAAAATCTCTCCAAAGTGATAAGCATATAATTCTTTCACAAATTCCTCTCCTCCTTTAACCTTGTTGAAATTATAGGATCCAACAAGAAAAGGAAGTGATGGATATGAGGCTTTCTTATGTTCATTCAGAAAGTGTCCGACACCATTCACAAATGCATGCCTCACTATCTCCTTCAATATTATGTAATATGTGACATATATGGGCATCAGTGAGGGGATCTTCGTGCCTCCATACATGTGTAAATACATATCTTCGGGATTGAAATAGTAGTCTCTTTATTCGTTGAGCACCTCATGTGCTTCATCTAACATGAAGTTTGGTTCTTTGTTAAAAATCAACTTATATAATGGCATAATAAGTTCTTCACAAATCAATTTGTCAAAGCCTGCATGTTTATGATCCCACATAATCTGGTAAGCTACATAAATTGGAGTCTCATTTGGATTCGAATTACATCTGATCTTTGGGAAAGGATTCCTGATAAGAATGAAATCAATCAAATATGATGACATGTAAAATTCAGCCTTGTTTTGCTGTATTCCTTCCTGAGCATTTTTTATGGCTTGAGCCATATTTTCTAAAATGATGTCCTCCCAATTGAATATTTTGACGTGTGTTGTGACATGGTACAACAGTGGAATCCAACTGAGCCTGTAAATGTTTGCATTTTCTCTCCCATATATTCTACATAGAAGCATAGTAGCAAACCTAAATTGAGTTCTCAGATTCTTGGTTTCATACTCTCCACTGGTCCTTTTCCGCAATTGTTTCCATGGGATCAACATTTTCCTTGAACCTTCCAAATGCTCAATATTTACACTCTTGACCCAGGCATCAGTTAATAAAACATTTGGTGATGGTATTTTGTAGGCTCTGCTTATATGCGTAGGCTGAAACGAAGCGAAACCATTTCCATTTTCACTTGTAATGATTCTAGATGTTACAGCTACATATGGGAGAATCCATCCAATTACTTCTGAACATGGAAATAGTTGGTATATCAAGTTTTCCTCTATAGTTGCATCAGGTATGTTTTGATCTCTTATTAGATGATAAATATCTCCCCACTTATACTCAATAACTATCCCCGTGGTAGAATTTGTATCCTCGAATTGGACCTCCAAAGGTGTCTCTGGGATCATCTCTACATCAGAATCCGATTCCACTACCCTGGGATTTCTCTTAGAGCTTCTTGTAGACATATTTGAATCCTGCGACATAAGAGAAACATCATAGGGTTGCATTGGCTCCATTTATAACACAAATAGATAGATTTATACTGAAAAGAATAATAACATAAAGATATTAAACCATGTGATCTCCTAATAGACATTTTCACCCTTCCTCAACCATATTATCAATTGCAACTAACATACAAGTAAAATACTTGTAATAGAAATAAATGCATAACATCACTTTTAGCAAAGAACCATTCATGAAACAAACTGTCAATTATAATTTAAGATCCGTTTAATATGCATGTATGTCATGTACCAAAATTTTGCATTGGGTCACAATGGCCTAAGCCCCTTGGCCATACTCATGATAGTTTGTCAAATTGGTGTTAAGGGTCAAATAATTGCCAAGAATGAAGTCCAAGTTAGTAATAATGTGAAATTACATCCAAATGGACAAGGTGGGTCACATTAAGAGAAATTCCCAATTCAAAGTTTGTAATATACCCATCCAAATGAACTGTCATGGAGGAAAATTACTAGTTCCCTAGGTTGGGGGTGGAAGCTTTGGGATTTGAAATAAGGGGGATAATAAATGATATTTGGACATTAGAATGGCATAAATATTTAATAAAGGATATAAATAAATAAATACAAGGGAAAATAAAGGTGGCAATTGATCATGAAGACACATGGAGGATGTGGAACCCACACAAGCTAGATTTTCTATGCCACATGGCATCCTCCTCTTGTCATTTCGAATCCATAAGAATCCCAATGTTATTGGGATGAGTTGGAAGGTCAATATACTTTGCATGAATCAATTAAGGTCTAATTGGAGTGGAAGAGGAAGAGGCATTTTGGAGCTAGTGGGACACTTGGACTAGATTCACTAGCTCTATGACAACAATGATAAAGATGCTATGACACCTATGACACAAATCAGACCTGAATTTTGACATATGACATATATGACATGCCAGGGCTAAAAAAATCCTCCAATAGGGTGCTCAAGGGAGTTAGGGAATCCAAAGAGACACCTCTTCGAATTTGGTGGAGTAGGAGGCTAGAACTGGAGGGACAAGTGGCACACATTGGAATCTCTTCCCAACTTGAGTTGGCATGAAGATCTTGGAATTAATTAGACCCATGTAGGACCTTATAAGTTTATAAAATACAATAACAAATAAGGATGCTAGCTTTTGATCATTTTCAGAATTTGCATTTGCATTTGGAGAGAAGAGCTAGTGGAGTGCTACTCTACTTGCCTTAGCACCAATTTCGAGGGTGAAAGATTCCCATCCTAGTTGGTAATTGGAAAGGCCTTTCAGACCTTTAATTTGGAGCTTTAATGAATTCTTTTGTTACAGGTTGAATCTACAGTGAAGCTCATGGTCACATTTCTTTCAGCTTGCTTCTACAACCATTCTTCTATTTCTTGGCATATTCTTGCTCCTTGAGGAGAGGCGCACTTGTTGAGGTGATGAACTCTTTGGGATAGCTATTGAGGCCAAATATATTTGTATTATTATATATATACTTTCTTTTACTACTCAGAAGACTCTCAGGTCGAAACTCAAAGATAATTGATGTAAAAATGCTAAGATATGAACAAATGGTGTCATTTCCCCAATACCTTGTTATTTGCACTTGAAGTGGTATCAAATTCAAATGGTTCAGTCAATGTCTAATGTATTAATGTTTTATGGAGTTCCATTAATATGATGAATAAGTTTCATATTCATTATATAAGCATTTGGAGCAGTATCTTAAGTTTCATGACCATTTGTGAAGATTTACTATCATTTCCCCCTATGTCGAAACTAGTCTTTTTGTATATGATTTAAGAGGGTTGTATCAGACTTAATAAAATGAATGGTTATGCATATGAGACTATATTTATGTACCCTATCTATCCCCTTCCTCTTTTCATAAATTCAAGAGATTCCAATAGCATTTGGAGAGCCATTTCCAACATCTACCCCATGGGGAATTGTGTTCGGGTACACAGGGTACTACCAAAGGACCGAACACCAAGAGAAACCACTTCACACAAACAGATCACAGATCAACACACCGATGTTTTGACGTGGTTTAAACCCTCTTGAGGGAAACACTCCACGGCCCCGACCAAATACCTTCTACGGGACAATTTATTATGCAAAGAAAGAAAGTTACAAATGAGCTTCTCATAATCGATCAACTAAACAATGACCCTCCATGCTCTTTCAATAGAGATCATGGACCAATCGGGTGTTAAGCCACGGATCAAGGTTAGGTTTGATCTAAGAGAAGTTGAGCCGTCGGATCACTCTATGTCGGGAACATATCGTGACCGTCGGATTAAGTATTTACAAATGCATACTAATGCATACTAAAGAAACACACTATCCCTAACGGATATATTACACAAGTTGATCTTAACTAACTCCTAAGTGTCTAAATATCCTAACAAATTGAACCCCTAATTGCTAGTCAAATTCCCTACATTGGCAAGAATTAAAAGGAGAGTTTCAGAAGCCTTTTGAAGACTCCAAAGCATCCATGAAACTCATAATAATTTACTAATACCATCCATATACCTTCTGTAACAATTTGGGATCATTTGGAGTCATTTGGAGACCAAGAGACCAATACTAGTCAAAGAGAAATTGCTAGTCAAACTCCCTACTTTGGCCAGAACCTAAAGGAGAGTTTCAGAAGCCTATTGAAGACTCTAAATCATCCTTGAACCTCATAATTATGTCCTAATATCATACATACACCTTCTGTAACAATTTGGAAGCATTTGGAGTCATTTGGAGACCAATACTAGTAAAAGGTCAAACTAGTGGAAAAAGTTGAAAATTTCACCGTTCTAATAAATTTAAAAAAAGGGACATTACAGTGGTATCAGAGCATGGTCCTTGCACCTATGAATTAAGATCAAACATTGAAGAATAATTTACAGACATGTCTTACTATTATAATGACTCCTATGAGTATAATGCTTATGAGCAGTATGCAGATGATTGTGAGCAATATGAAGCAGAATGTGAATGGTATGAGGAAGAGGTGCCATCATGCATCAATTCTTACAATTTCATAAGAAAAGAGGGTTATTCTTATGACTTTGAATCTGATGAATATGAGTGTGTCACAATACCAAAGGATAATCCTATGGATGAATTACAAAGACTGAGAGCAACATATAAAACCTTGCCCCAACAATATCAGGTATATCTTGATTAGTATAAGGGAAATACAAAAAAGGCCCCTCCTTTCAAAGACTTTGTTGATTGGGTGTTTTCAAATAGGCCCAAAAATGAAGACGTGGAGTTATTGAAGAATGGTTTATGCCTTTATTGTAAAATAAATTGGAGAGAATATCATATGTGTGTGAGTGAAAAGGTCAATGAAATATTTTAAGCTTCAGGGAAGGCATGTATGTCTACTTGAGGAGAGTTTTTGGGATTTCTTCAAAAAAAATTCCAAATTTATTTATCTTAAGGAAACCAAGGGGAAAAATGCATCAGCTTGCTTGAAGGAGCAAAAGGAGGAGACCCATGAACCACCTAGTTCTGAAATAGGTGAAGTAGAAGAAGCAGTACATGAAGAGGATCGAAAGTCACTCCCAAGTGACTCTGAAAAAGATGAAGAGACATCACATGAGCATGAAGAATATTCTACTAAGAATATTGAATATCATTTCGAGACACATTCTTATACCTTGGAAATGAAACAAAAAGCATTTATTGATGGATTCTTAAACTATGAAGGAGTACCTACTGATGGGTGTTCACACCTCTATGTTGGTGACATAGAGATAACTTTTGAAAGTATTGTTGCAAGCCAAACTTCCATTAAGCATGAAAATGAAGACATGGTAGCAGTTGAAGGAGAAACAAGATCAACTTCCCCATCACCACTTGAGCTTCATGAAGTTGGTCCAAGTAAGAAGGAAGAAGATGAGGAGGTTCATTTGCAAGAGCCTATTTTTCTTGAAGGGTCATTAAAGATGAATGAAAATAAGATACAAGAGACCCTTAGCATACTCCATGACACTCAAGCATTGGTGTCAAATTCTTGTTGGAAAGTTTCTTCATTGAAGGATCCATCCTTTCTAGGAGACATGGAGAAGATTCAAAGAGAAATGTGCAACATCAAAGGTAATTTCATGTCTTTGCTTTTTTATAGAAACAATTTGGTTGAGTTTAATGAATTATTACATGACGCATACTTGAAGAATAATGGGGATATTCATAAACTCAAAATTCAAAATGAGAAACTTCTTGAAAGGTTGCAATATACTTGTTCTTCCTCCTATGTTTCAAATTTTCAAATGGTATATTGCATGAAGGATTCTCATGACATGGTAGATCATGAGAAATATGAAAATTTGCATGAGCTTGAAGTGTTTGAAGATGAGCTTGATGAGACCCAAGCACTTGATGTGGTGGAAGAGGAACTTGAGTTTCCTCTTGGAAATGGTGACACAATTTTTGAAGTTTATTATTCTACTACCTTGGAACCAACCTATGAGGAAAGTTTTTCACTTTTGAGGGAGCTGCATGATCCTACCATTATGGAGAATTCACATAAGGACACTTCTGCACTTTCTGATCATTTGGGTGAGTTGGTTCATTCTCCTACATCCTACACTTCCATATTTTGCAGCATTCATCCTAATGAAGTATGGGTGAAAGGTTTATTTTTTATGGTGCCACATGGGGAGAATGAAACTCCTATCTCTCCTTTATATGATGAAATTATTAGAGCCATTTATTATTTACATTTGCAGCATCATTCCTTGTTACTTTATTATGCGACACATCTACATGGATGCACTTATGATGTTCACTTGAGTCACTTGAAGACTCGTGATTTTCCTTGCTCCTTGCTTAGTTCAATTGATATTGGAAGAACTTAATCCACTACTTGGGTGAAGAGATATATGATTGGAGCAAATTATTATTGGAAGCAACATCCTTTGTTATTTCTTGATGATACACATGTTCATGGATGCACAAATTCTACTTATGTGATCCCCTTCAAGGCTTGTTGTTTCCTTTGCTCCCTACTTGGTTCATATTTTAGTGGAGGTTCTTCATTCACTTCTTGGATGAAAGAAGACATGGCTGATTATTTTGATGCATCTTACATCCTTTTGGAGAAGCATTATAGGACATGGTATCCTCACCTATTTCGTTGGATCAGATTTGATTGGTCACTTGAAGCTTGTATGCACTTGGCAAATGGTGGTTTACTTACTTGGAGGTATAAGCACTTTCATGATTCTTTGATGAGGAACCTCCTTGATGTACATTTTTATTATGTTTTTATGTCCTTTGATGATATATATTTTGTACTCATGATGTTTGGAAGAATGCATACAAGAAAATGGGATCCAGGAATTCTCTTTCCTGATGGTATGGGTTGGAGAACACTCTTAATTGCTGTAGTGCAATACAAGCAATGGGACCTTGGGATAGTTTTTAGTCCCATTGATTTCAATTTTTTTGGGAAACAAGCAGTATGGGAGATGGATTCCCCACTTAATAAAGTGATTTTAATCTAAATAGTGCAACAACAAGCATGGTGGTTCCTCTCTAAAATATTCATGGGATCTTGAAGACTAGAAGTTGGGAAACACAATGGCAACTTCAAGAATTATGCAATGGTATCATAAGGGGATTTCCAAAATATAAAAGAGGTAAAGAGTAATTGTGAAAACATGGTTTTGATGGATTTAATTAACATTTTGGTGTTTAGTGGTGATGTTACAGAGAATATCAAAATGAAAAATAAAATCCACATCTCCTTGCTTTTGGAAACACACAATTGTAGTGCATGCGTGGCTCTACTCAAGGTTCCATAAGCGAAGCTTTGGGAAGTAAAATTTTGGAAAGAAAGCAGGTTCTTCCACATACATGTGTTTAAATTGCTTGAGGACAAGCAATATTGGGAAGGGAGGATTTGTCATGTCCCAATATTTTGCATTGGATCACAATGGCCTAAGCCCCTTGGCCATACTCATGATAGTTTGTCAAATTGATGCTAAGGGTGAAATAATTGCCAAGAATGAAGTCCAAGTTAGTAATAATGTGAAATTAGATCCAAATGGACAAGGTGGGTCACATTAAGAGAAATTCCCAATTCAAAGTTTGTAATATACCCATCCAAATGAACTGTCATGGAGGAAAATTACTAGTTCCCTAGGTTGGGGGTGGAAGCTTTGGGATTTGAAATAAGGGGGCTAATAAATGATGTTTGGACATTAGAATGGAAAAAATATTTAATAAAGGATATAAATAAATAAATACAAGGGAAAATCAAAGTGGCAATTGATCATGAAGACACATGGAGGATGCGGGACCCACACAAGCTAGATTTTCTATGCCACATGGCATCCTCCTCTTGTCATTTCAAATCCATAAGAAGCCCAACGTTCTTGGGATGAGTTGGAATGTCAATATAATTGGAATGAATCAATTAAGGTCGAATTGGAGTGGAAGAGTAACTCCCATGAAAGAGGAAGAGGCATTTTGGAGCTAGTGGGACACTTAGACTAGATTCCCTAGCTCTATGACAACAATGATGAAGATGCTATGACACCTATGACACAAATCAGACTTGAATGCTGACATCTGACATATATGACATGTCAGGTCTGAAAATATCCTCCAAGATGGTGCTCAAGAGATTTAGGGAAGCCAAAGAGACACCTATTCGAATTTGGTGGAGGAGGAGGCTAGAATTGGAGGGACAAGTGGAACACATTGGAATCTCTTCCCAACTTGAGTTGGCATGAAGATCTTGGAAGGAATTTGACCCATGGAGGAACTTAGAAGTTTATAAAAGAAAATATCAAATAATTATGGTAGCTTTTGATCATTTTCAGAATTTTCATTTTTCATTTTCGAGGGTGAAAGATTCCCATCCTAGTCGGTAATTGGAAAGGCCATTCAGACCTTTCATTTAGATATTTAATGAAATATTTTGTTAAAGTTTGAAGCTACAGGTAAGCTCATGGTCACATCTCTTTCAGCTTGCTTCTACAACCATTCTTCTATTTATTGGCATATTCTTGCTCCTTGAGGAGAGGTGCACTTGTTGAGGTGATGAATTGTTTGGGATAGATAT
The DNA here is from genome assembly GCA_027924585.1 of Larix kaempferi. NCBI lineage: Eukaryota > Viridiplantae > Streptophyta > Pinopsida > Pinales > Pinaceae > Larix > Larix kaempferi. The sequence goes on along the minus strand of BSBM01000431.1, from coordinate 9,100,369 downwards.
TGAGGACCCATATATTTGTAATATGATATATGTATACTCTTTTTTTACTGATTATAAGACTTTCGGGTCAAAAATCAAAGATATTTGATGTACAAATGCTAAGATATGAACAAATGGTGTCATTTCCCCAATACCTTGTTATTTGCACTTGAAGTGGTATCAAATTCGAATGGTTCAGTCAATGTTTGATGTATTAATGTTGTATGGGGTGCCATTAATATTCTGAAGAAGTTTCATATTCATTATACAATCATTTGGAGCAATATTCTTAAGTTTCATGACCATTTGTGAAGATTTACTATCATTTCCCCCTATGTCGAAACAAGTCTTTTTGTATCTGATTTAAGAGGGTTGTATCAGACTTAATAAACTGAATGGTGATGTATATGATAATATATTGATGTCCCATATATATCCTCTTCCTCTGTTCATAAATTCGAGAGATTCCAATAGCATTTGGGGAGCCATTTCCAGCATCTACCCCATGGGGAATTGAACCCCTAATTTCTAGTCAAATTCCCTACATTGGCCAGAATTAAAAGTAGAGTTGAAGAATCCTTTTGAAGACTCTAAAGCATCCATGAACCTCATAATCATGTCCTAATACCATCCATATACATTTTGTAACAATTTGGGTGCATTTGGAGTCATTTGGAGACCAAGAGACCAATACTAGTCAAAGAGAAATTGCTAGTCAAACTCCCTACTTCGGCAAGAAATTAAAGGAGAGTTTCATAAGCCTCTTGAAGACTCTAAAGAATCCCTGAACCTCATAATTATTTCATAATATCATCCATACACCTTCAGTAACAATTTGGGAGCATTTGGAGTCATTTGGAGACCAAGAGACCAATACTAGTCAAAGGTCGAACTAGTGGAAAAAGTTGAAAATTTCACCATTCTAATAAATTTCAAAAAAGGGACATTAGAATGTATTTGGAAAAAGAACTAAATAGTTAGATTTAACATTCTTTCATGTATTTGGTTGTGGCGGGAAACAAGTAATAGGACTCAGGATCGAGCTTCGCCTCCCTTTTTTCACAAATGTTGGTCAATCCCTGAAATTCAACTATTTACACCAACTAAACTCATCAATCCTAGGGCCTCAACCAAATTTAAGCGCATGCAACCGCAAAAGAGGGATCATTAGGGTTTCAAGTGGGAGATCTCTATTTGAAATTTCGCTGAGGGAAACTCCACGGGCTAGGTTTTAGATTCACATTAAGCAACCAAACTTGGTTCAAGAACAGGTACAAGAACTAAGATGGTACTTTGCTCCCTTCATGTAATAAACGTATTCGTACTGTTTGAATAATGGCAAACAAAGAGTCCTAGGATCAATGGGATGCACAAGTTCCATGGCCTTGACATGTTATTAAGCTTTCTATTTGCACTATCGTCAACTAATTAGGTTCTAGGGCATTTCGCCAAAACCAAATGCATTTGAGCTTGATAACCTAGCATCCAAACTATGTAAAAGAGACAAATACGGGATAGGGTTGCATTCGCATCGGAGTTCAAACGAGAAACTAATACGAAGTGTTTTTGGAGATAAAACCTCAACTGCCCAATTTTGAAGATTGTTAAGTCACCACTTTAAAGGGGAAGAATATGATGATGGTATTTCTTCTTAGTAGTTTAATCCTAAACTATATCCAAAAGATACTTTCAAATGATGATTTTCATAATAGTTTAAATGATGATTGGGATGATGATAGCTTTTAATCCAATAATTAGTTGTAATAAGTGTCTAAGCATTTTATATATGTTTGGTTAATATAATATTTGTATTGAAATCAGAATATTTGGAGTTATAGATGATCTTCCATGAAGTCGTGACTAATTTTTATTTTTACTAATTTATATGGTTTGATTGTGAATAATGTATCAATTTCTTATCGTATATAATTACATACTTTGATTATGAATAATGTAACACAATATTTTAGTTTATACGATTTAAGTATAGATAATGTAACAATATTTTTTATGAAATAATTTGGGTTGACTTTAATTTAAGTTGTATTAGTTTTTGTTAACAAAACAAACACTTATTTAGAAGTAATATGTATTTTAAACTATGTAGAAAATATTGTCATGTCATTCTTTATAGTTTGGTTGATGGTCGAAAAAGCATTTGGAATAAGATATATAATGAGATTGGTGGTACCATTATACCAAAATAGTTGTAAATATATTAGAATTTTAATTCTTGAAAAAGGCATTGAGATGATAAACTAGTTTTAAAAGTTTGTTAGTTTTTAGATTTATTTTAATTTTTTCTTTGCAGTGGTGTCAATTTATTAGGTCGTGGTTTCAAACATAAAATTTTACCCCATAAAAAAGGGTGCTACTAGTAGCACTAATTTTTTATTTGGAGCATTATTTTCAGGTTTTAGTTGCAACAATACCAACTCTTCAAGTGATATTTTCATAATCAAACCTTTATTCCATTTGCACGATGAGTTTTCATATCTCGACATGACAACCACATGCACCCATAGTCTCATAGTTTAATAGTATAGGGACCATTTCTTTCCAAGGAGATGTGATTGATCTAGGTATGTTCTGCATCATTTTGTTGGCCATTATTAATCAACTTCCATTGCAAATGTTGACAATCCTATAGATGGTTACTTTGTCAATGATTTTATTTTTAAGAGATTCTTTGTTAATGACTAACTTGTTGGTGAACACCTTATTAGTGAATTATTTGTTGATGAATGTTTTATCGATGAACTCTTTGTCAATTAACACCCTTATTGGTGGATACCTTTTCGATGAAACCTTTTGCTCATCCTTTATCAATTAACACAAAAGAAAAGGCATGTGCATTCCTTTATTGCGGTTGTGTACTTGTTCCATAGATTAAATTCTTCTAAAAACCTTTATTTTTAATATTATCTTCATTTTGTGCTATTAAATATGGTTATATACTAAATGTGATCTAGATCATTATGGATCAATCCTCCCTCCTTATACAGAAATGGCACCCATTGCATTGGGGATATATAAAGCACTAGTCGTCCTCAAGCTAAATGGATTGTAGATAACCAACAAGGGTGCTTTTCCTTGCTTTTCCTTTCTAATGGATAGGTCATGATATCTGAGAGCCAGTAAGGGTGTATTCCCTATTTCCCACCAAGGTTATAATGAAATAGTTAAATCGTCAGGTTTTATCAAAACACTAACATTGGTAAAAAAAATTATAGTTAAAATTACAAACTATATATGATGCTATCGAAAAGCCATATCCATGTGAATGTATGTGGAAACTTTGATCCCCAATCAAGATGTTGGTGGAATAAAAAACACACATTGTATATTAGAAGCAAGAAGATAGGTGTGTTGGCCACCTCATCGGGTCCTTCTCTTATTATGTAAATCCTATGTTCCCAAAGTGTTAATTAATTAGGTCCTTATGGATTATAATGAATGCGTTGTGGCTTAAAAAGATGTTATAATGATTGAAGTTTTTGGAAGGTACAATACTTTAATGTGGAATTGTGAGCTTCCTTCATTTTTGTAGAGTTTTTCCCTTAGCGAGAGTTTTTTTTTTAATTATTTGTAGCTTATTATTCATGGCACATTGTGTCTAGCATGCAGCCAAGTTATGTTTGCTTCTCCCACCAAGTTTACAAGGATGCAAATCCCAATATTAATTGATTATGTGATTCATTCTTTCATAAAAGATATAGCTTGTTTTGAACATGGAAGAGCCGTGTGAATAAATGTTTATGTGCTTTATCTTATGGTGTTTTGAGCTCATAAATTGTTTGACATATAGTGATAATGTGGATTCTTTGTTATTAAAGTAGTAGTATCCAAATGGGGTTAGTATGGATTAATCTTTTTTTTTCTCCCACTTTCGATACCTTCTTTATGCATTTCTTGGTAAAGTGGTGATTTGAGCTCATCTTCTCTTTTGAGTTATGTTTCTTTAGATGATGAAAAGCATTCATCAGGTTTTGTGATTTTTCCAATGTAACAAAGTCTTGCATATATAGGTCTTGCTGCAATTTGAAGAAGGTTGTTGCACGTGCACGCATGCGCTGAGCTCATCTTCTCTTTTGAGTTATGTTTCTTCAGATGATCAAGAGCACTAATTAGGTTTTGTGCTCTTCCCAATGCAACAAAGTCTTGCATATATAGGTCTTGCTGCAATTTGGAGAGAGAGAGAGAGAGAGAGAGAGAGAGCTATGTTTATTATAGTGTACAGTTGCAAAATACTCTAATGCCACAGATCTAGATTATGGAGTAAATTCAAGGAAACACGTGTCTTGGTGATCTCAATGGATATCTATGAAGAATTATTGAATTTCTTTGAAAACCCTTTTGAGGAAACCCAAATATGTACATCAACATTGTCTAGTTTTGTTAAACCTAGACAAGGTTATGAAAGAGCGGGTCAGGGTCCAACTCTTTTCTCATGAGAAAAAAAATAGGCACTACGTGGGTAAAACATTTCCTGGGTTGAATTTTGTAGGAACAAATGATTCAAGTTCTATATATTGTCAATTCAATGGTAGATTGGAAGACATTTCATTGGTTGGATGGGAGAATGAACATAAAATGATTTTATTTCTTTTTCCATTAAAGGACACAGTCCAGTCTCATGTCTTAAGAACTAAACCCTTATTTATTTGTCTATTTTGGATTTTTATGTATCTATTATGGGTTTGGAGTCTACAAAGACTCAAATTATGGTCCAAGAAAGGATGTTTGCATCAATCAAAATAGGTTTTGTGGGTTATTTCTTGGAGAATCATTGTTAAGGGGAGAGTTACTTGTTGGGGGTAGGTTTCTTTCTTCATTTCTACTTCCTCTATGTGAGGATATTGAGAAGCATCAAGGGTAGGATCTCACACGTTTTCTTTGTCTCATTAAGTTTTAGATTCTTCTTTCAAATCTAGTGAAAATGAGGTGTAATGCCCTTGTCTCGATCCTTTGAACTTGATATTGTTTATTTTGTAATTATGTTTTATCTATTATATTTTGTTCAACACATTGAGGTAGATGCCATGGTGATCACGAACATTAACAAACATGATCATTATAATATTTATGAATGGTTCCAAGGATGACTAAAGGAGAGGACACCAATGGGATATGAGTTCAACAATGAATAAGAGTAAAGGGGTCCAATGGGGGAATTACCTATGCTTTGCAATAATTCTTGATTCGAACCATGAGCCTCCTTATTCTAGGTTAATCTTGACCCCATAACCTTATAAAGTAAAGAATAATGCAAAGTTATAAGAGAAACAAAGTCGAGTTGAGACTTAGGAGTTTTAATGTAAAAGAGCATAATCCTTATTTAGAAGTAACTACCTCCTATTTTCATGGAACCAAGAAAGAAGTGGAGGAAAAAATCCCTCCCCATATCTCAATCACTCATGCATTTAAAGAAAAAATCAAATAGGAGAAGAAAGGTTGGAAAAAGGAGAGGTTTATGAAGAAAAGAAAGGGATTTAGAGAAAAAGAACTCAACCCACTTGATAGTTGAACCATGGAGGGGTGAAACAGTGAGTTTTGATAGATACTAGACACCACTAGAGGGCACTCAAGCCACTATTCAAAATCTCAGAGGACTGTTGGCGTATTTGGTTGTGTATATACTATAGAGTTATTAAATATCATCCCATAGGTGTCATACTGCTAGAAAGAATCCTATAGTAGGTAGTTGCTTGGGTACACCTTGACCATACTGAAGAAAATATAAGGGAAGGGAATGCCTGATGGGCTATGTAACATAGAAAGGATTTCTTCCTATGTTTCATGGAGCAAGGTGAAGAGTGCCAAGAGATGGGTTAGATTAAAGAATATATCAATTCTCAAGAGTGACATTTCAGTGAGTTTGTGTTACGGAGAAAAACTTCCTATGGCTTGGGGTAGACCACAACAGAAAAATGACTACAAGAAATCAACTCAATTCCCAATGCAATGCTAATATGTGGATGAATGACCAAACTTCAACCGGATGTTCGAAGTAGATCTGTTGGTCCTCTATTTTGCCCATTCAATGTACTGTTTTCTAGCATCTAAAGTCTTAATGGATCCAATAATAATCAGTTTTATGTGTCTTTTTGGAGGTCAACACTGCTAAAGCTATGGTAAGTTATTTTAATTATTTGTTTATTGTATTTTCTTGTTTTATGCATATGTTTTGTTTTTTTTTAGGTTTCATTAAACCATATGCTAACAATAAGATTGGTTTCTTTTCTATACAGGGTTCGTTTGGTTACCTGGCTCAGCGTTCAAAGGAGGTTTATGCAGAGATCGGGGATTCGATCTACAATAAGGGCGTTTTTCCTGGATCCATATCATCTTTCAGATGCTTTTGAGGATTACTCCACTGCTATTTTAGGCATGATCTTTGATCAAGGGTTGTTGTTATTTTCTCCTTAATGATATGTGTATATTCTGGGATCTGAGATTTCATTTTTGGCTCAGAATTACTGAGATATCTGAGGGTTGTTATTCATATCGACCCTTGTTTCCAGGGCGATTTCACTCTGTATAATTCAGTATAAAAGCAACTGTGGAAACCCTAAGTGGGAGGATTTTGTACAAACTTTATTTTATCAATACGATTCAGTGTGTGATTTTATCAGATCTGTGATTTAAGTGTGTGAGGCGTTGAGGGCAGGGCCCACCTTCAACACCAAATCGTGATATTCCAGTAGTGTGTGGTTTGCATTAAGATTGGCGTTTTTATCATTTCACATTTCTTTTCAGAATATAAATGGTTTGCTCATCACTGGATTACAATAGAAGGCGTGACTGTTATTATTAGTTAATAGCATTTACAGTTGATGATAATGGATTGAGCTTGTTAACGGTTTGAATTTCAGACTTCCTCTGGTTTTTAGGATAAACTGTTGTTTAAAGCCTAGGGTATACATAATCGTGTGATCAATTTGATGTAGGTTATGGTAGATTCAATTTTATGAATGATTTCGAATAGATTGAGTGTTATATTCCATTTTACTAGCATACAGTATTATAACAATAGCTACAGGAATGGTTTTGAAATTGTCTTATTCACGGGACTGTAAAATGAATTAAGAAATGGCTTGGATTTAAATCTTTTCTTTAATCTCCAGTGTGTAATATTGGTACATGAATCATGAGTTGACTCTAAATATTAAAATCTTTGTGTTGCAGCATGAGAGTGGCTTATAAACAACCTATCCTTTTACTGTTGAATTTGCAATATTGAGCATCATTTGCAAAAGAGTCAAGGGTTTGAAGACTGTCGTCATAAAGCATTTAAGGTTTATCTCTTTTTGGATGAAAGATTGAATAGAAACTGAAGTTGTACGTGAATGAGTTTTGGAAAGGAGTTCTTGTTTATAACATTGTTTCCTTGAATTGATAATTAGTTTCACAGTAGAAACCAAAACCAATGAATGTCTATTACACAGTTTTAACATATATTGATAAGCAGAGTCTGAAGAGTTTTAGTATTCCATTATGTGCATTTGTATGCACAAAATCATAAACAGAGTACATTGAAATTTCACTAAACAGCCAAGATCTCTTTTGATAGACTGTGTGTATTGACAACTTTAAGTTGAAAGGCCATAGGTTATTTCAGATTTAAAAATACTTGTGTGGATTTAAACATTAGATTTGGAGTTTAGTTAACAAAGCCAATTAAGTATATGCATTTGGTTGATAACAGGTTGATTATTTTCATATGGATTGTAGTTGCAATAACTTGGATTGCTGTAGAGATTATTAGTTGCTTTAAAGACTGTTGTAGCCTAAGATTGTGTTTATTTCTTCAGCAGGTTGTGTTGTTTTAAAAATCATAGAATTGCAATTTGGAAATTCCTTGTTGGTTGTTTTTGAGTTCAACAGTGAGATAGGAATTAGTAAATTAGTTCCCTTTTCTATAGTACAAATCTAGAAATCCTTGGCATTGGTCATTTAGTGTTAGCTTCATTTTTGTTTTAAGTAGATTAGGGTTTCCTGAGGAATGAGCATTGAGATTACTTTACCCGCACATATAGTGTAGCAGCTCAAAGTCTACGATTCTCCGGTTGATAAATTAAATGGAGGTGAATTAAATATCAATAATTTTAACCAACATTTTGGCGCCGTTGCCGGGGAGTTGCTCCAAGGTAAGCTGGTATTTTGCTCATTTTTTTTGAATTGATTGATTGAGAAGTTCAGGTAGATAGGATATTTTTTTACACAACAAGGTGGAGGGGAAACATTAAGACGCAAAGACGAATTCACTTTGGGATTCCCATGGTGTAACAGCCTGCCGCAGCCACTTTAGTGGGTTACCCCAAATTTGTGTTGTGTCCTGCTGGTAAGTGTGATTGTTTTTCTTCACAAGTTTGACTTATTACAAGAAGTGTGTTTATCTTTCCTGTAAAAAGTGTTTACAAGTGTGGTTATCCTTTTGTAAGTGAGGTGTGTTTAATTCCAGAAATCTAATTTTACAGCAATTTTTAGGTGTGACTAGTTGTGGCAAATTGGAGGAGGAGGATTGGTAAGGCAAACTTGCGCATTTCATAACAGGTTCCTTCAAACCCAACTGTGGCACAGGTATTTCAATTTATTTTGATTAAAAGTTTTGTTATTTTTAGAAATTGTTTTGATGAGACCTAGAGATAGTAAGGGTAGATTCATTAAGGTTCATTCTGATCTTTTTGGAAACAAAAAAAACCCCCCCTTCACTAACCCTAGGGATAGGGATACCGGCAACGAAACTGAAAACAACAACATTCAGAATTTGGTGGAATTTGGGACCCAACCAGTAGGAACTGAGGTTATACTCAGTGAACAGTTACATTCAGAAGAAATCCCACAGATCCAACAAGCTTCACCTTTAAAGGAAGATCCTAATTTGGTTGACACAGTGAACATAGAAAAAGTGAACTTCCTTCTTGAACATAACCAGAATCCGGTGGTTTCTCAATTAGAATCCACTACAGATTTACCTTTCAATTTTCAAACTTGGCCTAGGCCAGACCATTGGGATTTTATTCTATCCCCAAGAAGAGACAGGTTAGGTGTCAACTGGTTTAGAAACCCTCTTGTCATGAGTGATCAGGAAACTGGACACCAGATGGAAGGAGAAGGAGAACATGAGGGACGAACTGAAACAACTTTTGGCTTCCCCATTCTGGATCTTACACGGGATGTCAGTATGAAAAATATCCCAGCATCTTCATTACCTACCTTCTATGGGAAAAGTACTGAAGATCCGGATACCTTTCTATTTGAGTTTGACATCTTATGTAGGAGTTATAATTATCTACAGGATGCTCAAAAGTTAAAACTATTTCCAGCCACCCTTAAGGATTCTGCACTTAGATGGTTTATGAGCTTGGGGGAATCCACCATCCGAACTTGGGAACAAATGAAGAGTGCTTTCCTCAGAAAATACCGAGACTACTGTGGGCCTCGAGACTCCCAGAATGATATCTTTAAAATGCAACAGCATGAAGAAGAGAGTCTGGAGGACTTCTTAGAACGATTCTGCTTTGTATTGCAGAAGTCTAAGTATAATAACTTACAGGAGGATGCAGTCAGAACTCTTTTTCTAAAAGGGATCCTGGATGAATATGTGGAAATCCTCAACTTGATGGCATCAGGTGATGTATCTCATAAATCCTTTGAGGAGATTACTGAACTATGCAGAAAGTATTTGAGGAGTAGAGCCAAGGCAGGAAAAAGCACAAGGGAAGGTCCTTCCCGTATTTCTAGAACAACAGGAACTAGTGGGGTCACAAGAGTTGAATTGGGAAACCTGTTAGAAAATTTCAAAACTGACATTTTAGGCACCTTAAGCTCCCAATTTGATGCATTGAAGACAAAGAAATGGCAAGAGGAAGAGGACATAGCAGCATTACACATATTCTGCCCCAAATGCAGAAAAAGACACCCTTTGAAGGAGTGCCCTCTAAATACCATTTCAGTCTGCGCTCTTTGCTCTGCTCAACACCCAACTAACAATTGCCCTTCTTTACCAGAACTGCAAGCTTTTTACAAGCTTAATGCTGAACCTACCGATGCATCAAGAAGACCTTGGCAGCCTAGACCTCAAAACATGTACCTAGAGCCTGTTTTCCAGAACCCTGCATATTATTATCCCATGCAGCAATCTCAGCAGCCATGGAGTCCACAAATGTGGCAGAATTGGCCCTCTCAACCTACTCAAACCCAGCCTTGGCAGCAAGGCTGGCGGGGACAGTCATATGGAGGACCACAAGGACAACCCTATGGAGGAACACAATCAGCCACCCCTCCTAGTTACTGTCCAATGCCACCAAATATACAGCAGCTACTACCAGGCCTTACACCACCTGCCCTTCCTCCTATACCCCCAGTTCCACAACAATATCAAAATCCAAATCCACCTCGACCCACGTTGTTGCCAGCCCAACCCATCCCAAACCCTAATAACCGACCCCCCCAGCCTCTTAATAATGCTGAAATTCAGATGGCTCCAACTTATGTAATTCATTCAGCTCCTTTATAGGAAATACAATTAAGGTCTGGGAAAACATTAAATAAAACCCCTCCAGCAGTGATTATTCATGAAGAGACTGGAGAAGAAAGCGATGAAAAAGAGATTACAGAGGAAGAAGAAGTGCAGATTGCCTCAGAAAATACTCAAGCACTGGGAACTCATTTCCAACCACCTGCTCATCCACAGGTAAATAACAACCCCCCTTACCCAGAGAGGTTATTAATAGAGAAGCCTGTGATGCGTCCACAGTTTGATTTGGAAAGTGAGTTGAGAAATGTTTGCATCAAAATTCCATTACTTCAGGCTATTAGGGATGTCCCTATTTATGCAAAGTTGGTAAGGGAACTGTGCTTAAAGAAACCTGGTCAAAAACAGAAAGATCCACCCAAGATAAATGTTTTAGGCCAGCTGTCTAATTATATTTCAGACTGCCCCTTACCTCCAAAATTTGCAAATCCTGGGAATCCAGTGGTGACCATTTACATCAATGAGGTTCCAATAGGAAACACTCTAGTTGACTTGGGGGCTTCCATTAATGTCATGTCTATGACCACCATGCAGAGACTTCAGTTGCATAATCTCCTCAGATCTACTCCTACTATTTTGGAGTTGGCTGATAGGAGGACAGTCAAACCTGTGGGGGCCTTAGATGACATTACTGTCACAGTAGCTTCTTGGGAGTATCCAGTGGATTTTCTGGTACTCCAAACCAAACACCCAATGGGGGAACATCCTGTTATATTAGGCAGGCCTTGGTTAGCCACTGCCAATGCCTTTATAGGATGCAGAGAAGGTATTTTAACTATATCAAATGGCACTTCTCTACAAAACCTAATTATTTATCCTCCAGCACAGCCTGTATCGGAAAACATGTTATGGTTAGAGAATCCCTATGGGGATGAGGATGTGGGACAACCCTTACTGTCCATCAGTCAAACTAGGGGGCTCGAACACCAGACTGAGGATGATATCCTAGATCAATTTATTTCAGCCACCACTAGTATTGAATACCCTCAGTCCTTCTCTGACTTAGACAATGTTTTCACAGAAGATTTTCAGGAACACTATTACCCTTCAGCCACCTCATCATCAGTAGTTTTATTCATAGATGAGAAGGTTGAAGCTGCAACTATACCAATGGAGATTAGTCCAGGGAGATCTTTGTTTATTAATGGGAATCTGTCTCAAAGCCAGCAAAATCAGGTAGTTAATTTACTCAAAGCACAGGCTGGGGCATTTGCTTGGGTTTATATAGATATGAAAGGCATTCACCCTGACACATGCATGCATCACATCTATACGCAGGAAAATATTAGACCAGTAAGGCAGCCACAGAGAAGAATGAATCCTGCGCTTAAAGACATTGTGAAGGAGGAATTACAAAAATTGTTGGATGCAGATTTCATCTATCCCATTTCTGATAGCAAATGGGTATCTCCGTTGGTGATTGTTCCAAAGAAGGGAGGTAAGTGGAGAATATGTGTTGATTTTCGTGAGTTAAATAAAGAAACTCTCAGAGATTACTTCCCTCTTCCTTTCATAGACCAGGTTTTAGATACATTGTCTGGAAAGAAATATTTTTCTTTTCTGGATGGATACAGTGGATATAACCAGATAAGAATAGCCCCAGAGGATCAAGAAAAAACCACTTTTACCTGCCCATGGGGAACTTATGCTTACAAGGTGCTACCATTTGGGCTGTGTAACGCTCCTGCCACTTTCCAGAGGGCAGTGTTAGGTATTTTGGCTGATTTGGTCCATGACTGTGTGGAAATATATATGGATGATTTTACAGTCTATGGTAATGATTTCAAGGAAGCCTTGGATAATCTGGAGAAAGTTCTAATTAGGTGCCAAGAAACAAATCTTGCTTTAAGCCATGAAAAGTGTAAGATGATGTTAACTGAGGGTATTGTTTTAGGGCACCATGTTTCATCAGAAGGAATTAAGGTTGACCCAGCAAAAATTGAAATCATTACTAGTCTATCTTCACCAACTACACAAAAAGAAGTCAGAATTTTTCTGGGACACGCAGGGTACTATCGTAGGTTTATTGCTAATTTTACAAAGATAGCAGCCCCACTGTTCAAATTGTTGGCCAAAGACAGTGGTTTTGATTGGGATCAACACTGTCAGACAGCCTTTGACACATTAAAGTCAGAATTGTCTTCAACACCAGTTCTGCGGGGGCCAAATTGGTCTTTGCCCTTCCATATACAAACTGATGCTTCAGACACTGCCTTGGGGGGGAGTGCTCGGACAGAAAGAAAATCAGTCCTCCTATGCTATTTATTTCATCAGTAAAAATTTAACACCTGCAGAACTGAACTATACAGTGACTGAGAAAGAGTTTCTAGCAGTAGTTCATGCCATCAATAAATTCCGACATTATATTACAGGTTACGAGGTATTTGTTCACACCGACCATTCTGCTATTAAATTTTTAATGAATAAGCCAATCACTAGTGGCAGAATTACTAGATGGTTACTTTTGTTACAGGAATTTAACATTACCATAGTTGACAAACCAGGGAAGGAAAATCTGGTTGCAGATTTCCTCTCCAGATTGACTCATGCTGATGATAATGTTCCTGTAGATGATACATTCCCTGATGAACACTTGTTTGCTGTTTCTATTAAAACACCCTGGTTTGCAGATGTAGCCAACTATTTGGTTACAGGGAAATTACCTGCTCATTTGTCATCTTACGAAAAACGAAGAATCATACAGCAAAGTGCAAATTATTCATGGGTAGGTAATGACCTCTTTCGAACTGGTCCAGATCTGATTATCAGGAGGTGTGTGAGGGAGGATGAGATGTGTGACATCCTCCAAGCCTGTCATGATGGACCCTGTGGAGGCCATTTTTCAGACAAGCTGACAGCATATAATGTGTTACATCAAGGGTATTACTGGCCTACCCTTTTTAAAGATGCTGAGAAGTATGTACAGGGCTGTGACAGCTGTCAAAGAATGGGGAGACCCACTGCTGCTGATCAAATGCCTTTACAAGCCCAGGTACAAATTGAACCTTTTGAAAAATGGGGATTGGATTTTGTTGGCCCAATCTCACCAATGTCAAGAAAAAAGAGATATATTTTAGTATGCACTGACTATGTGACTAAGTGGGTTGAGGCAAAAGCTCTATTGAGGGCCACTGAGAAATCAGTCATAGAATTTATTTACGAAGAGATTTTTACTCGTTTTGGCATTCCTCGTGAAATTGTGACTGACAATGGAGCACAGTTTGTCTCTAAATCAATGAAAGCACTTACAGAACAATATGGAATTAAGCACTATAAATCTTCTCCTTACCACCCCCAAGCAAATGGTCAGGTGGAATCAACCAATAAAGTGCTAGAATCCATTTTAACTAAGACTGTGCAGCTACATCACAAGGACTGGGCAGACAGGCTACTCGAGGCATTGTGGGCTTACAGAACTACGTGGAGAAATACCATAGGGTATACCCCATATCAACTTGTTTATGGTAAACAGGTCCTGCTTCCTATAGAATTTCAGGTGAAAACTTTTCGTACTGCTGCACAACTGAGCCTGAATTTAGATGAAGCCCAGGAGCAGAGGCTGATGCAATTAAATGAACTTGATGAAATTAGACAAGATGTTGTCCAACAAACTGTGTTGATACAGAATCAGCGGACTAAGTGGCATGATAAATTTTTGAAGAAGAAGACTTTCGAAGAAGGTGATTGGGCTCTGTTATTCGACTCACGATTCAAACATTTCAAAGGTAAGCTTACCACTAGATGGATGGGGCCATATGAAATTGTGACTGTTTTTGATAATGGTTTTGTCAAAATAAAAACAATAGATGAAGAACAAACTGCCTTTGTAGTGAATGGACATCGGTTAAAGGTATATCATAAACCTCTCTCTAAGCAAGAGTTCATCCATAACATGAGTCAACAGTCTGAACTAGAACTGGTAGGTGAGGAAAAGACTTCCTCATCTCCTACTCTCTCTCAGTAATCTTCAATGGAATTGTTTTTTGTACATATGTACAGGGATTTGTTTTTTTCTCTTTTCGAAAGGGTGCAGATATTCTTTTTAGTAAGACTCAGAATGTTTTGAAACCTAAGGGAGGTGTTTTATCACTACTCTATTTTTTTCTGATTATTTTTGCAAAACATCTTTAAGGACTGTAAATTTGGGTCAATTTCTGAGTTTCACTGATTTATTGGAATGTCTGCATTTGTGTGTCAGATTTTTCAGAACCGTTTTGGCTATTCATAAGAGTACTTGCCCACCAGGCATTGCCTACATTAATGCTTTAAGCTTCCTAAATATTTCCTGCTTATGAACCTATGGGCTGCTAGGACCATTTGATTTGGTTTCACACTAGATAAAGAGTGGGAATTGATGTTAGTTACAGCTATGGGCATGAAGTTATTCTTAAGATAGGCATCATGTTAAAAAGGTGTTCAAGATCGGGCAGTTTGGGGGTTATTATCTCTTGGTTGTTATAATATTAAACACATATATATATACTGTCTTTAGCCACTTTATGACTTTCACTTTCTACAGTTACGAAGGTTAGTTGTTCATATGGGCAAATATTTACAGGCATATACAAAGAATACTCTTCCAATTCTGGTACCATCCCACTCCTAGATGGTTTTCAGAGCAGCTCCCCCACTCATCTATGCTTGAGCAAATCATAAATTTTATCTTTAAGATGAAATTGGGACAAGAGCCTCTGATAGAAAAAGGGTGTAAGAGGTTAACCCGCCGGGATACTGAACAGGTCTGCTGGCAGCGGGTACCGACCTGTGGTATGAACAGACAAACCCATCAGGGTTCTGAACATGCCTGTTGGCAATGGGGCATCTGTCTGGGGAAGAAGCTTCTTAAGATGTTATAGTTACCCCACCGGAGTACTGACCAGGCTTGCTGGCAGTGGGTTCTGACTTTAATATCTTCTTTAACAGCCTCATCTATACTTGTCTATATGAACAACGTACCTATGTGAAGGTAAAAGAGAAGCCATGAGGATGGTTAATTGAAATTTATTAAATTCATTAAAAAATAAAATGATAGCCAGTTGATAATCATCTCCAACTGTTCTGCATTTTGGGTTACCTGATTCTAAAAAGGAAGGTTTATGTTTGATGCCTAAAACATAGCTGAGGAATGTAGTACTATTTGTTCTACTACTCAAATTATCCTGTGTGAAGCTGAGTCAAAATGGACCAGTACCCCATTAGCTTCTGCTGCTATTTTCCGTGTCCTGTGGCATATGTCCTGGTGGAAAAAGTTCTGTATGGATAACAAGGATGAAGTCTGAATTTTTGATTGATGAAGTCTGAATTTTTGATTGTTTAAGTTATGAGTGATTGATGAAGCTTGCATTTCTGATTATTGAGTTATGAGTGATTGATTGAAGTCTGCATTTTTTATTGTTATTTGTATTTTCAATAAAAGATGGCTTCATAGCACAATTGAGTTTCCTGTGTGGTTAGATAGAGCAGCAACCTTACAATAAGGAAATCATGCCATAAAAACTATTGAGGGTCCTTTAATCCAGTCTATTTGCTTATGAACTCATCCAAGGATGTTTATTTGAGAGATTAATGGTTTTACATTACTATTCATAGCCTAGCAGCTGCTCCAGATGCTGGTACTTACCTTTATACTGGTAAATTGTTGTGCATCGTTATCAGCCTAAAAGCACTGCTGTATTTGTTAAAGTGCCGGATTGAGTGCCGTAAGGAGTGCTGGAAGTTATTTTGGGGAAATTGGCATGTATATGGTAATGGACGTTGATGGAGGTAAGGAAAGGCGTACGATTGGCTAAATCTTAATTATTAATAAGGATTATAATTAAATATTTTTGCCATTATATGAAATTCGATGAGTTATGAACTACCTTAAATACCTTTGATAATATTTCATCCTCTATTATTGGCAACCTTGGATAAAACGAATTATAACCTTGTTCTATTATAATTGGGGTTCTTACGTGTTATGAGATTAAGTTTAGTTTAAAACGTGTTACCTCATGGTTATCATTCCCTGTGAAGTGGGCAGTGTGTGCCACCGCTTGTAATGATTTTTTTTCTTGTCACGATGCTTGTCTTCATTACCCTCATTTCCTATCATTTTTTACCATGTTCATTCGGGTTTTTACAATCTTTATCCTCACCATTGTCATTGCCTGCGAATTACCTGTCCGAATTCTCTGCTAATTCTCTGTTAATTCACCATCTTCGTGTCCCCACCATGCTCAACCGGCATGAACCCTCTGCATATGAGAAGCTATTAGCCATCCCTGAGTTCGTTGCATGCAAGGATATTTTTACTCGGGCTGGATGGCATGCATTTTTAACTAATTTACAGGGCCACGATGACGCTGTCTCTTTACAATTCGCCCTGAGTTTCGATGGGCATACTGCTAGAGTGGGGGCCCTGGAGTTTGCAGCGACAGAGGAGTCCATTTCAGTTGCCACGGGACTTCCACGCACCGGTGATAGATGGTTTAAGAATTTTCGGTTGCCACGAAAAGAATATGACTGTGTTTTCAAACCAGAATATTTGGCTGTGAAGGGTGAGAAAGGTTTCTCCAAGCTGTGGGTCAGAGAAGAATTTCATAATTCCTTGATGATCATCACCAAGCTAATTACCTGTGAAGGTCGATTCTCCACCTACAAAGCCTGTCATTTTCGCCTTCTAGCTCACTTCGAGTTTGGTAAGCTTCTGAACTTTCCATTTTATTTTTGGAAAAGTTTGAGTAAGATGGCTTCGCAAGTGAGGAAGAACTTAGAGCATCCAACTCATAGCCTTTACCATCATGGGCTTATTAAAATGCTCGTTTTAGTTGAGTTAAAGAAGCAAGGTCGGGGATGGGAACAGTTTGTGTATGAACTCTCTAACCCTCATCTTCAGTCACCCTTGAGGAATGAATCAGGTGAGCCTGGTATTCCTGATCTAATGGAGAAAGCTTCCTCCACAAACAATTCAATTCCTCAAGATGATTACCCTCAGGAACCCGCTGTTAATAGCTGCAAGAAAACTGCTCCATCATATGCTAAGAAGCCCCCAATCTCTAAAAGACAGTGTGTTAGCTCTCGGTCTAGGGGGGATAAGGAGCAGGAAAATTTGGTTGTTTTGCCAAATAGACGTTTTACTCGCAGCATGGCCGCTAAAGAGGGGAGAAAGGGATCTAAGGGTAAAGAACCTGTTCAAGTTGAGTTGTCATCATCCGATGCTTCCTCTACCCATGCTAACTCCGATTCTCCTGGTTCTCCTCATTATTCTGCATCGTTGAGTCCTGTCAGTGAACCCTTGCTACCAGTATCCCCTGCAAAATCGAGTCTGAAATCTACCAAAGGATCTCCTTCAAAGTCAAGCTTGAAATCTGTCAAAGTATCCTCTTCCAAATCGAGTTTAAAATCTGTCAGGGCATCACTTTCCAGATCTAGTTCAGAGGCTTCAGCACAGGGGATTGACTATTTTAGGCAAAAGAATATCAAATTGAAAAAGAAGCTGCAAGAATATGTGAGGTTGGATCGGGTTGTCAAACAAGAAAATGCCATTTTAAAGGCTAGAATAGTGTCCTTGCAAACCCTGGTTGATGAAGTTAAAGGGACAAATCACAGCCTTCGAAAACAGTTAAAGAAAAAAGACAAACAGTTTGAACAGTTGGTTAGCATACAGCAACACTCTGCCCCCTCTCCTCCTCAGGTGCAAGTCCTGTTTAATACCTCAGCTTCAGTCTCTGGAGTTGGGTCCAAGGATTGACAATCCACTTTGAAGATTTAAATTTTGTCTATCTGAAATTTCCTTGCATTGGGACATGCAAGACCTTCAGTCTGGGGGAGATGTTGGTCCTCTATTTTGCCCATTCAATGTACTGTTTTCTAGCATCTAAAGTCTTAATGGATCCAATAATAATCAGTTTTATGTGTCTTTTTGGAGGTCAACACTGCTAAAGCTATGGTAAGTTATTTTAATTATCTGTTTATTGTATTTTCTTGTTTTATGCATATGTTTTGGTTTTTTTTAGGTTTCATTAAACCATATGCTAACAATAAGATTGGTTTCTTTTTTATACAGGGTTCGTTTGGTTACCTGGCTCAGCGTTCAAAGGAGGTTTATGCAGAGATCGGGGATTCGATCTACAATAAGGGCGTTTTTCCTGGATCCATATCATCTTTCAGATGCTTTTGAGGATTACTCCACTGCTATTTTAGGCATGATCTTTGATCAAGGGTTGTTGTTATTTTCTCCTTAATGATATGTGTATATTCTGGGATCTGAGATTTCATTTTTGGCTCAGAATTACTGAGATATCTGAGGGTTGTTATTCATATCGACCCTTGTTTCCAGGGCGATTTCACTCTGTATAATTCAGTATAAAAGCAACTGTGGAAACCCTAAGTGGGAGGATTTTGTACAAACTTTATTTTATCAATACGATTCAGTGTGTGATTTTATCAGATTTGTGATTTAAGTGTGTGAGGCGTTGAGGGCAAGGCCCACCTTCAACACCAAATCGTGATATTCCAGTAGTGTGTGGTTTGCAGTAAGATTGGCGTTTTTATCATTTCACATTTCTTTTCAGAATATAAATGGTTTGCTCATCACTGGATTACAATAGAAGGCATGACTGTTATTATTAGTTAATAGCATTTACAGTTGATGATAATGGATTGAGCTTGTTAACGGTTTGAATTTCAGACTTCCTCTGGTTTTTAGGATAAACTGTTGTTTAAAGCCTAGGGTATACATAATCGTGTGATCAATTTGATGTAGGTTATGGTAGATTCAATTTTATGAATGATTTCGAATAGATTGAGTGTTATATTCCATTTTACTAGCATACAGTATTATAACAATAGCTACAAGAATGGTTTTGAAATTGTCTTATTCACGGGACTGTAAAATGAATTAAGAAATGGCTTGGATTTAAATCTTTTCTTTAATCTCCAGTGTGTAATATTGGTACATGAATCATGAGTTGACTCTAAATATTAAAATCTTTGTGTTGCAGCATGAGAGTGGCTTATAAACAACCTATCCTTTTACTGTTGAATTTGCAATATTGAGCATCATTTGCAAAAGAGTCAAGGGTTTGAAGACTGTCGTCATAAAGCATTTAAGGTTTATCTCTTTTTGGATGAAAGATTGAATAGAAACTGAAGTTGTACGTGAATGAGTTTTGGAAAGGAGTTCTTGTTTATAACATTGTTTCCTTGAATTGATAATTAGTTTCACAGTAGAAACCAAAACCAATGAATGTCTATTACACAGTTTTAACATATATTGATAAGCAGAGTCTGAAGAGTTTTAGTATTCCATTATGTGCATTTGTATGCACAAAATCATAAACAGAGTACATTGAAATTTCACTAAACAGCCAAGATCTCTTTTGATAGACTGTGTGTATTGACAACTTTAAGTTGAAAGGCCATAGGTTATTTCAGATTTAGAAATACTTGTGTGGATTTAAACATTAGATTTGGAGTTTAGTTAACAAAGCCAATTAAGTATATGCATTTGGTTGATAACAGGTTGATTATTTTCATATGGATTGTAGTTGCAATAACTTGGATTGCTGTAGAGATTATTAGTTGATTTAAAGACTGCTGTAGCCTAAGATTGTGTTTATTTCTTCAGCAGGTTGTGTTGTTTTAAAAATCATAGAATTGCAATTTGGAAATTCCTTGTTGGTTGTTTTTGAGTTCAACAGTGAGATAGGAATTAGTAAATTAGTTCCCTTTTCTATAGTACAAATCTAGAAATCCTTGGCATTGGTCATTTAGTGTTAGCTTCATTTTTGTTTTAAGTAGATTAGGGTTTCCTGAGGAATGAGCATTGAGATTACTTTACCCGCACATATAGTGTAGCAGCTCAAAGTCTACGATTCTCCGGTTGATAAATTAAATGGAGGTGAATTAAATATCAATAATTTTAACCAACAAGATCCCTGTTGAGATTTCCAATCTCTACACTTGAACCTACAACTTAGTCTCAACAACAAATACAAGCAAGTGCATACAATATATGAAATATATTAGCATAAACAATAGCATGGTCCATGATACAATAAGCAAATGTACCCAATGTTAATTAACCATTCACAACATCAATTGGACGAGAAAATGAGTATTTCTATTAATGAAACAAGAAGTACATGATACAACCTCTTGCCGGCAACTCATCTGAAATGAGAATTAGGTCCCTCCACTTGTATCTCCACCACTTCAATCCCCCATGTAATGGAAAACTCAAACTATGAAGGAGTTTTGTAGGTGAACATAATAGGTTCACAACAACTAGGATCAATGGATGTAGACTCAAGCTATGGCAAAAATCCAATAGAGTTTTGATGCTCTCTCTTTCCCCTCCTTCCATGTACCATAAGAGCTCAATATATAGCCTTCCAAAGGTAGGTGAAAGGTCAAATCAAGGCGTTTCTGGATACATGGAGGGCCAAAGGTCACCCTATGACTGCTTTTTGGAGTAAAAATAGATTTTTTTACTGTAAATTACCATTTAACTTGATGTACGCAGCTTGTAGTGGGACAGCCTCCGTATGCGTGAGTTGCAGTAAAGCAGCTCACGTACAGGAACAAAAATAGGGAAAACTGGGTTCCTAGAGGGAAAAAAGTAGTTCTGAGTCAATGAAATGAATATCAAAGGCCAAACAGTATAAATGCTCACAAGGTGGCAAAATACGTTGTAACAGTTTATGCATAGGTATTAGGAGTTGGACAATTTTGCCATTCTTATATTCTCATTGGTGACCTCATAGCTAGCACATGGGTGGTGATCTAAAGTAGAATAGCCTATGTCAAGGAGGAAATCAATTTCCCCATAATTAGTTGCTTTGGAATATATTCAAACAAAAAATGACATGCTTTTTTAACCAAATCTATGTTATGAAATTTGATATTTGTGTATGTCACCTTGCCATTTTGTTTTTGGTATCAATATGTGTTAAGTTATATGAAAAAATTACCCTACACTAATTCATTTCAAAATAGGGAAAGTGTGTATAATTAGTTTAATAAACATACCCTTCTCTCTTATGTTGTCAAGTAGCTTTGATTGTCTGCATAGAAACCTCTAAATACATCATATATAAGAAAATGTTTGTTTCGCTACTACCCAATATTATTTTTAAAACTAAAGGCATGTTAACATTTATATTTTGTATAGTGCCTTACAAGTTGTTTCGTAGTATGTTTACATAAAATACAAAATTGATGTTGACAAGTATCAACGATTTGTCGGAACAAAAACCCAAGTATCATATTTGCAATACAAATACCTCAAGAAAAGGTAATGATATGTCCAACCATCTTCCATTATGATGAGTGCTTTTATCACTAGGGCTCCAAGTACTCTGTCAATTGCTAGAATGCATTCCTCTGGCACTAATGTTCCTTGTATGAGCATCATCATTTTCCAAGCTAGTTATGGTTTCTTTCTCATTATTTTTAGGTTCCTTTGACATTGGACCAACTTTTTAAATATCTCCATTCACTATTGTTATGTCTGTTTTCTCTATATGCACAGATTTTGTACAATCATCAATTGATTCCAATCTTGGCATGCTCTTTTACAAGTTATTTGTAGATGTGAACAATGATTTTGTTGGGGAAATCATTGCCCATTTGTAGCATGATATTTCTATTGCATTCTTGAGAGGGTAAAATAATTTGTTAGGAATATTTTAGCCTTACATTGTTGAATTCTTACTGTTGTTTTCGTGCATGAGAACTATGATTTTGTTATGGACAAGTGGTTACTAGCCTTTGTAAGTTTTGTGTGCATTTTAATTTCATTGATGTTAAAAGATGTATGTCAGAAAATATTGCTAGCATAGGCACATTTTTGGTGCCTAGTATTTGCGTTGAAATTATTAATGGATATGGGAAACTCATTGCAAGCTTGGGTGAATTATATGCCTATGTTTTGGACTTGGAATACATCGAAACTCATGGGTAGTTTGACGCCCAGTTTAGGTGGCTTATTTGCATTGTAATTGTATTGGAAACTAAGAAATTCATAATGGCATTTTGATCCCCACAATGGATTGTCTATTTCCTTTTATTGTAATAGGAAGCTAATTGATTCCTTATGGTATTCGATTTCCATACTGTGCAACTAGTTTCATTGTGTTGCAGTTGGAAGTTAATGAAATGTATGGATGTTTTAAATCCCACATAGATCAAAACAATCTCATTGCATGTGTGTTGATTATAGTAACTTGCATGGATGGTGATATGTAATTATGTGAAACCCTTTGGCATTTACGAATGGACGAGTAAAGTGGATTGGTTGTGTAAGTGAAAACTGAGGCTAGGCTACTCTTTGGCATGATAGGCATTGATGAAGAGAAGAAAACCCTTAAGGGAAAATCCATTCCCAACGTGGGAAGGATTTATTATATAAGTATGAGAAGTTATTGTAACATTGGATATTGGGTATCTTTTTGCTTCATAAGTATGATAATTTTATTGGAACCTTTGAATGGTTTTAGTTAGTATATGTCTTGTGTTTTTACATTGTAAACATAGTTTTTGAGAAAAAGACTCAAAGAGTCTTAGAAAGAACAAAGTGTTTGAATAAATAACTTAAACTTGTTGTTCTTGAGTCCTTATTCTGGCCTACATCACTTTAAGGGTAGGTATGCCTCTATGATGGCATCATGTGGGTACATTACAGGATGTTAAAAAAATAGCTCTATTTTGATGAATTAGAATAGGGGTACATTACAAAAGGTCAATATAGGGTTTCAATGGGGCTCTACATTCATTATTAAGGGTCTGGACTTTGAAGTCCTTTCAGGGGTTGTGAAGAACACTGGTTTTTTGAAGCCTTTAAAGGGCTAAAAGGCCAAAATGATAAAAACAAATGGTGAAGAATAAGCCTTCTTTGGTGAAGATGACACTTATTGAGGACGTTAGAGTGGAGAAAATTGTTGAATATATGGGGAAGGTGATGATTGGGGGGTTGACTAGTCATAACATTAGTAGGTGTTCTTTGAATGATTGGTTGTAGAGCTTGTGGCCTCCAATTTTGGGATATGGCTATATTTTTCATATCTTATGTTAGGGATGGATTGGGTTTATCTTTCAAAGTGAGGAGGATGCAAAGAATATTATGTAAGGGTGATGATTTTAGGACTAATAATATCTAGTGTCAAGACCTTGGTCCATTTGTTTTGATCCTAGGTTAGAGTTTTATAGGAAAGTATCGATATGGATCAAATTTATTGATCTTCTCTTAGAATTTTGGTTAGGGATTCTCTTGGTACGGATTTGGAGGTGGATGTTTTCTTTCCATCTAACCCTTACTAGACTATAGATCATGTTCTAGTGAAGATTGATTTGAATGAGGGTTTGTTGGAGTCCATGGGAATAGCGGTAGGGGATCAAAGTCATATTTATATTCTATATTATTGCAAAGTTTATTTTCATTTTGTACATTGTCACATATGTGGTCACATGGTTGAGGATTTACCCCAATCATTTGGAAAGAGGATTTGGTGGAAAAAGGATTTGTAGAGTCATGATGAAGCTACAAAAGAAAATAGAATGTTGGCAGGGGGTTAGTGGGGGTGGGGTATTTTCACCATACTATAGATGTGTTTTATTCCATAGACCTTGTAATGATTGTGGGGGTCATAATGTTTCCTCTTATTCACATAGGTATTATTTAAGGCTTATAAATTGAACATTTGATAAAGGAATTACATATACCCCTAGGGGGATAGGTCAATATCCTATCTCTGAGTCTTGTTCTATGTATGTAGGTAGAAAATATTACATGAGACATGCACAAGATAAAGCAATAAAATAATTCTAGCAAGGGAAACATAAAACCCTTGAGAGGTTTCTTAGAGTAGGACAACCCCATCAACAGGGTTTCCAAATGGTTTTTTTGTCCATTAATGTTTAGGGTCTTAGAATTCCCCCTAAAACCATTTCCATTATCAGAGTGGTGGATGATCACATATCTGATGTATTGTTAGTACAAGAAACCATGGGTGAAGGGCACACAATTATTTAAGAATTAATTAGATTGTTACAGGATTGGGAATTTAAGTTCTTCTATGTTGTTGGGAATTATTGGGGTTGAGTGACTGGGTGTAGATGATAAGTTTCTCTACTAAACTATTTTTTATTTCTTCATTTATATCGGCCAAATTAATTCTCAAAGATTTGGGATATATTATCTTAGTCATTAATTGTTATGGTCCCTATGAGGATAGGTAGTTGTTTTGTGTTTCCTTTTCTAAATTGATATATATAAAAACAAAGGGTTGTTATAGCCAAGACTTAAATTTCACACACTCCAAAGTGAATTTATAGGGTACACATACAAGTTTGGAAACATTTTTTGCTATTTTAAGCATAAGATTGAGAAATTTGGTCTTGTCAATGATGAAACATTGAAAATGATGCCTGACTAGAGGAATAATGGGGTGTATAGGGGGGGTGGGTGGGGTGGAGAAGAGGTAGACAAGAGGCTTTCCATATTTTTTGTCTAAAAACTTATTATGGTCAAAGTGTACGAAATCAAACTTTGGGTTTTTTCTAATTATATTCCAATTCTCCTTCAAATTGATGGACAAAATGATAGCTTTTCACGTCTTTTTAAATTTAATTCAATGTGGCTTAAGGATCAGGATTTCAAGATATTGGTTCAAAATGAATGTTCTAGATATGATGTTAATTCAAGGAAATAAACATTTTTTGAGTTATTTGAAGCCTTGAAATAGGTGAAAAGACTATAATTGTTTCGGTGTCTATTAAGAGACAAGGTATGGATAAAAAGATTAAGTTAGTTAGGAACATATTGTATATTTATTTCAAGTGAATGAGAATGTCATATTAAATGAAGAGGAAATATTGGCGTTGAAATATTTGGAAGGTCTAACTACTCAAAATAGAACCCTTGATCAAGGTCATGGATCTTAGCGAAATGAGTGGTAAGCATGGGAGAAGCTAGTGCCCAATGTCACCACAGCATAGCTCATTAACACTTTAGGTTAACTCCTAAGAACAAGGGGGAGTCACTAGATTTTATTGAATTATATCTCCAATTGCTTAAACAACACACAAACACCTTTCCCAAGAAACCTCTCAGCGAAGATCAATGTCTTATGGAGTCAAAATATGAAAGAAATAGTAACATTAAGTGAGACGTAGGAGTTATATCACTTTGTCATGTATCCCCAGAAATATAAATTAAATATTCTACTATTTTTATAAGGTTGTATCAATTAAGATACTTTATAAAAATTGATATAAATCAATCACAATGATGCCAACTTACCATATGATATGTACCTTGCATAGTAGGGAAAGGGGAAAGCCTATAGAGGGTGAAGATAAACACTAAATAATATCTGGTATGTGCCCTAGAGTGACCCCCAAATAGATGGTGGTGCCACTTATCACATTTACCAACGTGTGTCCAACCCCCCAAGGGTCAATATAGGCCCAAAATACTTCTTTTTATACCTTCAAACATGGTTGAAATGATCAATATACCTGCTATAACAGATCTGCAAAAAAAAACCTAGCAAGCACAGGTCACCGAAAACCTCATAATCCAACCACTGGAAAATGGTGTCTTAAAGAATCCACCATTAAATTTCCCAGGGCACACTTTTTCGTCAAAACAAAATTTCCAAATTCTAAATATTTGTTGAGATATGAAATTCTCTAATTTTTAGGGTTTTCCAATATTATATTTTTTGGGTATTTTTACTATAAATATATAAGATAATTTTGATATAAAAAAATGAAGAGGAGGGTTTATGACCTTAGTCCTCAACCTCAGGGAAATTAGAGATCTAGGTCAATGTCCTGTACTCGATTTTTCTATTTAATATTTTTCAACTAGGGCAAAGGCTAGTAACCCAATAGTAGGTTGAAGTAGCCAAATCCTAATTAGGGAAAACAATGAATCACAAGGTCCACAATGGATATATCCTTCAAGAGTAAATCCTCTTCAAACAAGATGAACAAGATGCCAATAAAAACCTAATTTAACTTGCTTAAGGTGCAAATGCAACGTCAAACAAGAAAATGGAGAGATCTTACCAACATCAACCAAGGAAAGAGCAAGAGAGAGAGTTCTTAGGTCATCCTTAGCCACAAGTTATCACAACTATTATTTGGATCAATCTTTCAAGATAACAAACCTTAGAAATATCATAATTCAACCTCCATCACATAAAGATCATGCCAAAAAGAGAGACGCACCTCACTCAAATGCTCCAACATACCATGCTAAAGAGAAAAAAGTACATAATTAGAACCCTTGTCTTGTTTAAAAATGAATGCTAGGAGCCTTTATTTATATAAGGCTTCCTAGTATTTTTAACTTTTATACCCTACCTTACTTAAAAGTAAAATAACTTAAAATTAGGGTTTTTGTCACGTCCCCATTTTGACCCCCTTTTTGTAAATGATGTAAATACTGATATTTAATCATGGTGAGGAGCTCAAGGCCAAGGCCCCACCATTGATTTAGCGTTTATGTATCGGCAATTAAAATAGATGCCTACGGTTCTTGTGCGAGATGGGCACAATGTATATAAGACATCATGTAATTACGAATTTTTAATGAAAAACCCACAACCGGCTATGCAATGCAACAAAAGAGATGGGGCATGGTTCTACAAGGAATAGGGAGGGAAATTATTCAAACCCTTGAGCCAATGGTATTAATCCATGTGTCAATGGGGAAACCCATAAACCACCAACTACCCATTTTGTCTCATGTACCCAATCATTTAATTTTTCCAAGAAATTGGTTAAGGCAGTTAATGCCTTGGGAATGAAAGAGTATGGGCAAGCCATTTTCGTGCATGGGCAAGCCATCAACTTGGAAAATCGTGTTTTTGCTTGTGGGGCAAGAAACCACCCACGAAATGGTGCCCAAAGCCATGGGGAATGGGTAGTCTTCATCCATTCACGCAGTTGGAGTTAGCTGGGTCCTTTCCATTTACGTTTCTCATCTAAATACTGCATTTTTCCATGCCTGGGAGTCGTTTTTGCCTGGTATAACAGTTGGGAGAGGAAGGCCACGAATTGGGGACTAGGAGGGAGGTCGTTCTTGCCCCGAATTGACCCTGGACGTTTTACTAAAAATGGATTTGGCTTCCTGGGTTGTTCACCAACTTCCCATTTCGTTTTTTGTGGGTTCCCACGTTTTTTTGGGTTAGTTGAAACCCCATCTCATGCATCCCACTGTGGAAAACGTTTTTCTCATGCCCAGCAAGTGGGGTTCTGCTGTTATGTGCATCCTCATTTTTGGTTTGAACCTGTGAATTGAAGTTTGGAGTGGTAGTGGATAGAAGTGGCTTGATAAACCTAGTGGGGGAGGCAACCTCTCAAGAAGATCACGAGGGCTTTGGTTACTCTTCTATGCATACCCTGAGAGCACTAGATAGGGAAGGTATGGCTTGAGGGACTGTACAGCAGTGAAAAGAATACTTCCTTGTGCTGGGTGTGTAGGTATTGTGGGTGCCAAGCTAGATAGATCTTGCAAGGTTATCCCTAGCTCTGTGCTGGAGCTCACTAGCTTAGCAACTCTTCCTTTCCATCTCCTAGCAGCCTGATAAAACCAATTGCAGATTGGCTTGGCTCATCTTGGTGTATGCTTGGCTATGTGTGAGTCTGCTGTTCCCTGGTTCCTTGTAGAGATCATGCCCAGCTCGGGGGTGGCAGTGGTGCTGAGAGATTGAGGAGCACACTGGCCTACGGTTGGGTGGAACGTTGCAGTTGCATAGCCAGTTGCGTGGGACTACTTTTGTATAAGATAAGTATTCTCTTGTGTTAAATTGCAATTACTTATTTGATGAACATCTTAAATGTATGATGGATGTGAAATTCTTAATATTCCGCTGTGATTTTCTTAAAACCATACAGTTCCATCTATCTCTGTTATATTATGTTCATGCTTATGATTAAATGTTTCATAGGGCTAGACGCCCAGTTTAATATCACATCTGTTATGCATTTGTGTATGTATATATTCTTATTCATTTGAATTTGAATGCTTGTTTAATGAATGGTTATGGGGGGGGCTAGATGCCCGGTTTAACGTCCACGATCCTCTCCATTGCACTGGGGTGATGAGAGGGGACGTGACAGTTTTCCACCCACAAGTCGGGGACTAAACTACAAAACACTAAAAATAGTAATAAAATTATGCAATTGTCTTCATCCAAGTGAAGTGATGATCCAGAGGAGGACGTCATGCCCCAAAAATGTAGAATATCCATCAACGCCCCCCCAAGCAAGGTAAGGCTTTCTTCAAAAAAGATGGCGTCATTAGGGATTTTGCACATGTAGACCAAGAGGAGGGGTAATATATGAAAGAGAAGATCCAAGTGGGCATAAATGAGGTGTGCTAAAGCGGGTATGACAACCCTTACATGTGAAATCACCTTCTACATATCATAAACCTAAGTGTGGCTAGGATCCCATAGCCATGTGTCCTAGTGGGGCCATCCCAAGAAGCACCGAAGCACCAACCTAGGGCACAAAGACCCAACATGATGGGGCAATTACTCCCATCAAGGGTTAGTCAACAAATACGCTAAGCCAATACTCCTTGGAATGAAAATGAGGAGGACCTATCATGACTAGACCAATATGGGTCTTAAGCCCAGCTATACCACCACATTTACATAAACAAACCCATACATGGCCTTTTACAATGGAAAATGACCCCTTCACTCTAGTATATCCTAATAAGCACACTACAGACACTATTGGGTGTAATAAAAGGAAAGAAACATAAAATTATAGCATGGGGGGAAAGAGAAAGGTAAATGAAGAGATGCATGATTTGGGTTGGAAAAGGTGATGAAAATACCAAAATTTTTCATATTTATGTTAATCATAGAAAAGTAATCAATACTACTAGAAAACGAGGAGCTCATAAGGCCTCTTGGTTAGTAAATATTTTTGGGATTACTAAGGTAGGGACTTCTTATGTCCTAAACATTTTCAAGGAAATGAATCGAGTGAACTTTGAATAAATTTTAAAGATTTTCCCTTTTCCCTAGTTTTTTCATAAAATAGAATAATAAAATATTCATGGATAATGTCTCCAAGGATGAACTACAATTAGTGTTTGTGTCCTTTAAAAGGGCCAAAAGTCCAAGCTTGAATTATTGGACAATGGAGTTCATTTTTTATGAGTTATTGGAGTAGGAACTTCTTAGAGAGATTGAAGAGGTTAATATTCAAGCAAGTTTTCAAGTTGTCTTAATTCAACTTTCCTTGCTTTGATCATGAAAAAAGTAAACCATATATTTTGATGAATATCATCCTATATATTTATGTAAGTGCTTGTATACAATCATTTCTAAAGTTCTAGTTGTTAGGGTAAAAAAGATGGTCATTGATATTATATCGTAGGAACAATTTGGTTTCTTGGTTGACAGATAAATATTCGAGGCATGGTGTAGAATAGGAAGGTATTCATGCTATTAAAGTTATAGATTGTCCAATCGTAGTTTTAAAATTAGATCTATCAATGGTATATGATTAAACAAGGTGGCTTTATGTAAGAATTATGCTTCTTCATATTGGTTTTAGTTATATAGTGGTACAATTGATGTCAAGTGGGTCTAGCTCAAGTGGTCATGGGATGGGGTGTTATCCTCCTGACTCGGGTTCTATTATCATTAGTGACATGTTGAGCTTGTAATGAGTATATTATTGTAATGGCTTGGATCAATGTTGTTGGCTGGTCTTGTGCCCTAAAGAATCTAGGGTTTACCTTGGGTACCATCCTTGAAATGAGGGGAAGTACTCAAGGGTTTTCCCTGGGATTCATTTTGTAATTAGATAAATGATTCATTTTCAACTTTGCCAGG